>JAZKJV010001928.1:0-611838 GCA_037367405.1 Ottelia alismoides | reverse complement strand
TGCCCCAGGTTTTTGTTATATTACATTTTTGGTCCTTCCCCAGGCGCGTGCAAGTCACGCGCCCTGGTGGGTAAATTTCTAGGAAGCCCAGGCGGCTTTTGTATTTGCATTTTGGTTCCAGAAATTAAATATTAAGTTCAATATTTTGTGGAAAATTGCGTGTATGCCCCTGGAAGTTTTGAATATTGCATATATACCCTGCCAGGACTGTTTAATGTTTGGATGTTTGTTGTATTTATTTGAATGATCATTTGAACTCCAAAAATTCCACAAAAATAGACTTAAGATCCTGGATATGTGTACTTTAACGCTATATATTTAGTTTTGGATTTTATTTTATTTTCATATTTATTAAAAATCAAAAACAGCCTTTTTGTGTACTGTCTACCTTAGAAAATACCAAAAAAATATCAAAATACCTCCAAAAATTCCCAAAAATTCACCTAGTGTCTACTTTAGCCTATTTTAGTGTTAGTCCAAAAATAATTAAAAATCTCAAAAGAAAAACACTAAAAATTTAAAAACACTTAAAAACTTCAAAAAATATATAAATAGTAGAAAAATCAAAAAATTACAAACTCAGCTTCTGTTTTGCCCTTATTTTGTTATTTTTATTAGAAAAATAGTGTGAGACATTTTGGTTGCTGTTTGTTATTTTTAAATCTCATTTTATTCACAGCCAGCCTTATTTCCACTGTTTTCCTTTATTTCAGTCTTTAAAAATATCAAAAACATCTTGAAAAACCCTCAAAAATCACAAAAACAGTAGAAAACCTTAAAAATACCAAAAACATTTTAGTTCTGAATTTTTGAGTATTTTAGAGCATTTTTATAAATATTTTACCTTGCCTTTTCTTATATTGCCTTTACTTTCCAATATTGAAAAAGAAATACAAAAATATAAAATATAAAATATAAAAATCAGAAAATTAAAAATCAAAATACAAAAAGATAAAATTAAAAATTAAATAAAAAAAATTAAAAATTAAAAACCCACAAAAATTGTAGTTGCTTGCTTGCTTTGTGTAGACACATCACACACTCACACACTTGCACACATTTGCTTGAGCTACCTTGTTTGCTCCCTGTGTTCGAACTCTCTGCATACTTGACACTATACACCATTTGTGCAGAGTTAAAAATAAATTTTAACTCCACATTTATTTCTAATTATTGATTTTTAGTGTGGGTTAATTGTTGATTAATTTCAGGATTCGTGTGGTCAAACACCGACTGTTGACTCGCCTTGTGAGTCGATATAACCACATCGAATTTCGAGATTATCAAATGGTGCCGTTGCCGGGGAGCAACAGCTTGTAGTTCACATTTTTGTTTGATTGTGTGATTGTTTACCATAGCAGCATTTTTCATCTCTTACATTTTGATATATCTTATTGAGCTATCTGACCATCTCTTGTCTTGTCTTCTTGCGAGGGACCGCGGAGCGAGGCAGATCGCCTAGGTGACCCGACGCAACCTTGGGACGTGGAGCCGGCTATTCTTTAGCCAAGCCGGCAGGAGAGAGCAAGGAGTGAGGGAGAGAGTGATTAGATTAGTTTTCATTTATTTTTGGTGAGAGAGTGATTCATTTAATTTGTAATAATACAGGTACACTTGGACTTAGACACTTAGACATTCGGGCCTAATTTCCGGGTGTTTGTTCACCCGGGGGATCACCGCGGATTTCATCGAGTTTTTATCGCTGTCATTTTCCGGTTTTGTTTTCATTTTTCACTTTCTTTTGTGGATTGAGCTCTTAGTTCTAGGTCTGCTTGATTCGATTAGAATAGGTCCAAACACCTAATTATATTTGCATGCTCCTATAGATTCGTATTTGGACTTAGACTAATTAAACAGTTAGTTAGTAGCTCCCAAATCCACGCGCCGTGAGCTCACACCCGAACAAGCGCTTTCTCCTACCCCAAATGTGTTGGGCAGAGGAGGGGTGAGCCTAGACCGGACACTCGGATTAGGAGTTGCTAGTTAGCTTGTGGTTCTTCACGCTAGCAGTTGCCTGTTCTAGGACGATTTCCGCTTTGCATTTCGCCATATAGCTTAGGTTTAAAAATTCTGCTTTGCATCCCGCATGGAGAGAGCTGGGATTCGCTGTAAGTCCTCTTACTTTGCACGCATCATCTAGGCACAAAGGTGAGATTTCCACCTTGGTGTCGACTTGCACGGCTTTTCCGACTCTATTCTCCCTCTGTTTTTGGAACAAAGTAGGATAAAGGAAAAATACAAAAAACGTTAGGCGCTTGCTTGAATTGATTCAAAAGAAGCGATAACACCAAAAAAATTAAAAAAGGGACTGCTAAAGAAAACTTGACCAAAAATAAAATCGGTAATTGGATTCATTGCTTGGGGAGAGTAACACCCTCACTTGTTTTCAGGTTGCATGGGAAGGTCTCCTTCCAAGTGAGGTGAGCGCTTCGTAAGGATTAGAGCCCAAAACCCAACTTGTGGCTGCCTTGTGTATCGCCTGGATTTCCGAAGTATTGGCGCTACTATCGTACGTAGTCGAGTAGGGCTTGGTCGCCATTGGTGACTCTCTATTGTGAGAGCACCGACCTTGTCCGAAGTACCGAGCTTAGGCCACGCCTTCACGGGTGTGTCTGTCTCACCGGCTGCGTCCGAGTAGGACCTTGTACGCTCACGGGTGATTCCGTTGCGAGCGAGGTCCGAAGTATCGGTTTCGCCTATCGGCTTCCTCTCTCTTTTTTTTGGCTGAGTAGGGATCCAGGAAGGGTTACAAGGACCTCAAAAAGTGCAAGTTACAGGTTACACAGGAGGAGGACAAGTACGGGGACACTTTCCTGGCAGTACTCTCTCTCCTATAGGCGTAGCGCTCTAAGGACTCGTGAAAAGATAAATACCTGAAAAACAAGCTAAAACTGACAAGATAAAAGCCGAACCTTCACGGCTGCACGAGTTGAGTTGGTGAACTTACCCTTGCTTTGTGTTTGATTGTTAGATTTATTAAGGTCAAGATCAAAAACACCGCACAATTGTGCACAATTTTGTTGCATATCATCTTCTCCTTCTTCTCTTGCATTTTCCTTACTCCTCTCGAATAATCAAGATGATGGGACGGAGATCTCTTAGGCCGACTTTGTCGGCACCGCTATCCAGCACTCCTCCCTACTCATCTAGGAATGTCTCGGAGAGTCCGCTCTCCGAGCCTGAGTTCACATCCACCCTGTTCCCCCTCGACCACCCTTCCCATTCTCCTTCCCTCAGTCCAATTGTGTCAGAATTCAGTGCATCACAGAGTTCAGCTCATTCAACAGCACCTGAAATGGCCTCTTTTGCATTTTCAGAGAATCAAGCAATGGCAGACAGAGGCGAGCACCAAGATGATCACGATCACCCTCCGTTCATTATTGATCAAGCGGCCATCAACAATTCCCTGCTAGCGTCCCTGGAAAACATGCAGAGACAGATCCGTGACCAGGGAACATTCATGGGTGATCTGATGAGAGAGATAGCACAGCTGAGAGAAAACCGACCTGGGGCCGGTGGCGGTGGAGGAGGAGGAGGACCCGATGCAGGAGGAGGCGACCCAGACGGTGAGCGACCGCCACAGACTATTATGAGGGAACTGCACAACCCAGCTTCATCCCTCACTCACCGGTGGATCAGACTCCCGCCAATCCACGGAGACTTCGAGCTTCGGCACAACACGATTCAGATGCTACCCAAGTTCCATGGGCTGCCGACCGAAGAGCCGCACCTCCATCTCCAAGAGTTCGAAATGATATGCAGCACCATCCACGATCGGTTGTTGACCGAGGACACAATCAAGATGATCGCCTTTCCATTCTCATTGGTTGACAGAGCCGCTTACTGGCTCAAGCATCTAGGGCGATTTGTCGACACGTGGGCAGATCTCCGGTCCGTATATTTGAAGAAATACTATCCTCTCGGCCGGACCAACGCAGCTCGAGCCATGATCAGCAACTTCGTCATGATCCCAAATGAACAGTTCCATGAAGCATGGGATCGATTCAGAGAGCTCATAGACCGGTGTCCACATCACGATATCTCTAAGCCCCACCTGGTGCAGAGTTTCTTCTGTGGGCTGACACCGGAGCTGCAGGGGCTTGTGAACGCCTCTTGCGGTGGGTCCTATTTCTCCAAGGGAGAAGACGACGTCTGGGCCATCTACGAAGGCATGACAAAGAACTCTACAGTGATGACCCAGGCCAGAGTCTACACTCAGCAGAAACCCCCGCAGGGAGCGGGATCATTTCAGAGGATCGCCCGCATCGATGCCGGTCCCAGCACAACGTCGGTAGCCGCAGCCCAAGCCGAATCAGCAGCAGCCGACATGGGCATCATCAGTGAAAAGTTGGACCGCATGGAGATCCTCAAAAAGAAGCAGAATCAAGGTCTAGCCCAGATGGACCTTCTCACCAAAACAATGAGTGACCTGAAGACTCAAATTCTCTGTATTCAGGAGGCACAGGCCCATTCCCAACAGCCTCCCAGGTCACAGGTTGCATCCAGCAGCAGCAATCCCAACCAGGCCTCCACCTCATACCGCCAGGTGAACCATATCCAGGCGGAGCCGGTTCCATTGCTGCAGTACCATCCAGAGCAACCGCCATCTCAGGAGACTCAGATGGTGGTTTATCAGCCGGAGCAGCCACTGGCAGTTCTTCCTCCACCTTCCTTCGAGCAGGAGCCGTTGATGGAAGTCAACGGGATTTGGTATGACCGATACCCTCAGCCCGCAATTCGTAGGGATCACCCCGGATTCCGTTGGGGTAATGGTGGATCCTCATCCCAACAGCAGCCTCCTGCGCAGGGACAGCAGAACAGCCATCCACAGCAACAACACCTGCAGCCCCAATACAACCAGCCCCAGCAGTATCAGAGTGGTCCTCGTCCCGCCTATCAGGGACAGCAGTGGAGGCAGCGCCAGCAGCCTCAGCAATCTTATCACCAGCCTCCCCCCCCAATATCAGCAACAACACCAGCAGCAGCAGCCCCATTTCCAGCAGGGACAGACATCCGGTTCTCAGGGTCCAGCCTATGAGAACCCAGCCCTTGACGATCTTGCCCGCTTGCTATCTGAACAGCGAGCATCTTTCAGGCAAGAAATGGATGAGTTCCGGCAGGAGATGCGGGATATCATCAAAGGCAAAGCTGCCATACCCGCTCAGATCGAACCTAATCCTAATAATTTAAAAAGAAAATCTGAGCAGGTAGAGTTCACAGAGGACACCTCTCCTAGTGATGATTTGAATGACATATCTTATTCCTATAATGATTCTGATTTTGTTACTACTAGGAGCGGTAGGATGCCAGCCGGCGGCGCCTCTTCTGAGCGACAGCCAGATGCAGGATCAAGAGCGCCAGAGGAGCAGACTAGCGGTGCTGATGCCGCTAATGACGATGTTGAAGACGGTGGTGCTGATGCCACCATTTTGGATGCTGAACCAGAGCGCGGTGCTGATGCCGCAAAGACCGGTGCTAGTGGTGGTGCCGAGGCCACCACATCTACTTTTGTTCAGCCACCCACTGTGATGTCACCACATTTTGTATCTAGAGACTGTGGGAAGAAAAACAAAAACAAAAATATGAATAAAGGAAAGGTTTCTGTTCAAATTGCGGATCCATATGTGGTGAATGATGATTATTGTATGGATTCTCCGTCTTCACAGGCACAGGGACCGATTCCTAGTCCTCCATCTGAGGAGGCCCCTACCATCCCCTTCCCTGAGGCACTCCGCCGAGCGAAGGGGAACAAAAAAGAAAATCCAAAAAAGAGCCAACAGGTAGAGTTCGGCAACGAAATGATTGACAGATTTCATATTCAGCTGACTCTACGGGAAGCATTTGAGCATATCCCCTTCTTCAAGAAGAATTTGAAAGAAACAACTACTGTCAGAAGGAAGAAGAGGCACAGAGATCAAATCCATATGCTCACTCATGACACTTGCTGCGCCATTCAGAAAACATTGCCAGCCAAGCGACCAGACGCAGGAGCTCCCTATGTCAGATGCGAGATTCAGGAGCAGCAGTTTGATCGTACTCTATTAGACAGCGGCTCTTCAATTAACCTCCTTCCGACAGCCTTACTCAAGCAGTTCGAGTTTGGCCCTCTTCTTCGAAGCAGAACCGTCCTTCAGTTTGCTGATAGGTCGATTAAGAGGCCGAAGGGGTTATTGAAAGACGTGGTCGTTACCATTCAGGGCCTGAAATTCCCCGTGGACTTCGTTGTGTTGGACATGGAGATCCCTGAGTCGGTAACTGATGCCCCCATCATTCTCGGACGTCCATTCTTGGCCACAGCCAAGGCGGTGACCGACCATGATAGCGGGAAGGTATGCTTTCGCGTAGAGGGCGAAACCATACAAATAGAGACAATCGAAGAGATCAGAGCCAGAGAGGCAGAATGCTCAGAGCAGTCCAGCGAGGCCGAGCAGATGACAGAGGAGGAGCTAGACATCCACCAGGTTTGTGATTTTGAGATGACTGATGATGAATCCAACTGGACAGATCCCGTAGCACCGACCCTCGCCTTGCCTACAGATTCACTGTATCTCAAGCTCATGGCAGTCGAGAGCCGGGAGAGCACATCCCTGGATGAGGATACCCCTGAGGCTGACAGTGTTGTGATGAGTGGTGCTGAGGAATTTCAATCTTGCTCATCGTCTTCTGATCCCTCGGATTCAGACATTGACTGGGATGACTTTGATGATTATTTGCCTTGTCTGATTCCTTCTGAGCCAGCAGCCATGACAGAGTGCGAGCCAGTGCAGTTCATTGATGATCCATCAGGCCGCCCTTCGTCAGCGATTCATGCAGAGCGAGAGTTCTCCCATGCAGACCTGGTAGCATTTACACAGACATATCAGAAGCCAGATCTGCCACCTCCCAGTTGTCCGGAACGGAAACCTCTGCCGCAGTCAATGAAGTACAGATTCCTTGCTGGAGAGCCAGAAATGCACCCAGTCATTATCTCAGCAGATTTGACTGGAGAGCAAGAATCTCATCTGATGGAGGTTCTTGAAAGAAACCGCAAGGCAATCGGTTGGAGTATAGCTGATCTCCAGGGGCTGAGCCCAAATCTTTGCTCCCACCACATCTATCTTGAAGATGACGCTAAGCCGTCGCGTGAGTTCCAACGACGGTTGAACCCGAATCTTCGAGACGTAGTCATGAAAGAAATTTCCAAGTGGTGGAGCGCCGATTTTATCTATCCCATCTCCGACTCCAAATGGGTTAGTCCACTCCATGTGGTACCCAAGAAGACGGGTATCACTACAGTTGTTAATGAGTCTGGAGAGGAGATCGCTACCAGAGTACCAACCTCTTGGAGGGTCTGTGTGGACTACAGACGATTGAATGAGGCCACCAAGAAGGATCACTTCCCGCTACCATTCATTGATCAGATTATCGAGCGGTTAGCCGGGAAGAGTCACTATTGTTTCCTGGATGGGTACTCTGGATATAATCAAGTGGCCATTGCGCTCGAAGACCAGGAGAAAACGACATTCACCTGTCCGTTTGGGACTTATGCTTTCAGACGGATGCCCTTTGGTCTATGCAACGCTCCGGCGACATTCCAAAGGTGCATGTTGTCCATCTTCTCGGACATGGTGGGTGACTGTTTAGAGGTCTTCATGGATGACTTCTCGGTCTATGGCGACGGGTTCGATGCTTGTCTTGACTGCCTAGACCGTGTGCTGAAGCGCTGCATAGAGGTCAATCTTGTCTTATCCTGGGAGAAGAGTCATTTCATGATGACTCAAGGGACGGCCCTTGGTCATATCGTCTCCAACAGGGGCATGGAGGTCGATCCGGCTAAGGTGGACATCATCATAAAACTCAATCCGCCGTCCAATCTGCGTCAGTTACGGTCTTTTCTGGGGCATGTCGGTTTCTACCGACGGTTCATTCAGGACTTCAGTCGAATTGCCCGACCGCTCACTGACTTGCTGACCAAAGACACCGAGTTTATTGTTAATGATAAGTGTCTTGAAGCATTTGAGACTCTCAAGAATATGGTCGTTTCAGCTCCTGTCCTTCAGCCACCCGATTGGTCTCTCCCATTCGAGATCATGACGGATGCTTCAGATTTTGCCGTTGGGGCTGTGCTTGGACAGAGGAGGGATGGATTACCGTTTGCCATTCACTACGCCAGCCGGACTTTGGATGCCGCGCAGCGGAATTACACTGTGACTGAGAAAGAAATGCTGGCCGTAGTCTTCGCTCTTGATAAGTATCGATCATATATTCTCGGATCTAGAGTGACAATCTACACTGATCATACCGCCATCCGGTATTTAATGGCTAAGAAGGATGCCAAAGCACGTCTCACCAGATGGATCCTTCTACTCCAGGAATTTGATATTGAAATTAAGGATAAGCCTGGAGTCAAGAATGTGGTGGCGGATCATCTCTCCAGATTGGAGAATCTTGAGGAATCTGAGCCCAGCGCACCTATCACAGAGACATTTCCAGATGAGGCGATCTTGGCTGTCACCTCACTCCCATGGTATGCTGACTTTGTAAACTATCTTGTTGCCAAGACAGTCCCTCAGGGTTGGCCCAGGCAGAAACTTGAGACCTTCCTAGCTAAGGCCAAGTTTTACCATTGGGAGGACCCCGTCCTTTATCATGAAGGAGGGGATAGTATCTGGAGGAGGTGCATTCCTCAAGAAGAGCAGCATAGCGTCCTCACATACTGCCACAAGCTTGAGGCAGGAGGACATCATTCTGGAAAAAGGACAGCACAGAAGGTGCTTCAATCCGGCCTATGGTGGCCTACTCTCTTCAAGGATTCTGATGAGTTCGTGAAGAGATGTAGTGACTGTCAGAAAATGGGAACCTGCGGACAGAGAGACATGATGCCCATGCAACCTATTCACTTCTGTGAGGTTTTTGATGCATGGGGAATTGATTTCATGGGCCCATTTCCTAAGAGTCAGGGATTCGAGCATATTTTGCTCGTTGTAGATTATGTCAGCCGATGGGTTGAGGCCATCCCCGCCCGAGCCGCAGATGCTAAAACCGTTTGCAAATTTTTGAGGAAAAATATCATTTCACGGTTCGGTGTACCTAGAGTCTTGATTTCAGATGGGGGGTCTCACTTCATCAATGACAAAGTCAGGGCCTTGCAGACGAGTTCGGCATTGACCATCGGGTTGCCACTCCTTATCACCCTCAGACTAATGGTCTTGCCGAAGTATCGAATAGGGAGATAAAGACTATCTTGCAGAAAGTTGTCCGCCCAGACCGAAAGGATTGGTCACAGCTTTTGGACTCGGTCTTGTGGGCTTATCGGACTTCTTTCAAGAATCCATTGGGAACATCTCCCTTTCGTCTCGTCTATGGCAAGCCGTGCCATTTGCCAGTGGAAATCAAGCACAAATCTTTTTGGGCAGTTACTGAGTTGCTTTTAGATCCCGAGAGTATAGGAGAACAGAGAAGAGCAGAATTGGCAGCCCTGGAGGAATTGAGAGATACAGCCTTCTCCAACAGCCTACAGTACAAAGAGAAAGTGAAGACATGGCACGATTCGCATATCAGCCATAAACAGTTTGAGCCAGATCAGAGAGTATGGTTGTTTGATTCCAGGCTGAAATTATTCCCAGGAAAATTGCAGAGCAAGTGGAAAGGACCGTATGTGGTCAGGAAGGTACATGACAATGGCAGCATCGACATATCAGAACCGTCATCTTCCTCTACCTTCCGCGTCAATGGTCAACGCTTGAAACTCTATCTTGATCATGATCCGCCGACCATTGACGTTGCCCCCATTCTTCTGGTATGAGATGTGTCATTTGATTCTCATCATCTACATCTCATACATGGTGATCAATTCTATCTTCCGCTGTACAGATCCATCTGTTCATATCACTCTGTTTCCGTTGATTTATTTTCTTCTTTTCTTCTTTTCTTCTTTTCCTTTTCTATCCTCTTTATCTATCAAAAAGGTGCCGCCCTTGTAGACAGTTTTCCATACTTAGGACGTACTTTGTCCTAAGTATAGGGGGGTGTGCACCTCGAGTTTTCTATCATTTTCGATCCTCTCCATTGTCTCCTCTTCTTGTCTATACTTAGGGATATCTTACCCTAAGTATAGGGGGAGACAATCTGAGTACGATCTGTTCATTCCCACCCTTGACCCTCCCTGCTTTGTGTACAGTCTGCTATATTTAGGATTATTTGATCCTATGTATAGGGGGGACGGTCAACTTCTTATTCTTTGATTCATTCATTATTCCTTTATTCTTTAGACTTGCCTATACTTAGTACGAGTTATGTCTTCTCTTTTCTCTCCGATCTATGAGGACATAGCTCAAGCTAAGTATAGGGGGGTCGTATATACTGCGTATATACTTTAGCCATAACTCGTACTTGCGTATTTTCTTAAGAATATGGCTAATAATTCTTTAAAAATTCTTTAAAATTCATTAATAATCCCTAATAAAAAGATGTGGTTATTCCTCAAATTCTTTTTGTATTTACTGATTAATAAATCAGGTGAAAATGTTTTTTGCAAAATGCTTGCAAAATAGTTTGAAAATCTTTGTGAACATCTATTGAAAACTATTTTGAAAATATTTTGTTTCGTGTTTTCAACCTGTGTAAAAATGTGTGGTTTGTAAAATTTATTTTCTTTGTGTGAAATAAAAATGTTTGAAAAATGATTTGCAAATGGTTTGAAAAATGGTTGCAAAAATGATTTGAAAAAACCTATATATACTGTTTGAAGAGCCTTTGCAAAATGATTTTCAAATGTGTGTAAAATGTTTGTAAAAACTATTTTGGACTATAGTTTTCAAAAATTGTGTGAAAAGCTTGTGTCAAATAAGTTTGAGGAATATACACATCATACCAAAATCCAGCTTATGTATATATGTATAAAATTGATCACTTACCCTGTAAATTCTTAAAATCCACTTCTTGTAAATATAAGACGCACTCCCGTGTACATATTTTAACCTAGTTTTCAGCCAAAATCTTTTTCTTTTCAAAAAGGCCAAAAACATTTGCGAAAATTAAAATCCAAAAACATTTGAAAAATCTTTTTGAAAAAGACAAAAAAAAATGCATATGCATACATGCATCATATTTTCAAAAATCCATAAAAAGTTCAAAATTTTTGAAAATTGCATCACAAAAATATTTTCTGCATCGCATTGCATAGCATTTGCATTTTTCGGATTGAGTTTGATAGTTGAACGAGTCTAAGTAAAATCCGGAGATTGGAGCTTGATTGGACCTTATAATCTACCTAATAACAGGAACCTTGTAGGAACTGGGTTTGAGGTACTTCAGGTCTAGTTGACTTAATTCTTTGAGGATCACGGGACTTGGTTCAATGGATTCTTGATTGCCTAAGTAGAGTATTTCGGAGCACACGCACGACTCTTGTTGATAATGACCTAACTTGGACACCTGCACCTTTCACATGGCTCAACTCAGTTGGAGTGGTGAGGGGATTGGATTTGCCGGTATGAGACGCACACAAGTGGAAACATTTGTCCTCCTCTAGGGAGGGAAGTGCACCCCAACCCGTCCAGTGATTAGGAAGTCTAAAGACAGGAGGCTGTGGGTTGCAATAAAGCTTCAAAAGAGGGATAGTCTACTGGCTCAAGAGGAAAAACTCCTTATGTAAATGCTGCTGTATATAGTATTAAAAAAAAATGTTCAGGCATGTACAAAAATAAAAAGCCTGCAAGTATGTACAAAGTCAATAAGCAAGCTTGAGTTCCAAAGTCAAATATGTGAGCCTGCAGCAGGATGACTTGACTACACTGGTCTTGCATCCAAGGATAGGTAGCTACACTGGCTACCGTCCATTCTTCTCTTCACCCCCTCCTCTTGAGCTGGTTGCCACTTGAACTTAGAAGGGAATACCCCGCTCCTCGAGGATGGAGTTGCTGGATTGGGGAATCACTGGGTTGTCGTACTGGAGAAGTCAGTTTCCTTGTCATTCTAGTTTGGGAGAGCCACCATCACTTACACTGTACAAGTCGGATTCATAGTCGTAAGAGTTTGCGTATGAATTGAGATATTTCTGACCTGGCTATTGAGGAGACTTGGACAGAGTTTTGGGATTCTCAAGGACTGTTGGATTTCAAATTCGGTTCTCAATAGGGTTCCGCCCGCACTAAAAATCCAAAGGTCCGACTTAAGCTCCAAACTTTGATTTTGTGAAGACAAGTTTGATAATCAAATAAAATCCAATTTCTTCTTTTTCTTTTCTTTCTTTCTCTTTTTACACTTATTGCATAAGTGTTTGCTAGGGACTAGCAAAGGTAAAGTATAGGGGGATGATGAATCCACATTTCATCATCTTTATTCTATCATTTTGGCACCAAAAACCCTAGCAAATGCCTGAAAATACCCTTAAATAGAGCATCTTAGCATTCATGCATGTGCATCCAAACAGTGTGTAAATTACTGTAATTAAGGCCAAAATTATAGAATAAATAAAGAAAAGAAAAAGAATAAAATATTGTAAATATTTTATGACCCGAAACCCCGAGACCTAGGCATCTTGATGAATAGGTCGACAAGGAATAAAGTAGGGGGAGATAAGGGCCAAAAATACCAATAAAATTCCTTTTATTTTATTCATTCTTTATTCATTTTGGGACCTATTTTTGGTTCCACTTTTTATACATCAAATAAAGAAACTTTGTACATGAAAGTTGTAGATAATTAAATAAAGAAAAATACAAAATTGATTTCACAGAAAAATCATATACAGACAAAAAGATATGGTCTGAATAAGAATCCAAAATCCCAACTTCCCAGACCCGTATCTCACAAACGACAACTCCAAATGTAGCAAACTCACCTTTAATTGTATATAGAATAAAATAATCTATCCAATGGCAGTGGTTTCGCATTTGGCGGAGCTACGGTTTGAAAGTTGGCTTTTGGACCCACATTGTATACTTGTACTGAATAAAATATTCAATTTATTCTTTATTCATTCTTTATTCATTTTTATATTTTTATAATTTTGTAAATATTACTTATATTGTATATATGCATTAAAGTTGAAATAAAATGCAAAGAAAAATAAAAATAAAAATACTTGTATATAAAGAATACATAGGTATACTGCATATACTTATACCTGTATAGAATACTCTTAGATTTTATTAAATACACAAAACAACTCAGAAAAATAAAATAAAAATATATTTATGTATATAAAAGTATGTTATAATGTTATAAAATCATAAATAAAAATAATAATATTAAAAATACCTAAAATAAAAATAAATCTTAAAATCCATAGGTATTATACCTATATAGGGTTAAAAAGGTAACTTGTAAAAATTTAAGTCATAAAAATAAATAAAAATCAGAATAAAATACTACATAAAATTTTGAACATTTTTTATGTTATAACTTTTATTTAATTCGGCCATTTATTATTTTAGATTGAATTTTTAAAACTTTTTCGCAGGGTTTTTCCTGGTTGGTCCACGTGGACCAACCAGGAGGCAGTCAGCATTGACCCTAGGTCAACTGCCTGCCTTCCCCCGCCTGTGGCCTGTCAGACCTGGGTTTTCACCCATTTTTGTCGAGATTTTCCAGCCGTGCCTTGCATTTTTTCGTGGTGATCTCTTCGCATCTTTTCTTCCTCGTTATGCGGTGAATCGAGTCCAAGTGAAACCTTGGACTTTGGATCACTGTGGCGGTCAGGGCACCTTGATCTTTGGGGCTCCTCAACCACTTAGTCAAACTGCATAAAATGGAGCCCCAACTTTGAAGTCGAATTTGAACACCTTCGGTCCACCACCTCGCGCCTCTCCCGTGCTCCAGAGCCACCTGGAGGTGACAGCTCCGACGTGAGCTCTTCAGCCAAGGCCGCCGAGGTCGGAGGCGTCTCCACTACCTCCCGCGAAGTCGCTGGTCGAGGTATCTATTTTCCCTATGGCTCCGGCCATCGAGGGCACCACCCCACTTATTTCTTTCGTGCATTTAGTTCCTGGTAGCTTAAGCTTCAAAAACCCCAAAAAAATCACAAGTTCCATCACGTATTTCCCCACTCTAAGCATCATCGCCGGAGCGCAACTCCGGCCACCATCGATCACTCCCCCTCGCGCTTAGATTAGGTCCACCTAAGGCCCAGGCACTTTGCCCTGGACCTTCTCACCATTTCTTGCAGGTCAAAGAGCAGCGAACGCACCTGGAAGGCATTTTGCGACCTTCGCCGGAGATACCTGGAGCTGAGAGCTCCGCCGCCTCCGCGACAGCACCTCGACGCCTCTCCGGCGAATCTGAGCCATCCAGTCCATAGAGGGACCTCCCAGGAGTCTGCAGCTCCATTTTTGAGCCCATTCATCGCCGGAGAAGCGAGATCGGAGCTGGGGAAGTTCGCCTTCGCCGGCCTTCTTCCCTGTTCTTCCTCCTCGCTTCCCCACCGTCCGATCGAGCCGCAGCTCCAGATCGCACAGCCTCCGTTGGATCGTCCTTCGCCTCGACCGTCCGATCAACCAAGGAGGATCTAATCCAGGCCGTGCATCGTCGAAGCGTCATCGACCGTTCATCGTGCGCCACGTGGATAAGTGGATCGCTTCCAGCCGCTGGATCGCGCCCTGTCGCCCAGCCGTTGGATGCGCGCCACGCGTCAACATCGGAGCGTCTCAGCGAGGGTATTTTGCATCTACACCCTCGCCATTTTTGTATTTAATATTTAGTATTTAAACTTGTATCTGTAGTGTAAAAACTTTGTAATATTTGCGTAGAGGCCCCCGAACTTTATTTATTTGCATTTGAGTCCTTCGCCACGTCACCTCACGTGACCTGTACACGTGAGGGGGTGGACATTTTGCAAGGATACCCTCGTTCGTTTGCTTATTTCATTTTAGTCCTGAAACTTTCGAAGCACGTGTAATATTTTTGGATATTTTGCAAAGAGGCCCCCAGGTTTTTGTTATATTACATTTTGGTCCTTCCCAGGCGCGTGCAAGTCACGCGCCCTGGTGGGTAAATTTCTAGGAAGCCCAGGCGGCTTTTGTATTTGCATTTTGGTTCCAGAAATTAAATATTAAGTTCAATATTTTGTGGAAAATTGCGTGTATGCCCCTGGAAGTTTTGAATATTGCATATATACCCCTGCCAGGACTGTTTAATGTTTGGATGTTTGTTGTATTTATTTGAATGATCATTTGAACTCCAAAAATTCCACAAAAATAGACTTAAGCTCCTGGATATGTGTACTTTAACGCTATATATTTAGTTTTGGATTTTATTTTATTTTCATATTTATGAAAAATCAAAAACAGCCTTTTGGTGTACTGTCTACCTTAGAAAATACCAAAAAAATATCAAAATACCTCCAAAAATTCCCAAAAATTCACCTAGTGTCTACTTTAGCCTATTTTAGTGTTAGTCCAAAAATAATTAAAAATCTCAAAAGAAAAACACTAAAAATTTAAAAACACTTAAAAACTTCAAAAAAATATATAAAATAGTAGAAAAATAAAAAAATTACAAACTCAGCTTCTGTTTGTCCCTTATTTTGTTATTTTTATTAGAAAAATAGTGTGAGACATTTTGGTTGCTTAAATCTCATTTTATTCACAGCCAGCCTTATTTCCACTGTTTTCCTTTATTTCAGTCTTTAAAAATATCAAAAACATCTTAAAAACCCTCAAAAATCACAAAAACAGTAGAAAACCTTAAAAATACCAAAAACATTTTAGTTCTGAATTTTTGAGTATTTTAGAGCATTTTTATAAATATTTTACCTTGCCTTTTCTTATATTGCCTTTACTTTCCAATATTGAAAAAGAAATACAAAAATATATAATATAAAATATAAAAATCAGAAAATTAAAAATCAAAATACAAAAAGATAAAATTAAAAATTAAATAAAAAAAATTTAAAAATTAAAAACCCACAAAAATTGTAGTTGCTTGCTTGCTTAGTGTAGACACATCACACACTCACACACTTGCACACATTTGCTTGAGCTACCTTGTTTGCTCCCTGTGTTCGAACTCTCTGCATACTTGACACTATACACCATTTGTGCAGAGTTAAAAATAAATTTTAACTCCACATTTATTTCTAATTATTGATTTTTAGTGTGGGTTAATTGTTGATTAATTTCAGGATTCGTGTGGTCAAACACCGACTGTTGACTCGCCTTGTGAGTCGATATAACCACATCGAATTTCGATATTATCACAAGTCTGTACCGAAAACTCATCATGAGCTCTTGTATGGAACCAAACTTTGTGTTAGACACTTAAGGATTTGGGTTTGCTTGGTCCATGCAAAGAACGTGCACGAAAGTAAGCTAGAATCTCACACTCGAGAGTGCTACTTCATTGGGTATGTTAAGAATGGAATTGGATACTAGCTTTATGACCCTGAGACTCAGAAGGTATTCATCTCTAGAGATGTAAAATTTATGGAGGATGACTTCCTTAAAAGTCAAGACAAAAATGAATTAAAGGAACTCATATCATTATATTGAGTATTCTGGACCAAAAATTGAAAAAGTAAATGAATATGTAACATGTGTACCTCTTCGAAGGAGTTTGAGGGTGATTGCACCACCTGAAAGATACGGATTCCATGTGTCAGGTGAAATTGACAATGATCCGACTTCATTTGATTAAGCACTCACAGATCATGACTGCATATCTTGACTACGACATCTGACAGATGGATGTCAAGATGACTTTCTCAATGGATACCTCGAGGATATCTATATGGAGCGGTCCCTAGGACTTCATAACCGAGGAAAGAAAAGTATGCAAGCTGAAGAAATTCATCTATGTACTCAAACAAGATTATCATAGCTAGAACACCATATTCGATGAAACCATAAAGAGTTATGATTTTTTTGCAGAATCCTGATGAACCATGTGTGTACAAGAAGCTTAGTGGCAGTTCCATTATGTTTATCGTGTTTTACGTCGATGACATCCTTATCATTGGGAATGATACAGGGATGATGACCAATGTTAAGATTTGACTATCACATACCTTTAAGATGAAAGATCTTGGAGAAGCCTCTTATATCTTGGGTCAGAAGCTATTCAGAAAACGAGAAAAGAAGATCTTGGGATTATCACAAAATGGATACATTAAGAATATCTTGGAGCATTTCCATATGGAACTCCAAGAAAGGCTTCCTTCCCTTAAGACATGGTATCCACCTGTCTAAAAGGGTGGCTCCTCAAAGTGTTGAGGATAAGAAAGCCATTCAGTTGTATGAAGTTCAATGTATGCCATGATGTGCATAAGACCAAACATCTGCCATGTAGTGGGAGTGGTAAGCCGTTACCAATCCTGCTATGGAGGGAAACAATGGAATGCAGTGAAGAACATCTTCAAGAATCTAAGTCGGGCGCACGATTACATCTTGGTCTATGGAGTTGGCGATCTCCAAGTTTTAGGATACACAGATTCTAACTTCCATTCTGATATTGATGATCAAAATTCTACGTCAGGGTTTGTGTTCATGTTGAATGGTGGTGTTGTGAGCTGGATAAGCAAGAAGCATGACACTACAACCGATTCAACAACAACAACTGAATACATTGTTGCATGGGATGCTACAATGGAGGTAGTGTGGTTGCGCAAGTTCATCCCAGAGCTTGGTGTTGTTTCCTCTGATACTCCCATCCCACTACTCTATGATAGCATGGGAGCTCAGACGAAGGAACTTAGATGGCATAAAAAGAGAAAGCTCATGGAAAGGAAATACCATATCATTCGGGACATATGAAAGCGTGGTGACATCGCCATCACCAAGGTGGCCTCTACCGATAACGTTGATGATCCGCTTACCAAACCTTTGACACAAAAGGTTTTCGACCAGCATGTAATGAGTATGGGTTTAAGGATTGTACCTGAATGGTTCTGAGGTCTAGTAGGAGATTGTTATCGATGTAAGCCCGAGGCTAACTATTCCTGCAATAGATGTTATTGTAATGTTTGATTTATCAATAAAAGTTATTGGTTTAAGATTGAATGAATGGATGCACTATAAGGTTAGTACAATTAAGGTTATGTACCATGGCCTTCTTAATGATCATGCAGTTGTTGATTCAATTGTTGAATCATAGAGGTTGGTTCTTGGGTAAATATCTAAAGAGATAGATTGAGGACTCATCAAGCACCGTCAAATGAATATTAAGAGGTGATCTCCAGCCTGAGTAGGATATGGAAATCCTTTCTCTTTTAGCTGATATCTGACCGACCTCTTGATGCAGGTCTTCTACATAGGAATAGAGATTCAGAGGTGTCAGATTAGTTAGGTCAAAGAGTTGACTTAACGAGATCGAGATAACCAAGTCCCATGTCGTATACTGTCATGATATATGCATGCAATCCTCTGACCGGAGATAGATGTATTGCTATATGTCTAATTATGTATATTTAGTAGACTGATAGGTTGATGGTCTAATCAAGGTCTATACACCAGGAAGCTGGAGTGCTTACAAAGGCATATGAGTAATACGATCTTGCAAAGGGATCATACAGATTCACTTGTGAATCAAAAGATATGAGCTCACTCATGAGATATTGAGATCGATCAAATTCCATGCATGGTCATCTTGCTTTGGAAGCATGCCAATAATTTGTATGTATGATATGTGCTTTTGGAAAGCATATGATCGATACCAACTACCAATGACGGAATGAGAAACTTAATGATAAAACCTTAAAGATGACAATGTAAATTGATCTATATCTTCGAGTTTATTCTAGGTCTTCCAGTATGCAGGATGTGCATGTATTATAGAGACCTGAGGGTGACGGGATCATAAACAATTGTATAACCATGACGCTTCCATTCCAAGAGAGTAATGAAACAGGTTTGGATTTTAGTGACTCCGCTCTGTAGAGAAGTAATCTGATCTTGGTCTAAATATTGGATATTGATCTGAATGTGATTCAGATGCAATGAGAAGATTAGATCTACAGCCTTGATTTAATCAAGCATCTATGAGAGGTCCCCAAGATCTGTATTTGAGATGTGATCTCAATATCCAAATCACTATAAGTGGAACATACAATCGTCATGTCCTTATCTCAAAGTATCCACAGAGAAAGCACATTATTTTGAAAGAGTTCAAGAATAATTCCATTTATAAATATGTATCCAAGCATTGATAAATGGATAAAATGAGATTTAATTATCATGAATAAATTGAATTTGATTCATATTATTTTGATGCATGAGAATGATGATCCTATATAATTAAATGTGATTTAATTATTACAAATATGGATAATGTGGATAACATTATCCATATATTCATATATATTATAAATGTAGTTTATAATATACAATTGAGAGCTATTTGTAAATAATGTTTACAATTTAAATTTTTATGTGAATTGCATTCACATTGGATTTTAATTGAAAATGTAATTTACATATTATTTTGGG
The DNA here is from genome assembly GCA_037367405.1 of Ottelia alismoides. NCBI lineage: Eukaryota > Viridiplantae > Streptophyta > Magnoliopsida > Alismatales > Hydrocharitaceae > Ottelia > Ottelia alismoides. The sequence goes on along the minus strand of JAZKJV010001928.1, from coordinate 592,438 downwards.
ATGTGAATGTGATTCATAATTTTCCAATGGCATGATTGATATGTCACCAAAATAATTTAAAATTATTTTTGTGAAATAATTTACATCAAATTATGTTGTAAAATTTTGGAGAAAATCATGGAATGATGTAATCTCATATAAAAGGAGATGGAGGCCAACTTCCTTAAAGGAGAGGGTAGACTGTCACAAGTCCTAGTTGAAATTGGTGGACGTCCACCCCCCACCCCCCATGGAAGGAGGCTTGCCTCCTTCCTATTTCTCCAAGGAAGATTTATTTAATTAAAATTAATTTATATTGATTATTATTCAATATATATTAAATTAAATTAAATTAATTGTTGTTGTATTTTTACAACAAAATCATGGCCATTGAAAGAAACAGAAATCAATCTCCACCATTGGATTTGTGTTGTCCATGGATTGATATCCATGGACTCTCAAAATATAATAAAAGAGGAGGAAACCCTAGCTCTTCATTTTTACATACAATTCCAAGTGCTCTCTCTCTAATTCTCCTACACGTGCCCCTTCTCTCCTACAAGAGTGGTCGTCCACCTGTGGCCCTACAGAAGACCATCGTCGTCACCACATCGTTGTGGCATCATTTCGACCGTTCATGGATATATGTCTCATTCGGTGCACCTCGCTCGTGAAGAAGATGTCGGATCTCGTGTGTTGAGATCGGAAGATTCATTGTTTGGATCATCGACTTAGATTGTGAGAAGCACACGCTTCATCAACACGCTCGAAGACGTCTCCTCTGTCGGATCGGACATGGGACAGGAGGTCTCTTGCTTTAGAGACACGATCGCAACCATGCTTCAAGAGGTATTCTGATATCTACTTTGTGGTTTAGATGAAACGATTCAAGAAATGTTCTCAGATCACGTGGTTTCATCATTTAAAAATTTTAAATTCCGTTGCATCGAGCAACTAGTGCGACTAGTCACTCATGATCGCATATGATACGATCTTCATGCTTACGTGATGCGCTTAAGGATCTTTCCATATTATTCAATTCAACCCCTTTTATGATGAAGGAACCCCATAAGATTCGGTTAAGATACCTCCGAAGAAACAAAATGATGAGGAGGAATGTAAGGACCTACTTCAGATGATACTAGCTATGTTGGAAACGTTAGAGCGATAGAATGCATTATTTAGAGCTCAGATAAGTCACCTTAATATAGGTACAAATGCATCGATGGATGCGACATGCAACCTTGGGCAGTTTAAACTTTAGAATTAGTTAAGTCTAGTCCAACCTGAGATTGAATATTAACTAAAGCCACATTTTCTCACTTTGTTGCCGAAGTATAACGAGAATGCCCATGAAGAACCTTATGCATTCATTAGGGACTTTGAGTTAGTTTGTGATAACCTTAGGCATCCTAGAGTTATCCAGGACTATATAGGGCTCAAAGCCCTATTATTCACCTTGGGAGATAAGGGTGATTATTGGGTGAAAATCTTGAGGGTGGTTGTAACTACCTACAATCAATTTAAGGACTTGTTTTTAAAGAAGTTCTACCCGTTGAGTATAACGAATCATATAAGTACATGCATTACGAGAGTCTCCCAATAACCCAATGATCCATTTTTTGATACATGGGAGAGATTCAATGACCTCCTATAGAAGTGTCCATGTCATGGTATGGAGAATACCATTTTGTTCCAATCTTTGTATAGCGGTATCAATTGAAATGCAAGGTTTAGTGTGTGATGCATGTAGATGTAGCTATACTTTATGTGGTGCAGATACCATATGGAAGTTTTTCGAGTAGATGGATGAGATGAGATGCTCGCAGACTACCAGCTGAGCATACACTGAGTCCCCTCTTTCACTCCTATCCAATGAGAGGGGCAAGAAGTCTATAGTCAATCTAGTTGAGGACATGATTCCTAGCATGGGAATTATAGAAGCTAAGTTGATATCATTTGAGCAGATCGATAAGCGGATGAATGAGTTGGAGAGTTTGTCCAAGCTTCCAAAACATATGGAAGAAATAACTGAGATGGTATCTAAGATGAAGATAAATGCCTTGTTTGCATATGTTGTTCCTATCAACCAAGTAAATCATGTTTAGGAGCAGATGATGTCAGGGCCACCCCATCCTTGGGTAGAGGACCACTCCATTGCCCAACCTTGCCAACAACATCCATAAATGGAGACTATCTTAGAGGATCATCCTCATGTGTCGGAGGTGAATGGTGTTTTGTATACTCAGGGTCCTGCCATCAGACAGGTAGAAATGGGGGATTGTCATTCTTACTAACGTCCCCTGACTTTCCACAACACCAGCTTCACCTCTACACCACTTCCTACACAGTCGAGCCCTAGAGCCAACCACTCCCAGCAGCCAAGGCAATAGTTTGTGCATCATTAGCATCACTATCGATCATTCTAGTGGGTCCTATCTTTTCAGTCTTCCCCGTAGCAACAATATCGGGGCCATCGGGTCTAGTCTTCACTATTTTATTCTTCATCATAGTAGCATTCTTCATTGTTAGGACCCACTGAATTTCAGCAGCATATTCTTGAGGAGCTTCACTCCTACAGGTACAAAATGCATGACATGCGGGTTGACAACAATCACTTATCCCATTAGTAAGATGAGCAGTCTGCATCTTCTACATCCATTCTCGCCCAGGTTCAAAGTAACCCCAATAGCCTAAACAAGACACAACAACAGTATGATCAGGTATACTACTCATATTTACTTATATCTGAACATGAGATTCTTTTATTTGATAAAATTAATAATATGTCACTCTAGAGCAAAAGGACTGTGGTCATACCTGATTGGGCAAGGGACATGGTGAGGGGTGTCTCCAAGGCTCTATTTGAGGATACTTCGGGGACGAGAAAGATAGGCATCAAACACAGCAATCCTTTTAGCAAAAAGCAAGGAGATCATTTTAGAGTAGAGAAAGGATTAGGAGAACAAGAGCATATCCAGATGGATATGCAACTTCAGAGTCTACGGTAGACCTTACACCTTCAGTTGAGGAGGATATACCAGCAGCAGATATTACCCAACCTGTAGTAGACACTAGAATATTTTATTCCAAGTTGCATGTAAAAGATTCATGTACGAAGAACAAGATTTCAATGAATAAAAAGAAACATGTTTCAGTTTATGCATCTGATTCTTTTTCAAGTTCTTCTATTGCTTCAATCCCTTTCCTTCAGATCCTATCAGTAGGAAAGCACATCGCTGAGAAGATTCAAAAAGATGATCCTGAAATGACACGATTTTGTAAAGAGAATATCATAGTTACAGTGTGATTTGATCAATATGTGGCTAGTAATCTTGTGTTTCATAAGTGCCTTAAGATGACATGCACACCTACTAGGTTAGAGTGAAGAAATCAGACAACAATGTGAAGACACATGTCTTATCAGTAGCCATGACTTATTACCTCAAGAACAACAGCTTCCAATAAAGAAGAGAGATATGGGTGCACAATATGTGATGAGTCATATTGATGACATTGTGTTTGCACGCACTCTCATTGATAGCAATTCTTCAATCAACCTATTACCTTTAGACTTATATGAGAAATTAGAGCTGGGACCACTATGCAGATCATGATCATTACTCTAGTTCGCATACAAGTCTATAAAGAGGTCTAAGTGTGAATTGAAGAATGTTATTATTTCAATTGAGGGACAAGAATACAAGGTGGGTTTTACTGTCCTTGACATGAAAATCCCCAATCATTGGAGAAATTCTCATATCATTCTAGGGTTGCCCTTCCTTAGGATCGTTGGATCTTCCTTTGATTACCAAACTAGAATGATGAAGTTTCATTCTCAAGGCAGAGAAGTGGATCTTGAGATGAAGAAGATGAAGTGGCAATAACCAGACTCCGAGTTGATCACAGACTATTCTTCAGAGGCAGATTGCAGAGTGACTAGTATAGTTGGGATATGGAAATAGATCCCACTAGAACCGAGTGAGACCCTCTCATCTGGAGAGGATAGTATACATGATGTAGTTTGCTAGGTGTTACTGAGCTTCTTGAGTAGTAAATCACCCTATTGCATTGATGATGGATGCCCATCCATCTACCTTTATTCTTCCACTTTGTATTTAAATCACTATCAAAGAACATGTAAATAATGTTAACTTATACAAATTAGCACTCAATATACATCCATTATTAGTCCATGATTAGTACATAATTATATGTAGTTTAAATCCAAAATAAAATAATCAATAAAAAAGGAAAATAAATGAAGAATTAATGATATTGAATGACCTTAAACCCTGAGACCAATTCACTTGGTCGACAAAGAATAAAGTAGGGGGAGATAAGGGTCAGATACTGTACATGGAAATCCTAATATTTACTCCTGTAAATAGCCATTTTACACCATTTTATTCTTCATTTTATCTAACTCAACTAATACAATTATCTACATGAAACTTTCACATAAAAATACATATAAAATTATAAAAATAATTGCACATAAAGATACCATATAATGCAAGCAGGATACACAAATGAAATAACTGTAAGCCGAACTCCATAGATCAATATTTTCTCCATATGGACTAAAAATTCGTCAAACTCACCTCCATTGTATTTAAAAATAAATTATCTATTTAATGAAAGTGGTTTCATTATAAATGGAGTTAAGATGTAGAAGCCATCTTTCTGGGTCCCATTATACTATGCATTTGTATATTTTATTCGTATATTTTAGTCTTTACGTTTTAACCTACTTTATATTTTTAAATAATTGAAAATACTATTTAAAACATATCAAAAGCATAAACATAAAATAAAATATTTAAAATACACTTAAAATAATAATATGTTAAGATATATATTATACCTATAAGGTATATAAACACAATTATTTATGTATGTAAATAAAATAAAAATATTAATAATATGTTAATATGTATTTAATTATATTATAACTATATAAAATATGTAATAATAATAAGTATCAAAAATACAAAATAAAAATAAAATACATAGAATTTAGGTATATACACCTATAATTATACTTGTAAAAAGTAATATATAACAAATAACTTGATATAAATAAATAAAAATCATCTAAACATAGTACATAAAACAAGAAATAACTTTGATGTTTTATGATTTATTTAATAAAGTTATTTGCTATTTTATTTTTTATTTATTTCTATTTCCCTATTTTATCTTGACTCGGGTTGATGTGGACCAATCAGGTCCCTCCCTTGGATCTTGATCTCGTCGATTCACGACATGGATAGGGTAGGATGATGCGAGATCCCCTTCATCGGAGCTTACTTCCGGGCGATGGCGCTTCCAGGCCGATTAGTGACCTGTTGAGGCATAGTTGGTTAGTTTTCTTCCCGCAATTTCTTTCCAGGATTTATTTCTATCTCTTATTTTGTGCATTTGCATGTTGTTTTAGCATAAATTCCATAGATCAAAGTTCATCGGAGCTCTAGAGCTCTAGCCATTGTCTCGCACATATCAGCTTCATTCTGACTCGGCTCCACCTTCATCAGCTTCCCCTTCACGTTCTCCATTGATTCCACTACCCAAACCACCTTGATCTTTCTTAGGTCGGGCCACCGAGGTCTCGTCCTCCCCCTTCACCGGAGCCTCTTCACCCCCACTCCATTTCCACTGAATAAAGGCTCTGGACCCCTTGCCCTCAAGCCTAGATCATTTCTGTGCAGGAGCGAGCTTCAGAGGACCCCATAGGGGTCGATTTAGTCATGCATGAGGATCTCTAGGTGCACACCTACTTCCTTGAGTTCTACGCCCCCATCAATGTGGTATGGACCCATTTGAGGGCACTAGCAGCTATTGATTGCTTCCTTGAACCTATAGAGCATCTGAACAATGACGAAGACCGCACGAGTTGAGAGGTACAATTGATCGAATGAGCTTAGCCCTGATGTTCTTCCTTGATCATCCACCGCCATTCACAATCTTTGGATCAAGAGCTTGTGCTAGTTTTGATGTCAGCCATTAGATGGGTCTTAATAGCAAAAATCTGATCCTCAGTGGATCTAATCAGAGTCATACATCGTCGAACCGCCATCAGTGCATCTGAGTCATCAAAGCACTTAAATGAAGTGATCTAAGAAGTCGATTAGCGCAAACTTTTGGGGTTATGTGTATATAACCTCTCATGCTTTTTGTAATATATATTTCCGTAATATTAAATATAGTGTAATATTTTGTGTAAAAATTGCACCTTGAACCTTAAGCTTTATTGTAATTGCATTTAAGTCATGTACACATCACCTCATGGAGTACCCCACGTGAGGTGCTTTTGGTGAAATTTGCATAGGTGACATTATAGTTGTTGGGCCTATTATTAAAAGCATTTAAAGTTTCTATATATTGCAAATAGGTCCCTCTGAACTGCAGTATTTTATTTTTGTTTATTTCATGCATATTAAAAAATTTTATTACTTAAAATTTTGTAGGAAAATTAATTTAACTTCATGTTGTGATGCTTGACCACTCCTAATTTTTATTTGACATTTTAATTGATTTTCCTATTTATTTAAAATACAAAAACATCCATTCTTTCCTGGTCTAAAAATTAAAAATCCTAAAAATGAGAAAGATAACTCTGGTAAAAATTCCCAAAAAATATCCAAAATTTCTTAATAATTAAAAAATATAAAATCTAAAAATTATGAAACTCTCAAAACTTTATAAAAATTAGCAAAAATTAAGAAACATAAAAAAATATATCGCTCTATTTGAAAATTTCTATGTATTGTATATTATATATTAGAAATAGTTTTAGGTTAATTTTGGACTTATTTATATTCATTAAACCTAAAACAATCTCAGATAACTATTATGTACACTATTTTGATATATTTATTACTCTAAAATACATAAAAGTTAGTAAAAATTCTATAAAAATTACCAAAAGTGGAGAAAATATAATAATCACATCATTATTTTATTCCTTCCATTTTGATTATATTTATGTATATTAAAAATATAATATCATATATATATTATATACAATATATATTATTTATATCATCTATAATACTATTATTATTATATATATAATATATATTATTTTAAAAATTAAAAGAAATTAAAATTTTGTAAAAACTAACAGAAAAATACAAAATAAAAAATTTACAAATATAAAAAAATAAAAAAAATAAAAAATATATATAATTAATTATAATTAAAAACCCACAAAAATTATAAAAAGAGAAAAGTATAAAAAGAAAATAAACAAAGACTTGGTATTAAGTAAAAATAATTAATATTCGATCCCAATCTATATCGTTTGCTCCCTGAGTTCGATTTCTATATTGCTTGTCACTATACACTTCTTTAGTAGAGTTATTAAAATTTTTGACTCACATTTCGCATTTTGCGATTCATCTATCATTTGTGGGTTGCTTGTTGATTAATTGCATTTATCGGTCGCTTAGCAACTTGAGTGTCTGATTTGTCTTATTACTTGACGGATATGTGATTATCAATTGGCACCATTGTCGGGGAGCAACATAGTATACATTGCTTATTTGTCTTATTTGTTTTGTTCTCTTTTTATTCATATTTATCTCTCTCTTTTATATTTATCTAGAATTGTTCTGACCATTCTCTTGTTTTACTTTGGTACAAGTATCTGTGGATAGAGGGTGGACTTCCTAGGAGGACCAGAGCACCCACGTGAAGCGAAGTTCGACTTTTCTGACCAAGTCGATAGGAGAGAGAAATGAAGGAAGACCAGGAGTTGGGAAGACAGTTGTAGTGGAGCTTTAGTTTTATTTTTTATTTATAATGAGAGAAAGATAGACATAATTTGTAATAAGTAAACTTAGACTTTAGACACTCTCTGGACACTTAGAATTTTGTGAGGTCCATTTCCTCAGGTGTATGTTCACCTGACGGACTCATCGGCTTATTCACTATTTTATTCACCTTCTCTTTTACTCCTACTTATTTTTTCTCTTTATTTTCCATTTGCTTCTTGTGATTTGAGTTTCTTGCCTTTCTTTTTATTTATCTTGTGCGATTGAGCCCCTAGTCTAGGATTGCTTAATCGATTAATCTAGGTCCAAATACCTAATTATCTCTGATATGTTTGGACTTAGATCAAATTATTCAGTTCTTCGCACTAATAGCAATTCCTATCTTAGGGAGATTTCATCATTGCATTGCATATAAGATAGTTTCAATTCATGTATAGCATCCTACATGGAGAGGGATAGGAAACAGGGTGAGTCATTCTGACCGGGCATTCATCATTGATTTCCGACTTGCATTGCCTTTCAGGCCCTTTCTCTCTGATTTTGATTACTTAAACCTTGGACTTATACCCTAAGCGCTTGGGATGATTCTTGGGCTCTATTATTGTTGCAAGCACTTGTCTCTAACCTTAGAAGAAGTGATCTTGTGTTAAAGTAGATGCGAATCGCCGACTCAGACACAAACCACCATAGGTAAACCTGAGAGCTTGATGTTAAATAACTAACTAAATTACCTAGCTTTAAAATTTAAAAGATAATGATCGCACTCTTATAATCATTACTATTTTGATGTAGTTGGGTGTTGCTTGGAGTTTGATTGAGATTTTTGGATCCATTGTGTTGTTATCATTGGTCATTTTTCCCTTCAGTTGAATCTCGCGACTACTTTCCACCCATATCACCCTCGCATCCCTTGTCTGGTTTAGGACGGCTCTCTTCTTGAACCATAATTTTGTCTTTCCCGGTACGAGATTGATCCTTATATGATCGATGTCTTATCCGATTTTTTATTCCATTTCCCACCCTCTTTGTTCCCTCAATACCATCTTCTCTTCCTCAAGCGCATGCTAGTTTACTTGTTGGAGCCAGTAATTGGGATACAGCTTATATTGAACCAGGAAATTGTTACGCTAGAATGAGTGTGTGATTTTTGGGTCATATAGTGCAAGTCGGTGTGATGAGCTTCTTGATGAATTAATGAATGAGCACCAGTCATGGGAAATGATCGATGTGACAAATATGACTATGGACGGTGATGGAGCCTTGGAGAGCTTCCGATTTTACATACCTATATTGTTATTAATGTTGTTTTAGTCATCTTACGAGACGATTCATTTCTCGTATCCTGGTCTACATGTTCCCAGTACTATGAGACACTTTCTATATTACAATGAATATGTAAGGCCATTCCATTGAGGTCTATATGAGGGTGATGGTTGGGATTTTCCTAATTTAGATATACCCTCATACGAGCCTTGTGTCCTCCCGATTGATGACATTGATTGATTTCATGAAGACCGGATAGATGATAGCATTGCCCTCACTTCCATCGATGAGTTTGCATAACTCCCTGAGGGTTATCTACAGGTGGATTCAACATTTCTAGGAACTTTGTTTCACTTCCTGATTGTGCATCCGATCTGTCAGATCACGAGATCAAGTCTTTTGATTTTTCTGAGTATTGTGAGTTTTCTCTCCTTGACAACCCTCACGAGGATGACCCATGCTTCGTGGTATTCGATGATCTCTCTAATTGATTCCTATCATGTTCCTCGGATATCCACTCTGAGTATGAATTTCGTGATCATGACCCTGCATATATATTAAAGATGATATTAACGTAGAGGGTTCCATCACCGATCCTTCTTTCTCCACGCTTGACTGTATTGGCTTCATCTACCCACTCTATTATGCCCACAAGTTGATGCTGCCTTTGATGCTACCGGATCCCGTTACAGTTGTCTATACTATTTGGCCAGTAGTAGACACCCACATGATTTCTTATATGGGTGTTTTCCTGATCGTTGTGGTTCTTCCACTTAGACCACAACATAAGTACGGCATTCGCTTTATAGATGCCATCATGAACCTTGATAAAGTGTTATCCTAACCTTTTCACCTTGCTAGGGGTGTAAACCTAGAGCTTGTTGAGAGGTACCTCAACATTTTCCACCATTAGTATATATATGTTTCATCTTTGTATTCCTTCTTTCGTTTGTTTGTCATCCTACACCCCAGGTCTCTTGTAGGATATGTGCGGATATACTTAGGAGGTACTTTATTCTAAGTATAGGGGGTGTAAACATTGTGTTTTCTCATCATTCTTTTTCATCACTCATGTTGTTGCTTACTTAGGGATCTCTCTCCCTAAGTATAGGGGGAGTGGTGTATTCATTCTTTCTTTTTTATTCTTTACTTTTCTTAAGTCATTCTTTGATCCCTCGCCCGTCTCCTCACTTTTGTAGATTATGTTCTATACTTAGGGCATATTTACCCTAAGTATAGGGAAGAACAAGCCAAGTCATTCATTTTGTGTACTCTAATCCTCGATCATCCTCGCTTTGTATGCAGTCTGTTATACTCAAGATTAGTGGATCATAAGTATAATGGGGACGATCGACTTCATATTCGTTTATTCAGTCATTGTAGTATAGATTCTTTTATACTCAACACGAGTTATGTCTTACACTCTGCTCTTTGATCACTATGAGGACATAGTTCGCATTAAGTATAAGGGGTCATATATATTGTGTATATACTTTATCCATAACTCGCACTTTCATATACTTTTTTAATAATATGGCTTTAAAAATAATGGGCAAGGGTATATAATTCAAGTACACAAAAACTTTTTTTGTAAATTTGGTAAATAAATTGGTTTGAAAATGTTTTGCAAAATGATTTGAAAAATGATTGTAAAATATTTTGAAAACCTTTGGAAAACATTTTGTGAAATATTTTCAAACCTTTGTAAAAATATTTTTGACATATTTGTAAGAATTTGTTTCAATTTATTTGAAGAAAATGTTTTGAAAAAAACTTCGCAAATGATTGGGAAAATGGTTGTAAAATGCTTTGAAAATCCTTTCATACCATTGAAAAATCTTTTGCAAAATATTTATCAACTTTTGAAAATGTTTGTAAACTTTATTTATAAAATAACTTTCATATTATTTGTAAAATATTTGTAAAACTGATTGCAAATTATTTTGAGATCCACGTACACAATTGTGTTATATATCACTACAAATAAAATCCTTTAACAAAACTTGAAAATAAATCCCGATATCTGTACAAAATCCAGTGTAAATCCACAACAAATTCGTTTAAATACTTATGAATATTTGTACACATACAATTCACTAACTCTATCAAAAATCCTTAAAAATTTAAAAACTTTCAAAATCTATAAAAAAAATGCAAAATATTTTCAAAATTTGCATAAAAATTACAAAACTTTTTTCGAAAAAAATCCTTAAAAATTTCAAAATAAGAAATGTATTCCACAGAATATTTGCATTTGTATTTTTTGGAATGATAATGATAATTGAGCTGGTCTACATAAAATCTAAAAATTGGAGCTTCGTTTAAACCTTAATCCACTTAATTTCGCAGGAACCTTATAGGAAATGAAACTAAGACTTTTCAGGTCTTGATACCTAATTCTTCGAGTCCACAAGACTATGTTCACATGTCATCTTAATTAGCCTAAGTAGAGTATTTCGAAGCACACGTACGACTCTTATTGATAATGACCTAACTTGAGCACCACACTTTACACATACCTCAACTCTTAGGAGGTGGTGAGGTCTTTATCTCGAAGAAGCACACATGTGGAAACATACATAGTCACAATAAGTGGTCAGTGCCCCCAACCTAGTCTAGTGGCATGGACATCTAAAGACAAGATGTTGTGGGTTGCAATAATGCTTCAAAAGAGGGATAGTCCACTAGCTCAAGAGGAAAAATTCCTTATGTAAATGTTGATGTATTTAGTAAAAAAATGCAAAATCAAAAACTTCAAAAAGAATAGATGGGCACAATCAATGAAAAATTGAATCCCATCAGAGTATTTATGAAATAAGTAAGGCATTATGCTTTAGAGTCAAATACCTCAAGGTTGTCTGCAACAAGAGACTTGGCTACACTGGCCAAGCTCCATAGTACACCGATCACAATCCATTCATCTCTCTACCGCCTCTCTTCTTGAGCCAGTTGCACTTGAACTTAGAAGGGAATACCTCGGTCCTCGAGGAAGGAGTAGCTAGTTTGGGGAATTAGGGTTGTCTTATTAAGTGTGATTGTTACTAGATATTTCTAAGGAGAGTAGCTACATTCACTTTCACTGCACAAGTAAGACTCATAGTCATAAGGGTTTGCATATGAAGAGACTTATTCTGACATGGATATTGAGGAGACCTGAACAGAAACTAGTGAACTTGAGGGTTGCTAGTAGATCCTATTCCAAATAAGGTTCTGAACAAACTAACAATCCAAAAATCTTAACTAAGCTCCAAACTCTGATTTTGTGAAAATAAGTTCAAAAGTTATATTCATTATAACTTTCTTAATTTTCCTTTTCTTTATTTTTCTCTTTTGCATTACTTATTCTTCTAATAAGTGTTTGCTAGCGACTAGAAAAGATATGTATAGGGGGTGATGAATACCCATTCATCTACCTTTATTCTTCCATTTTATATTTAATTCCCTATGAAAACACATGTAAATATAGTTAGCATATAAAAATTATTATTCATTATTCATCCATAATTAATTTGTAATTATTACACAATTATATGTATTTAAATCCAAAATAAAAGAATAAAGAAAAGATAAGAAAAATAAATGAGTTATCAAAGATATTGAATGATCCTAAGCCTCGAGACCAAGTTAGTATTGACATGGTCAATAAGAAGAATATTAGGGGGAGATAAGGGCCAGATATTGTATATAGAAACCCTAAATTTTACTCATGTAAATATCCATTTTAAATCATTTTATTCTTTATTTTATATACCTCAACTAATAAAATATCTACATGAAACTTGTACATGAAAATACATAGAAAATTATAAAAATAATTGCACATAAAAATAACACAAAATGCAAGTGGGACACACAAATGAAAAGGCCGTAAATCAAACTTCAGAGATCAATATCTTCTCCACATGGACTCAAAATTCGCAAAACTCACCTCCATTGTATTTCAAATTAAGTTATCTATTTAATGAAGGCAGATTCATTAAAAATGGAATTAATATGCAAAAGCCGGGTTTTGGGGTCCCATTGTACTATGTATTTGTATATTTCATTCACATATTTTATTCTTTACATTTTTACCTTCTTACATTTTTAAATAATTGAAAATATTATTTAAAACATATCAACAACATAAACATAAAATAAAACAATTAAAATACACTTAAAATAAATAATATGTTAAGATACATAGGTATACTATACATATAAGGTATATATACACAGTTATTTGTATATGTAGATAAAATCAGAAGAATAAAATAATAATATGTAAACATGTAATTAAATATATTATACATATATAAAATATGTAGTTATAATAACAAGTATTAAAATACAAAATAAAAATAAAATAGATAGAATATATGTATATACACCTATAATTATACTTTTAGGATGAAATGGGTTCACAATCCAAGGAAAGAGGTGGTTGGACCTAAGCTGGAAAATTGTGAGAAATCATGTACGACGAGGAGGTACCCGGGTTGGACCTAGGAGGAGGGAAGGTTGACCCAGGTCAACAGACCAAGTTGACCAATCAGAAAATTTCATTATTAAAAATAAAAGAATAATCAATAAGAAATATTAAATGACCTTAACCTAAAAATGAATAAAATGAAAATGTTTGTTATGTTATAAATTGTTTTTCTATGATTTTTATTAATTTTAATAAGTTATATACAATGTTATAAGCAATGTATGTCAGTATGTATAGATATGATATACCAATATAATATAAGCATGTATTTTTATTTTTATTACTTTTAATAGAAATACATTATATTTTATATCTTATTTATTTACAAAATAATTTAAAGTGTATAAAAATATTTTTATTGGATTTTTAAAAAATTAATTACATGTGTTCATTAATTAGGTTTATGTACAATGTATACATTATTGGAGATATTATACAATGAATAATTCATTATATTTTAATTTAATTTTGTAATTTATGAATTTTATTTTGATTTTATTCAATTATTAGGAATATCTATAAGTATTTAAAAATACAATATACATAATTTATTCAAAAATAAAAAAAAGACAGGGATATGTATGGTACATTGTACATGATTTGTATATGTTTATTATTTAAAACATATTTTTATTTACAAAAAAATATGGGATCTTTTTATTGAGAAATAAAATAATTGAATGATATATAGGATGAATAGAGATGAACATATAAAGAATAATTAAGAACCCTATCTCACCCTACTTTATTCCTTATCGATCAGGTCAATACTTTACCTTCTCTTGGGGTTCGGGTCAGTTTGCATTTATTGCATAAATACACCCTTATTTTATTTTCTTTCTTTTTCTTTTCTTATTTAATTTTTTATTTTGGATAAAAAGAATGTTAAATATACAATATTAACAAAAGCATGCACAATTTTAATTTATTGAATTTAATATATATGTACAGTTATTTTATAAAGGGATTTCTGCTAAAATAAAGGAATAAATGATGTGAAATATTGGATTTATCAAATACCTCTTGAAGCATGTTTGCGGTCCCTTGTTTCTAAAATAAGAGACCCGTTGTCTCAAGTCCAATCCGACGAAGGTCGCAGTTGCAAGTGCTTGGATGAGACATGTGCTTCCCACAATCCAAGATGACGATCCGAGCGAGGAGTCTCCTAATTTCATCTAACAAAATCCAAAGCAATATTATTCATGAGCAAGAAGCACCGAATATAAAGGAGATACACAAGCAGCCTATCCGATAGCACAACGACGTCACGACGACTACGAGTCTCTCTAGATCAACAATGTGGACAGCCACAATTTTGTGAGAGAGAGGGGGGGAGTGTAGAGAATAGAGAGAGTTGTTGCTCTTCAAATTTATGTAGTAGAAAGGCTAGGGATACCCTCCCTTTTTGTACTAGATTGGATGTCCATGGATCTCAATCCACGTGTACACAAAAACAATGGTTTAGACGGTTTTGTATTCAATGGCCATGATTTTTTTACATAAATTTGCAAAAACATAGATTCATTTCGAAATAAATTAAATATATTGAAGATCAATTAATATAATTCAATTTAAATCTAAATAACAAATATGAAATTATTTAGCAGGAGAGAAAGTCTCCTTCCATACATCGGGTAGACGACCACCAACTTGAAGAGCTCAAGTTGGTCATCCTCTCTATGTATGGTAAGGAGGCTTACTCATTTCTATTATGTTGAGATCTCATATCTCGGCATATATTCCACATGTGCAACAACTTTTGTCGCAAAATTATTCATCAAGTTATTCCAAATTATTTTGTGATAATTTCTATCATGCCATTGACAAATATGAATCATATTCATACATCTAATATAAAATGTAAATTATATTTATAGTTAATTAATCAATGTGAATCAAATTCGCACCAACATTTAATTTGTACATATTATTTAGAATAATATCTCTCCAACATATTATAAATCACATTTATAATATTTGTGATTATTATGGATAGTGATATCCACATTAATCATATCCTTGATAACTAAATAATATTTCATTAACTTAAGTGACTATTCTCACGTGCCAAAATAATATGAATCATATCCATATTATTCATAATAATTAAATCACATTTAATTGTCAATGTTCCTCAATGCTCATATGCATTATCAACAATATAATTCTTCTTTAACTCCTTCAAGAACAATGTGCTTTTTCTGCAGATACTCGGAGATGAGAACATGGTGATTGTACATTCCACGTATAGTAACTTGGATATTGAGATCATATCTCAAATCTAGATCTTGGGAACCTCTCAAAAATGTTTGATTAAATCAAGGCCGTAATCTAATCTTCTCGTTGCATCTGAATTAGATTCAGATCAATGTCCAACAATTAGACTGAGATCAGATAACTTCTCTACTGAGAGGACTGGTGAATCTCCATTTCATCACCTTTATTCTTTAATTTTGGCCTTAAATACCTATCTAAATGCATGTATCTAGCATTAATGTGTACAAAACAACACTCAATAATCGACTTGAAAATATTGTATAAATATTGGCATTTAATTCCAAAATAAAATAATAAAGGAAAGAAAGTAAAAAGAATGAAGTGTCAAAGACACTGAATTACCCTAGACCTCGAGACCCAGTCATCATGATGACTTGGTTGAGAAGGAATAAAGTAGGGGGAGATAGGGCAGAGCAATTGTATAGAGAATACTTTACAAACCCTAATTCTTTAACCCTATATATAGCCTTTTGACTTTTATTTTATTCTTTGTCATTTATACCTTAAATCAATAAACTTTGAACATGAAAGTTATACATAACAATACAAAATAAAAATACAAAATTTATTTTACATTAAAATAATACACAGTGCACTCGGGACACTCAGAACAAAAAGGCGCAAATAAAAATTGACAAACCTAAATCTCCTCCATACGAACTTAAAATTTACAAAACTCACTTTATTATTCATAAAATTTAATTATCTATTTAATGAAGGTAGTTTCATTTAATTTGGAGTTAAGATGCAAAAGTTGGCTTTTGGGTCCCTATTGTATTGTATACATGTATATGATATTCAATATATTTATTCTTTATATTTTTAGTTTTCTTATATTTTTATATACTTATAAATATTATTCAAAATACCTTTACATAATAAACATTAATAAAACCATGAAAATACATTAAAATAAATAAAGTTATAAAATATATAGGTAAACGAAACATGTATAATACATGTACATGTTTATTTAAGTAAATAAACAAATACAAAAAAACTAAAAATGGTAAATGCATAATTAAATAAGTTACAAATATATAAGTTACAAATATATAAAATATGTAAATATAATAATAAAATTCAAAATTCAAATAAAAATTGAATATACAAAACACACGTATATATACCTATGTATACATATGTAAATATGAACATCTAAAAATTTGGCTGAAAAATAAATAAAAAGCATAATAAAATACTAAAGAAAATAACAAATATATTTTATGTTTTGACTAAAAATTTGTAAAATCATTTAATGTTTTTAAGTAATTAATGAGGGAATTATTCCCCCCATTTTTTGGGTTGGTCCATGTGGACCAACAAGAGTGCCTTGTGTGTTGACCCCTGGTCAACTGCACGGTCTCCACCTCCCTTCCTGTCAGAGCCATCGACCACGTGACTTCATCCCTTTTTTATGCCTCTTCCATGCCGATTTAGGCTGTGATTCCTTCACCAAACTCCTTCCCCTCACCTTCCTCCATCTTGCTACCCATCTAGCCCCCACCAACCTCCTCTCCACTGCATGCAATCTCTCTGTCCTTTTTTCCAAACGCCCATAAGTAAACCCTTCTGATGATCTTCTCCTTTTTTATCCTTCTTCTACCTTTGTAACTCCAAAAGGAACCCTTGGTCAGGCGTCACTCCCATTCTTCGCAGTGCAGATAAGGTGATTGAGGAAGTGATCCAGGCCGGCCAAGCCCAGCTCAGGCAACCTTCTTCTTGCTCCCTGGAATAGCTAGGTATGAGTTGCTAGTTTTAGGGTTTTTAATTGCCTTTTGTTCTAGTATGATAGTTTAGATTTTAGTTTCGTCGATTAGTGGATAGCTTAGTGTAATTTTAGATTCTTCATTTTCTAGAGCATTAGGCTGCAACTCTAATCCTTTGTGATTCTCCCTGTTTCCCGGCCCATTTTCACCTTATCCTCGTTCCATGTCACTTTCTCCATGTCTCGCCCCCATTTCCACCTCGGATTCTGCAAGGATCCGAGTCCTCGAGCTCCTCTCCATTACCTTCGTCAGAGCTTTGTCATTCACCCACATCTACCTATTGAACAGCTTCAAGTTTAGGTCAGGGCCCTTTGCCTCAAGCCAAATGTTCTTTTTGTGCAGGTATAGAGGCATGGCAGCACCTGGAGCGGGATGTAGATGCTCAAGTCAGAGCTCTAGGTGCCTTCGAGCTCCAAGTCCCCTCTGATGGGGCTCGGATCATTTTGAACCCTTCTGTATGAGTGGGGTACCTCCAGGAGTCGATAGCGATTATCGACGAGGTGATTGGTGGATGGAGATGTGAGCTTGTCGGCCACCAGTTCTTGGGGTGTTGTTCGTGATACCCTAAGGGTCGTTGGATCGAGAGGAGGCACCAGGTCCTACCGCACCCATTATATAAGTGACGAATCATCGTCCTCCTCCGTCGCACAATTAACCACGTGGCACAAGGAGGAGCGCACGATGGAGCATTAAGGGGTAATTTAATTAGTAACACCATGCCTCTTTTGTATTTTATAGTAGGTCTTGTAGATATTAATTCTAGTTTAAAAGTTTTGTAAAAATTGCAGTAGACCCCATGTATTTATTGAATATTGTAAAGAGGTCATGTGCCGGGTCACCTCACGTGCCCATGCGCGTGAGGGACCTGGCTATTTTGCAACAAAGTGCCTCTAGCTTCTTATATTTATATTTAGGCTTGAAAATTGTAAAAGTAGTGTAATATTTTGGAGATATTTGCATTGAGATCCTTGGACTTTATTTTTATTACAAATATACACATGGCAGTATTGTAATTTATTTATTGTCTTTTTATTTTTTTTATAAATTAGCTCCTATGCATAATTAATTTTGGGGAAAATGTTGTAGATTCTTAACATGATGATTATGCATATCACATTTTTATTTAACAGATTGTAGTGTTTTCTATGTTTAAAAATCATTTACAAGCTAAATAGCCCCTGTTTAGATATAAAAATACCGAAAAATATAAAACCACTTTTAAAATTTAAAAAATATAATATAGAATATATTACTGTATATTACAACTCCAGACCAAAAATCACAAAAAAAATACAAAAGAAAACACTAAAAAGTGAAAAACCCTAAAAAGCCTATAAACATCAGAGCAAATTCCAAAAAATCCAAAAAAATAGCTTTCACTTATATATTTTTATTTATATTATAAATTATATGTTAAAATTAGTTTTGGGAATTTTTGAACTTATTGTCTTTTTTTAAAATCCGAAACAATCCGACCGGTTTATATAACTATGTGTTTAAATTTATCAAAAATTCATAAAAAGTAGCAAAATTTACAAGAAAATCCACAAAAATAAAGTAAAATATAAAAAACACAAAAATATTTTATTTTTTATATTAACATATATTTAAAAGTATAGAACCTAAATATATTATATATACCTTATAATACTTATATAATTACTACCATTATTATGATTAATTATAATTATCTATTATATATTTTAGACCTTAATGAATCTCATATTCATCACTTTAAAAGTCATGAATTAAGCTCAAATCCCTAAAATTTATTAACATTTCTTCATTTATATTGCATAATTAACATTCATGCAGTTTTGATAAGAATTACATTTTATCACTCATAATTGCACAAAATAAGAAGCCAAAAATCCCAGTCCAATTGACTTGTAAAATAGCCTAACTTTCCCGATTTTTAATTAATTCGTGCTAACTCCAAATGACCTGAAACTCCCTACACTGTATACATATTAGCAACAAGAATAATTAAAAATATAAAAAATTCACTAACCCAAAAAAGTGGACCAAAAACCCAAACCCTAATTCGGGGATTTCCGGACTAAACCTCAATATCTTCCTCATCCAGTGTCCGATTTGATACTACTCACTTTTAAACTAATGTACATTCAATTACCTTCAAAACACGATCAAGTTCAAGTGAATCGGAGCTCATATGTGAAAGTTGGGTTTTGGACCTCTTTTGTACACTTTGTATTTTAGCGGTTTTGGACCTATTATTTTATGTGCATAATTGACTCATTTTATTTTATTTCTTTCTTATTTGTCTTCTTTGATAAAAGTCTTATTAAAATGCGTAAAAAATCTAAATCCAAATAGAGCTTGAAATCAAAGAAACTAATTGAGTCTGAGTCTTCACTAGTTCTTTGTACAAAAATTGTCTTTTTCGTGTTTTATTCTATTTCTTCTTTTTCTTAATTAACAAAAGACCAAATAAACTAGATTAATGTGTAAATATCTTTGATTTTATCATATTTTTTCCGGATTTTTATCTGATTTAAAAATGATAAAAAAAATTATAAAACACAAAAATCAAGGTATTTTATGTACATGGGATACCCCAAAAATATCACTTTATGCAAATGATCGATTTTGACTTTGATTTCTTCATGAAAGTTATAGATCTCATCTTGACGAATAACTTTCATGAAAATTTTTTTGATATGAGTTCGTTTGATATAAATTTCGGATTTTTCTTTAAATTTATGTTTTCGATTTTTGTGGGGCTGACACGTGGCAGCTCCTGGAGCCGCCACGTATCACCCATTTTTTGGGATTTATATATATTAGTTTTTTATTAAAAAAATTTAAAAAAATAAAAAAAATGATAAAAATGATAAAAGACCCGCCACGTGGCATCTTTGGGACCGTCCAATCTCAACCGATCCGACGGCCCAGAGATCACCGTCTTCCTCCCACTCCTTTGCTTAATCAAGAGGCGGTGCTGCCCTCGCGATTTTCGCCGCCCTCCGCCCATGAATCACATGCCTCTGTCGCACGTGCCCTTCACGTGCTCCATCTACCTGCCCCACTCGCTACCACGTGGCAGCATCTCGTTCATCCGATCTCGGCCGATCGGACGACCGTTGCACCTTCTCCTTCCCCCGATTTCTTCTGTTGTCGTCCCCCACGAAATCTCCGCCGCAAATCACGGACGGCCACCTCCTCGAATCCATCTCTGATCTTCCACGATCTCATCCCCAATCCGACCATCTCGCATCTCCGTCGTCTTCCTCTTCATGTCCTCATCGAATCCTCAGTCACAAGATCTTCCTCGTCAATCGATGATCGTCTACAGCCTTCCATATTCATCCCCCTCGCCCTCTGCTATAAAAGACCACCGCTGACCATACTCATCGCCCATCCGTCAATCGCACACGCATGAGGAGCTTGTGGCGGTGACAACACCGCGTACCCCTCCAGCCAACGAGATCTAAGGCATCCCCCCCACCCCGCTCCGCTTTGTCGCAGCCTCCCCGAAGGCTGCTTTCCTCCGGCTACAGGGCCGTCGAGCCAATGTTTCTCCGCCTCCACCATATCCACTTCAACACCACCGACTACCCCCACCCACCTTCGCAATGTTCATCCTCCAACGACGCATCCCGCACATCATTTACCATCGCCACTCCTCCCCGCTCTTCTCTAGATGGCTGGAGTCCTACCGAAGGACACATGTGCTCCACCACTCCACAGCTACCCAGCATCGCTCCGCCACTAGTGATCAAAGGTCAACCGCCAGAGACCTCCAACCTTCTGCTCGTCATCCGCCGCAGCTCGACAACCGCCTCCAGCAACCAGCCCACTACCGGAGACACGCTTCGCATCTCCTCCTCCTCCACCCTCGACGACTGGGCAACAGACCTGAGACCCCCACCCACGTGCTTGGCATTTATGTTGGGGGGACAACTTGCAAAGACCCCCTAGTGTTTGGATGAATTACAGAAGCGACCCCAACCGAGAAGGCACATGCCCTGCACATGCCTATTTGGAAGAATTGTGGATGCAGAAGCACCCTTGAGCGTTTTGGTGATTTCATTTATACCCCTGCTCTACATATTTTTATTTTTTTTATTATTGTAATTAGAAATAGCCCCCTATGTTCCCCATGTATTTTGAACCTCTACATCGCATCATTTGTTTATTAAAAATAGGCACTGTGTTCTATATTTAATTCTCTACATCATGGTATGCTTGTGATATTTTTGTGATCTGTGGTTAATTAGCAATTAATATTTTCGTGGAAAATTATATATTTTGCCCATCTTGTGCTTCAAAATTCATAAGTAATTAACCATAGCTCTAAAAATCATCAAAAATTCAGGGATTGTAGAATTAGTTGTATGTTACATCATGCCTAAAAAGAATTGCATTTGCATGCATGATTTGCCTTATAAAAATCATTTTGCATATTTCACTATTTAATTTTTAATAGGTATTAAATCTCATATTTTTGAGGTTTAGGATTTTTCTGAGATCGATCCTGGTGATAGATCTTGGATAATTTTATCCCTTGAAAATAAATAGGTTTAATATATATTATAATTAAATACTGAAATTTGCATCATTTGCATTCATAAATCCATAAAATATTTATCTTGCATCCAAAAATTCCAAAAAAATTACAATGCATTCATTTCATCATAATTGACATCTCGGCCAAGTTTCGTATTTTTCGGACATCTTTTGGTTGAAAATTGTATTTTAGTCCCTAAAATTGGCTACATTTGCATTTTGCATTCCAAATTACATTAAAAAATACCAAAAAAATCCGTCTCGAAAATCATACACAAACTTTGAGAGATAAAATTCTAGGTTGTTCCTTTGCCTCATTATGTTTGACCTTGAGACTTGCCCAAGTAAAATAAAAATAAAAGCACTTTGAATAAAGTTGAATAAATTTTTGTGGTTAATTTCTTGATCGATTACGATTGCCCGATAATAATAAATTCAACATTAATTTAAACGCTCGATAATTCCCCATAATTAACTAAGGGTGATTTGTGACTCGTCAAACCTATAAAAAATAATAAGAATTATTCATGTATATATTTCCTATATTTTTATATATTTATTTATTATATATCACATATACTATTTATAATATTCACATTATTAGATATATTCAGGGGAAACTTCCAATGAGGTGGGTGTTTCCTTTTTGCATGGAAAGCCACATGAATTTAGGTATTTTTCTATTTATTTTACAATTTCTAAATCCATAAATTTAATAATAGGTGTTAACATAATATATATATATATATATATATATATATATCAATAAATATTTATAAAAATATTATTATATTGGACAGAATATTAGTTACAATATAGATGTTATATTATACACAACAGTATGATCATCATTATTTTACAATATGCAATTTATACTTTATAAATTTGTCATGCAATTTACAAATTTGGTGTGCCTTTTTTAAATTTCAGGAAAGACGCACCTCTTTGGAAGGATCCCCTATATACACATATTATATTTTAAAATAAAAAGAAACTAAAAATTTGCAAAATTAAAAATAAATATAAAAAGGTAAAAAAATATAAAATATAAATAATTAAAAATCCATAAAAATTAAAATAATTAAAAACCCATAAAAAACAAAAAACAGAAAAAGGAAAATAATGATTATTATTTGTTTTCATTAATAAATAATAATTATACCTATCTAGTTTTCTCTCACTGGTTCGACCCATACTACTTGTCATTGTACATCATTTGTAGGGTATAATAACTCTCACTCCATACATTTGTTCATTGTTTATTTATATATTGTGGATTGATTATTGATCTATTAATTGGGATATGTGATGAGTATTGTGAGAGCAGTCGATACAGCGATTGCTAGATCTGACTTGTCGGACACTGCACAACCTCCGAGACCGGGAGTTAGGCATCTCTACTCAATTCACATCTATCAAATGGCGTCATTATCGGGGAGCAACATATGATAGGATTGTATATATTTATTTGCATATATGTATATTTTATTTCTTTTTATAAATAACTGTTTATCTGTTCTGACCAATTTACTTTGTTAACTTCTTTGCGAGGGACCACATGGAGAAGGCGATTTTTATAGGAGAGTTGGTGCACCCGAGTTATGAGGAGATCAGCTCTTTCTTTGTGAGCTGATTAGAGAGAGAAAATAGAAGACAAGGAGAAAGAGAAGAGCAACATAGCTTAGTGTAGATTTTTCATTTTATTTTTGAGAGAAGGCATTTATTTTAGTAATTAATTTTTAATAATACAAGTACAAGGACTTTAGACACTCAAACTCTCGCAGGCCTATTTTACCAAGTGTCTATTCACTTGGGAGCCTGCTCAGTTTTTCATTACGTTTTCATCGCTTTATACTTTTGTCCTCTTTATGTTTCACTTATTTTCTTTGTTTTCCAAGTTTTGTGCTTTCCTCCTTTCTTTTCTTTATTTTATGTGAATAAGCCTTAAATTTTAGGAATTACTTGATCGAGTAATCTAGTTTCAAACACCTAATATCTGCATATGGCTATAGTTCTACGCTTGGACTTAGATCAAACTTAATATGTTCTTCATGATAATAGTAATTCCTGCTTTGGGTGATTTCATCGACTTGTATTTGCATGTAGTATAATTTAAATTCCTTGTCTTGCAACCCACATGGATAGAGCTAGGAAGCAATGCAAGTCTTCTAACTGAGCATGCATCATTTGATACAAAGCATGAGATTTCCATCCTAGTATCCACTTGCACAGCTTTTCTGTCTTCTCTTCCAGTTTTGTATCACCTAAGAGTTAAAGAAAATCCAAAAAAATCATTGCAAGAATTATTCTGAAAAATATTCAAAAAACTGAAAATTTAAATCTTAAAATAAGGGGATTGTTTAATAAACTTTGACAAAAATAATTCATAATGGACATCACTTTATTGGGTTCATAAAGCCCATATTACTTCCAGGTACCATCTACACTGAGAGAGGCAAAAACCTAGGAAAATAAAGTCAAAATCTCAGCATGGGTACTGTCTTGTTATTGATTGGATTCACGAAGTATTGGCACTTCTATTATACGTGGGCGAGTAAGGCTTCATCTACTTGCATATTTAGTTTGGAGTATTGAGATTAGGGCATCCCTTCACAGGGGTGTTTGTCTCATCATTCTGCATCTGAGTACCCCGCTAGGGGGAAGTATCAGTTTCTCCTATTGGCTTCCTCCTCTATTCTTTGGTTGAGTAATGGATCCAGATCCAATAGCAAGGATTCTCTTAATAAGTAAAGGCTACATGTTACAAAGGAAGTGGGAAGTACGGAATACTCTTATGGCAGTACTCACTCTCCTATAGGATTAGCCTATGAGGATTTGTTATAATATTGCTTGAAAACAAAATAAAATTGAAAAGATAAAAATAGTCGAACTCTTACGGCTTCATTTGTGTTGGATTGGTGAATCCATTTACATTGCTTTTATTTGAATTAGATTTAGGTCAAAGATCCAGTCTTGTGTACTTGTGCCCTTTTTCAGTTCATCTGTTTCCATTTCTTTTTTTGCCCTGCTCATTTTGAGCCTTCTAATATTTTCCTCTTCATTTCATCTAGTATTCATCGTCGTATTCCATTCCTCATCTATTCTGCTTCTATCCAAGATGTCGTCTCATGGCTGGTTTTGTCGAGACCCCACTGACACCTACATTCTTTCCAAGAACTCAACATTTTCAATAATTAGAGGTGATTCCTGAGAACCCAGTTAGTACCTTGCAAATCGATCTCCAGACTCATCGAATTCATCTTATTTTTCAATAAACCAGGATCACTCAAGGAAAGGGGAAGGGACCACAACAGCCAAATCAAGGTCAGCCAGATCAGAATGCAATGAATGCGTATTTGCTCACTTCCATTCAATCCATTCAATAGTAGCTCACCGATCATGCTCTTGCCCAGGTCGCATTCCAAGATATGTTGAATGGCATAAGGAGAGATCGAGAGAATAGAGGAGGAGGATGAGGAGGAGGAGGAAATTATGATGAACAAGGAGATGGATCCCATGGAGGACCAATAGATGAGGCAAGGAGAGAGGCTCCCAAGCCTACTCTCAAAGAGACATAAAATACTGGCTCTAGCCAGATGAGTGAGTGGATACATATTCATGTAGTCCACAAAAACTTTGAGCTGAAGCCTCAATTATTGGCTCTTCTTCCCTCCTTCCATGGGAAACCGACGAAGAGTTGTATATCCATCTCTCGCAATTTTCACACATCTGTCGCACCACTCACTACCCTAACATCTCATTAGGTATAGTCAAAATGAATGCATTCCCCTTCAACCTTTAGGAAGAGGCACTATATTGGATCAATCACTTGGGGAAGTTCTTGATGACAAATAAGGAACATAAGTCTACGTTCCTCCACAAGTTCTATCCACTTGGTCGTCTGAACCGGATGCGAGCAAGAATAAACAACTTCTCCCAGGGACCGCACGAATTTCACCCTACACATTTATTCATTGTTTATTGACATATTGTGGGTTTATTGTTAAAATGTTGATTGGGATATGTGTTGAGTACTATGAGAGCAATCGATATAGCAACCACCAGATCTGACTTGTCAGACACTGCATGCCTTCCAAGACCGGGCGTTAGGCACCTCTGCTCAATCCACTATTATCAAGGAGTCGCTAAAATCCAAAAATGTTTCCAAACATGCCTTCCAAGATTGGGCGTTAGGCACCTCATAATGAAAGTGTCATGGTTATACAATCGTTTCTGATCACATCACCTTTGAGTATTCCTAATACTCGTAGATCTTGCATACTGTAAGACCTAGAATAAATCTAAAGTTTTATATCACATTTGAATTGTCTCCTTCAGTTTTTATCATTAAGTTTCTCGTTCGATCATTGGGAGTTGGTATCGATCATATGCTTTTCCAAAAGCATATATCATACCTACAAATTCTTTTCATGCTTCAAAGCAAGACGACCATGCATGGAATTTAATCGGTCCTAATACCTCATGAGTGAGCTCATGTCTTCTAGTTCAGTAGTGAACATGTATGATCCCTTTGAGAGATCGTATTACTCATATGCCCTTGTATATACACACCAGCTCGCCAATGTATAAACCTTGATTAGCTCATCAACCTAATGGTCTACCTAATGTATATACTTAGACATACAATAATACATCTGTCTCTGATCAGAGGATGTGTGCCTATATCGTGATATCATACGCCATAGGTCTTTGTTAGATCTCATTAAGTCAACTCTTTGGCCTAACTTATCTGATGCCTCTGAATCTCTATTCCTATGTAGAGGACTTGCATAAAGAGGTTGATCAGATATCAACCTCTAGAAAAGGATTGTCATCTTCTTCTCAGGTTAGAGGTCCTCTCTTAACAATCATTTGATGGTGCTTAATGAGTTCTCAATCTAACTCTTTAGATATCATCCGAACCCCATCCTTTATGATTCAACCATTGAATCAACAACTGTATGATTATTAAGACGGCCATGGTACAGATTCCTAATTGTACTAAGGGACATATTATGCAAATTAGTTATTCTTCATTTCATATTAAGGAATGAATTGCAATAAAATTTATTGCATAATGTCTCATCGTGGGCTCACATATCCAACAATCTCCCACTAGCCCAAAGGAGCCATTATTGGGCCAATCTTTAAACAAACACTCATGTGCTAATCATAAGATATTTAGAAAAATAGATTTGTAAGCTAATTAGTCACTCTATTCCTGAGTGACTATGCCAAGTCCTTTTACATACTTGTATATCCCCCAGTAGAGGTTCCCACATCCAATGCGAATGTTACATCTTATGCAACCAATACTCAATCTTGTTAAAGTAATTATTATGCCTTTTCACAATAGCTTTATAATTATAACCAGTAAGTTACACCTTTTCTTACAGAGATCTCTATCTTTATTATAACCAATAAGTTACACCTTTATTCCCAGAGATTTCTATCTCTATTGATTAAGACATAGTCTTAAGTCTAATAAGGTATTTGTAGATAAGACATTTTAGATCACTATCTATAAAGTCTTAATTTCTTAAAGAAAAAACTTTGAGACCACTATCTCAAAAATCTTGTTCCTTTGAAGATGTTGATTATTATTGCTATTTAGTGTTGTGTCTTCATAGTTGGATTGGTAACATTTTATTACTTCTACTATGTGGAAGACATCTGGCCTTTTATATACATCTAGCATACACTGAGCTTCCCATAGTTGATGCACTATGGAATGTAGCTTTGGCATTCACATCCTTAAGTGTTTGAGGTACAATCCCTTTAGACAGGTCAGTACCATATCTTAATGGAAATAAACTTTCCTTGGAATTTTTCAAAATGAAATATGTCCAAGATGTACCACTAATGTAGTAGTCCCAATGTCCTCTTCTCTTTTCTTCTGAACAACTTTAGAATTAAAATCTAAGAGGCATTCTTGTTTTTTATCTCAAGGTATGGAATAGACATATCATAAAACACTTATTATCATCCTTGTATCATTCCAAATGATTAGGATTTTATCTATATTTAGCATGATAAACAAAATGGCTCTCTCACTAAGCTTCACATGGTTCATTAAGATTCTATCTGAAATCATAACCTTATAATTTCATTAAATCTGATGTTCCAACTGCATGAAGCTTATTTAAGCCCATAGATGGAGTTTCTTAGTTTTCACACCTTGCCTTCTTCAACAACGAAGCCATGGGGCTACTTCATATCAATATCTTTGTTGAGATATTCACTGAGGAATGCAATCTTGACTTCCATCTTCGGATGTCATAGTCAAGTTGTGTAGCTACAATTATCAATATTCGGATAGGTTTAAGCATGGTTACTAGAAAGCAAGTCTCATTGCAAGCAATGTCTTCTTTCTGTATGTAACTCTTGGCTACGAGTTGTGCTTTGAAGGTCTCTACCTTCTCATTAGGTTCCCTCTTTCTCATGAAGATCCATTTACACCTAATGGGTTTGACCCCTATAGGTGGATCCTAGAGGGTCTATACACAACAATTGTGTATAAAGTCTATTCAGACTTTATTGCTAGCATCCATCTTTCCATGTTAAGATCTACAGAAACTTCATCATACAAAGTTCGATCATTGTCAGATTTCTCTGACACATGGAATCGATACCCTCTAGGTGGTATTACCACCCTCTAACTAATTTGAAGAAGTATGAGTGTTTCATCTTTAATTATTCTTTTAGTTTTTGATTCTAGGAGCCTCCTTATCCTCTTAGGATTCAATGAGTCCCTTTACTTCATTCTTATCTTGATTCTCAAGAAAGTCATCCTCTTGGAATCATATTCTTAGAGATGAAATCTTTTAAGAATATCAAGGTCATAAAGTATGTATACAATGCCATCATTTATATTACTAATGAAGTAGCTCTCTCAAGTGCAAGATTCCAACTTTTCTTGCATCCATGTTAGAGCACGGACCAAGCAACCCTTAAATCATTCAGTTCCTGACACTAAGCTTGATTTCAAACCATGGCTCACGAGGAGTTTTGGGTAGATATTTGCATGGAATCTTATTAAGGATATATATTATAGCCTCCACTACATATATATACCTGGAAACTAACAGTTAATTATGTTAATATCCATCATTGATCAATCATGTCACATATGATCTAACTATATCTCCCTACAACTCTATTGAGCTGAGGTGTATTAGGAGGAGTGAGATAGGAACAATATTCCTTTCTCTATATGGTATTCCTTGAATTCATCTAATAGGTATTGGCTACCTAGGTTAGATTAAATCCTTTTTATCTTCCTTCTAACTTTGGTTCTCAAACAAAATTTTGAAATCTTTGAACATTTCAGAGGTTCCGTATGGGTAAAGAAAGAAATCTCATATCATTAATAATTATCAATGGATATCACATATCATTAATGTTCATTATAGTATAGAGGGTCCACACACATCAATATACATAAGGTCTTGAATACATCGGCATCTTACACCATTCCCAGAGAAGGGTGCATCAAACATTTTAACTTTAAATATAATATTTACAAATATGTAAGATTTTGAATTTTTAGATAATATAAAGTTCCATATTTTACTAGTCTATTAATCTTATCAATAGACATATGTCCAAGGATTGATGCCAGATCATTGTCAAATGATCTTTATCCTCCTATAGATCTTTTAAGGTTTAATTTCATGTATTAGAAATGTTAATGAACCATTTATTGATATTCTAATTTAGTAGGGTTATCTAGATGTTAGATTACTATCTGAAATACATCCAGCATAACTCTTTATGATAGGTATATTCTAGAATGTATGTTTATTTCCAACATACTTAGAAATAAACAATGAATGTATTCTAATATCAAGGTCATAAAGACATTCTCTAAGACTATGGGATCTCTCAGTGAAAATATGTAGTCTTTCTATCCAATAGAGATTGTTGCAACAATTGCATCAACTCTCATGTGGATGACTATTAAACCTTAAGATCAAACTTTTTAGTCTTCTAAAACATGTGCAACCAATCGCAAGTGTCATTAGAAGAAGAAGATACAATTATCAGATTTTTAATCTTACCTAATAAGTAAGTCAATTTCAATGATAATATGTAGATGTAAAATATCCTAATATAGTTCTTGTTAGCAATGTGAGCCCGAGGCGAACCATTCTTACAATAAATGTTATTGTAATAAATGATTTATCAATAAAAGTTATTGATGTTTTGTTTCACTCCCTTTCTGATATTGAATGAATGAATGCACTATAAGGTCCCTCTGTACAATAAGGGTTATGTACCATGGCCAACTTGATAATCATACAGCTGTTGATTCAATGATTGAATCATAGAGGCTGATGCTTGGATGAATATCTAAGGAGTTAGATAGAGGACTCATCAAGCATCATCAATGATTAACAAGTAGTGATCTCCAGTCTGAGTGGGAGATGGCAATCCCATCTCATTAGACTGATATCTGATTGACCTCTTGATGCAGGTCCTCTGCATAGGAATATTGATTCGGAGGTATCAGATTAGTTGAGTCAATGAGTTGACTTAGCGAGATCGAGATAACCAAAGACCTATGATGAATACTGTCACATCACAGGCAAACATCCTCTGACCAGAGACAGATATATTGCTATATGTCTGAGCATGTACATTTGGCAGACCAATAGGTTGATGACCTAATCAAGGTCTATACACCGGTGAGCTGGTGTGCATGTAAGGGCATATGAGTAATATGATCTCTCAAAGGGATCATACAGGTTCACTTATGAACCGGGAGACATGAGCTCACTCATGAGGTATTGGGATTGACCAAAATTCCATGCATGGTCATCATGCTTTAGAAGCATGATATGAATTTGAAGGTAAGATATATGCTTTGTGAAAGCATATGATCTGTACCATATCCCAAGGACCAAGATTGAGAAACTTAATGATCAGACTATGAAGATGACAGTGTAAAAGTGATCTTTATCTTCATGATGATCATGAGTCTTCCAGTATGCAGGATGTGCAGGTATTAGGAATACCTGAAGGGTGATTTGATCATAAACGATTGTATAACCATGACGCTTCCATTCCGAGGGAGTGATGAAACAGGTCTGGATTTTAGTGACTCCTCTCATCAGAGAAGTAACCTGATCTTAGTCCATTTATTGGACATTGATCTGAATGAGATTCAGATGCAATGAGAAGATTAGGTTTACGGTCTTGATTTGATCAAGCATCTATGAGAGGTCCATGGGATCTGGATTTGAGATGTGATCTCAATATCCAAGTCACTATACGTGGAACAATACAATCGCCCTGTCCTTATCTCCAAGTATCTGAGGAGAAATAGCATTGTTCTTAAATGGTTTAAGAACAATTCCATGAGATCTAAGCAAAGAGAAGTTGATGATTAAATGTGATTTAATTATCATGATGTATGAGAAATTATCCAATATAATTAAATGTGATTTAATTATTATGGATAAGAATAATGTGGATAGTAATATCCAATTATTCCTAATATATTATAAATGTGATTTATAATGTATTAGAGAGAGTTAAATATAATTTATATTAGTAGATTAATTATTAATGTGTATTGGATACACATTGTCTAATTAATTGAAAATGTAAATTACATTTTGTTTTGGGTTGTGAATGTGATTCACAATATTCCAATGTCAAGATTGCAATATTCCCAAAATTAATTGAGAATTATTTTTGGTGAATAAAAATTGTTGAGAAAATAAGTAGAGAGATAAATTAGGAGATATGCAATCCCATGTAATCCATGGGATTGCCCTCCCCATAAGGAAGAGGGGGGGCGGCACCAATTCCCTTTAGGACTTGGTGGCCGTCCCCCTCTCCCTAATGGGAAGGAGGCTCCTAATTGTTATCTCACTCCTTATTTGATTGGTTTGATTTGGTATTAATATATATTTGATTTATCAAATATATTTAATCAAAATTAAATCATAAGTTGTTGGCTTTTACCAACAACAATCTTGACCATTGGATTATCATAAATCAATCTCAACCATTGATTTTATGAGACACATGGATTGAGATCCATGGATCCCAAAACCCTATAAATAGAGAGGCACCCTTGGCTCTCTCTTTACACATGCTATTGTAGCAAAACTCTCTCTCTCTCTCTTTCTCATACTCGACCCCCCTTCTTGTCTTCTATTCTTGGTGGCCGTCCACCTTGGTGGAAGAGAAGAGTCGACGCCCGCGCCCTCGTGCTGCCGCCTCGACGCTTTGCGGTTCTTCGTCTACTTGGAGTGCTGCACTCGCGAGGGAGACGTACGATCTCGTGTGTCGAGATCAGGAGCAACCGCGCTTGGATCAACATCTTGGATTGCGAGGACACCGCGGTTCATCCCCGCGCTTGCAAGCGATCTCTCCGACGATCGGACTTGAGACAGGAGGTCTCTTCTCTTAGAGACTCGATCAACCACGCTTCAAGAGGTATTGCATTATACTTGCTGTGGTTATAGATGAAACGATCCGAGAATGGTTCTTGGATCATGTGGTTTCATCGAATAAAATTTTTTAAATTCCGCTGCACCGAACAACTAGTACGACTAGTCGTTCTTTGTCGTATCCGATACGACGCTCACGCTTCCGTGATGCGCTTGAGGATCTCTCCATATCCTTCAAGTGGTATCAGAGCCTTAGGTCGACGGTTTCGAATAGTGATTCGTTAACCAAGGACGACTTGGGTTCGTTTAGGTCGCGAAAGTTTTCTTCGCATTTGATTTCGCAGATCTGTTTGATAAAGAAATTAGGCACTGTTTAAATTGTTTAAACACGAATTTTTTAATTGGATTATGTTCCCCATTAAATAAGGAAACCATAGGATCTGAGTTTGTGTAAATCGGATTTCGTATGCTCGAGATATGGTCGTTTTAATGGACATATATGCACTGTTGCGAGAACTGTGAATCTGAACGTGATTAAAATGTTAATTACTGTTTAGACTTGCCTCGAAATGCGTGAAACATCACTTAGGTTCTGTCCTAAATCAAATTAGCAAACTTTAGAAATTGACGTTGCTTAATTTGGATTTAATATGATTGAGATATGTCAATTTTAGTAAGTAGGGGTCACTGCTGAAATTGCCTTCCTAATCTAGAACCAAGTGATTGTCAATTAGAGAAATTAATTGTTAATTTCGTGAAATAATCTTGAAAAATATTTGTGAAATATTGAAACATGATTATTTGCCTAATTGACTTGGCCCCAACCAATTAAATGATTAGATTTGATCTAAACCTTAATTGGGACTACAATCATCAAACTTCTTGCTTGAATAGGACTTGGGAATTTGTCTAGCAAATTTCCTAAAAATCAAAATTGTTTTGCTTACTATATGGTATAATTTCGGTTGAAAAACCGATGATCATCTCAAGTACAAAGTAATCAATTTGGCATTATCCTTTCCCGAGGTGGATATGGTGTCTAGTCGGGGATCGCTGGGTCAGCGGGTTGCAACGTATGTGGTCCGCCCCACTCCCGTCGGTACTGGCCATGACAGCGGGTAGGGCCGGGATAATGTCCGAGGGATTATGATGTATTTTTCTAATTATTAAAATTCGAATTAATACGTACTTTGAGAATAATATCATATATGTATATTCAAGCATAAAACTAAGTTTGATTGATTAAATTGGATTGATAATTAATTTAATATGATTAAGTTAATTATATCCAATTGAGAATACTCTAATATGATTAGAGTTGATAATTCCCTTGGAAGAATTAATTATATGAATATGATTCATATTAATTAATTAAATTTGAATAAGAGGTGGAGGATCACATAAGTGACATCCATGGTCTCCCGTCAAGGCGAAGGGTTTCCGTCGCCAGGGATTGTATATAGGAGACGCCTGTACGTAGTGACAGCTCCTATATACAAGCGCATCTGGATCGGACTCTTTGCTTCTCGAAAGAGTAAGGCCGTATGCGTAGTGACCCCAATATCGGATCCTCATATTATTGGGGCGATATTGGATTGCGTATAGCGAGTTCTAATCCTGTTGACGGTTGGTTCAATTAATGACAGGTCAACATCACCTTAGGGGTGGTGGGCCTGGGTATTAAAGACCGAATTGGGAATGCAAGTTGGACTTGCAAGGCGGAATGTGTTCCCGCTTCTCTTTATTGGAGTTACAGTTTCTCATATTATTGGGATGTAACAAAGATAAAGAGGAGATCCCAGTTCTTGCTTGAGATATATCGGTAAGTATATCTCCTACTTTGAAAGTGAATAAGGGAATAAACTTTCATAGTTGACATAGCAAGACTAATTTGATTTAAAATGCCTTAATCAAATAAAATTAAATTGAATATATGATTATATGTTCTAATATAGTGCATTCTCAATTTCAGAAAATGAAGGCCATGAACCCACTAAATAGGCTTCTGGAGGTCAACCAATTGACCGGACCGAATTACTCGGATTGGATCCGTAATTTGGAGCTTGTGCTTTCAGCGGAGCGCATCAGTTATGTGCTCCATGATAACAAAATTGAAAACCCTAAATCCAAGGAAGAAAAAGCATATAATGACAAGTATGATGAAGATCATGTCTTGGCTAGATGCTATATCTTGGGTTCTCTCTCCAATGTTCTTCAGAAGCAACATGTGGAGATGAGCACTTGCCAGGATATCATGCAGAATCTGAAGGAAATGTTTGGTGACATTAACCGCACCCAGCGGTACAATGTTATGAAAGATCTTCTTCGCTGTAAGATGCAGGAAGGGACCTCGGTCCGCGATCATGTGCTCAAAATGTTTGGGTACTTGTCAGAGCTTGAGACTCTGGGGGCGACGATGGATGCAGACATGCAAGCTGATTTCATTCTGCTGTCATTGCCTAAATCTTTCAATAACTTTGTAGTGTCATTCCACATGAATAAGCTGGAACTGACAAATGCTGGGCTTCTTGCTGCATTAAAGTCTGCAGAAGACGTAATGAAGAAAGATGGTCCCTCTGGCACTGCAATGGTTGCACAGGTCAAAGGGAAGCGCGGTCGGAAGCAAGGTTCTCGGAAGGGCCCGGCCCAGAAGAGAAAGAAGAAGGGACAAGGTGTTGCCTCATCTTCCAATGCATCCACTTTAATGGCGTCGAAGAAAACCGACGTCTGTCACCACTGCAAGAAGCCGGGGCACTGGAGGCGTAATTGCCCGGATTACCTGAAGTCGGTCGACAAAGGTAAAGCCCCAGCAGGTATGAAATCTACATTCATCATTGAAACCAGCTTTCTCGTTGGACGAGAAGGAAGTTGGGTAGTTGATTCTGGTGCTTCTGTTCATGTATGCAATTTGTTGCATTTGTTTCAGGAAACTAGACAGCTTGAGGAAGGGGAGATAGTCATCCAGATGGGATCTGATGCAAGTGTTGCAGCAGTCGCCGTCGGGACCTGCAGACTATCATTATCTAGTGGTAGAGTCCTAGTACTTAAAGAGTGTCTTTATGTACCTGAAGTCAGAAGGAATCTAATATCTGTATCTAAGTTAGTTAGAAGTGGGTATTCATTCCTGTTCTGTAATAAATTAGTCATAAACCGTTATGATAAATATATTGCAGATGGTATTTTGACTTCTGGAGGACTCTATGAGTTGTGCATTGATAATTGTGTTATGAATGTTACAAGCACTAATAAAAACCCTAAAAGATCCAGGGAGAATGAAAATCTCTCAAATGAGATTTGGCATCAAAGGCTTGGTCATTTGTCTGTTGATAAGATCAATAGATTAATTAAGGATGGACCTTTAGACTTTCTACAGGTTCAACCTTTGCCTACTTGCAAGAATTGCATTCAAGGAAAAATGACCAGGATGCCTTTTCGTAACAAGGTTACAAGATGTGAAGGTATTATTGACCTAATACATACTGATGTATGCGGTCCCTTCAGTACCGCGACCCGAAATGGATATCGATATTATTTGACGTTTATTGATGACCATTCGTGATACGGGTTTATCTTCCTATTACGTCATAAATCTGAAACCTTTGAAAAGTTCAAAGAATTCAAGGCTTTGGTTGAGAACCAAACCGATAGGAAGATTAAACGAATTCGATCTGATCGAGGTGGCGAGTACCTATCAGATGAATTTAAGGAATACCTTAAAGAGAATGGAATTATTTCCAATCTCACTCCCCCTGGAACTCCCCAACTTAATGGTGTTGCTGAAAGACGCAACAGAACCATCATGGATATGGTTCGTTCAATGATGAGTAAAGCACATTTACCACTTAGTTTCTGGGGATATGCAGTAGAGACTGCAATATATATCCTGAATAAGATTCCTAGCAAATCTGTACCTAAGACTCCTCATGAGCTATGGTATGGAACCAAACCTAGTGTTAATCACTTGAGGGTTTGGGGTTGCTTGGTCCATGCAAAGAATGTGGATGCAAGCAAGCTGGAATCTCGCTCTCGTGAGTGTTACTTCATTGGGTATGTTAGAGATGGTATTGGATATCAACTCTATGACCCTGAGACTCAGAAGGTTTTTGTTTCTAGAGATGTGAAATTTCTGGAGAATGATTTCCTTAAGGGTCAAGATGAATATGAAGTAAAGGAACTCATTGAATCTCCTGAGGATTCTGAGCTTCCTGAACCAGAAACTGAAGAAATAAATAAAGATGATACACCCATGCCTCTTCGAAGGAGTTCGAGGGTGGTTGCACCACCTGAAAGGTATGGATTCCATGTGTCAGGTGAAACTGACTGTGATCCTACTTCATTTGATGAAGCACTCGCGGATCATGACATGGATAGATGGATGCTAGCAATGAAGTCAGAAATTGACTCCATGCATAAGAATGGTGTATGGACCCTAGAGGATCCACCTAAAGGGGTAAAACCCATTGGGTGCAAATGGATCTTCAAGAGAAAGAGGGGACCTGATGGGTAAGTAGAGACTTTCAAGGCACGGCTCGTAGCCAAGGGCTACACACAGAGAGAAGGCATCGTCTACGATGAGACATTCTCTCCTGTGGCTATGCTTAAATCCATCAGGGCATTGTTAGCTATAGCTGCATATCTTGACTACGACATCTGGCAGATGGACGTCAAGACGGCTTTCCTCAATGGATACCTCGAGGAGGATATCTACATGGAGCAGCCCCAGGGCTTCATAACGGAGGATGGCAAAGTATGCAAGCTGAAGAAATCCATCTATGGGCTCAAGCAAGCTTCTCGTAGCTGGAACATCAGATTTGACGAAACCATAAAGAGTTATGATTTTGTGCAGAATCCTGATGAACCTTGTGTGTATAAGAAGCTTAGTGGGAGCGCCATTGTGTTCATCGTGCTTTATGTAGATGACATCCTTATCATTGGGAATGATACAGGGATGATGACCAGTGTGAAGATTTGGCTGTCCAATACCTTTGAGATGAAAGATCTTGGAGAAGCCTCTTACATCTTGGGTCTGAAGCTGTTCAGAAACCGAGAGAAGAGGATATTGGGATTGTCACAACAAGGATACATTAAGAAGATTCTTGAACGATTCCGTATGGATAGTTCCAAGAAAGGATTCCTACCCTTAAGACATGGTATCCACCTGTCTAAAGGAATGGCTCCTCAAACTGTTGAGGAAAAGAAGGCCATGGCTGGATGCCCTTATGCATCAGCCGTAGGAAGCTTAATGTATGCCATGATGTGTACTAGGCCAGATATCTGCCATGCAGTGGGAGTGGTAAGTCGTTACCAATCCTGCTATGGAGAACAACACTGGAATGCAGTAAAGAACATATTCAAATATCTTAGACGGACGCAAGATTACATCTTGGTCTATGGAGATGGTGATCTCCAAGTCTTGGGATATACAGATTCTGACTTCCAATCGGATATTGATGATCGAAAGTCGACATCAGGGTTTGTGTTCCTATTGAACGGTGGTGCTGTGAGCTGGAGAAGCAAGAAGCAGGACACTACGGCAGATTCAACGACAGAAGCCGAATACATAGCCGCATCGGATGCCGCAAAGGAGGCGGTGTGGTTGCGCAAGTTCGTCCAGGAGCTTGGCGTAGTTTCCTCTGATACTCCCATCCCGCTACTCTGTGATAACACGGGAGCCATTGCCCAGGCGAAGGAACCCAGATGGCATCAGAAGAGCAAGCACGTAGAAAGGAAATACCACATCATTCGGGAGATTCAAAAGCGTGGTGACATCATCATCACCAAGGTGGCCTCCGCCGACAACGTTGCTGATCCTCTTACCAAACCTCTGACACAGAAGGTTTTTGACCAGCATGTAATGAGTATGGGTTTAAGGCTTGTTCCTGAATGGTTCTGAGGGCTAGTGGGAGATTGTTAGCAATGTGAGCCCGAGGCGAACCATTCTTACAATAAATGTTATTGTAATAAATGATTTATCAATAAAAGTTATTGATGTTTTGTTTCACTCCCTTTCTGATATTGAATGAATGAATGCACTATAAGGTCCCTCTGTACAATAGGGGTTATGTACCATGGCCAACTTGATAATCATACAGTTGTTGATTCAATGATTGAATCATAGAGGCTGATGCTTGGATGAATATCTAAGGAGTTAGATAGAGGACTCATCAAGCATCATCAATGATTAACAAGTAGTGATCTCCAGTCTGAGTGGGAGATGGCAATCCCATCTCATTAGACTGATATCTGATTGACCTCTTGATGCAGGTCCTCTGCATAGGAATATTGATTCGGAGGTATCAGATTAGTTGAGTCAATGAGTTGACTTAGCGAGATCGAGATAACCAAAGACCTATGATGAATACTGTCACATCACAGGCAAACATCCTCTGACCAGAGACAGATATATTGCTATATGTCTGAGCATGTACATTTGGCAGACCAATAGGTTGATGACCTAATCAAGGTCTATACACCGGCGAGCTGGTGTGCATGTAAGGGCATATGAGTAATATGATCTCTCAAAGGGATCATACAGGTTCACTTATGAACCGGGAGACATGAGCTCACTCATGAGGTATTGGAATTGACCAAAATTCCATGCATGGTCATCATGCTTTAGAAGCATGATATGAATTTGAAGGTAAGATATATGCTTTGTGAAAGCATATGATCTGTACCATATCCCAAGGACCAAGATTGAGAAACTTAATGATCAGACTATGAAGATGACAGTGTAAAAGTGATCTTTATCTTCATGATGATCATGAGTCTTCCAGTATGCAGGATGTGCAGGTATTAGGAATACCTGAAGGGTGATTTGATCATAAACGATTGTATAACCATGACGCTTCCATTCCGAGGGAGTGATGAAACAGGTCTGGATTTTAGTGACTCCTCTCATCAGAGAAGTAACCTGATCTTAGTCCATTTATTGGACATTGATCTGAATGAGATTCAGATGCAATGAGAAGATTAGGTTTACGGTCTTGATTTGATCAAGCATCTATGAGAGGTCCATGGGATCTGGATTTGAGATGTGATCTCAATATCCAAGTCACTATACGTGGAACAATACAATCGCCCTGTCCTTATCTCCAAGTATCTGAGGAGAAATAGCATTGTTCTTAAATGGTTTAAGAACAATTCCATGAGATCTAAGCAAAGAGAAGTTGATGATTAAATGTGATTTAATTATCATGATGTATGAGAAATTATCCAATATAATTAAATGTGATTTAATTATTATGGATAAGAATAATGTGGATAGTAATATCCAATTATTCCTAATATATTATAAATGTGATTTATAATGTATTAGAGAGAGTTAAATATAATTTATATTAGTAGATTAATTATTAATGTGTATTGGATACACATTGTCTAATTAATTGAAAATGTAAATTACATTTTGTTTTGGGTTGTGAATGTGATTCACAATATTCCAATGTCAAGATTGCAATATTCCCAAAATTAATTGAGAATTATTTTTGGTGAATAAAAATTGTTGAGAAAATAAGTAGAGAGATAAATTAGGAGATATGCAATCCCATGTAATCCATGGGATTGCCCTCCCCATAAGGAAGAGGGGGGGCGGCACCAATTCCCTTTAGGACTTGGTGGCCGTCCCCCTCTCCCTAATGGGAAGGAGGCTCCTAATTGTTATCTCACTCCTTATTTGATTGGTTTGATTTGGTATTAATATATATTTGATTTATCAAATATATTTAATCAAAATTAAATCATAAGTTGTTGGCTTTTACCAACAACAATCTTGACCATTGGATTATCATAAATCAATCTCAACCATTGATTTTATGAGACACATGGATTGAGATCCATGGATCCCAAAACCCTATAAATAGAGAGGCACCCTTGGCTCTCTCTTTACACATGCTATTGTAGCAAAACTCTCTTTCTCTCTCTTTCTCATACTCGACCCCCCCTTCTTGTCTTCTATTCTTGGTGGCCGTCCACCTTGGTGGAAGAGAAGAGTCGACGCCCGCGCCCTCGTGCTGCCGCCTCGACGCTCTGCGGTTCTTCGTCTACTTGGAGTGCTGCACTCGCGAGGGAGACGTACGATCTCGTGTGTCGAGATCAGGAGCAACCGCGCTTGGATCAACATCTTGGATTGCGAGGACACCGCGGTTCATCCCCGCGCTCGCAAGCGATCTCTCCGACGATCGGACTTGAGACAGGAGGTCTCTTCTCTTAGAGACTCGATCAACCACGCTTCAAGAGGTATTGCATTATACTTGCTGTGGTTATAGATGAAACGATCCGAGAATGGTTCTTGGATCATGTGGTTTCATCGAATAAAATTTTTTAAATTCCGCTGCACCGAACAACTAGTACGACTAGTCGTTCTTTGTCGTATCCGATACGACGCTCACGCTTCCGTGATGCGCTTGAGGATCTCTCCATATCCTTCAGTTCTTGGGTCCTTCTCTAAGGATCTTAGATAGTCTAGATAATCATACTGTCGATTCATCATCTTATTACAGTACTGGCATTCATCCAACTCTTTGGATGTCATATGTATGTAAGTCACAGAACAATCAACTCTTTGACTCTCCTTCTTACATGGGTCAGACCCATGCTTCCACGGTGCTTCCTTAACACTTAAACAACCATTGATTAAGACAAAGGATATCTTAAATTGAACATGTCCTCAAAGGACTTTAATATAAGAGTATTTCAACATTTATTCTTGCTTCATCACATTCATACAATATGAATATTATAATGCTTCATGAAATACCTGAGTAGAGATAGGAGAATGATGACATTCATCATATCTACAATCATCGTAACCAAAAAAGGACTAACTTCAGGCACTCAAACATTTCGAGTACATCATCTCATATCAAGCCACCATTCTACATAGTGTAGTGAACCATTTCATTCATGATTAAATGTTGAGAGGACATATGCTTACCAAAACATCTTCTTCGATTTTAAAAATGATCTTGACAATTACGATCATCACTGACATGTTACTTCCAAAGCACATTCTACGAGAGAGTATGACTTTAGAGACACAAACCTTAGATTTGTGTCCTACTGTCTATTTAATTGTCAATCCTCGTAATCATGAGGAAACTTGCACATTGCAACCACATACATTATGTGTCCAATTGTAAGTACTACATACTAAGTGTGATCCAGTCCATGATATTGGTTATGATCAAGTATATATTTGAGTGGATTTAATGATGGTTATCTGAAATAATGTAATTTAAATGAATATATTTCTTTGATTAAGGTTATTAATGTTTTAAATCAAAGTTGTGTTGCCTTTTAAAATCTTAAAGTTCATTCCCTTATTCACTTTCAAAGCAAGAGATATACTTACTGTTATATCTCTAACATGATCTGGGATCTCCTTTCTGCCTTTATTACGTCTCAATTATATGATAAATTGCGACTCGGATAAAAAGAAGTGGGAACTCATTCTCCCTTGAAAGTCCAACTTGCATTTCCCAATTCGACCTTTAAAACTCGGGCCCACCTCCCCTAAGGTGGTGTTGACTTGTTGTTAATTGAATCAATCATCAACAATAATAAAACTCGTTAAGCGCAATCCAATACCACTTCAGTTATATGAGGAATCAATATTGGGGTCACTATGTATACGACCTTACTCTTTCGAGAAGCAAATAGCCCGATCAATGTATGATTGTATGCAGGAGCTATCACTTCGTATAGGGATCCCCAATATTAAATCCATGGTGATGCGACCCTTCACCATGACGGGAGAACATGGATGTCATTTATACGATCGTTCATAACGTATTCAAAAGTTAATTAATCATTATGAATCACATTCATTACGATTAAATCTTCAAAGGGAATTAAATCTCCATTCATAATTGATTATTTATTTTAATTGGATCTGATTAATGTAATCACATTAAATCAATTATTAATCCAATCGATCAACCAATAAACTACTAGGATTTGCTTGATATTACTATATAGTATTAGCTCTCACAAGTACGTATTATTTTGAATTTTAGTGATTAGAATACAACTTGACTTACTCATATTATTATTTCATCAAAAATGGACCTAGCCAGAATGATTGAGTTATGATGGGAGGAAGCATTTCCTTAACATGCGAGGTGTTAATTAAGAAACCAAGCTAGTATACTCGGTCTAGACACCTTCACCCATCTGATTGAGAACAATGCAAAATAATATCAATGTACTTGTGGTTTTATCGATCAATTTTGATGACCGGCATTATACTATAGAGTAATCACTCAGAAATATTAGGCATCTTAAATTACTTTTGAGATCCTAAATTTGTAAGCATATCAAGCAAACATGTTCTTGGTTTTTCATGTAAAAGTTGTCCTACAACTATTGTAGGATAAACTAAGGCTTTGTCATGAAACTCTCATTCAATGATCGTTCATGTTTAATCAAATATTTTCGTAAATATTAAGCATCAAATTATCAGGAACATTCATAATTTTCTTGATTTTATTTGAATGATAGACACATAAGAAAGAGATCTTGATGATCCAATCATAGACCCATCTCCACTAAATATGGAATATCTAGGGAAAATAAAGTTGGAATCACACGAAATAAATTGAGCAAATTGTTGGTTTAACTCTCTACTTAAATAACGTATTGGTATTACATTTCATGATAGGTAAATAATAAGCAAAAATTAATTTCTTACAGATCCGTGAATACATGCAAAAATAATTTCACTGCGGGAACTTTTCGAATTTTAATTCATGCACTTTTGGTATCAATAATTGACTACTATTTTTTGGACATATTTAGACATTCAAAATATATTTTATTATCCAAAAAATTCATCCAAATAGTTCATAAACAAGAACATTTTATTTTAGTGAAAAATGATTCGGAACGTGCATCATATGCACAAATCATGAGTCCTCGCACAAACGATATGCAAAACCTTGTTCCCTTAGGGTTTGGATCATATACAAGACCTTTAAACAAGGATTTGATACCACTTGAATGCTAGAGTTTAGGTCATAGTGCGTCAAGGAAGCATGTAGATCGCATCACATACGACCTAGTGCAACCAGTCACACAAGTTTCATCGGGCAGCAGAATTTAAAAAAATAAATAGATGAAACCACAAGATTTGAGAATACTTTTCAAATAGTTTCATAAAGATCACAAATGAGTTATAGGAATACCTCTTGAAGCATGTTTACGATACCTTGTCTCTAAAGTAAGAGACATGCAGTCTCAAGTCCGATCTGACGAAGGTCGCACTTGCTGGCACGTGGATGAGACGC
The DNA here is from genome assembly GCA_037367405.1 of Ottelia alismoides. Lineage (NCBI taxonomy): Eukaryota > Viridiplantae > Streptophyta > Magnoliopsida > Alismatales > Hydrocharitaceae > Ottelia > Ottelia alismoides. The sequence continues at coordinate 548,683 of JAZKJV010001928.1, read as the reverse complement.
ATGCTTTCCGCAATCCAAGTTGATGATCCAAGTGAGGAGTCTCTTACTTTCATCTTACAAAACCTTTTGCCTTCTTCATGAGCAAGAAGCGCTGAAGATGGAGGAGATCCATGAGAAGTCGATTCAGCAACACAATGGCATCGCGACGACTGCGAGTCTCTCTAGGTCGACAATGTGCGCGGTCACAATGCTGGGAGAGATAGAGAGGGAGGACATGTAGAGAATATATATATATATATATATATATATATATACAGAGAGAGAGAGAGTTATTGATCTTCAAATTTATGTAGTAGAAAAGGCTAGGGCTGTCCTCCCTTTTATACTAAATTGGATGTCCATGGATCTCAATCCATGTATACACAAAATTAATGGCTTAGATTGTTTTGTGCTTTCAATCAATGGATATGATTTTGTTGCATAACTTTGCAACAACAAATAGTTATTTCAAAATAAATTAAATATATTGAAGATCAATCAATATAGTTTAATATAAATCAAAATAACAAATATGGAATTACTTGGATGGAGAGAAAGTCTCCTTCCATACATAGGATGGACGACCACCAACTTGAAGAGCTCAAGCTGGCCATCCACTCAATGTATGGTAAGGATGCTCTCTAATTTCTATTATGTTTAGATATCATATCTCATCATATATTCCACATATGCAATTTTGTAGCAAAATTATTCACCAAATAATTCGAAATTATTTTGTGATAATTTCAATCATGCCATTGATAATTATTAATCATATTCATACATCCAATATAAATTGTAAATTGTATTTACAATTAATTATTCAATGTGAATCCAATTCACATCAACATTTAATTCATAAATATTATTTACAATAATATCTCTCCAACATATTATAAATCACATTTATAATATTTATTATTATTATGGATAATGATATCCACATTAATCATTTCCTTAATAATTAAATCATATTTAATTAGCTAAGATAACTATTCTCATGTATCCAAATAATATGAATCATATCCATATTATTCATAATAATTAAATCACATTTACTTATCAATTTTCTTCCATGCTCAGATATATTATCAACAATAGAACTATTCTTGAACTCCTTCAAGAACAGTGTGTTTTCTCTGCAGATACTTGGAGATAAGGATATGGTGATTGTATATTCCACATACAATGACTTGGATATTGAGATCATGTCTCAAATCCAGATCTTGGGAACATCTCTAAGATTTTTTATTAAATCAAAGATGTAAATCTAATCTTCTCATTGCATCTGAATTATATTCAGATCAATGTCGAACAATTGGACTGAATCGGATTACTTCTCTAATGAGAGGAGTTATTAAAATTCAAACCTATTTCATTACTCCCTAGGAATGGTAGTGTCATGGTTATACAATCATTTATGATCACGTCACCCTCGAGTATTCTTAATACTCGTACATCCTGCATACTAGAAGATGTAGAATAAAAACAATGTTTTAGATCACATTTGAAATGTCTCCTTCAGGGTTTTATCATTAAGTTTCTCATTCGATCATGGGAGTCGGTATCGATCATATGCTTTCCAAAAGCATATATAATACCTACAAATTCTTGTCATGCTTCCAAATCAAGACGACCACGCATGGAATTTGATCGGTCCCAATACCTCATGAGTGAGCTCATGTCTTCCGGTTTCAGTAGTGAACTTGTATGATCCCTTTGAGTACTCATATGCCCTTCTATGCACACCAATGCCCCAGTGTATAGACCTTGATGAGGTCATTACCCTGATGGTTTGCTAATACATATGTCTCTAGTTAGAGGATGTGAGCCTATACCGTGACACTATACGACATAGGTCTTGGTTATCTCGATCTCGTTAAGTCAACTCTTTAACCTACCTTATCTGACACCTAGGAATCTCTATTCTTATGCAGAGGACCTGTATCAAGAGGTCGACTTAACGAGATCGACCGACCTCTTGATACAGGTCCTCCAGCCAGAGAATATAATATATTGTATATTATTATTTATTAAAAAATTAAGTAAAAATTAATATATTATTGTATACAATATATTGTATATTATTATTTATTAAAAATATAAAAAATAACAAAAAATAAAATAAGTTTTTTTATTAATGATAAGTATGTATATATAATGTATTTTGACTTTGATTTTTATAAGAAAATTGTAGATCTTAAAAAGATGCATAACTTTTATGTTGAATACTTTTTCATTTGACTCCATTTGTTATTTAATTTTGATTTTAAATTGATTTTTGTATTCATTTTATTTTTTTTGATTGGACCATGTGGCTCCTTCTGATGGAGCCATGTAGCACGGCCTTTCATCCCAAGCTGTCTCTCATTGAGGTCGTCTAATAGTTTGATAAGATGGCCTAGATTCAATCCTCCCCACTCTCTTTTGGACCGCTTGATCAGAATGATCAAGCGGCTCCTACTACTTCAATCATGCCCAAATGTGGGACATCGGATCGCTTAATCCAACGATCGAGAGACATCATCAACCTCTAGAGGTTGAGCCTCCAGGTGTCGCTACCCTTTACCAACCCTTCTTCATCTATTTCTCCCCGTCAGTCATTGTCACCTCCATACGATTCGGTACAAATGTGTCACTCATTCTCTCTGCATCTTTGTCATAGCATCCAGCTCTACCCTCCTCTTAACGTAAGCTTTAGGGAGTGGTTGAAACCACCTCCTTGCAACCACCTAGAGAGGGAACAAAATTCCATCTTCGGCCAACTACTTCATTGCTCGTACATTTGGAGAAAGGTTGCTCCGAGCATGGTCTTCCCTTCAATGATAGTGACAGAGAGAGAGAGAACACGGGCGATGAAGGAGTACTACCTCCAGCTAGATACATGGTGACTTAGACATGCTGCAACCCTTGATTCAGAGCAGCTCAAGCTTCACTTCTCTGTCGAGCATGTCAACCAATGACCTGAAGCTCTTTATCTTCTCCCTAGGCCTTCACTCTCTGACTTTGTTCCATCTTCAGGTATATTCCAGTGCTTTGCCCCTTTTTAATTTTTCGATTTAGTCACACTCGTACGCACACTCTCTACTCGAATTGATTAACCCATCTCCATCACCAAGTCAACCCCACCTTCACTCATACACTCGATCATCCTTCTCCCTTCTCCAGGATCTCCTCGACAACAATCCAGTTCTTCTTCTCACAAAGAAGAGGAACATGTTAGGGCTTCCACCTTCTATGTTAGCTAAAACTCTCCATGTCTCTTCATTTCACACATTGTACATCCCCCTTGACTTCAGTTATTTCTTTAACACCCGTATGTACTCTGATGCTCCACTGATCGGAGATCTCAAGCTTATTCCAATCTCCTCCTCCACCTCCTATGAGGTAGAATCACCTTGCTATTTAAGCTACTCCAGCAGCTTCCTCGGATCACCACCGACTTTGTCAAACACTCAAGCACTTACCTCGACACTCAACTATGTCAGAGGACCATGGTGTAGGAGCTACAAGCTCTTTGGAGTCCAGCCTCTTCGTTCTCTCCTTTAGAGGAGGAGGAGATGCCATCAACATATAAATATTGTATGATCAAATTGATCCTACAGCCTAGAGGAGCCCCGACCTACCTTTCCACACCTGTAGGTTTAGGTGGACCGAACCAGAGTCGAAGTGCCAACGTCGCTCCACATGGCCCGAACCTCCACATCGCATCGAGCCTAAGTTGTATGCGCTTCACGCGTGTTCATTATTTTATTTGCATCCACAACCTATCAGGTCTTCTTATGTTTAGAAATACCCCCAATGTTGGGTTAATATACAGATAAGACCCTAACAAGTTTTGTTTATTGCATTTTAGTCCTTTTTGGACGTGTATGTGATACTTTATGTCTTTTTAGTTCATGTTTTCTAGCAATTAAGCCTCTAACTTGTTTAGTGAATACCTTGAGCATCTAATATCCAATTAATGCAAACTTGATCTTGATTTAAAGCTTGAATCATGCTCTTTAAGATGGTATATGTAAAAATCAGATAAATATATTTCTCTACCTGCTTAAGCTTTAAATATTAAAGTTGATATTTAAATAATAATTTTGACCACATTAGACATTTAATTAGATATCTTGATCATTCATTTAATTCAGGAGCTTAATATAGTGTTTTAAATTCTGTGTATTGTGAGTTTTTGTTGCATTAGTATCTCATTCTGCATCTTTTGTATATCAACTATTTAACTTGCTTAAAAAGATAATAAAAAACTATGCATTCATACTGTTGTGTAATCTTGACCGAGATAGCACTTAAATAACTTAACTTAGATATTTAGGTTATAATTAGATAAACTAATAAGTGTGTGTCCTTGTGTTCGATCCTGGACTTATCCAAGATATTTTAGCTGATACACTCTTCACGGAGATTATTGCTCGGTTCTGATAGATTATTAAGTGGTCGGACTATGATACGATACATATAACATAGCCACTTAGCGATCAATCAATGATATACTAAGATTACAACTTATACAATAGATACAATGATTCCATACAAATACATCAAGTTATAATAATAATAATAAAACTCATTTGAAGTGGGCTTTTGAACTTTTTAATACCTTATTGAAAGCTTGTAACAAATATATACCTTTCAAGTAAAATATACAATAATGTTCGAGCGACTTAGAGATGAATGTCTGTTATCATTGAAACCAAAGTTCAAGAGAGAATAAGTACAAGTTTCATAAACTGAAAAAAATAGAGAACCAACCGAGGAAACAATATGAGAGAGAAATAGAGAGGAAATGGAAAAGAACGAGAGAACATAGAAAGTTGCACTTGTTCGTCGTCATGCGATTTGTCTTCTCAGGTGGTCAAAAGAAGCAACTGACCAGGATTTTATTGTATTATTTTATTATTCACATGCTTCTACAGTAGTGCTTGATAGTGTATATCTATGTTATTCACCAACAATTTGTATCAAAGCGAGGCTTTATACCAATGAGATGGCACTATACAGGATGGGAACATCTTTAGATCGAAATAAAACTAGAGACAAGAGCCACTGAAGGATCTTGCTGGAAGCGGGTGATAGGAGATGGGGAGCATGCGTGATGATGCTAGGAACAAGGATATCGAATAAGGTATGCATGCTCAAGGAAAAGATGTAACATATGATGGAGCTCCAATTTTTCCTACACTAAGTAGTACGAGAAGAGAAAAATAGGTTATCAACATCCTTTATTATAGAAACATGCAACAAAGAGAAGCATCTACAATTCCCTTTTCCAAAGGATGATGGTACACTCGCCAGTCAAGAGATATGCGATGTCGTGTAAGAAATCTCACACTGAATTATATGGGCAAGCTCAAGAGGAGGCACATTGAGGTCACTTAGTGACGGGCGAGACACTCAAAAGGTGGGGATGACTTGCGAGAGGATCTTGCAAATGTCGAGGATGATGCAATACAATACGAAGGGGATATGAAGATCACAATGGGATTTAACTCAAAGGGAGATTACTATTATTATGGCTGAGAAATTTGTGTATTAGGTGAGTAATTGAGATTGGTGTGGATCTCATTTAATTGAGATTGATTAGGTTATTGATTGATTTAGATTGACAATTACGATTAATTGGAGATAGTTTGTTGGCCTATAAAATTAGAGGATGGGTGTAGTCAGTCCACTGATATGAACAATTACAACAACAACGTGAAAGAGAGGGAGAGAAGAACATGAGAAGAACGAGAGAATATAGGGAGTTGTACTTATTCGTCTTCATATCGAATTTTCTTCTCTTATGGTTGCAAGAGGTGATGGACCACCATTATATATTGTTGTCTTATTATTCATTTACTCCTGTGGTGGTATTTGATTGCACATCTTATTGATTTTTATCCCCAACACCCTAGCAGCAACCTCTCCCCTTCGAACCCTTCTTTGTTTTCAACTTATCTATCCTAAACTATATCTCTTCCACTCCACATCTCCCCTCCTAGTCCCCATCACCTCACATACTCCTCCCCTCTTAGCCCCTCTCCACCACATAACCCCTTCTCCCCTCCACCCCAGCCCTTCGTCCTTCTCCCCTCTGCCCCTCTCCACCTCCAGACCCTCTTCCCTTCCTCCACTTCTCGACCCTCCCCTCTGCCCCTCTCCACCTCCAGACCCTCTATCCTTCCTCCACTTTCCCACCCTCGCCAATTCGCATCCATTGACTCCTTCTCCCTTCCCTTCGAGCCCTTCTCAGCCCACAACCCCTCCACAACAAGCTCCCCCTCCTCCCCCTAGATCCCCTATCATCAAACTAGATCTTATCATCAAGAAATACAAGTCTTCGTGGCTCAACTCATAATCCACTCTAGATCCAAAACTAAAGACATCATCATCCACTTCCTCTTCATCTTTGTATCATCTGAAGTTTGTGTCATGCTCATCCTCTACAAGGTACAAGGAGCATCACCCAAAAAACCTCCTCGTGGTTACATTATTCTAATTTTTAGTCAACGAACGTAAGGTCGTAACTGTAAATAGTACAAAAAGAGAGGAGAGCAATTGCTATTGCAAAAAAGTTGATGTGTTAGAGTATGTGTCATATGTAGAGATGGGTAATTGGATCACTATAGGGTTACCACATCCACAAGTTTAGTCCCACATCTATTGTGAGTGGGACTTGGTCTTACATGTGGGTGATGAATCTCCCTTTCATTACCTTCATTCTTTTATTTTGGCCTTAAATCCCTAGCTAAATACATGCATATATCATTAATTTAACAAATAAACACATGATAGTTTGTACAAAATAATGTATAAAATAATGTATATTTATTGTATTTAATTCCAAAATTAAAGAATAAAGGAAGAAAAGAAAAGGAAATGAGACACTGTAGTTGTTGAGTGACCCTAAACCTTGAGACCCAGTCATCATGATGACTTGGTCGACAAGGAATAAAGTATGGGGAGATAGGGCAGATGGATTATATAGAAAAAACATCAAAATCTAATTTTTAATTCATCTATAATTAACTTTTAGGGCATATTTTATTTTTTATTATTTATACCTCAAATCAATAAACTTTGTACTGAATATTGTAGATAAAAATACAAAGAAAAATACAAAATTGAGTTCATAAAAAAATAATGCACGGTGTACCCATGACACACAAAATAAAAACTTCACGGACTTGTATCTTCTCCATACTTTATCAAAATGGACCAAATCACCTTTAATTGTATATAAATTTTTATAAGCTATTTAATGAAGATGGTTTCATTTAGTTTGGAGTTAAGATGCAAAAATTAGGTTTTGGGCCCATATTATGCAATATACTTGTATATTTTATTTAATATATTTATTCTAAGTATTTTTTAAATTCTTTTATTTTTAAAAAATTGTAAACATTATTTAAAACATATGCATAATTATAATAACATAAAATTATTAAAATAAAATTAAATTAAATAATACATGTACATACATAGGTAAAATATACATGTATATGCATATAATGTATATATATAATTAATTAAGTGTACATATAAATTCAGGAAAATACAATAAAAATATTTAAATGTGTATAAAAATAAATCTAAATTATATAAAATACATGTATAAACTAATAAAATAGTATTACAAAATAAAAATAAAATGACCCAAATACATGCATTTAGATCTATATTTTACATGTAGATATTAATTTACAATAAAAAAGTCTCATAAAAAGAAATAAAAATAGGCATAAAATACTACATTAAATTACAAACATTTTTCATGTTTTAATTAAATACAATCAATTCATTTATTATTTATTATTGATTTTACAAAGAATTTTCGACTTGAATTTTTTTGGTTGGTCCATATGGACCAACCAGATCCCTCTCGTCATTGACCTCGGGTCAAATGACGCCTTTCTCTCTTTTTGAGCGTTGGTGTGTAAGACCCAGTCTTTCATCTCTTTTTCTGTTGAATCTACTCATTCTTTAGCCCTCTGATCAAAATGAAAACTGTTGATCTGATATCCATGAATCCTGCATACATCTTCAATCGAGCATATCTTTTTTGATCCAATCAATCTCCTCGATAAAAGTCACCACCTTTTGCAGGATATAAAATTTCTCTTCCAACTCCGACTCACTTTGCTCTTCACAAGATTTAGCCCATCAGTTTCATTGTATTTCCTATCCTTGGGTGACATCTTCGGATTGAAAGGAGCTGCATCGAGGAGGAGAAAATCCACCATCATTGGAGGAGCTCTCCAACTGGTTCAGCTTCCTTGGCCATCAGGCCAAGTCGAGGCCTCTCTTTATTGTTCTTAGGTAACTCTATAGCTTAGATTTCAATTATTACATCTAATTTCCCTTTTAATCGCATCTTTACGTCAAATTTAGAAAACTCCCTATTTTTTAGAGCTCGAGCTCCAGGGATATTCATTATAATCCGACCGTCTAATCATCCACATTTCCATCGCATTTCATCCCTCCATCGATCCCCCATCTGTCCACCCCTATGGATTAGGGAATTAAATCTCCCTCCACTACCATTTTCTGGAGCTCCATCTTCACTCCACCTCATGCTACTTTTTGCTTGACCCTTCAGTCAAGGGGATAACCCTCGAGCCAAGGACCAATTTGGTGCAGGTCCATGGCTCCAAGAAGGCTCCTAGAACCCTATTGAACATCTGGAGCAGTTGTAGGTGCCCCGACACTATCTGAGATCTTTGAGCTCCCTCATCTTCATAGGAGCATCCCACAGTATGTAGAGGAGCCCCAAGAAGCGAAGCCACCTATTGGATCAAGAGGAGACTGCCAGAGCACGGGGATAGTCAGACCAAAACTCGCTGGTGCCCTGTTCTTCGCGAGTTTTTCTAAACACCCACTCCGTCGTGCGATCAAGAGTGCAACCCAGATTTAATCTAGGTCGCCCGATTAATTCGAAGCGGTGACCCCGGAGAGCCCCTTGGATCAGACATGTGGCACAACAACAACGAGTGGATTCAAAGTGCATAAGCAGTAAAATTTGCAAAGACCCCCTCTACCTTTTTGGTATTTTGTAAACGGTACTATAATTATTTAATTTAAGACAAATTTTGTGACATTTTGCATGTATGCCCTCGGTGCTTGTTGATATTACATTTGAATCAATCGCCAGGTCACCTCACGAGGACCCCCACGGGAGGGGACATTTTGCAGGCATACCCTCGACTATTGTATTTATTATTTAGTCTATAAAAATTAAGTTACAGTTTAAAACTTGTGGTTGTTTTGCACTCGTATCCCTAAAGAGTATTTTATTTACAATTATACCCCTACCAGCTTGATTTATTTTTATTTACGTATTTTTTTATTAAAAATAGCCCATGTGCTCTAAAAATTGTGCAAAAATGTTGTTTATGCATGATTGGTTGCTTGTTCATACTAGCATTTTTATTTTTCCAATTTACATGCATTTATTATTTATTAGAAATCAAACAAGGCTATTTTATTCTCTATTTGACTTATAAAATTAAAAAATATAAAACCTTTTGTAAAAAATCCAAAAAATCCCTACTATTTATTAACCTATTTATACCTCCAGATCAAAAATCACAAAAAAATCTAAAAAAATATCAAAAGAAACTCTTAAAATTAGCAAATCTTTGCTAACCTAAAAAAAGGAAATATTCTCGAAAACTCCAAAAATATTAGTTTTTGTTCCATATTTTTCTATATACTATTTTCTATGTATGAAAAATGATTTTGAGAAATTTTATGACCATTTCCTATTTTAATTTTCAAATAAATTCTGTCTAATTGAAAATACATGTTTTGCTTCATTTCTGATTTTTAAAATACAAAAAATGCAAAAATTCCACAAAAATCCAAAAAAATAAAATTTGAAGAATAGCTTGTTAGATCCCGATGTTGTACGAATAATTCAGAATCTTATTCTATAAATGCCTTTGTTACAGGCCATTAAGTACATGTAAAACATCAAGAAGGGACTTAAAGAGGCATGTATTTCAATGAGACAGTCGCCCTGAGCTAGACATAGAAATGTGAAGCACATCTTGATGGCGGTAACAGTTAATACCTCCCTAGCAAAAAGAAAGACATGGGAGCCCCCCCCCCCCCCCCGTCATATGCACAATGTTTGATCAAGAGTTCGATCAGCCTCTTCTTGATAGTGGGTCGTCAATTAATATGATGCCTACTTCACTGCTAAAGGAATTTGGGTTGGAACCGCTCAAATCTACAAGGATTATTTTGCAGATTGAAAACATTTCAATTAAGTTTCCCTAAGGAATATGGAGGATGTCATCGTCACCATTCAGGGAATGTAGTTCCCTGTGGAGTCCATTGTTCTTGATACGGACACCTCAGCTCCTCTTTTGCATACCCCTATTATACTCAGAGGACCATTCCTACAAACAACCGAAGCAGTGGTGGATTATGGCAATAGATAGATAACCTTTCGCTTGAACGGTAACAAGGTACCCATTCAGACGATTCAAGTGCCAAAATAGACAGAATCATCATCATATGCGAGTGTACCTTTAGAGAAAACAGAAGACTGTTACTTTCTTACCAAAATCTGAGATGCAAATCTTTTTATGGATGGAATTAAGACCCGCGAATTCCTCTCCACGAAGGAAGGAGTGGGTAGCACAAACAAATTCTTCTGTATCATAGAAGATGAGCTTTTTGTTGATCTACCTGAAGAACTTATTGATGGCCACCTGTCCTTAGCAAAGGCTGAACAGATCATTGAAGACTTGTTTGAACAAGATTCTATCATTATATTTTTTATGCATATATATATTCAAACCTTGCATATATAAATGTGGATAATATACAGTTGACAGACTTGGCACCACTGACGCCATGCACAGTCACAGAGGTTATCGCTGAGAAGATTCAGATACCACCAGAGCTTAAGCAGCTTCTAGCAATCATGAAGTGTGCCTTCCTTGCGGGTGAACCGAACGTGCTAGTTATCATCAAATCCCAACTGACTTGGGAACAATAATCTTGTCTACCCGAGGTTTTGGAAGAAACTGCAAGGCGATTGGCTGGAAAATTTATGATCTATGTGGGATCAACCCTTCATTATTTTTCCATTACATCTACTTGGAAGAAGATAGCAAGTCGTCTCGGAAATTCCAGCGCAGATTGAATATGAATCTTCGAGAGGTTGTTATGAATGAGATTACAAAATGGTGTGATGTGGGCTTCACATATCCCATCTCCGACTCAAAATGGGTGAGTCACTTACATGTCATGCTGAAGAAATCGGGGATCACCATTGTGAAAAATGACAAAGGAGATGAGATCGCAACCAAGGTTCCATCATCTTGGTGTGTCTGCATTGACTACATCGCTTGAATTTAACAACTAAGAAGGATCATTTCCGCTCCCCTTCATCGACCAAATAGTAGAAAGATAGGATGCGAAGGGGAATTTTTTCTTCTTGGATGGATACTCTAGATACAATCAAGTTGCAATTACTCTGAAAGACTAAGAGAAAACCACCTTCACTTGTTCGTTTGGGATGTATGTCGTTCGTAGAATGTTGTTTGGTTTGTGCAATGCTCCAATGACATTTTAGTGATGCATGTTGGCAGTATTTGCAGATATGGTTGGTAGCTTTCTCAAAGTCTTTATGTATGGTTTCTCAGTCTATGGATATAGTTTTAATCAGTGCTTATCCTATCTAGACCGAGCGTTGAAAAGATGTTGTGAAGTCAACTTGGTGCTCTTGTGAGAAAAGAGTCATTTCATCGCAATCGAAGGGATTGTGCAAGGCCATGTCATCTCAAAACGTGACATGGAGGTCGATCGAGCCAAGGTGGATGTCATTTCAAAGCTAGAGCCACCTACAAATCTAAATCAAGTCTAGTCATTCATCGGCATGTGGGCTTCTACATAAGATTCATAAAAGATTTCAGCAAAATTGCCCGGCCATTTGAGCTTCTAGGCAAGGAGGTTGATTTTATTGTTGATGCCAGAGTCCTCCAAGCCTTTAATCAACTGAAAGATCCGATCGCTCAGGCTCCTGTTCTACAATTGCCATATTGGTCTCTACCATTTGAGAGTGACAGGCGCATCAGATTATGCCATTAGAGTGATTCTAGGATAGAGGTAAGATAATCTTCCATTTGCAATTCACTATACCAACAAAACTCTTGATGAAGTAAAAAATAATTACACAGACACAGAAAAAGAGATGCTCGTAGTTATCTTCACCATATAGAAGTTCAGATCACACTTGCTCGGATCCAAAGTCATTGTCTATACATATCACTCTACTATCAAGTACTTGCAAGACAAGAAGGATGCCAAACCAAGGCTGATCAGATGGATCCTTCTACTCCAGGAACTCGATCTTGAAATATATGATAAACCTAGAATAAAAAAATGTGATGACAGACCACTTTTCAAGATTGCTAGAGCTCGACACTTTTGAGAAAAGCTTGATATATATCATTGAAACCTCTCCAGATGAGGCTATTCTATAAGTCACCTCGCTCCCCTGGTTCATCGATATTGTGAATTATCTTGTGTCCAAGAGAAGTCCACAAGATTGGCCAAAGTTGAAAGCTGACACATTCTTGTCAGATATTCATTTTTGCCAGTGGGAGGGTCTGTATCTCTTTCGTGACAAGGTAGATTGCATCTGGAGGAGGTGCATTCCTCATGAGGAAGTTCATAGTGTCCTCGAGCATTACCACGCCTGAGAATCAGGAGGACACCACTCTGGAAAACGTACGACAATAAAGGTACTACAATGTGACCTATGGTGGCCGACCTTTTTCAAAGATGCAGAAGTTTTTGTGAAAAAGTGTATTGACTGTCAGAATATTAGTGGCACCATTGGAATGAGAGACACAATTCCCCTGAAATATACTCAAATTTCAGATGTGTTTGATGCATGGGGCATTGACTTCATGGGCTCATTTCCCAACAGTCAGGGACGTGAGTATATTCCGCTTGTTGTCGATTACTTCAATCATTGGGTGGAGGCTATCCCAACCGGAGCCACCGATAGTCGCACGATTTGACAGTTTCTGAAAAAAACATCATTGCAAGGTTCAGGATCCCAAAATTTCTGGTATTAGATGGAGGCAACCATTTTAGCAATAGATAAGTGAACAAGCTTACTCAGGAATACTACATAAAACATCGAGTAGCTTTCCCATATCACCCACAGTCTAATGGCTTGGTAGAATGTTCGAATAGAGAAATCAAGACGATTCTCTAGAAGCTTGTATGTCTAGACAGAAAGAATTGGTCTCAACTGCTTGACTCGATTCTCTAGGCCTACCAGACTACGTACAAGTCCCCTCTAGGTATGTCTCCCTACCTCCTGGTGTACGACAAGCCATGCCATTTGCCCGTCGAGATGATTCATAAATCATTATGGGCAATAAACATCTGGAATTTGGATCTGAAGAAAGCAATAAAGAACAGAAAGATATATTAGAACAGAATTCTTGAATTATGTGACTTTGCATACGACAACAGTCTCATGTATAAGGAGAAGGTCAAAAGGTGGCACGATAAGCACATCTACTACAAGACTTGTGAGCATGGTTAGAAGGTCTGGTTTTTTGATGCAAAATTAAAAATATTCCCAAAGAAGTTGAAGAAAAAATGAACTGGGCCATTTATAGTGAAGCATATGCGTGACAATGGAAGCATAGTCATATCCGTATTTTCGATTGATGCCCAACCTTTCATCATCAATCGACAGCTTTTGAAGTCGTACCTTGAGCATGATACTTTCATGTCCGTTGTTGACTCGATTTAGGTGGTTTATGAGCAAGGAATTCCAACAACAGCATCTGAAGATTCAGACAAGGCAATCAAAAATATTTTTTATTACTAATCTTTTTCTTCTTTTCTTATTTTTGTTTTTAATTCTTTCATTCTTCCGATAACTTCACTCACCCCATTCATCATTACTATACTTAGGATATGCTTCATCCTAAGTATAAGGGGGATGAGTGTATGCAGGTGCTCATTCTTTAATCCCCTCTTTTGTCTCCTCAATTCTTGACATTCTGTTTATACTTAGGGATATTTTACCTTAAGTATATATGGAGATAAGACGATCTGTTGATTTATTTATTCCCACTCTCATCCCTCCTTACTTTGTATAAAATCTAATATACTTAAAATTAATTGAACCGCAATATAGGGGGATGGTCGATTTCTCATTCATTATTCAATTGTTGTAGTATAGACTTTCTTATAATTAGTACAAGTTATGCCTTCCTTTTTTCTTCGATCTATGAGGACATATCTCCAGGTAAGATATAGGGGGGTCATATATACGTTGTATATATGTTAGCCATAACTCATACTTGTGTATTTTCAATAATATGGCTAATTAATAAATTCAAAACACAAATCAAAATTCTTTGTAATTACGATTAATAAACAGGTTAAAAATATTTTGCAAAATGTTTGAAAAAAGATGGGAAAAATCTTTGAAAAATCTTTTGAAAAACTGTTTGGAAAATGTTTTGTAAAATATTTTCAACCTTTATAAAAATATTTTATTTGTAAATTTTTTTCCTTTTTTTAAATAAAATGTTCTGAAAATCTATTTCCAAATGATTTGGAAAAGGTTGTATAATTAGTTTGAAAATCTATACATGTTATTTGAAAAATCTTTTCAAAATTTATTTCAAATTTTGTAAATATTTTTAAAAATTAGTTGTCCAAAAACTGCATAAAAATTTGCAAACCTTTTTCAAAACTCTATAAAAAGGTTCAAAACCAGAAAATCACATCATAAAAACATTTTCTTGCATTGCATAACATTCGTATTTTTCAGATTGGTGATGATGATTGAACAAGTCTAAATAAAATCCAGAGCTTGGATCTTGATTGGACCTTAACACACTTAATCATAAGAACCTTAAGAGAACTGTAATTAAGGTAGTTCAGGTCTACTAGACTTAATTCTTTGAGACCACATGACTTAGTTCAATGTCGTCTTGACTGCCTAAGTAGAATATTTCAGAACATACGCATGACTCTTGTCGACCGTGACCTAACTTGCACACTTATACTTTACACATTGCTCAACTCAGTTGAAGTGGTAGAGGGATTGGATTTGCTGGCATGAGGCACAAACCAATGGAAACATCGGAAGTCACAATTATGTGGCCATTGTGCATCAACCCGATCTAGCAACCATGAGGTCTAATGACAGGATAGTCTGCTGGCTCAAGAGGAAAATGTTCTTATGTAGTTGTTGTATATAGTATTCAAAAAATGAAAAACTAAAAAACTCAAAAAAAATAGATGGGAAAAAGTCAAAGAAAAATCAATTCCTGTCGGAGCATGTATGTATTCAATAAAAAAGCATGAACATCAAAGTCAGAGTATTTATATGAGCTTGCGGCCGAGTGACTTGGCTACATTGATTAAGCATCCTAGGATAGGTAGCTACACTAGATACCGTCCATTCTCTTCTCCACCTCCTCGTCTTGAGCATGGTGTACTTAAACTTAGAAGTGAATACCCCGTTTCTTGAGGAAAGAGTTATTGGATTGGGGGATTAGGGTTACCATGCAGGAGAAGCTTGACTATTACCACGTCAACCAAGAGGAGCTATATATCACACACATTGTAAAAGATAGACTCATAGTCATAAGGGACTGCGTATGACATCGACTTGTGCTGACTTGGCTTTTGAGGAGATTTAGGCAGAGTTTCAAGGTTCTTAAATGTTGTTGTGTTTCAAGTATGGTTCCCAAATAAGGTTCCGACAAGAATAAAAATCCAAAGGTCTGACTAAGATCTAAACTTTGATTTTGTTAAGATAAGTTTAAAAGTTAAAATCAATCCAAGTTCTTTCTTTTTCTTTTCTTTATTTTCTTTTCTGTACTTATAGGCATAGGTATTTGCAAGGGACTAGCAAAGGCAAGTATAGAGGGTGATGAATCTCCATTCCATCGCCTTTATTCTTTCATTTTGATCTTAAATCCCTAGCTAAATACATGTATATATCATTAATTTGACAAAATAAACACATGATAATTTATACAAAATACTATATAAAATATTGTATATTTATTCTATTTAACTCCAAAATAAAAGAATAAAGGAAGAAAAGAAAAAGAAATGAGATAACATAGGTGTTGAGTGACCTAAACCTCGAGACCCAATCATCATGATGACTTGGTCGACAAGGAATAAAGTAGGGGGATATATGGCAGATGAATTGTACAGAAAACACATCAAAAACCTAATTTTTAATTCATCTATAATTATCTTTTGGGACCTATTTTATTCTTTATTATTTATAACTCAAATCAATAAACTTTATACATGAATATTGTAGATAAAAATACAAAGAAAAATACAAAATTAAGTTCGTAGAAAAACAATGCACATTGCGTGTAGGACAAATAAAATAAAAAGCCAAAATAAAACTTCATATACCTATATCTTCTCCATACTATATCAAAATGGACCAAAATCATCTTTAATTGTATATAACTTTTAATAAGCTATTTAATGAAAATGGTTTCATTTAATTTGGATTTATATGCAAAATTTAGATTTTGGGCCCATATTGTGCAATAATGTATATTTTATTCAATATATTTATTCTAGGTACTTTTTAAATTTTTTATTTTTATAAAATTATAGACATTATTTAAAACATATATACATAATTATGATAAATAAAACCATTAAAATAAAATCAAATTAAATAATACATCTACATACATAGGTAAAATATACATGTATATACGTATAATGTATACATACACAATTAATTAAGAGTATATATAAACTCAGAAAAATACAATAAAAATATCTAAATGTGTATAAAAATAAATCAAAATTATATAAAATACATGCATAAAATAATAAGTATTACTACAAAATAAAAATAAAAATACCCAAATATATGTACGTATACCTATATTTTACATATAAATATTAACTTACAATAAAAAACCTCATAAAATAATAAAAAATATGAATAAAACACTACATTAAATTATAAACAATTTTCAGTTTAATAAAAATTCAATTGATTCATTTATTATTTATTATTGATTTTACAAGGCATTTTTTCCTTGAATTTTTCTTGTTAGTCCACGTGGACCAGCTAGATTCCTCTCATCATTGACCCCAGGTCAACTGACCCCTTTCTCTCTTCCTCGAGCGCTGGTGTGTCAGACCCGAGTTTTCGTCCTTTTTCCTATTGAATCCACTCATTCTTTATCACTCTGATCAAAATGAAAACTATTGATCTGATATCCACGAATCACGCACATGCGATCGAGCATATCTTCCTTGATCCGATTAATCTCCTCGATCGAAGTCACCACCTTTTGCAGCTTATAAAATTGCTCCTCCAGCTCCGCCTCACTTTTTGGTCGCTATTAATCGAGCTTTATCCTATCAGTTCCATTGTATTTCCTCTCCTTAGGTGACATCTTCGGATTGGAAGGAGCTGCAATGAGGAGGAGGAGATCTACCATCGCCGGAGGAGCTCTCCAACTGGTTCTGCTTCCTTGGTCATCAGGCGAAGTCGAGGCCTCTCCTTATTGTTCTTAGGTAACAATATAGCTTAGATTTCGATTCCCGCATCTAATTTCTCTTTTACTCACATCTTTAGGTCCAATTTAGAAAAATCCTAATTTTTTAGAGCTCAAGCTCCAGAGAGATTCACTGTAATTCGACCGCCTGATCATCCCCATTTCCATAGCATTTCACTCACCATCGCCTTCTCCATAGATCCCCCATTTGTCCACCCCTGATCCATCAGATTAGGGAATCAAAGCTCCCTTTGTTACCATTCACCGGAGCTCCATCTTCATGCCACCTCGCGCTACTTTTTGCTTGACCCTTCAGTCGAGGGGATAACCCTCGAAACAAGGACCATTTTGGTGCAGGTCCGCGACTCCAAGAAGGCTCCTGGAACCCTATTGAACATCTGGAGCAGCTCCAGGTGCCCAGACGCCGTTTGAGCTATTTGAGCTCCCTCATCTTCATTGGAGCATCCCATTGCATGGGGATGAGCCCTAGGAAGTGAAGCCACCTGTGGATCAAGAGGAGACTGTCGGAGCACGAAGACAAGTCAGATCAAAAGTCGTTGATGCCCCATTCTTCGTGAGTTCTTCCAGACACCCGCTTTGCCATCCAATCAAGAATGCGGCCCAGATTTAATCTGTGTTGCCCAATTAATTCGAAGCGGTGTCCCGGAGAGCCCTTGGATCAACCACGTGGCACAACGATAGCGATTGGATTCAAAGTGCATAAGTGGTAAAATTTACAGAGATCCCCTCTGTCTTTTTGGTATTTTGTAAGCAATATTATAATTATTTAATTAAGGACAAATTTTTTGGGACATTTTTCATGTATTCCCTTAGTGCTTGTTGATATTGCATTTGAGACCAGTGCCAGGTCACCTCACGTGAACCCCCACATGAGGGGATATTTTGCACGTATACCCCTTGGCTATTGTATTTAAGTTTTAATCTATAAAAATCAAGTTATAGTTTAAAACTTGTGTTTATTTGCACTTGTATCCCTGAAGAATATTTTATTTACAATTATACCCCTTTCGGCTTGATTTATTTTTATCTATGCATTTCTTTTTATTAAAAATAGATTTAATGCTCCAAAAAGTGTGCAAAAATGGTGTATGTGCAAGACTGGTTGCTTGTTCACATTATCATTTTTATTTACTATTTTACGTGCATTGTTATTTACTAAAAATAAAAAGAGCTATTTTATTCCTTATTTGACTTAAAAAATAAAAAAATATAAAACTTGTTCTAATAATTCCAAAAAATACCTACTATTATTAGCTTATTTTATACCTTCATATCAAAAAATCACCAAAAAAACTCAAAATAAACTCTTATAATTAGAAAACACTTGCTACCCTAAAAAATAGGAAATCTTCTCGAAAACTCCAAAAATATTAGTTTCTATTATATATTTTTCTATATACTATTTTCTATGCAGGAAAATTGATTTTGAGAAATTTTAAGATCATTTCCTATTTTTAATTCTCAAATCAATTCTGTCTAATTAAACAGTTCCTATTTTGCTTCATTTCTGATTTTAAAAATACAAAAAATTGCAAAAATACCCCAAAATACATAAAAATAGAAAAATATTTGAAAAATATAAAATAATTTATTTTGACCTTTTTGGCTATATTTATCTATAGCAATAAATAGTATACCATATATACCCTATATATATCTAATTAATATTATATATAATTTATATTATTAATTACTATAATTATTATAAATATATTTTAAAACTTAAAAAAAGACTATTTTTTGGTTATTTTCTGATTATACATTTATTGTATATATATATTATATTACTTATATTATATACATATCCCTTATATATCTTTATATATATTCATATATCCTTATATATTATTCATATATTATTATTAAATAAAAAAGAAATTAAAAATAATAAAATTAAATTTTAAAAAGAATATTTAATTAAAAAATAGAATTATTTTATTTAATTATAAAACCTACAAAAGCCTTGATTGATTTGTGCATACTTGTATACACTTTTGCGTTATTTATTTAAATAAATTGTGTTACGTCCCATCTTCCCTGTGTTCGACCCCTACCTGCTTGTCCACTATACAAATTCATCATAGGGTATACTAAATTTTGATTCGCACTTGCCTTGACTTCATTGCTTGATTCCTATATTGTGTGGGTTAATTGTTGAGATCACCACATGTCTCCTATGGTTGTCATCGCAGCAACTTAGTGATCCTGTCTTGTGTGGACCAAAAGGCAGTCCCTCGGGTATTTATCTGGTATTTAAATGGGGCTACATAAGAAGCCCCATACCACTTTTAAAAGATGAGAAAAAGTAATACAAAATATTCATCCCTTAAAGGCCTTCTCCGATGGTTTCATCCGCTCCTTATGGAGCAGGGTTCCATGGAAGAGCTTGGTGTTCTTTTACTGTTTATATTTTTTATCTCTGATACGCTTCCACATTATCATTTTCTACATGGTATCGGAGCATATTTCTAAATGGTACCGGAGTAGGTTCGATTCTCGAGGATTTATTTTATGTTGTGATTTGTTTGAGATTCAATTAACAATAACAGATTCAATTCTTATGGATTTATTTTTATGAGTTGTACTTGTTCGAGACTTGTTCAAGTTAAAGAAAAGTTCTAGGGTTTCTAAAAATCCTAATTTTGCATGGCAAGTAGTGTTCCCCTACGCACGACGCATCCTCTTCTTCAATATTCGTACATCTGATTTCGCAAAATCATTGAGTTTGAGATTTGTTGCATCGATTAGATCGATACAACATTGATTGGGAGTCAACCTACAAACAAAGCCCCCTAATATCTCCAAGCACAGAAGAAGATGGAGGTAGACTTCAAAGAAGAAGAAGAAGAAGCAATGGGCATCAGATCCTGGAAAACCTATTTTGTATGAGAATAGAGGTTCGATTCGAGATTCAATGTTCTTATATTTTCTTGACACCACGAGCAGTTGACATTGGAAATCCCTTGTTAACGAACTAGAACAACAATCCATCAGTGCTTCAGCCATTCACCTGAACATCTTTGTCTTCAAGAACCAATCAGGTCACCTACAAGATGTTCTTCTACTTCTTCAAAGCATTTGACCGAGAAAGCATCAGAGCTCCATCCATAGGTCACATCACCTCCAATCCCATCATGTCATGGCATAAAAATAGAAGCTGTCATGAAAAAGTCCCATCTTCTCAAGCATATATCAAAACCAAGCTCCATGATGCACTATCGCAATGACGCGGCAACATCCTCGAAGACCTCCTAGGTGGAGTAGTTGATGAGTCTTAGATTCATCATGCTAAAATCAACTTATTAATCCCCAATCTTAAACAATTCAATAAAAATTATTAATAATTCATTAGTCTTATCCTTTATTATATTGTATATAAACTTTATATAATTAACCTATATTTATTAATTACTAACCTTTTTCTTCAATTTTCTATTTTATTAAAACCCATAAAAATTGGATTTCTTATTGTCTATATTTATTTTGGCCTTTAAAAGAGATAAAAAATATTTAAAAAATCTCAAAACCTAAAATGTTGTTTTTATCCCATTAAAAATGCCCCCAAAAATACACTTTTTACACAAATGACTCTTTTAGCTTTTTGTCCAACATGAAACTTGTAGATCTCATCGAGATCTACAACTTTCATGTTTTAATTTTTTCTTAATTTTGCTTCCTTTTATTTCTTTTAGATTTATCTTTGTTTTATTATTTATTGAATTTTCTGTAGCTGCCATGCGACCGCTCCCTGTTCTCGCCACATGCCTTCATTTCTGGCCATTTGATCTTCCTAACCTGCCTCCATCCTCACCGCTCATCACGCCTCTCCTCTCCACCATTTGATCAAGCCCCCTGATCTGATTCCAGCCGCCCATGCCAGCTTCCACATTGGCCATCGGATGGATCATCATCCGAGGGTCACAAAAACATCCACGTCACCTAGTCAATCTCAGCCCTCAGATCTTCACCTCTTCTCCATCCTAACCGTTAAAATCTGCCCATCCGTTCGATCAGATCCTAAGGATCTGATCGCTGCCCTCCACCCACGCCACTACCTGGACCGTTGGTCGTGAGATCCAACGGCCTGCAAGTCCTCTTCCTCCTCCAGTCACCCCCTTCCCTCATCCATTACACCTTACGACGCCCCTCCCCCTATACATTTTTCGTGTCGCCATTAGTACACCCCTCCTTGACATAGTAGTCGCCATGCATCGCCGCTAACCTACATCCATGCGTAACCTCCAATGATCTCCGACATCACTCCCGGCCTTCATTCCAGTAGAATTAAAACACCGCCACCATTGACAACCTCCGCCCAACTCTTCCTATAAAATCCTCTTCTCTTGCCACTTCTCATCCATCCACCATCCAAGAGGCTACGACCTAGCCTCTTCTACCCTCCGGTGACAGCAGAGGGTGGCAATGTTGAGGCAATAATGGTTGTAAGCCTCCGGTTTGATCCATGGCCCTCTGACCATGTAGCGGCTGCCTCCAGGCACCGCCGAGCTGCCTCGAATGACTGTCTCGGTCGAGCGACAACCCCGATGTCGAACAGAACCTCAGCCCAGATCGCCTCCTCCGCCATGTTTCCCTTCCGACGAGGTATTCTTCTACCTTACTTAACCTTCATTTTCTTCCATTTATTTCGACGCATACACCCAACCTCACCATCAATCGAGCATCCCACAAGCTTCCCCACTTCTCCATGAAGGATATGGGGAGATTCTTAAGTGCATCACGGAAGCATGAGTATTGCATCGTATGTGATCGTGAGTGACTAGTCAAACTAGTTGCTCGAGGCAGCGGAAATTAAAAATTTTCATGTAACGAAACCACATGATCCAAGAACACTTCTCGGATCATTTCGTCTGAACCATAAACAAGTAATATGATTACCTATTAAAGCGTGGTTGCGATCGAGTCTCTAAACGAAGAGACCTCCTGTCTTAATCCGATCCGACGGAGGAGACGCTTGCGAGCGTGTTGATGAAACGCGTGCTTCTCGCAATCCATGTTGATGATCAAGGCGGTAGATCTCCTGATCTCGACACACGAGATCTGACGTCTTCTTCACGAGCGAGTCGCACCAAAGGAGACGAAGATCCATGAGTAAACGATTGGGCAGCATAACGACGAAGTTGCGGCGATGGAGAACCTCTTGAGGGCATCCATGGTGGACGGCCACATGAGAGAAGAAGAGGGAGCGTGTAGAGAGAGAGAGAGACTTACATTCTCTTATGTAGAGAAGAGCAAAGGGGGTGTCTTTCCTTTTATAATATTTTGGGATCCTTGGATCTCAATCCATGGACAACATAAATCCAATGGCTCTCATTGATTTGTGTTTCTTTTAATGGCTAAGAATTGTGTTGGTAAAAACCAACAACAATTAGTTTAATTTAGATTAAATATATATTGATAAATCAATATAAATCAATGTCAAAATTAAATCAATAACATATGGAGATAATGGAAAGGAGAGCGCCTCCTTCCATGTATATGGAGTGTACGGCCACCTTTCCTAATAGGAATTGGTGGCCGTCCCATCCATCCAATATGGAAGGGGACTCTCAAATGTAATCTTCTTAGATTACATTATTCCATGTATCTCCAATTTTACAGCAACATTTTTTGTAAATTATTCTACAAAAAAAATTCATAATTATTTTGTGAATATTGCAATCTTGCCATTGGAAATTTGTGAATCACATTCACAACCCAAAATAAAATGTAAATTACATTTTCAATTTAATGTTCAATGTGAATCCAATGTAAATTAACATTTAATTAACAAATGTAAATTACAAATAGCTCTCTCTTATATATTATAAATCACATTTATAATATATATGATTAATATGAATAGTGTTATCCACATTATTCATATCCATGATAATTAAATCACATTTAATCATCTTGGATCTCTATTCTCGTGTTCCTGAATAATATGAATCACATTCACATTATTCACATCTTTGATAATAAAATCTCATTTAATTATCTAAGATAACTCTCTTTATAATATGAATCAAATTCATATTAATCATGATAATTAAATCACATTTAATTATCAATTTGCTCATTGCTTGGATACATATATCAACAATGAAATTATCATTACTCTTTCAAGGATATTGCGCTTTCTCCGCGAATACTTGGAGATAAGGACAGGGTGATTGTATTGTTCCACGTATAGTGACTTGGATATTGAGAACACATCTCAAATCCAGATCTCGGGCCTCCCATAGATGCTTGATTAAATCAAGACTGTAAATCTAATCTTCTCATTGCATCTGAATCACATTCAGATCAATGTCCGATATTTGGACCAAGATCAGATCACTTCTCTATTGAGAGGAGTCACTAAAATCCAGACCCGTTTCATCACTCCCTAGGAATGGAAGCGTCATGGTTATACAATAATTTATGATCACATCACCTTTAGGTATTCCCAATACATGTACATTCTGCATACTAGAAGACCCAGAATAAACCAGAAGTATAAGATCAATTTTACAATGTCTATTTCAGGATTTTATCATTAAGTTTTTCATTCGATCATTGGGAGTTGGTATTGATCATATACTTTCCTAAAGCATATATCATACCCAGGTGTTGATCATATACTTTCCAAAAGTATATATCAAACCTACAAATTCAGTCAAGCTTCCAAAGCGAGAAGACTGTGCTCGGAATTTGATCTTCCCAATATCTCATGAGTGAGCTCATGTCTTCCGGTTCAGCAATGAACCTGTATGATCCCTTTGAGAGATCGTATTATTCATATGCCCTTACTTGCACACCAGCACGCCAGTGTATAGACCTTGATTAGGTCATCAACCTATTGGTCTGCCAAATGTACATACTCGGACATATAGTAACACATCTGTCTCCGGTCAGAGGATGCGTGCCTATATTGTGACAGCATACAATATAGCACTTTGGTTATCTCGATCTCGTTAAGTCAACTCTTTGACCTAACTAATCTGACACCTCCGAATCTCTATTCCCATGCATAGGACCTGCATCAAGATATCGGTCAGATATCAGCCGAAATGAGAAAGGATTGCCATCTCCTACTCAGGCTGGAGATCATCTCTCAACAATCATTTGACAGTGCTTGATGAGTCCTAAATCTAACTCTTTAGATGTTCATCCAAGCACCAGCCTCTATGATTCAATATTTGAATCAACGGTTGTATGATCATCATGATGGCCATGGTACATAACCCTAATTGTACGAAGGGACCTATTATGCAAATTGGTTATTCTTCATTTCAGATCAGGGGATGATATTCACAATAACATTTATTGCATAATAGCTCGTCGTGGGCTCGCTTGTCCAACAATCTCCAACTAGCCCAAAGAGCCATTAATGGGCTAATCATTTAAACCCATACTCATGTGGCAATCATAGGCTATTTAGAAAATAGCTAGGTAAGCTGATCAGTCATTCTGTTCCCAAAAGACTATGCCAAATCCTTTTACGACACTTGCATATCTCCAAGTGACAGCGTTCGCATCCAATGCGAATGTTTCATCTTATGCAACCAATACTCAATCATGTCAGTCATAGTGTCCTTGACACTACATCTCAATTATTATAACTAATATGTAATTTATATCATCCTTATTAGAATACCCTTATTCCTGGAGATCTCTATCTCCTACGGTATTTGTAGTTAAGACCTTTTAGATCTCCATCTATAAAGTCTTAATTTCTTGAAGATAAGACTTAGAGATCACTATCTCTAAAGTCTTGTCATCTTTGAAGATAATGTTATTACTGCAATCAAGTATTCTATCTCCATAGTAGGATTAGTAACAGTTTACTACTCCCACTGCATGGCAAACATCTGGCTTTTGTACGCATCTATCATACACTCAGCTTCTCATAACTGATGCACAAGTGCAAGCAGTTCTAGCATTCACTTCCTCAACTCTTTGAGGTATTATCCCTTCAGATAGGTCAATACCATATCTTAAGGAAAGGAAGCCTTCCTTGGGGTTTTCCAAGAATGGAACATGTCCAAGGTGTACTACAAATATGACAGTCCCAATATCCTCTTCTCTTTGCTTCTGAACAACTTCAGAACTAAGATCTAAGAGGTATCCTTGAGATCATATCTCAAGATCTGGAATAGCCAGTCTATAAAACACTTATTATCAACCTTATATCGATCTAAATGATTAGGGTATTATCTACATTTAGCACGATGAACACAAATGGCACTCCCACTAAGCTTCACATGGTTCATCACGATTCTATCAAAAATCATAACATTTATAATTTCATCAAATCTTATGTTCTAACTACAAGAAGCTTATTTGAGTCCAAAGATGGAGTTTCTTTAGCTTGCACATTTTGCTTTCCTCAACCATGAAGCCCTGGGCTACTTCATGTGAATGTCCTCAGAGAGGTATTCATAGAGGAATGCAATCTTGACTTACATCATGTAGATGTCATAGTCAAGTTGTGTATCTATGGTTAGCAATATTCCGATGGGCTAAAGCAAGGTCACTGGAGAGCAAGTCCCATTGCAAGCGATGTCTTCTCTTTGGTGTGCAGCTCATGGCTACGAACCGTGCTTTGAAGGTCTCTACCTTCTCATCAGGTTCCTTATTTCTCTTGAAGATCCATTTACACCTTAATGGGTCTTACCCATATAAGTGGATCCTCGAGGGTCCATATACAACATTTGTATATGAAGTCTAATTTAGATTTTATTGCTAACATCCATCTTTCCATGCTATGATCCTCAGAAGCTTCATCACATGAAGTCAGATCATTGTCAGATTCAACTGACACATGGAATCCATCTTCAAACTTATTTGAAGAGGTATTAGTGTTTCATCTTTAATTGTCCTTTTAGTTTCCAATTTTAGGAACCTAATTATCTTTGATAACGCTCCCGCGCCCTATGTTAATTCAGGCAGATTAATGTCCAAATTAATTAAAGTGATTCGTTGTAGTCGGATATGAGGGGTTACTCAAAAACCACTTAACGGTTAATGTGAAGTTAATTTTAAGCGGCAATTTTTTTACTTGGTGGAAGTCCAAGGTCGATCTCAGGGAGGCATCTGTCTCCTTAGATGAATTTAAGCAATTGTTCAAGTGTTGATTTTCGAGGAGTAATTTTTTTGGTCTTTTTAATTTTTGTGCAGACTTATGCAAACAATGCAGGCCAATTTAATGTTCAATTTAATTATGGTATCAAATGAAGTCCAAAAATCATGAAAATTGGCCAGATGGTTAATTATGATGAAAATAACCTACACTAATTTTTTTTTGGAATTTTTCAACACTAAATAAATTTACTGTGATTTAAATAAACAGACAGGGTGATTTTCAGTATTTAATTTTTAATAAATATCAAACCACAATTTTTTCAAGAACTAAAATTATCCTAGGTGGCTCTAATGATAAGGGACCTAGGAAAATTAACAGAACTTAATTTCACTGTGAAATGAATTAATTAAAATTAATCTAAGAAAATCACTTATCAATTTATTTAGGCCTCGATATGCGTGCAAATGCTATGAAATTTTTATGGCATGTTAAAAATGATGTCCTTAAGCTACTGTGAATTTTTGATGAATTTTGGAAGCGCAGAGAATTAACTAAAAATCAAAAGGTGTCACTGGGCAAAATATGTCAACAATTAACCAATTAATTCATTAATAATTCAAAGGAGCTTACAAAAATAAGACACATGTACCAATAGACAGAGGACAAAATTTCCAACAAAATGCAATTTTTAGAATTTCAAAATGATGTAAAATGTAACCTAGGGATGCGTGCAAACACAGGGGTATAAATGCAATACAGGAAATTAAAATTTTAATAAACAAACATGCAGACAGGGACTAAAATGCAATTACCTATAATGTGGGGGACTCTTATGCAAATTCTCCACAGAGCACGTGCTCCTCACGTGGGGTCTGCTTCACAGGGACCTCTTTGCAATTTTGGAAAGCTCCAGGGGACTCTGTGCAATTTACCCAGGCCGCACGTGCTCCTCACGTGGGCGACCTAGGCTCGGAGGGCTGCGGCGGTTCGGAGCGAGGTTCGGGGGCTCAGGAGGTCCGGAGCGAGGCTCGGTGTAGCCTCGGATCGCCTGAGCCTAGGCTTGGAGGCAGAGGCTCGGACTCGTCGACGTGGCGGCCTGCGGGCCTTTGGATCAAGGTCGATCCAAAGGTTGGCGATGAAGACGCGTGGCGACGTGAGGATCGTTCAGATCTGGGGGGCGATCAATGGTTGAGGACGGCCGCGGTGAGGGGACGCGTGGCGACGTGAGGACCGTTCGATCGGGTGATCGAACGGCAGCTGCTCGTCCTCCCCGACGATCCTCCGCCGCCTGCGGAGGAGAAGGCGGGGCTCCGGCGATCGGGCTGTAGCTCCGCTTGTCCTTCCCGTCATCGGTGGAGGTCGATGGCGAGTCGGAGGTGCTCCAGAAGACGCGCTGATGGTCGACGAAGCCTACTGTGCCCTCAGGAGTGAGCGAGGAGGTCTGGGTCACGCTGCCGGTGAAGCTCGAAGGGAGCTCCGGCGAGCTTCCGTTCAGTGAGAAGCCAAGTACCTGCAGGGGGTTAGAAGAGATAGCCGAGGCGTGCAAGTGCTCGTGGAGAGATATAGATGGTCGGAGAGGCCTACGGTGTGAAGGAGGTGCGCTGGAGATGAGCTCCGACCAAATGGCGGAGCTGTTGGTCGGAAAAGTGCGAGAAGCGTCGTCGGGGTGTGTAGATAGGTCAGCGAGGATGGGAGCTTCGACACGAAGCTCGTCGAGGTGGATTGGGAGCGAGAAGGTGGCCGGTGGCGGCGAATAAAGTCGGAGAATTCGGAGAAAAATAAGAGAAAGATCGGACGATGGATGGAGGGGGCTACCTGGGGAATGGAGCTCAGATTTGAGCTCCAGGTCTTCGCTCGAGGGATTGTAGGGTCCCGAGCTCGCGCAGCTTCGCGAAGGGAGGCTGCGACACGGTAGAGCTTGCCGTGGATCTCGCCGGAGAAGAACCTTGTCTTCGCTCGAAGACACACCCAATTGCTGTCACCAACGGATCGATCTGAGCTCGAGGCACCTCTCTGGAGTGGCGGATGGCGGTGAATGTCGCCGGTGGTGGAGTATTTATAAGGCGAAGTTGGTGGCAGGGTTGGCGACGGGGCGAGGTTTGAGGGCGACGTGGAGCTTCCATGGTGGAGGTCGTGGGGCGTGAGGGAGCTGGCGAGGGAGAGGGACGAGTGGGTGACGTCGTGGGGGTGTTTGCAGTCGGAGAGGATGGCTGACGTGCGTCCAAGAATAGGAAGGGGGCGCCCCTCCCGCAAGGCAAGGGACGTGGGAGAGAGGGGC
The DNA here is from genome assembly GCA_037367405.1 of Ottelia alismoides. Taxonomy (NCBI): domain Eukaryota; kingdom Viridiplantae; phylum Streptophyta; class Magnoliopsida; order Alismatales; family Hydrocharitaceae; genus Ottelia; species Ottelia alismoides. The sequence continues at coordinate 519,798 of JAZKJV010001928.1, read as the reverse complement.
GCCTGGAGGTAGGAGACGAGATCTCCACCGTTGGATCTTGTGATCCAACGGTGGTGATCAAAGCGTGGTGGGCGGGTAGGATGAGATCGGGGCTCGGTGATGATGGGCTGTGGTGTAGCCACGTGGCGAGCTGAGGGCGAGGCGCAAGCGTGCGGTTTAGATGAAGAGATGGAGATGATCGAAGGGATGAGACTCGCTGGGAGAGGAGCGGCTGCGATGGAGAGATCAGGGGTCTGATCAAGCGGCGTAGATGCTGCCACGTGGAGGGCTCGAGTGAAGGCGTGAACGTGCGGCGTGGATGAAGCACGGGGAAGATCCGATGGCTATGGATTTAAGCGCGCGAGGAAAAGGCTGGACCGTTGGAACTGAAGCGAGATCCAACGGCTGAGGACGCAGGCGGGTGAGGCGAGGGAAGCGGGCCGCGTGGCGCAACCAGAGGGCGCCACGTGGCCTGCTGTGAGTGGTTGGAGAAAAATACACTTGTAGAGAGAAGAGGGAGCCGAATTTGGAAAACCTCAAAACATGAAAGTTGTAGATCTCGATGAGATCTACAAGTTTCATGTTTACCAAAGATGGAGATGAGGTCAAATATGATACATAAATACAAGGATACATAAATATATGTAGTATACAAAGTGGCCCCAAAACCCAAGTTTCTCATACAAGCTCCAAATTCAATGAAATTAGTCTCATTTTGAAGGTCTTTTAATATGTAGTATTCTAAGAGTAAGTAGACCTAATTCGGAGTTTGTCTGAGGGCTTTATGTGTATTTTAGTGTACAAGGGTTCTCAGGCTATATTGGCTATTTTACAAGAGTGATTTTGGCATTCTTCCCTATGTTATTAACTAAGGAGTATATATTATAGAGAAGAGGTTATTTTAGGGATTGGATATTTTACAAGGGATTTAGGCTTCTTATTCAATGCAAATGAGCTGCTAAAATGTATGATTTATGACTACATGCATGAATGCTAATTATGCAATATAAAGGGAAATATGCCTCTATTTTCTCGGGAACAAGGCTCTATTTTTGACTTTTGAAGTGATGAATCACAGATTCATCAACCCCCTATACTTAAACCTTGCTCGTCCCCGAGCAACTAAATGAAATGCAAGAGTGAAATGATTTTGGGTTCCAAACCAAGGTCATGAACAAAAGTTGAAAAATGGAGCCTGACTCGACCTTTGGATTAATTGTGTGGCGGAACCTTATTTGGACCTGAACTTAAGACCTAACAGACTTCAAGTTCCACAAGTCTTCTATTCAAGACGCCTCAATAGTCAGGTCAGAACAAATCCTCAAACGCAAATTTCTGATGACTATGATTCTTACTTGTACTGTGTAAGTGATTTGTAACTCTCCACATCAGAAATGGCTCGGAACCAGCCTCCTCTAACAAGGTAACTCAATAACCCGGTCCAGTGACTCTTTCCTCGAGAAGCGGGGTATTCCCTTCTAAGTTCAAGTGCGACCAACTCAAGAGGAGGGGGTAAAGAAGAGAATGGACGGTAGCCAGTGTAGCTACCTATCCCGGGATGCCTGACCAGTGTAGCCAAGTCATCCAGCTGCATATACATACTCCGACAGGTATTTTATTTTTTTCTTGAACCTGTCTGATTTTTTTGGAGTTTTTTTTTTCGAGAAGAGCAGCATGTACATCAGGAGTTTTTCCTCTTGAGTCAGTAGACTATCCCTCTTTTGAAGCATTATTGCAACCCACAGCATCCTGTCCTTAGATGTCAACACCACCAGACTAGGTTGAGATGCACTACCCTCCCTAGAGGAGGACGGATGTTTCCACCCGTGTGCTACTCCAAGCTAAAGGATTCTACCTCCTCACCACCTCATCAATGAAGAGCTACGTGCATAGTGCTTGTCCAAGTTAGGTCATTATCTAAAAGAATTCTGCGTATGCACGAGATATTCTACTTAGACTAATCAAGATCACATGTGAACATAGACATGCGGACTCAAAGAATTAAGTCACTTGACCTGAGAAATCTTAACTCCAGTTCCTATAAGGTTCCTCTGAAATTAGGTGGATTAAGGTCAAATAAAGTCCATCCTCAATATCTACTCATAACTTGGTTCAGAACCCACTAGCTTTTCACTTTGCATATGAGATGATATGTCATGCTATGAAAATGCAAGACTCTTTTTATTTTTCTATGCAGAGATGATATGCAAGAGTAAATAAGAAGCCTATTTTTATAATTTTTATCATTTTTTTTACCCACCCGTAATTATTGTAAAATATATACAAAAATACGCGAAAGTACGAGCTATGGGCAAAGTATATATGTAATATATACACGCCCCCCTATACTTAGCGTGTGCTATGTCCTCAGAGCACGAAGAGCGAGGAAAAAGACATAGCTCGTGCTAAGCGTAGGAGAGCCAAAAGGAACAAAAAGTATAGAAGTTGTCTCACCCCCCTATACTTAGGCTCTGGCAGCCTAAGTGTAGAAGAAGATCGGAAATGGGGCGGACGAGGGAAAGATGGGAAGTGGATGAGTATCAATGCGGGCATCGGTCCCCCCTATACTTAGGCTCAGGTCAGCCTAAGTATCGGTAAGAAATGAGTATAAGGACCAATGTGATCTGGAGAATGTACAGTGAATCAACTCGGGTGACCCTTCCCCCCTATACTTAGGATCTGGTTATCCTAAGTATAGTCCAAGATAATGGTCCGATGATGTGGGGATGGGTAACTAGAATCGTGGGGGTAAAGGATAGGATATACAGGAAGAATGATATATACAGGTGAGTCGGTCTGAATCTTTCCAGATGCTGCTGATGGCTGGAGTTCATTGTTGCAAGGTTTCATGCGTGGCTTGAGGTATATCTGCTGTATCTGTCTCGCGCATGAATACAATCTCTTCCACATGGACTAACTGTTCATTGGATTCAACGAAGTGCTTCAACAGCTGCCCATTTACTAGGAATGTCGGTGCGTCATCTGCGAGATCCGAGATCTCGACACATCCACTATCATGCACTGTACGGACAATGAATGGTCCCGTCCACTTAGACTTTAATTTGCCTTGGAAAGTCTTCAGCCTAGCATTGAACAACCATACCTTCTGTCCAGGAACAAAGGTCTTTCGTCTGATATATCTATCGTGCCAACGCTTCACCTTGTCCTTGTACACCACACTGTTGTCGTATGCTCGGTTTCTGACTTCCACAAGCTCATTCAGATCCATGTCTCTCTGTTTCTGACCCAGGTGTGTGTTCCAGTTGACCTTCTTTATTGCCCATTCTGATTTGTGCACTAACTCTGCGGGCAAATGGCACGGCTTTCCGAATACCATTCAGAATGGGGAGGTGCCTAACGGTGTCTTGTAAGCCGTCCTATACGCCTAGAGGACTTGATCCAAGATCTGAGACCAGTCCTTCCTGTCCGGGCGGACAAGCTTTTGCAATATGGTTTTCACCTCCCTATTCGACACCTCGGCCATACCATTGGTTTGTGAGTGGTAAGGACTCGCGACACGGTGTTCGATGCCGTAGTCCTTCAGGAGTTTCTTCACCTCCCGATTCACAAAGTGGCTACCCCCGTCTGATATCATCATCTTGGGGATCCCGAACCTAGACATTATGTTTTCTCTGATGAATTTACAGACAGTCTTGTTGTCTGCGGCTCGGGTCGGGATAGCCTCCACCCATCTGGATAGGTAGTCTACCGCAAGAAGGATGTATTCAAACCCGTGGCTGACAGGGAATGGGCCCATGAAATCGATGCCCCAGGCGTCAAAGACATCACAAATGATGACCGGCTGCATTGGCATCTCATCCTTGGAACCAACGGTTCCTCCCATTCTCTGGCAAACTGGGCACGACTTCGCGAAGGCGGTGGCATCGCGAAACAGAGTCGGCCAGTAAAAGCCACATTGAAGTACCTTCCATGCGGTCCTCTTCCCGGGGTGGTGTCCTCCTGCCTCTATGCTATGGCATAAAGAAAGGACACTCTGGTATTCCTCCTGAGGAATACAACGTCTCCAGACACAATCCGATCCTTCAAAGAAAAGGATCGGATCCTCCCAATGGTAGTGTCTAGCGTCCGACTTTAGTCGGTTGATTTGGCTCTTGGGCCAATCCTCGGGAACTTTCTTGGAGACAAGATAGTTCACGATATTGGCGTACCATGGGAGTGAGTCGATAACAAAAATCGACTCGTCAGGGAAGGAGTCTCGAATCGGTGAAACCTCGGAAGTATTAAAATCTTCGAGACGAGAAAGATGATCGGCCACTACGTTCTTCTTTCCAGGCTTATCACGGATATCCAAATCAAACTCCTGGATAAGTAAAATCCACCGAAGGAGACGCGCCTTCGCGTCCTTTTTCCCCATCAAGTATCGTAGTGTCGTATGGTCTGTGAACATAGTTACCTTGGATCCAATTAAGTGGGATCTGAATTTGTCCAAGGCAAACACTACCGCAAGCATTTCCTTTTCTGTAACTGTATAGTTACGCTGAGCAGAATCAAGCACTTTGCTTGCGTAGTGAATTGCAAACGGGATGCCATCTCTTCTTTGTCCCAATACAGCCCCAACAGCATAATCTGAGGCGTCCGTCATGATCTCAAAAGGTAGAGACCAATCTGGGGCTTGTAAAATGGGTGCGTCCATGATCATTCCTTGTAACATCTTAAAGGCTTCAAGACATTTGTGATCTACAATAAACTCTGTGTCTTTGCCTAAAAGCTCAGTTAGCGGTCGGGCAATCTTAGAAAAATCCTTGATAAATCTTCGATAAAATCCGACATGCCCGAGGAACGACCGCAACTGCCTTACGTTGGTTGGTGGCTGGAGTCGTCTGATCACGTCCACCTTGGCAGGGTCAACCTCCATTCCTCTCTTGGAGATGACATGCCCCAACACTATGCCCTCCGTCACCATGAAGTGACTTTTCTCCCAGGAGAGCACCAGATTGACCTCACAACATCTTTTGAGGACTCGGTCCAGATTCCTAAGACAGGAATCAAAAGAGTCGCCGTGGACCGAGAAGTCATCCATGAAGACTTCCAGGAATTCGCCGACCATTTCGGCGAATACAGCAATCATGCACCTTTGAAAAGTACCTGGAGCATTGCATAGCCCAAAAGGCATGCGCCTGAAAGCATAGGTACCAAAGGGGCATGTAAACGTGGTCTTTTCCTGGTCCTCCGGAGCTATGGCTACTTGATTGTAGCCCGAGAACCCATCAAGGAAGCAGAAGAATTCTTTCCCCGCTAATCTTTCTAGGATCTGATCAATGAACGGTAGGGGGAAATGATCCTTCTTCGTCGCGGCATTCAAGCGTCTGTAATCCACACAGACGCGCCACGATGTGGGTACTCTCGTCACGATCTCCTCTCCATCCTCGTTGGTGGTCGTCTGAATTCCCGACTTTTTCGGGACAACATGGATTGGGGCCACCCACTTAGAGTCGGAGATTGGGTAAATGAAACCCGCGTCGCACCATTTTTCTATCTCTTTTTTCACAACCTCTCGTAAATTTGGATTCAACCGGCGTTGGAATTCACGAGAGGGTTTGGCTTCGTTCTCCAAGTAAATATGGTGCGAACACAGAGCGGGATTTATCCCGTGGAGATCGGAAATGCTCCAGCCTATTGCCGTGCGGTTCTTCTCCAGGATCTCTAGCAAGCGAGATTCCTGCTCCTCGGTCAATTGCGAACTGATAATGATCGGAAATTTCTTGTCTTGGCCCGCAAGGAAGGCATATTTCAGGGTTGTGGGTAAAGGTTTGAGCTCAGGAATAGTGTGATCGTCTATAAAGTCTGGCTCAATCTGATCTGGTTCGGTGTTGGAAGTGGCTGGATCTTGTTCTGTAATAGCTGCCACCAAACTCGGCTCTGGAGTCGGATCGTCAAAGGTCTCCATGCAATCGGCAAACGCCTCGTCCGACTCGTCATCCTCATCTTCTGATTGTCCTAAGGATGTAAGGACTGACAGGCCCAACTGGGCCTCTACGTCATCGAAGATGTAGGGCGATGCAGGCTCAGAGCTGTACTCGTTCCTGAGGATCTCGCAGACTGACTCATGCACATGATCATCTTCAAAGGAGATGGATACATCGATGCTGGCTGGGTTCTGTCTCCATGGCCCAACTACGTCTACATACTCACAGTCTGTTCCGGTAGAAGAGTACTCGGTGCTGGATTCGGAGTCCGGTCTCTACCATCTCGTCTGCTTCATCTCAAGTTCCTCATCTCCGCCTGGAGTTTGGAACTGAATCTTCCCATTCTTATAATCAAATAAGGCCCCCGCTGTTCTGAGGAAGGGCCTACCTAAAATGATCTGGGAATCTCTCCAATTACGAGGGGTTTCCATATCTAGGACAGTGAAGTCCACCATGTATTCTTGCCCCTCGACCTTGATCACAATGTTACTTAACTCTCCTTGGGACCTCTTAGTGGATTTGTCAGCAAACTGCAGAATAGCTCTAGATTTCCTAAGAGGTCCGAGATCAAGCCGCTCATAGAGGGCTGTGGGCATCAAGTTGATCGAGGGACCATTGTCCAGGAGAGTGCGTGCAAATGCGATGTCATCAACATGACTCACTACATAGTGTGCACCCATGTCTCTTCGTTTCCGAGGAAACGAGTTCTTTATTGCACAAGTCGTGGCTACTGATAAAACGTGTTTCTCAACACGGCTTTTAGTCTTCCTGCTAACCCTAGTAGGTGTGCATCTCACCTTAAGGTATTTTTGGAATGCAGGTGTCATTTCCACGAACTTGTCAAAAGGGATTGTGACCTTGATGTGTTTATTGCAAAATTCAGCCATCTCAGGGTCATCTTTTTGGATTTTTTTGGTTTTCTTCTTTCCACCCTTGAGAGCTCGGGGGAAAGGGATTATTGACTCCAACTCAGGTTCTGGAACTGAAATATTTTCATTAGCTGCTGGAGCTGAGTTTTTAACACGACTCTGACTCGGACTCTGATACAGACTCGGACTTGGACTCTGACCAAAAAGAAAATGCTGGGGCGAGACCGGTGATGCTTCTTCCGCTTCTTCTGGACGATCCTCCTCAGATGGAGGTGCAGGCTCATCGGTGTCGGCTGACTCTAGGTGGATGCGAGAGTGCTGCTTCGAGGACTCAGATGTCCTCTTCTTCCGCTGGCGGTGGTGGTGGTGATGCTCCTCCTCTTCTTCCTCCGAATTCTCCTCAGGTAGAGTTTCGGAGGTTCCTTCCTTTTGCGCCCGTGCCCGATCAGGTATGGTCACGGTCCTTCCGCTCCTGAGGGACATATGATTAACATTTTCGTACGAAAGGATCTCATGTTCAGATAGATAATTATCTGAATAATATACCTGATCTCGAGGTCGGTTCTGGCCCTGGTGTACGCTGTTCGGGTTGGCCTGAACCTGTGCGGGAATTGGGGTCCTTGGCGCCATTTGTTGGTCCTGTGCACGAGAGACCCGATTGATGTCGGTTCTCATGTCCAGGTAGTCATTCTGCATTTGTTGGACCCTATCAGACAGGGTCTGGATCGCCAAGGTGAGGGACTCCAATTCGGTGGGCTGGGCTGGCTGCTGAGTGGATGCGGTCCTGTACTGGCCCTGTTGGCCGTGCCGATACTGCTGCTGATGGGATGGTGCTGGCCCCTGCTGGTAGGTGCGCTGCTGCGGCTGGTACCCTTGTTCTGGCCTGGACTGGTATCGCGGGACTGTGATGGGCCTGGTCTCTTGGTAGACTGTGGTGGGGCGGTGTGCCTGATCCTTCCCCATCTCGATTTGTCGGACTAGCGGGTCACGGCTATACCAAAGCCCGTTGATCTCATATACAGGCGGAGGCTCCTCGTATTCCGTTTCCAATGGTGGGGGTGCATGATGGTTTGGCTGGGTATAAGTCTGATCCCAGCTGCTCTGAGACCCTGGTGCCTGTTCCTGTACAAGATGGACTCGGTGTACAGGTACAGGTGGTGCAGAAGGGGTGGGTAGCTTGATCTTAGCTACCTTTTCAGAGAGTTCCTCCACTTTCTTGGGAAGGCTCGAAAGAGACTCCATCTCCGCGACTCTCTTGTGGATCTGCTCGACCATGGTAAGCTTGTCGGCTATCATCCCCATGCTGGGGATGAGGTCCTCAGTCAGATCTGCAACAGTCCTTCTAGTTGTCTCCTTGGCTAAGATCGAGGGAGACAACTGATAGGCCCTTGTGGCCTGTGACCTGCCGGTTTCTGCCATCTGTTCTAGGATCTTCCATACAGCGTGCTCGTTCTTGTTCAGATAGCTTCCTCCACGGGCGGCGCTGGCTAACCCCTGCATCTCTGGGGTTAGACCGCAGAACAAGGTCTGGACCAAGATCGCCTTCGAAATGTCGTGGCATGGGCATTTCTGTACTAAGTCATTGAACCTGTCCCAAGCCTCATGGAACGGTTCGCTGGGTCCTTGAGCGAAGCTGGCGATCTTTGTTCTCATCTGATTAGTTCTACTGAGAGGGTAGAACTTCTTTAAGAAAAGGTCCTTGAACTGCATCCAGGTAGTACATACCACCCCTAAGTTTTTCAACCAATGAGCAGCCTTATCTCCTAAGGCAAACGGGGTGGCCTTCAGCCGGATATAATCTTGGCCAACATTGGGATGGCTAAGATTGTTGCACACTAGTTCGAAGTCACGGAGGAAGGTGTATGGTTCTTCACTGAGGTTTCCGTTAAACTTCGGCAGCAGGCTAAGGAAGTGGGGCTTCAGCTCGAATGCCTGGTCGGGAACTGCAGGTGCTAACCAGTTTTGGATCTCGTTCTCCGCCGGGTTATAGGTATCGACCATTGGTCGGTCGATCCCTTCAGCTACAATGATCTGTCCCATCCGCGCCGTGAGATCTGCATTTTTCTGTTCGGCTTCGGTGAGGCGTCTAAGAATTTGTCGCATCTGGTCCTCATCTGGCGGCATCCTTGGCGGCATTTCTCCCTCTAGTTCTGGGGAATGGAAAATAAGATCGGTGTTAGAGGGTGAATCAAGGAAGGGATTACCGAGGCAATGGTCTTCTTCGGTGATCTCGGGGAAGATAAAAGGGTTGGTTTGAGAGTAACCACCCTGAGCATGAGGGAACCAGGACTCAAGAGGGTCATGAGTCCTGGGTGGTCCAAGGTGCGCTCGGACCGAGAAAGACGAGTTACTTGGGGGACTCATAGAGAGATCATTGAATAGCACGTCGAGATCTCCCCATTCACTCATCTTGATGAAGCGAGAAGAAGATAGGATTTTACTCCTACCTGAAGCAAGCAACAAGAACAATCCAAGACCCTGGGTTCACACTCAACACAGTGAAGGACTCAAAGTTGAGTCCAATTTATCTTGTAGTTTTTAAGTGTGATATTCAAGCAAAAATAGCAAGGATTACGCGGCCTAGAGGGAAGTCGGCTCAGAGCCGGATGCGTCTTCCCTGTTTATCCTGTCGTCTAAGATACCGCCGCTCCTTCCTTTCTTCGCTCCTATCCCAAGCCGATGGATTCAGTGACCACGCCCCTATCTACCTGCAAGCAGGCGGAGGCTGACAAGGCCAGAACTTCACCCCGGGGGGTTACTGGCAGCTTGTCGCAAAGTACCGCAATTTCGCCCCTATCTACCTGAGACAGGCGGAGGATACTTGGTACTAGTCAAAGAATCTGAAATTATCCGGCTTGTGATATTTGCTAGGATCAGTTAGAATGTGATATGGAAGACGGGGATTTGGGCTCTGCCTTAAGGTGTTCACACACACTCAGGTACCCTCACTCAGCATGAATACAAGGTCGGGGATTAATCTCCCGCAAGCAATTTTCAGATTTTATTCTTTTTTTTGGTCAATACTGTTAGCAGTCCCGATTTTTAAAGTTAGGTTCTCACTTTAATTAGTCCACCACAAAGCACGCTTATCGGACAGTCCCAATTTCCTTTTTAATTTAAGTGAGAAAATCAGAGGGGGAAATCGAGAAAAGCCGATGCACGAAAAATCGATGATGGTATGCTGAGTAGAGAATACTTACAGTGATCCCTTCGCTTTTTGATGCAGGATACAGAACAGAATTGAAATCTTTTTACTCTAAATGCAAATGCAAGCGATGAAAAGCCGCTCCTAGACAGGCAGTTCTATTAGCGTGAAGAACAGATTATTTTTGACTAAGTCCTGCGGTCTAGGTGCGTCTTTTATGTGTGATGTGTGGTCCTATTGATTACGAGCACAAACAAGTCCTAGAGTGGCTCGAGGAGCCGCTAGTGCAAGCTAAGTTACAATTCACCCACACAGCACACAGGACACAGTTCCAATATATTTACACGCGCGAGATCCCAAACGGGAACCGCTGGAAATGATGCAAAAGAAAAGAAATAAAATAAGATGTAATTACAAAGCCTCTCTTTCACTCAAAAATTTAAAGGCGAAGTCCTTGAAGCGTCGCCGACTCCTCGCGGTCCTCGCACAAAAAATAAATGGAGGTCAGAGAGTTACACAAAAATAAAATAATGCAAAAATAAATGAGAGAAAATAATTAAAAGAAAACCGGGGGTTAGACTACCCGGGGAATGAAAATCAAACACTCAAAAATGTGCTACAAATTAACCTAAGCCGTGCCTCCCCGGCAACGACACCATTTTGATAACGCTCCCGCACCCTATGTTAATTCAGGCAGATTAATGTCCAAATTAATTAAAGTGATTCGTTGTAGTCGGATACGAGGGGTTACTCAAAAACCACTTAACGATTAATGTGAAGTTAATTTTAAGCGGCAATTTTTTTACTTGGTGGAAGTCCAAGGTCGATCTCAGGGAGGCATCTGTCTCCTTAGATGAATTGAAGCAATTGTTCAAGTGTTGATTTTCGAGGAGTAATTTTTTTGGTCTTTTTAATTTTTGTGCAGACTTATGCAAACAATGCATGCCAATTTAATGTTCAATTTAATTATGGTATCAAATGAAGTCCAAAAATCATGAAAGTTGGCCAGATGGTTAATTATGATGAAAATAACCTACTAATTTTTTTTGGAATTTTTCGACACTAAATAAATTTATTGTGATTTAAATAAACAGACAGGGTGATTTTCAGTATTTAATTTTTAATAAATATCAAACCACAATTTTTTCAAAAACTAAAATTATCCTAAGTGGATCTAATGATAAGGGACCTAGGAAAATTAACAGAACTTAATTTCACTGTGAAATGAATTAATTAAAATTAATCTAAGAAAATCACTTATCAATTTATTTAGGCCTCGATATGCATGCAAATGCTATGAAATTTTTATGGTATGTTAAAAATGATGTCCTTAAGCTACTATGAATTTTTGATGAATTTTGGAAGCGCAGAGAATTAACTAAAAATCAAAAGGTGTCACTGGGCAAAATATGTCAACAATTAACCAATTAATTCATTAATAATTCAAAGGAGTTTACAAAAATAAGACACGTGTACCAATAGACAGAGGACAAAAATTCCAACAAAATGCAATTTTTAGAATTTCAAAATGATGTAAAATGTAACCTAGGGATGCGTGCAAACACAGGGGTATAGATGCAATACAGGAAATTAAAATTTTAATAAACAAACATGCAGACAGGGACTAAAATGTAATTACCTATAATGTAGGGGACTCTTATGAGAATTCTCCACAGGGCACGTGCTCCTCATGTGGGGTCTGCTTCACAGGGACCTCTTTGCAATTTTGGAAAGCTCCAGGGGACTCTATGCAATTTACCCAGGTCGCACGTGCTCCTCACGTGGGCGACCTAGGCTCGGAGGGTTGCGGCGGTTCGGAGCGAGGTTCGGGGGCTCAGGAGGTCCGGAGCAAGGCTCGGTGTAGCCTCGGATCGCTCGAGCCTAGGCTTGGAGGCAGAAGCTCGGACTCGTCGACGTGGCGGCCTGCGGGCCTTTGGATCAAGGTCGATCCAAAGGTTGGCGATGAAGACGCATGGCGACGTGAGGACCGTTCAGATCTGGGGGGCGATCAATGGTTGAGGACGGCCGCGGTTAGGGGACGCGTGGCGACGTGAGGACCGTTCGATCGGGTGATCGAACGGCAGCTGCTCGTCCTCCCCGACGATCCTCCGCCGCCTGCGGAGGAGAAGGCAGGGCTCCGGCGATCGGGCTGTAGCTCCGCCCGTCCTTCCCGTCGTCGGTGGAGGTCGATGGCGAGTCGGAGGTGCTCCAGAAGACGCGCTGATGGTCGATGAAGCCTACTGTGCCCTCAGGAGTGAGCGAGGAGGTCTGGGTCACGCTGCCGGTGAAGCTCAAAGGGAGCTCCGGCGAGCTTCCGTTCAGTGAGAAGCCAAGTACCTGCAGGGGGTTAGAAGAGATAACCGAGGCGTGCAAGTGCTCATGGAGAGATATAAATGGTCGGAGAGGCCTACGGTGTGAAGGAGGTGCGCTGGAGATGAGCTCCGACCAAATGGCGGAGCTGTTGGTCGGAAAAGTGCGAGAAGCGTCGTCGGGGTGTGTAGATGGGTCAGCGAGGATGGGAGCTTCGACGCGAAGCTCGTCGAGGTGGATTGGGAGCGAGAAGGTGGCTGGTGGCGGCGAATAAAGTCGGAGAAATCGGAGAAAAATAAGAGAAAGATCGGACGATGGATGGAGGGGGCTACCTGGGGAATGGAGCTCAGATTTGAGCTCCAGGTCTTCGCTCGAGGGATCGGTAGGGTCCCGAGCTCGCGCAGCTTCGCGGAGGGAGGCTGCGACACGGTAGAGCTTGCCGTGGATCTCGCCGGAGAAGAACCTTGTCTTCGCTCGAAGACACACCCAATTGCTGTCACCAACGGATCGATCTGAGCTCGAGGCACCTCTCTGGAGTGGCGGATGGCGGTGAATGTCGCCGGTGGTGGAGTATTTATAAGGCGAAGTTGGTGGCAGGGTTGGCGACGGGGCGAGGTTTGAGGGCGACGTGGAGCTTCCATGGTGGAGGTCGTGGGGCGTGAGGGAGCTGGCGAGGGAGAGGGACGAGTGGGTGACGTCGTGGGGGTGTTTGCGGTCGGAGAGGATGGCTGACGTGCGTCCAAGAATAGGAAGGGGGCGCCCCTCCCGCAAGGCAAGGGACGTGGGAGAGAGGGGCGCCTGGAGGTAGGAGACGAGGTCTCCACCGTTGGATCTTGTGATCCAACGGTGGTGATCAAAGCGTGGTGGGCGGGTAGGATGAGATCGGGGCTCGGTGATGATGGGCTGTGGTGTAGCCACGTGGCGAGCTGAGGGCGAGGCGCAAGCGTGCGGTTTAGATGAAGAGATGGAGATGATCGAAGGGATGAGACTCGCTGGGAGAGGAGCGGCTGCGATGGAGAGATCAGGGGTCTGATCAAGCGGCGTAGATGCTGCCACGTGGAGGGCTCGGGTGAAGGCGCGAACGTGCGGCGTGGATGAAGCACGGGGAAGATCCGATGGCTATGGATTTAAGCGCGTGAGGAAAAGGCTGGACCGTTGGATCTGAAGCGAGATCCAACAGCTGAGGACGCAGGCGGGTGAGGCGAGGGAAGCGGGCCGCGTGGCGCAACCAGAGGGCGCCACGTGGCCTGCTGTGAGTGGTTGGAGAAAATACACTTGTAGAGAGAAGAGGGAGCCGAATTTGGAAAAACTCAAAACATGAAAGTTGTAGATCTCGATGAGATCTACAAGTTTCATGTTTACCAAAGACGGAGATGAGGTCAAATATGATACATAAATACAAGGATACATAAATATATGTAGTATACAAAGTGGCCCAAAAACCCAAGTTTCTCATACAAGCTCCAAATTCAATGAAATTAGTCTCATTTTGAAGGTCTTTTAATATGTAGTATTCTAAGAGTAAGTAGACCTAATTCGGAGTTTGTCTGAGGGCTTTATGTGTATTTTAGTGTACAAGGGTTCTCAGGCTATATTGGCTATTTTACAAGAGTGATTTTTGGCATTCTTCCCTATGTTATTAACTAAGGAGTATATATTATAGAGAAGATGTTATTTTAGGGATTGGATATTTTACAAGGGATTTAGGCTTCTTATTCAATGCAAATGAGCTGCTAAAATGTATGATTTATGACTACATGCATGAATGCTAATTATGCAATATAAAGGGAAATATGCCTCTATTTTCTCGGGAACAAGGCTCTATTTTTGACTTTTGAAGTGATGAATCACAGATTCATCAACCCCTATACTTAAACCTTGCTCGTCCCCGAGCAACTAAATGAAATGCAAGAGTGAAATGATTTTGGGTTCCAAACCAAGGTCATGAACAAAAGTTGAAAAATGGAGCCTGACTCGACCTTTGGATTAATTGTGTGGCGGAACCTTATTTGGACCTGAACTTAAGACCTAACAGACTTCAAGTTCCACAAGTCTTCTATTCAAGACGCCTCAATAGTCAGGTCAGAACAAATCCTCAAACGCAAATTTCTGATGACTATGATTCTTACTTGTACTGTGTAAGTGATTTGTAACTCTCCACATCAGAAATGGCTCGGAACCAGCCTCCTCTAACAAGGTAACTCAATAACCCGGTCCAGTGACTCTTTCCTCGAGAAGCGGGGTATTCCCTTCTAAGTTCAAGTGCGACCAACTCAAGAGGAGGGGGTAAAGAAGAGAATGGACGGTAGCCAGTGTAGCTACCTATCCCGGGATGCCTGACCAGTGTAGCCAAGTCATCCAGCTGCATATACATACTCCGACAGGTATTTTATTTTTTTCTTGAACCTGTCTGATTTTTTTGGAGTTTTTTTTTCGAGAAGAGCAGCATGTACATCAGGAGTTTTTCCTCTTGAGTCAGTAGACTATCCCTCTTTTGAAGCATTATTGCAACCCACAGCATCCTGTCCTTAGATGTCAACACCACCAGACTAGGTTGAGATGCACTACCCTCCCTAGAGGAGGACGGATGTTTCCACCCGTGTGCTACTCCAAGCTAAAGGATTCTACCTCCTCACCACCTCATCAATGAAGAGCTACGTGCATAGTGCTTGTCCAAGTTAGGTCATTATCTAAAAGAATTCTGCGTATGCACGAGATATTCTACTTAGACTAATCAAGATCACATGTGAACATAGACATGCGGACTCAAAGAATTAAGTCACTTGACCTGAGAAATCTTAACTCCAGTTCCTATAAGGTTCCTCTGAAATTAGGTGGATTAAGGTCAAATCAAGTCCATCCTCAATATCTACTCATAACTTGGTTCAGAACCCACTAGCTTTTCACTTTGCATATGCAAAGGTATGCAGATGAGATGATATGTCATGCTATGAAAATGCAAGACTCTTTTTATTTTTCTATGCAGAGATGATATGCAAGAGTAAATAAGAAGCCTATTTTTATAATTTTTATCATTTTTTTACCCACCCGTAATTATTGTAAAATATATACAAAAATACGCGAAAGTACGAGCTATGGGCAAAGTATATATGTAATATATACACGCCCCCCTATACTTAGCGTGTGCTATGTCCTCAGAGCACGAAGTGCGAGGAAAAAGACATAGCTCGTGCTAAGCGTAGGAGAGCCAAAAGGAACAAAAAGTATAGAAGTCGTCTCACCCCCCTATACTTAGGCTCTGGCAGCCTAAGTGTAGAAGAAGATCGGAAATGGGGCGGACGAGGGAAAGATGGGAAGTGGATGAGTATCAATGCGGGCATCGGTCCCCCCTATACTTAGGCTCAGGTCAGCCTAAGTATCGGTAAGAAATGAGTATAAGGACCAATGTGATCTGGAGAATGTACAGTGAATCAACTCGGGTGACCCTTCCCCCCTATACTTAGGATCTGGTTATCCTAAGTATAGTCCAAGATAATGGTCCGATGATGTGGGGATGGGTAACTAGAATCGTGGGGGTAAAGGATAGGATATACAGGAAGAATGATATATACAGGTGAGTCGGTCTGAATCTTTCCAGATGCTGCTGATGGCTGGAGTTCATTGTTGCAAGGTTTCATGCGTGGCTTGAGGTATATCTGCTGTATCTGTCTCGCGCATGAATACAATCTCTTCCACATGGACTAACTGTTCATTGGATTCAACGAAGTGCTTCAACAGCTGCCCATTTACTAGGAATGTCGGTGCGTCATCTGCGAGATCCGAGATCTCGACACATCCACTATCATGCACCGTACGGACAATGAATGGTCCCGTCCACTTAGACTTTAATTTGCCTTGGAAAGTCTTCAGCCTAGCATTGAACAACCATACCTTCTGTCCAGGAACAAAGGTCTTTCGTCTGATATATCTATCGTGCCAACGCTTCACCTTGTCCTTGTACACCACACTGTTGTCGTATGCTCGGTTTCTGACTTCCACAAGCTCATTCAGATCCATGTCTCTCTGTTTCTGACCCAGGTGTGTATTCCAGTTGACCTTCTTTATTGCCCATTCTGATTTGTGCACTAACTCTGCGGGCAAATGGCACGGCTTTCCGAATACCATTCGGAATGGGGAGGTGCCTAACGGTGTCTTGTAAGCCGTCCTATACGCCCAGAGGACTTGATCCAAGATCTGAGACCAGTCCTTCCTGTCCGGGCGGACAAGCTTTTGCAATATGGTTTTCACCTCCCTATTCGACACCTCGGCCATACCATTGGTTTGTGGGTGGTAAGGACTCGCGACACGGTGTTCGATGCCGTAGTCCTTCAGGAGTTTCTTCACCTCCCGATTCACAAAGTGGCTACCCCCGTCTGATATCATCATCTTGGGGATCCCGAACCTAGAGATTATGTTTTCTCTGATGAATTTACAGACAGTCATGTTGTCTGCGGCTCGGGTCGGGATAGCCTCCACCCATCTGGATAGGTAGTCTACCGCAAGAAGGATGTATTCAAACCCATGGCTGACAGGGAATGGGCCCATGAAATCGATGCCCCAGGCGTCAAAGACATCACAAATGATGACCGGCTGCATTGGCATCTCATCCTTGGAACCAACGGTTCCTCCCATTCTCTGGCAAACTGGGCACGACTTCGCGAAGGCGGTGGCATCGCGAAACAGAGTCGGCCAGGAAAAGCCACATTGAAGTACCTTGCATGCGGTCCTCTTCCCGGAGTGGTGTCCTCCTGCCTCTATGCTATGGCATAAATAAAGGACACTCTGGTATTCCTCCTGAGGAATACAACGTCTCCAGACACAATCCGGTCCTTCAAAGAAAAGGATCGGATCCTCCCAATGGTAGTGTCTAGCGTCCGACTTTAGTCGGTCGATTTGGCTCTTGGGCCAATCCTTGGGAACTTTCTTGGAGACAAGATAGTTCACGATATTGGCGTACCATGGGAGTGAGTCGATAACAAAAATCGACTCGTCAGGAAAGGAGTCTCGAATCGGTGAAACCTCGGAAGTATTAAAATCTTCGAGACGAGAAAGATGATCGGCCACTACGTTCTTCTTTCCAGGCTTATCACGGATATCCAAATCAAACTCCTGGATAAGTAAAATCCACCGAAGGAGACGCGCCTTCGCGTCCTTTTTCTCCATCAAGTATCGTAGTGCCGTATGGTCTGTGAACATAGTTACCTTGGATCCAATTAAGTGGGATCTGAATTTGTCCAAGGCAAACACTACCGCAAGCATTTCCTTTTCTGTAACTGTATAGTTACGCTGAGCAGAATCAAGCACTTTGCTTGCGTAGTGAATTGCAAACGGGACGCCATCTCTTCTTTGTCCCAATACAGCCCCAACAGCATAATCTGAGGCGTCCGTCATGATCTCAAAAGGTAGAGACCAATCTGGGGCTTGTAAAATGGGTGCGTCCATGATCATTCCTTGTAACATCTTAAAGGCTTCAAGACATTTGTGATCTACAATAAACTCTGTGTCTTTGCCTAAAAGCTCAGTTAGCGGTCGGGCAATCTTAGAAAAATCCTTGATAAATCTTCGATAAAATCCGACATGCCCGAGGAACGACCGCAACTGCCTTACGTTGGTTGGTGGCTGGAGTCGTCTGATCATGTCCACCTTGGCAGGGTCAACCTCCATTCCTCTCTTGGAGATGACATGCCCCAACACTATGCCCTCCGTCACCATGAAGTGACTTTTCTCCCAGGAGAGCACCAGATTGACCTCACAACATCTTTTGAGGACTCGGTCCAGATTCCTAAGACAGGAATCAAAAGAGTCGCCGTGGACCGAGAAGTCATCCATGAAGACTTCCAGGAATTCGCCGACCATTTCGGCGAATACAGCAATCATGCACCTTTGAAAAGTACCTGGAGCATTGCATAGCCCAAAAGGCATGCGCCTGAAAGCATAGGTACCAAAGGGGCATGTAAACGTGGTCTTTTCCTGGTCCTCCGGAGCTATGGCTACTTGATTGTAGCCCGAGAACCCATCAAGGAAGCAGAAGAATTCTTTCCCCGCTAATCTTTCTAGGATCTGATCAATGAACGGTAGGGGGAAATGATCCTTCTTCGTCGCGGCATTCAAGCGTCTGTAATCCACACAGACGCGCCACGATGTGGGTACTCTCGTCACGATCTCCTCTCCGTCCTCGTTGGTGGTCATCTGAATTCCCGACTTTTTCGGGACAACATGGATTGGGGCCACCCACTTAGAGTCGGAGATTGGGTAAATGAAACCCGCGTCGCACCATTTTTCTATCTCTTTTTTCACAACCTCTCGTAAATTTGGATTCAACCGGCGTTGGAATTCACGAGAGGGTTTGGCTTCGTTCTCCAAGTAAATATGGTGCGAACACAGAGCGGGATTTATCCCGTGGAGATCGGAAATGCTCCAGCCTATTGCCGTGCGGTTCTTCTCCAGGATCTCTAGCAAGCGAGATTCCTGCTCCTCGGTCAATTGCGAACTGATAATGATCGGAAATTTCTTGTCTTGGCCCGCAAGGAAGGCATATTTCAGGGTTGTGGGTAAAGGTTTGAGCTCAGGAATAGTGTGATCGTCTATAAAGTCTGGCTCAATCTGATCTGGTTCGGTGTTGGAAGTGGCTGGATCTTGTTCTGTAATAGCTGCCACCAAACTCGGCTCTGGAGTCGGATCGTCAAAGGTCTCCATGCAATCGGCAAACGCCTCGTCCGACTCGTCATCCTCATCTTCTCATTGTCCTAAGGATGTAAGGACTGACAGGCCCAACTGGGCCTCTACGTCATCGAAGATGTAGGGCGATGCAGGCTCAGAGCTGTACTCGTTCCTGAGGATCTCGCAGACTGACTCATGCACATGATCATCTTCAAAGGAGATGGATACATCGATGCTGGCTGGGTTCTGTCTCCATGGCCCAACTACGTCTACATACTCACAGTCTGTTCCGGTAGAAGAGTACTCGGTGCTGGATTCGGAGTCCGGTCTCTACCATCTCGTCTGCTTCATCTCAAGTTCCTCATCTCCGCCTGGAGTTTGGAACTGAATCTTCCCATTCTTATAATCAAATAAGGCCCCCGCTGTTCTGAGGAAGGGCCTACCTAAAATGATCTGGGAATCTCTCCAATTACGAGGGGTTTCCATATCTAGGACAGTGAAGTCCACCATGTATTCTTGCCCCTCGACCTTGATCACAATGTTACTTAACTCTCCTTGGGACCTCTTAGTGGATTTGTCAGCAAACTGCAGAATAGCTCTAGATTTCCTAAGAGGTCCGAGATCAAGCCGCTCATAGAGGGCTGTGGGCATCAAGTTGATCGAGGGACCATTGTCCAGGAGAGTGCGTGCAAATGCGATGTCATCAACATGACTCACTACATAGTGTGCACCCATGTCTCTTCGTTTCCGAGGAAACGAGTTCTTTATTGCACAAGTCGTGGCTACTGATAAAACGTGTTTCTCAACACGGCTTTTAGTCTTCCTGCTAACCCTAGTAGGTGTGCATCTCACCTTAAGGTATTTTTGGAATGCAGGTGTCATTTCCACGAACTTGTCAAAAGGGATTGTGACCTTGATGTGTTTATTGCAAAATTCAGCCATCTCAGGGTCATCTTTTTGGATTTTTTTGGTTTTCTTCTTTCCACCCTTGAGAGCTCGGGGGAAGGGATTATTGACTCCAACTCAGGTTCTGGAACTGAAATATTTTCATTAGCTGCTGGAGCTGAGTTTTTAACACGACTCTGACTCGGACTCTGATACAGACTCGGACTTGGACTCTGACCAAAAAGAAAATGCTGGGGCGAGACCGGTGATGCTTCTTCCGCTTCTTCTGGACGATCCTCCTCAGATGGAGGTGCAGGCTCATCGGTGTCGGCTGACTCTAGGTGGATGCGAGAGTGCTGCTTCGAGGACTCAGATGTCCTCTTCTTCCGCTGGCGGTGGTGGTGGTGATGCTCCTCCTCTTCTTCCTCCGAATTCTCCTCAGGTAGAGTTTCGGAGGTTCCTTCCTTTTGCGCCCGTGCCCGATCAGGTATGGTCACGGTCCTTCCGCTCCTGAGGGACATATGATTAACATTTTCGTACGAAAGGATCTCATGTTCAGATAGATAATTATCTGAATAATATACCTGATCTCGAGGTCGGTTCTGGCCCTGGTGTACGCTGTTCGGGTTGGCCTGAACCTGTGCGGGAATTGGGGTCCTTGGCGCCATTTGTTGGTCCTGTGCACGAGAGACCCGATTGATGTCGGTTCTCATGTCCAGGTAGTCATTCTGCATTTGTTGGACCCTATCAGACAGGGTCTGGATCGCCAAGGTGAGGGACTCCAATTCGGTGGGCTGGGCTGGCTGCTGAGTGGATGCGGTCCTGTACTGGCCCTGTTGGCCGTGCCGATACTGCTGCTGATGGGATGGTGCTGGCCCCTGCTGGTAGGTGCGCTGCTGCGGCTGGTACCCCTGTTCTGGCCTGGACTGGTATCGCGGGACTGTGAGGGGCCTGGTCTCTTGGTAGACTGTGGTGGGGCGGTGTGCCTGATCCTTCCCCATCTCGATTTGTCGGACTAGCGGGTCACGGCTATACCAAAGCCCGTTGATCTCATATACAGGCGGAGGCTCCTCGTATTCCGTTTCCAATGGTGGGGGTGCATGATGGTTTGGCTGGGTATAAGTCTGATCCCAGCTGCTCTGAGACCCTGGTGCCTGTTCCTGTACAAGATGGACTCGGTGTACAGGTACAGGTGGTGCAGAAGGGGTGGGTAGCTTGATCTTAGCTACCTTTTCAGAGAGTTCCTCCACTTTCTTGGGAAGGCTCGAAAGAGACTCCATCTCCGCGACTCTCTTGTGGATCTGCTCGACCATGGTAAGCTTGTCGGCTATCATCCCCATGCTGGGGATGAGGTCCTCAGTCAGATCTGCAACAGTCCTTCTAGTTGTCTCCTTGGCTAAGATCGAGGGAGACAACTGATAGGCCCTTGTGGCCTGTGACCTGCCGGTTTCTGCCATCTGTTCTAGGATCTTCCATACAGCGTGCTCGTTCTTGTTCAGATAGCTTCCTCCACGGGCGGCGCTGGCTAACCCCTGCATCTCTGGGGTTAGACCGCAGAACAAGGTCTGGACCAAGATCGCCTTCGAAATGTCGTGGCATGGGCATTTCTGTACTAAGTCATTGAACCTGTCCCAAGCCTCATGGAACGGTTCGCTGGGTCCTTGAGCGAAGCTGGCGATCTTTGTTCTCATCTGATTAGTTCTACTGAGAGGGTAGAACTTCTTTAAGAAAAGGTCCTTGAACTGCATCCAGGTAGTACATACCACCCCTAAGTTTTTCAACCAATGAGCAGCCTTATCTCCTAAGGCAAACGGGGTGGCCTTCAGCCGGATATAATCTTGGCCAACATTGGGATGGCTAAGATTGTTGCACACTAGTTCGAAGTCACGGAGGAAGGTGTATGGTTCTTCACTGAGGTTTCCGTTAAACTTCGGCAGCAGGCTAAGGAAGTGGGGCTTCAGCTCGAATGCCTGGTCGGGAACTGCAGGTGCTAACCAGTTTTGGATCTCGTTCTCCGCCGGGTTATAGGTATCGACCATTGGTCGGTCGATCCCTTCAGCTACAATGATCTGTCCCATCCGCGCCGTGAGATCTGCATTTTTCTGTTCGGCTTCGGTGAGGCGTCTAAGAATTTGTCGCATCTGGTCCTCATCTGGCGGCATCCTTGGCGGCATTTCTCCCTCTAGTTCTGGGGAATGGAAAATAAGATCGGTGTTAGAGGGTGAATCAAGGAAGGGATTACCGAGGCAATGGTCTTCTTCGGTGATCTCGGGGAAGATAAAAGGGTTGGTTTGAGAGTAACCACCCTGAGCATGAGGGAACCAGGACTCAAGAGGGTCATGAGTCCTGGGTGGTCCAAGGTGCGCTCGGACCGAGAAAGACGAGTTACTTGGGGGACTCATAGAGAGATCATTGAATAGCACGTCGAGATCTCCCCATTCACTCATCTTGATGAAGCGAGAAGAAGATAGGATTTTACTCCTACCTGAAGCAAGCAACAAGAACAATCCAAGACCCTGGGTTCACACTCAACACAGTGAAGGACTCAAAGTTGAGTCCAATTTATCTTGTAGTTTTTAAGTGTGATATTCAAGCAAAAATAGCAAGGATTACGCGGCCTAGAGGGAAGTCGGCTCAGAGCCGGATGCGTCTTCCCTGTTTATCCTGTCGTCTAAGATACCGCCGCTCCTTCCTTTCTTCGCTCCTATCCCAAGCCGATGGATTCAGTGACCACGCCCCTATCTACCTGCAAGCAGGCGGAGGCTGACAAGGCCAGAACTTCACCCCGGGGGGTTACTGGCAGCTTGTCGCAAAGTACCACAATTTCGCCCCTATCTACCTGAGACAGGCGGAGGATACTTGGTACTAGTCAAAGAATCTGAAATTATCCGGCTTGTGATATTTGCTAGGATCAGTTAGAATGTGATATGGAAGACGGGGATTTGGGCTCTGCCTTAAGGTGTTCACACACACTCAGGTACCCTCACTCAGCATGAATACAAGGTCGGGGATTAATCTCCCGCAAGCAATTTTCAGATTTTATTCTTTTTTTTTGGTCAATACTGTTAGCAGTCCCGATTTTTAAAGTTAGGTTCTCACTTTAATTAGTCCACCACAAAGCACGCTTATCGGACAGTCCCAATTTCCTTTTTAATTTAAGTGAGAAAATCAGAGGGGGAAATCGAGAAAAGCCGATGCACGAAAAATCGATGATGGTATGCTGAGTAGAGAATACTTACAGTGATCCCTTCGCTTTTTGATGCAGGATGCAGAACAGAATTGAAATCTTTTTACTCTAAATGCAAATGCAAGCGATGAAAAGCCGCTCCTAGACAGGCAGTTCTATTAGCGTGAAGAACAGATTATTTTTGACTAAGTCATGCGGTCTAGGTGCGTCTTTTATGTGTGATGTGTGGTCCTATTGATTACGAGCACAAACAAGTCCTAGAGTGGCTCGAGGAGCCGCTAGTGCAAGCTAAGTTACAATTCACCCACACAGCACACAGGACACAGTTCCACTATATTTACACGCGCGAGATCCCAAACGGGAACCGCTGGAAATGATGCAAAAGAAAAGAAATAAAATAAGATGTAATTACAAAGCCTCTCTTTCACTCAAAAATTTAAAGGCGAAGTCCTTGAAGCGTCGCCGACTCCTCGCGGTCGTCGCACAAAAAATAAATGGAGGTCAGAGAGTTACACAAAAATAAAATAATGCAAAAATAAATGAGAGAAAATAATTACAAGAAAACCGGGGGTCAGACTACCCGGGGAATGAAAATCAAACACTCAAAAATGTGCTACAAATTAACCTAAGCCGTGCCTCCCCGGCAACGACACCATTTTGATAACGCTCCCGCACCCTATGTTAATTCAGGCAGATTAATGTCCAAATTAATTAAAGTGATTCGTTGTAGTCGGATACGAGGGGTTACTCAAAAACCACTTAACGGTTAATGTGAAGTTAATTTTAAGCGGCAATTTTTTTACTTGGTGGAAGTCCAAGGTCGATCTCAGGGAGGCATCTGTCTCCTTAGATGAATTTAAGCAATTGTTCAAGTGTTGATTTTCGAGGAGTAATTTTTTTGGTCTTTTTAATTTTTGTGCAGACTTATGCAAACAATGCAGGCCAATTTAATGTTCAATTTAATTATGGTATCAAATGAAGTCCAAAAATCATGAAAATTGGCCAGATGGTTAATATGATGAAAATAACCTATACTAATTTTTTTGGAATTTTTCGACACTAAATAAATTTACTGTGATTTAAATAAACAGACAGGGTGATTTTCAGTATTTAATTTTTAATAAATATCAAACCACAATTTTTTCAAGAACTAAAATTATCCTAGGTGGCTCTAATGATAAGGGACCTAGGAAAATTAACAGAACTTAATTTCACTGTGAAATGAATTAATTAAAATTAATCTAAGAAAATCACTTATCAATTTATTTAGGCCTCGATATGCATGCAAATGCTATGAAATTTTTATGGTGTGTTAAAAATGATGTCCTTAAGCTACTGTGAATTTTTGATGAATTTTGGAAGCGCAGAGAATTAACTAAAAATCAAAAGGTGTCACTGGGCAAAATATGTCAACAATTAACCAATTAATTCATTAATAATTCAAAGGAGCTTACAAAAATAAGACACGTGTACCAATAGACAAAGGACAAAATTTCCAACAAAATGCAATTTTTAGAATTTCAAAATGATGTAAAATGTAACCTAGGGATGCGTGCAAACACATGGGTATAAATGCAATACAGGAAATTAAAATTTTAATAAACAAACATGCAGACAGGGACTAAAATGCAATTACCTATAATGTGGGGGACTCTTATGCAAATTCTCCACAGAGCACGTGCTCCTCACGTGGGGTCTGCTTCACAGGGACCTCTTTGCAATTTTGGAAAGCTCCAGGGGACTCTGTGCAATTTACCCAGGCCGCACGTGCTCCTCACGTGGGCGACCTAGGCTCGGAGGGTTGCGGCGGTTCGGAGCGAGGTTCGGGGGCTCAGGAGGTCCGGAGCGAGGCTCGGTGTAGCCTCGGATCGCTTGAGCCTAGGCTTGGAGGCAGAGGCTCGGACTCGTCGACGTGGCGGCCTGCGGGCCTTTGGATCAAGGTCGATCCAAAGGTTGGCGATGAAGACGCGTGGCGACGTGAGGACCGTTCAGATCTGGGTGGCGATCAATGGTTGAGGACGGCCGCGGTGAGGGGACGCGTGGCGACGTGAGGACCGTTCGATCGGGTGATCGAACGGCAGCTGCTCGTCCTCCCCGACGATCCTCCGCCGCCTGCGGAGGAGAAGGCAGGGCTCCGGCGATCGGGTTGTAGCTCCGCCCATCCTTCCCGTCGTCGGTGGAGGTCGACGGCGAGTCGGAGGTGCTCCAGAAGACGCGCTGATGGTCGACGAAGCCTACTGTGCCCTCAGGAGTGAGCGAGGAGGTCTGGGTCACGCTGCCGGTGAAGCTCGAAGGGGGCTCCGGCGAGCTTCCGTTCAGTGAGAAGCCAAGTACCTGCAGGGGGTTAGAAGAGATAGCCGAGGCGTGCAAGTGCTCGTGGAGAGATATAGATGGTCGGAGAGGCCTACGGTGTGAAGGAGGTGCGCTGGAGATGAGCTCCGACCAAATGGCGGAGCTGTTGGTCGGAAAAGTGCGAGAAGCGTCGTCGGGGTGTGTAGATGGGTCAGCGAGGATGGGAGCTTCGACGCGAAGCTCGTCGAGGTGGATTGGGAGCGAGAAGGTGGCTGGTGGCGGCGAATAAAGTCGGAGAAATCGGAGAAAAATAAGAGAAAGATCGGACGATGGATGGAGGGGGCTACCTGGGGAATGGAGCTCAGATTTGAGCTCCAGGTCTTCGCTCGAGGGATCGGTAGGGTCCCGAGCTCGCGCAGCTTCGCGGAGGGAGGCTGCGACACGGTAGACCTTGCCGTGGATCTCGCCGGAGAAGAACCTTGTCTTCGCTCGAAGACACACCCAATTGCTGTCACCAACGGATCGATCTGAGCTCGAGGCACCTCTCTGGAGTGGCGGATGGCGGTGAATGTCGCCGGTGGTGTAGTATTTATAAGGCGAAGTTGGTGGCAGGGTTGGCGACGGGGCGAGGTTTGAGGGCGACGTGGAGCTTCCATGGTGGAGGTCGTGGGGCGTGAGGGAGCTGGCGAGGGAGAGGGACGAGTGGGTGACGTCGTGGGGGTGTTTGCGGTCGGAGAGGATGGCTGACGTGCGTCCAAGAATAGGAAGGGCCCCTCCCGCAAGGCAAGGGACGTGGGAGAGAGGGGCGCCTGGAGGTAGGAGACGAGGTCTCCACCGTTGGATCTTGTGATCCAACGGTGGTGATCAGAGCGTGGTGGGCGGGTAGGATGAGATCGGGGCTCGGTGTTGATGGGATGTGGTGTAGCCACGTGGCGAGCTGAGGGCGAGGCGCAAGCGTGCGGTTTAGATGAAGAGATGGAGATGATCGAAGGGATGAGACTCGCTGGGAGAGGAGCGGCTGCGATGGAGAGATCAGGGGTCTGATCAAGCGGCGTAGATGCTGCCACGTGGAGGGCTCGGGTGAAGGCGCGTACGTGCGGCGTGGATGAAGCACGGGGAAGATCCGATGGCTATGGATTTAAGCGCGCGAGGAAAAGGCTGGATCGTTGGATCTGAAGCGAGATCCAAAGGCTGAGGACGCAGGCAGGTGAGGCGAGGGAAGCGGGCCGCGTGGCGCAACCAGAGGGCGCCACGTGGCCTGCTGTGAGTGGTTGGAGAAAAATACACTTGTAGAGAGAAGAGGGAGCCGAATTTGGAAAACCTCAAAACATGAAAGTTGTAGATCTCGATGAGATCTACAAGTTTCATGTTTACCAAAGACGGAGATGAGGTCAAATATGATACATAAATACAAGGATACATAAATATATGTAGTATACAAAGTGGCCCAAAAACCCAAGTTTCTCATACAAGCTCCAAATTCAATGAAATTAGTCTCATTTTGAAGGTCTTTTAATATGTAGTATTCTAAGAGTAAGTAGAGCTAATTCGGAGTTTGTCTGAGGGCTTTATGTGTATTTTAGTGTACAAGGGTTCTCAGGCTATATTGGCTATTTTACAAGAGTGATTTTTGGCATTCTTCCCTATGTTATTAACTAAGGAGTATATATTATAGAGAAGAGGTTATTTTAGGGATTGGATATTTTACAAGGGATTTAGGCTTCTTATTCAATGCAAATGAGCTGCTAAAATGTATGATTTATGACTACATGCATGAATGCTAATTATGCAATATAAAGGGAAATATGCCTCTATTTTCTCGGGAACAAGGCTCTATTTTTGACTTTTGAAGTGATGAATCACAGATTCATCAATCTTCTCAAGATTAAATGAGTTCCTTCACTTCATTTTCATCTTGATTCTCAAGAGTCTCATCCTCTAAGAATCACATTCTCATAGATGCGATCTTTTAAGAATCTCAAGGTCATAAAGTAGATATCCAATACCATCCTTTATTTCCCTAATGAAGTAGCACTCTCAGGTGCTGAATTTCGGCTTACTTGCCTGGAACCTTATTAAGGATATATATTGTAGTCTCTACTACACATGTACCTTGGAAACTAAGAGGTAATTATGCTAAGATTCATCATTGATCAAATCATGTCACACATGATAAAAAAAATTTGTATCTCCCTACAACTCTATTGAGTTTAGTTACATTAGGAGGATTGAGATAGGAATGATATTCATATCTCCATAAGGCATTCCCTGAATTCATCTAATAGGTACAAGCTGCCTAGGTTTTAGATCAAATTCATTTCATCTTCCTTCAAACTTTGGTTCAAAACCAAAATTGTGAAATCTTTGAACATTTCAAAGGTTTCTTAGGTGAAGGGAAGAAAACTCATATCACAAATAATCATAAATGGATATCATATATCATTAAATTTTACTTTGATATAGATGATCTACATACATTAATATGTATGAGATCTTGAATACCTTGACATCTTGCACCATTCCAAAGAAGGGTGTATTGGGCATTTTCACTTTTGAATACAATAAATACAAGTAGGTAAGATTTGAACCTTCAGACAATCTAAAGTTTCATATCTTACTAGTCTATTGATCACATCAACAGACAAATGTCCAAGGCTTGATGCCAGATCATTGTCAAATGATCTTCATCCTCCTATTGATCTTTTAACGTTTAAATTTCAGTAATAAAAATGGTAATGAACCATTCATTAATTTTCTAATTTAGTAGAGTCCACTAGATTTTAGATTACTATCTGAAATGTCTCCATCATAACTCTTTATGATAGATCTATTACAGAATTCATGTTTATTTCCAGCATTTAGAAATAAACAATGAGTATATTCTAATATCTATGTCATAGAGACATTCTCTAAGACTAAGGGCTCTCCCACTGAAATTATAAAGTCTATCAATCCAATAGAGATTGTTGCAACAATTGCATCAATATCCATGTGGATGACTATTAAGCCTTAAAATCAAATTTTATAGTCTTCTAATACATATGCAACCAATTGCAAGTGTTCTTATAAGAATAAGATACAATTATTAGACTTTGATCTTATCAAATAAGAAAGTCAATTTCAATGATTATATGTAGATGTACTATCCAATTCCTTCTCTAAGGATTCTAGATAGATTTGACAGTCATACTATCAACACATCAACTCATTACAGTATTGGCATTCATTCAACTCTTTGGATGTCATATGGATCCAACCCATGCTTCCATTGCGCTCCCTTTATCTATAAGCAACCATTGCTCAAGACAAAGGATCTCTTATGTTGAAATCAAAATTTTCAATATAAGAGTATTTCAACATTTATACATGCTTCATTCAATTCATACAGTATGAATAATATGAAGCATCATGAATGATCAGAGTATAGACAGTAGAATGATGACACTCATCGTATCTACATCCATCTAAACTCTTAAAACATTGGTTCAGGTAGGTACTCAAACAATTTGAATACATCATCTCTTATAGAGCCACCATTCTGTATAATGCAGAGAACCATTTCATTCATGATTAAATGTCGAGAGCATATATGTATGCCAGAATATCTTCTTAAATTTTATAAGGGTTATTTGACAATTACGATCATAATTGACATGTCACTTCCAAAGTACATTCAATGAGAGATCAAGATTATAGAGACATACAAACCCTAGGATTGTAGTCCTATTATCTATTTAATTGTCGTTCCTCATTATTATGAGGAAACTTACACATTGCAACCACATACAATATGTGTCCAACTGTAAGTACAACATCTTGATCATGGATCCAATTCATGATAATTTACTGGTTATTATTGAGTATATTAGAGAGTGGGTTTAATGAAGAATAATCTGAAATAAGAAATTTGCATAAATATATATAAATATATATACTCATTTTACTTTGATTTAGGAATTTTTATATCAAAGTTGTCTTGTCTTGTCAACAGTGAAAGTTCATTCCCTTAATCACTTTCAATGTAAGAGATATACTTACCATTATATCTCAACAAGATCTGGGATCTCCTTTCTAACTGTGTTACATCCCAATAATATGAGAAACTGTAACTCGGATACAAAGAAGCGGGAACACATTCCGCCTTGCAAGTCCAACTTGGATCTCCCAATTCGGTCTTTAACACCAAGGCCCACCACCTCTAAGGTGATGTTGACACGTCATTAATTGAACCAACCGTCAACAGGAATAGAACTCGCTATGCGCAATCCAATATTGCCCCAATAATATGAGGATCCGATATTGGGTTCACTTCGCATGCGGCATTACTCTTTCGAGAAGCAAAGAGCCCGATCCACATGCGCTTGCATATAGGAGTTATCACTTCAGACTGGTGTCTCCTACATAAAATCCATGGTGACGGAACCATTCGCCTTGACGGGAGACTATGGATGTCACTTTTGTGATCCTCCATATTATATTCAAATTCTAATTAATTATCATGAATTATATTCACATAATTAATTCTTCCAAGGGAAATAGCACATCTATTTATAATAGAGTGTCTTAATTTTAATTGGATTCCAGTCAATCTAATCATATTAAATTTATGATCCAATTAATATCCAACATACGTTCTTTATTCTTACTTGAATTATGGTATTATCTCAAATACGTATTATTTCGAATTTTAATAATTAGAAATACATCATGATTTCTTAAGCATTATACCAACCCTACTTGTTGTCATGGCCAGTACCGACGGGAGTGGGACAGACCGCACGGTGCAATCTGCTACCCCAACGCTCCCCGACTAGTCACCATATCTGCCTCGGGAAAGGATAATGCAAAATATATCACTTTGTACTTGAGATGATCATCGGTTTTTCAACCGAAATTATACTATATAATAATAATCAAAATATTTTTTTATTAACATTATAATGAGATTTGCTAAACAAATCACAAATCCTATTCAAGCAACATGTTTGTTGGAAAGTGGATTGTGTAACCAATTGTGATCTAGATCATATCTAATCAATTATTGGTTAAGGCAATGTCATTTAAGGAAATAATTATCATCAAATATTTCAAAAATATTTATCCATAATTATTCCAGGAAATTAAATCATTTAATTTCACTAATTAATTAAATGACAATCACAACGTTCTTGATTAGGAAAGTAATTTCCAGCAGGACCATCACTTACTAAAATTAGCATATCTCAATCAATTTAAATCTAAATTAAGAAAAGTAAGTTTCCAAAGTTTGCTAAATTGATTTATAACAGAATCTAAGTAATTTTAATGCATTTGAAATCGTTTCTAAACAGTAATTAACTCTTTAATTACGTTAAGATTCACAGTCCTCGAAATAGTGGATACATGTTCACTAATTTGGTCATAACTTGAGCAAATGGAATCGAAATCACGCAAACTCAGATCCTAAGGTTTCTTTATTTATTGGGGAACAAAAACTAATTATTATTTTCATGTTTAAACAATTTAAACAGGGCCGAAAAAAATCACTAAACAGAGATGCGAAAATGAAATGCGACAAAACTTTCGGAAACCCTAACGAACCCAAGTCGGCTTAGGTTTACGGATCGTATCCGAAACCTTCAACCTAAGGCTCTGATACCACTTGAAGGATATGGGGAGATTTTTAAGTGCATCACGGAAGCGTGAGGATCGCATCATATGCGATCGTGAGCGACTACTCGAACTTGTTGCTCGAGGCAGCGGAAATTAAAAATTTTCATGTAACAAAACCACATTATCCAATAACACTTCTCGGATCGTTTCGTCTAAACCACAAACAAGTAATAGGATTACCTCTTAAAGCGTGGTTGCGATCGAGTCTCTAAACGAAGAGACCTCCTGTCTCAAGTCCAATCCGACAGAGGAGACGCTTGCGAGCGTGTTGATGAAACACGTGCTTCTCGCAATCCAAGTTGATGATCCAAGCGGCGGATCTCCTAATCTCGACACACGAGATCTGACGTCTTCTTCACGAGAGAGTCACACCGAATGAGACGGAGATCCACGAGCAAACGATCGGGCAGCATAACGATGACGCTGCGACGATGAAGAACCTCTTGAGGGCATCCATGGTGGACGGCCACATGAGAGAAAAAGAGGGGGCGTGTAAAGAGAGAGAGAGAGAGAGAGAGAGAGAGAGAGGGAGGGAGAGAGAGACTTATGTTCTCTTGTGTAAAGAAGATCAAAGGGGGTGCCTCTCATTTTAAATTATTTTGGGATCCATGGATATCAATCCATGGACAACACAAATCCAATGGCTCTCATTGATTTGTGTTTCTTTAATGGCTAAGATTTGTATTGGTAAAAACCAACAACAATTAATTTAATTTAGATTAAATATATATTGATAAATCAATATAAATCAATCCCAAAATTAAATCAATAACATATGGAGATAATGGAAAGGAGAGTGCCTCCTTTCATGTATATGGAGTGGACGGCCACCCTTTCCTAATAGGAATTGGTGGCAGTCCCTTCCATCCAATATGGAAGGGGACTCTCGAATGTATTCTTCTTAGATCACATTATTCCATGTATCTCTAATTTTACAACAACAATTGTTGTAAATTATTCTACAAAAATAATTCATAATTATTTTGTGAATATTGCAATCTTGCCATTGGAAATTTGCGAATCACATTCACAACCCAAAATAAAATGTAAAGTACATTTTCAATTTAATGTTCAATGTGAATCCAATTCACATTAACAATTAATTAACAAATGTAAATTACAAATAGCTCTCTCTTATACATTATAAATCACATTTATAATATATATGATTAATATGGATAGTGCTATCCACATTATTCATATCCATGATAATTAAATCACATTTAATCATCTTGGATCTCTATTCTCATGTTCCAAAATAATACGAATCACATTCACGTTATTCACATCTTTGATAATAAAATCTCATTTAATTATTTAAGATAACTCTCTTTATAATATGAATCAAATTCATATTAATCATGATAATTAAATCACATTTAATTATCAATTTACTCAATGCTTGGATACATATATCAACAATGAAATTATCCTGAACTCTTTCAAGGATAATGCGCTTTCTCTGCGAATACTTGAAGATAAGGACATGGCGGTTGTAATGTTCCACGTATAGTGACTTGGATATTGAGATCACGTCTCAAATCTAGATATCGGGCCTCTCATAGATGCTTGATTAAATCAAGATCGTAAATCTAATCTTCTCATTGCATATGAATCACATTCAGATCAATGTCCAATATTTGGAACAAGATCAGATCAATTCTCTATTGAGTGGAGTCACTAAAATCCAGACCCGTTTCATCACTCCCTAGGAATGGAAGCATCATGGTTATACAATCGTTTATGATGACATCACCCTCACGTATTCCCAATACCTGTACATCCTGCACACTGGAAGACCCAGAATAATCCCGAAGTATAAGATCAATTTTACACTATCTACTTCAGGGTTTTATCTTTAAGTTTCTCATTTGACTATTGAGAGTTGGTATCGATCATATAGTTTCCAAAAGAATATATCATACCCAGGTGTTGATCATATACTTTCCAAAAGTATATATCAAACCTACAAATCCAGTCAAGCTTCCGAAGCGAGACGATCGTGCACGGAATTTGATCTTCCCAATATCTCATGAGTGAGCTCATGTCTTCCAGTTGAGCAATGAACCTGTATGATCCCTTTGAGAGATTGTATTACTCATATGTTGTTGTATGCACACCAGTGCGCGGGTGTATAGATCTTGATTAGGTCATCAACCTATTGGTCTGCCAAATGTACATACTCAGACATATAGTAACACATCTGTCTCTGGTCAGAGGATGCGTGCCTATATTGTGACAACATACAATATAGGACTTTCGTTATCTCGATCTTGTTAAGTAAACTCTTTGACCTAACTAATCTGACACCTCCGAAACTCTATTCCCATGCAGAGGACCTGCATCAAGAGGTCGGTCAGATATCAGCCTAAATGAGAAAGGATTGCCATCTCCTACTCAGGTTGGAGATCATCTCTCAACAATCATTTGACGGTGCTTGATGAGTCCTCAATCTAACTCTTTAGATGTTCATCCAAGCATCAGCCTCTATGATTCAATATTTGAATCAACAGCTGTATGATCATCAATATGGCCATGGTACATAACCCTAATTGTATTAAGAGACCTATTATGCAAATTGGTTATTCATCATTTCATATCAGGGAATGATATTCGCAATAACATTTATTGCATAATGGCTCGTCGCGGGCTCGCATGTCCAACACTCCCTCACCTCCGCCGACCCATCCACTCAACATCGCTCTTCTCTAGAACCTCGTCCACCTCCGCTACCTTCACCTCTGCTATGTCGGAGGAGAAGACCCTTGGTCCCTTGCTCCAGTCGCCTCCACAAGACTCCACTTCACCCCTCTTCTCTCACACACACCTACACTGCTTCGGCTATAAGTTAACCTTGCAGGAATCCTCAATGGCCAGAGTCTTCACCGCATCACCGATACTGAGCTCCTCCTCCGGTGATGCAACATCGATGGCCATCTCCAGCTAATCTTGCATCTTCACCTACAGTCAGCCACCTTCGTCAGACGTCCAAGGTCCTCCAGCGATGATCAGGGAGCCTGATGGAGCTCTGGAAGCCTCGTCGGAGCTCCAATTACGTCGCCTCTCCCTCGATAGAGGAAGAAACACATGCATCGTTGGATGGTGCCTCTCGTGGCCATCCAACAGCTCTGATGGAGCCATATCACCAACACTGAGGCAAGGAGGCTCGGACAGCCTAGCCACCCCCGAGCCATTAGAAGATGCCACGTGGCTTGAGCTTGGGCCGCCTCCCGAGCGTGACCCACGTGAGGGCCCATGCATTTTGCAATAAAGACCCTGGATTTTGCAGATATTGCATTTTGGTCCCTAGGCACGTGCCTTACGTGCGTGCCTGGGTATTTTATAGGGAGGCCCTTGTGACTTTATGAAATTACAAAGAGGTCCCTACGCGTAAAAGGATAAATTGCACTAGACCCCTGCCGATTTTCATTATTTGCAAATGAGTCCCTCTAGGGAACAATTTGCAATAGTTATCTTCATTTTTCTCGTATTTTTATTACATTTATGCCTTTGCAATGTTTTTAGCTTAACTTAAGCATACTAAGTCAAATTTGAGTGATTTCAGTTTCATTTTGATGCTCTCTTTATTATATTTCTAATGGCATATTTAATTTCTTGATTTGACAGTGAATGAATTATGATGAATTTTAATGTTATGTAATGCCTCTTGCTCAATAAATCTTTGCCATTAATAGATGCTTGCTCTTGATTTTTAATGCTCAATTTGACTTTGAATTTGAATTACAATTTGTGCGCATATTTTGAAGGGGATTTTATAATTAATGTATTGCATGCATATCCTTTGCATTTAATCATGCATTATGTCCATACATAATCTTATAATTGTATTGAACAATCACATAAAAATTACATGCATCGTGATTTGCGATTCTAGCTGCATTTCTTGCATTATTGTATCTACATTTTATTCTACATCTGCATGAAGACCTAAGACGTAGAAAATATTCTCGCATCAACTAATTGACAAAATTTGATAAATAGATGAAGAGGCTCATGCCCTTGAGTTTGATCTTAGTAAACTTGCCTAGTAAAATAATTTCCACATATTCGAAGATGTGGTCTTTGCATGACCGAAATCTTCCTCCTATACTGTGACAATTCCATATTATTAAAGAGGCAGATTTCACGATCATCAAATGGAGTCCTTGTCTGGGACACGACTCACCTTTATCATTTTGTCAAAATTTTGTTGAAATATTTTTGACGTGAATATTTTCATAGTTTTAGGTCTTTTCATCATGCTATTGATTATTGTTCTTGATATTTTCTAACAATTTTCTTTTGTGGCAGGGCCCATAGAAATCAAGGATGCTTGAGGCCCATGGAGGCGTGGAGTTGGGAGCTTCCATTGAGAAGGCTGCAAAATAAAATCAAGGAAGATTATGAGAACTTTAGTCAATACTTTCATTCATGCATTCTGTTGTAAAAAAAAGGAAAAAATGCATCATGTGCATTTCTACCGGTCCTTGTTTGAGGGCTCACATGTGTAAAAAAGAGAAGTAGATCATTTAGTGATCTAACCCCCTCCCCCCCCCCACCATTTCTGTACACACACACATACACCCCTCCCCACATCTCTGTAAAATTCAACATTCACCCCCTCAATCTCCAAGAAACCAACCATCTATATAATTCACCCTCTAACCCTAACAGCCTCGGACCCCCAACCCAATTTCCATATCCTTTACCTAGGCTATTTTCAACCTAAGTATAGTGGGGGACCCGACCCATCATTGCTCCCTCCGTCTGCCTTCTTATACTTAGGTCATTTTTGACCTAAGTATAGGGGGACCCTCTGATCAGTTCCGTTATATAACCTTATATTTAACCAGAGTTATGGCTTCATATCACGTGTGCTATGAGGACATAGCAAAAGTTAAGTATAGGGGGTATACAGTATATTATTGTACATATACTTTATCCATAGCTAGTGTTTTAAAATTTGTGAAACCTTTTTGGGCTTGGTTTAAGTTGACCTATGAACTGATTTTGTAAAAATTCTTGTAAAAACTTTTGAAAAATTGCGGGATTAACTTTTTTGTAAATAAAATTAATCTTTTTCGAAAATTCCATTAAAATTTGAAAAAATTAGAAAAAATCTTTGGTAAAGACTCTGACTACTAGGCTAAAAAATGAGTAGCTACTCTTCAGTGAGGAAACTTCGATCTCCCTTAGCATAGTGGGTGGTAGAGTGATGAATCTGTCAGTCCTCCCCTCTTGCTCGGTCCTCATCTGGTTTGTAGAGGCCCAGCTGGGCATGTCAGTCCTCTCCTCTTTAGAACAATCATAAGATGAGGATGATGAGTCGGACATGGCTTTCATCGATTTCTTGGATACTTTTGACGATCCGACTCCAGAGCTGAATGAGTTGGTGGCAGTTACTTCAGAGATAGATCCAGCCACTACCAACACAGAGCCAGAACTGATTGAGCCAGATTTTCTCGATGATCACATCGTACCTGAGCTCAAACCATTACCCATAACCCTTAAATACGCCTTCCTTGCAGGACAAGAGAAGAAGTATCCGGTCATCATCAGTTCGCGATTGACCGAGGAGCAGGAATCTCGCTTCCTAGAGATCTTGAAAAAAAAACGCAAGGCGATAGGCTGGAGCATCTCCGATCTCCACAGGGTAAATCCTGCTTTGTGTTCGCACAATATCTACTTAGAGAATGCAGCTAAACCCTCTCGTGAATTCCAACGTAGGTTGAATCCAAATTTACGAGAGGTAGTGAAGAAGGAGATTGAGAAATGGCATGACGCTGGTTTCATTTACCCCATCTCCGACTCCAAGTGGGTGGCACCTATCGATGTTGTCCCAAAAAAGTCAGGAATTCAGACGAACACTAATGAGGACGGAGAGGAGATCGTAACGCGAGTACCCACATCGTAGCGTGTCTGTGTGGATTACAGACGCTTGAATGCTGCGACGAAGAAGGATCATTTTCCCCTACCATTCATTGATCAGATCTTAGAAAGATTAGCGGGAAAAGAATTCTTCTGCTTCGTAGACGGGTTCTCGGGCTACAATCAAGTAGCCATTGCTCCTGAGGACCAGGAGAAAACCACTTTCACATGCCCATTTGGTACCTATGCTTTCAGGCGCATGCACATTGGGTTATGCAATGCTCCCGGTACATTTCAAAGGTGCATGATTGCAGTATTCGCCGAGATGGTCGGTGAATTCCTGGAAGTCTTCATGGATGACTTCTCGGTCCATGGCAATTCCTTAGATTGCTGTCTTAGAAATCTGGACCGAGTCCTCAAAAGATGTTGTGACGTTAATCTGGTGCTCTCCTGGGAGAAAAGTCACTTCATGGTGATGGAGGGTATTGTGTTGGGGCATGTCATCTCCAAGAGAGGAATGGAGGTTGAACCTGCCAAGGTGGACGTGATCAAACGACTCCAGCCACCAGCCAACGTGAAACAGTTGCGGTCATTCCTCGGGCATGTCAGATTTTATTGGAGATTTTTCAAAGATTGCCCGATCGCTAACTGAGCTTTTAGGCAAAGACATGGAGTTTTTATTGATCATAAATGTCTTCAGGCCTTTAAGCAATTGCAAGGGATGATCATGGACACCCCGATCCTACAAGCCCCAGATTGGTCTCTTCCTTTTGAGATCATGACGGACGTCTCAAATTTTGTTGTTGGGGTTGTATTAGGACAAAGAAGGGATGGCGTCCCATTTACCATACACTACACAAGCAAAGTACTTGATACCGCTCAGCGTAACTCTACAGTTACCGAAAAGGAGATGCTTGCGGTAGTGTTCACCTTGGATAAGTTCAGATCGTATCTAATTGGATCTAAGGTGATTGTGTTTACAGAGCATACAGCACTACGATATTTAATGGAAAAGAAGGACGCGTAGGAGCTTCTTCTTAGGCGAATTTTACTTATCCAGGAGTTTGATTTGGACATTAGAGATAAACTTGGAATGAAGAACAATGTGGTTGATCACCTCTCTCGTCTTGAAAATCTTGATGCTTCTGGTGATACGCCTATTCAAGACTCCTTCCCTGACGATTCGATTTTTGTTATCAACTCACTCCCATGGTACGCCAAGAGCCACATAGATCGACTTAAGTCGGATGCAAGACATTACCATTGGGAGGATCCGATCCTTTTCTTTGAAGGATCAGATTGTGTCTAGAGGAGGTGTATTCCTCAGGAGGAATATCAGAGCGTCCTTACTTTATGGCATAGTCTGGAGGCAGGAGGACACGACTCCGGGAAGAGGGCCGCATGGGAGGTACTTCAATGTGGCTTATACTGACTAACTCTGTTTCACGATGCACTCACCTTTGCGAAGTCGTGCCCAGTATGCCATGGGAGGAACCGTTAGTTCCAAGGATGAGATGTCAATGCAGCTTGTCATCATTTGTGATGTCTTTGACGCCTGGGGCATCGACTTCATGGGCCCATTCCCAGTTAGACATGGCTTCGAATATATCCTTCTTGCGGTAGACTATCTGTCAAGGTGGATGGAGGCTATCTCGACCTGAGCCGCAAACAACAGGATTGATTGTAAATTTATTAGAGACACATCATCTCTAGGTTCGGGATTCCCAAAGTGCTGATATCTGATGGGGGTAGCCATTTTGTGAACAGAGATGTGAAGAAACTCTTAAAGGATTACGGCATCGAACACCGTGTCACGAGTCCTTACCACCCACAGACCAATGGCATGGCAGAGGTGTCGAATAGGGAGGTAAGACCATATTGCAGAAGCTTGTCCACCCAGATAGGAAGGACTGGTCTCAGATCCTGGATCAAGTCCTTTGGGCTTATAGGACAGCTTATAAGACACCTTTAGGAACCTCCCTATTCAGAATGATGTTTGGAAAGCCGTGCCATTTGCCCGTAGAATTAGTGCGCAAATCCGAATGGACAATCAAGAAGGTCAACTGAAACACACATCTAGGTCATAAACAGAGAGAGATGGATCTGAATGAACTTGTGGAGATCAGAAACTGAGCATATGATAACAGTTTGGTGTACAAGGACAAGGTAAAGCGTTGGCATGATAGATATATCAGATGAAAGATCTTTGTTCCTGGATAGAAGGTATGGTTGTTCAATGCGAGGCTGAAGGTTTTCCAAGGGAAGCTTAAATCCAAGTGGACGAGTCCGTTGATAGTCCATGTTGTGCATGATAGTGGATGTGTAGAGATCTCAGATCTTACAGATGGAGCACAGACATCCCTAGTTAATGGACAACTGCTGAAACACTTTATCGAACCCAATGAACAGTTAGTCCATGTTGAGGAGATTGTTTTCATGCGCGAGGCAGACTCAGTAGACACACATAAAGCCGCGCATGAGACCTTGCAGCAGCGAGCTCTCGCCATCAGCAACATCGAAAAGATTCAGATCATGATCCTTGTATATACTCGCCCTTCCTGTATATTCTTTCCCTCCCTCCTGCGACTCCAATCACTCGCCCCAGCTCCATATCTTTTCATTTTATGACTATACTTAGGCTGACCAGATCCTAAGTATAAGGGGGAGAGTGACCCGAGTCTCTTCACCATTCGATGTACATCCTCAAATATCTCATCGGTTCTCACACTCACTCATGTCCTATACTTAGGCTGACCAGAGCCTAAGTATAGAAGGACCGATGCCCATCATGTGTATATTCTCATCCATTTCCCCTCTTGACCTCGTCCGCCATGTTTTTGTTCTTCTTCTACACTTAGGCTGCCAGAGCCTAAGTATAGGGGGGCGGGAAGACTTCTATACATTTTTTATTTTATCTCTTCTACGCTTAGCACGAGTTATGTCCTTTTCCTCGCTTTTCGTGCTCTGAGGACATCACACATGCTAAGTATAGGGGGGCATGTATATATTACATATATATTTTACCCATAGCTTGTACTTTCGCGTATTTTTGTATATACTATACAATAATTACGGGGTGGGTTAAAATTGAAATTTTTTTGTAAAATACACGTATATTTGTAATATTGTGAAAAAAGGGGAAAAAGAAAAAAAAAATCAAAATCGAAGGCTTCTTATTTACTCTTGCATATTATCCCTGCATTTAAAAAGAAAAGAGAAAAAGAGTCTTGCATTCATCTACATAGCATGTCATTTGCACCTCATCTGCATATCTTGTATATGCAAAGTGAAAAGTTAGTGGGTTCTGAACCAAGTTATGAATAGATGTTGAGGAGGGACTTGATTTGACCTTATCTACCTAAATTCAGAGGAACCCTATAGGCACTGGAGTTAAGTTTTTTCAGGTCAAGTGACTTAATTCTTTGAGTCCGCAAGTCTATGTTCACATGTCATCTTGATTAGTCTAAGTAGAATATCTCAGGCACATGCAAGATTCTTTTAGACAATGACCTAACTTGGACAAGCACTATGCACATAGCTCTTCATTGATGAGGTGGTGAGGAGGTAGAATCCTTTGGCTTGGAGTAGCACACGAGTGGAAACATCCGTCCTCCTCTAGGGAGGGAAGTGTATCTCAACCTAGTCTGGTGGTGTTGACATCTAAGGACGGGATGCTGTGGGTTGCAATAATGCTTCAAAAGAGGGATAGTCTACTGGCTCAAGAGGAAAAACTCCTGATGTACATGATGCACCTTGTATATAAAAAAATGAAGAACTCCAAAAAAAGTAGACATGCCAGATTGAAAATAAAATGCCTGCCAGAGTATGTATATTTGCAAAAAGCCTGCAGCTGGACGACTTGGCTACACTGGGCATCCTGGGATAGGTAGCTACACTGGCTACCGTCCATTCTTCTCTCCAACCCCTCTTCT
The DNA here is from genome assembly GCA_037367405.1 of Ottelia alismoides. Classification (NCBI taxonomy): domain Eukaryota; kingdom Viridiplantae; phylum Streptophyta; class Magnoliopsida; order Alismatales; family Hydrocharitaceae; genus Ottelia; species Ottelia alismoides. Next base: position 479,092 of record JAZKJV010001928.1, on the reverse strand, counting down.
TGAGCTGGTCGCACTTGAACTTAGAAGGGAATACCCACTCCTCGAGGAAAAAGTTACTGGACCGGGGAATTAGAGTTACCTTATTAGAGGAGACTGGTTCTTAGCCATTTCTGATGTGGAGAGCTATCTTTCACTTACACGGTACAAGTAAGAATCATAATCATCAGAAATGTGCGTTTGAGGATTTGTTCTGACCTGACTGTTGAGGTGTCTTGAATAGAAGACTTGTGGAACTTGAAGTATGTTAGGTCTTAAGTTCAGATTCCAATAAGGTTTCGCTGCACAATTAATACAAAGGTCGAGTCAAGCTCCATTCTCAACTTTAGTTCATGACCTTGGTATGGAACCCAAAATCATCTCCGCCTCCCATTAGCGCTTAACTCTCAGCCGGCCATGCGTCATGCCCATAGTCTCCCGATCATCCTCTATGTCCACAGATCCTGGTCGTTCATCTTTGCTTTGATTCCAGCCTTCCGATGATACCCACGATCTCATCACGGTCATTCATCTTCACCCACACCTACGCCCACCACATGGCACCATCTATCACCCTTCGATCGCATCTCCCTAATCTCATTCTAGCTGCTTCTTTGCACCCATCTCCTGGCCGTTGGATCGCGAGATCCAACAGCCAGGACACCGTCTTCTTCCTCCCGAGGATCCCTCGCCCACATCGCCCCACCTCGCCAAGACACCGTCCCCTTTCCATTTTTGACGCCATTACAACTACCATCTCCACTCGATGCTTGACCCATGATGACACTCGTACCTCCCTCATCCTCGCCAGAAACCACGTGTGCCATGAACCCCTCTATCTCGCTCCATAATCTCCACGTAAATCTCACCTTCCATCGCTCGTACCACCTCCTTCCCTCTATAAATACTCCGCTTCCGGCCATCGTCACCGGTATCCGCCCTTGCACGAGAAACCCTAGATCTCCCCTCTACTGATCCGTGACAGGGATTAGACACGAACATGAGCGAAGACAGTGGTTCTTCTCCTGCGAGATCCACGGCGAGCTTCGTCGTGCATTAGCTCCTCCTTCGAGTTGCACGAGCTCGGGCTTCTACCGACCCTCGAGCGACGACCGGAGACTCACCCTCGAGCCTCCATTCCCAGGTAGCACCCTCCATCTTCTTCTCCGATCTCCATCTTGTCCCCCTCCGATTTTCTTCTCTTTTTCCCAACATCCTCGCTCGACATCACCCTCCACCGCCCATCGATCGAGCTCCGCCGTGGAGCTCCCATCTTCGCACAACATTCCGTTCGCCCCCACAACCCATTGAACCATCTCCGATCATTGCTCCATCCCTCACGGCGGAGGAGCCCATCGGCGTTCACCCACTTCGCCTTAAGGCCTCCAGTACTCTCTGCACACCACGCGAGCACGAGCACCATCGATTTTTGTCTATCACTAACGTTGCAGGACCACAATCGTCACTGCCGGACATCCCGCCGGAGTTGCTTCGAGCTCCTTCGTCCACAACATACCAGCTCTGTCCGCCTCTTCCAGGAAGCCCAGCTTCTCCGCCAAGCTTCCACGATGGTGTCCAACCACTCCGGAGCTCCCAACTATATACACCGAGCGAGGAAGAGGGCGGCAGAGCTGCGAACCCTTCGTCGGAGCTCTGAAGTCGTCGCCACCGTAGCGGTGGAAGAGGAGGAACTCAACCTACAGTTGCCATTGGATTCACCCCTCGGTGATCATCCAACGGCCATCGTTCGTCCACATCGTTATCGCCAATAGCTCCAGATACCGTTGGATCCATCTAGATCTAACGGTCCACCTTTCGCCACGTCTTCAGCTCCAGCAACCATTGGATCCATCTCGATCTGACGGACCCAAGGCGCGTCACGTCTTCAGCTCCAGCAACTGTTGGATCTTTGAGGATCTGACGGTCCATATCGCGCCACGTAGCTTCCTCCGAGCCTTTTCCCCGCCCCTTAGGCTCAGAGCTCCCGACGCTATCCCGAAGCTACCTCGAGCCTTGTCCGTGCCTCTGACGTCGTCCGAGCCTCGACCTCACATGGCCATCACGTGCGGTATGGGCATTTTACACCAAGGCCCCTACAAGTTTTCCAAATTGCATTCCAGCCCCTACTAGGCGCGTCACGTGAGGTGCATGTGTTCCCATGGATAAATTGCACATATACCCCCTGCATTATAGGTAATTGCATTTTAGTCCATGTATGCACGTTTTGATTTAATCAATTTTAATTCCTATTTGTATTTTGGTCCTTGTGTTTGCACGTTTATTTAGGCATTCATTTAGCATCATTTTTAAATTCCAAAAATTGCATGTTATAGAGAAACTTGTGCTTTATCATTGTGTTGTCATATTTTTGTGAGCTTCAAGGAATTTAATATTATTAATTTTGTGGAAATTTACATAGTTTTACCACTATGTGCTCTAAATTCCATATTAAATTATTTTAGCACAAAAATCACCAAAAAATCACAATAGGTTTAGTTTAAGTTCTTCTACTTCATGCCCAAAAATCACATCATTTGCATGCATAACGAGGCCTTAATAAATTAAATAGTCTTTTACTTAATTGATTTTTAGTAGGTCCAAAATTCATCATTTTTGAAGTCTATCAATTTTCTGGATTCATCTCACATAGAAGTATCTAGGATAATTTTTGTATCTGAAAATGATGTGCTTTGGTATTTATTAAAATTAATTTTGCAAAAACTACCCTGCATTCATATTTAATTCATATTTAATTCATATTTAATTCATTTAGAGTCTAAAAATTCCAAAAAATGCAGTAGCTTAATTTCATTGCATTTCATATTCTGGCCAAGTTTCATCATTTTTGGACTTGATTTGACATTATTTTAAATTTAACTCCAAATTTGGCTTGAATTGCATCGCAGTTTCTCTAATTGCATAAAAAAGACCAAAATATTCTCCTGAAAATCTAACATCAAAATTGACTTCAAATTAACCTAAGGAAAAAGTTGCCTCCCTGAGTTCGACCTTGGGTTTGCCCAAGTAAAAAAAATTGCCACTTGTATTTAACTCGACATCAATCTAAGCGGTTTTGATTAGTCTTGATTTACCCTACAACAACGAACAACACATTAAATTCGATCGATAACTCGGTTGAATTAGGTAGGGTAGGTCGAGGCTCTTCAGATGGCGCCATTGTCGGGGAACCCTAGAGCTCTCCTCTACTGATCTGTGAGAGGGATTAGACGTGAACGTGAGCAAAGACAGTGGTTCTTCTCCGATGAGATCCATGGCGAGCTTCGCCATGCAGCATCTCCTCCTTCGAGCTGCACGAGCTCCGGCTTCTACCGACCCACGAGAGACGACCGGAGACTCACCCTCGAGCCTCCATTCCCAGGTAGCACCCTCCGTCTTCTTCTCCGGTCTCCATCTTGTCCCCCTCTAATTTTCTTCTATTTTTCCCGACCTCCTCGCTCGACATCATTCTCCACCGCCCATTGATCGAGCTCCGTCGTGGAGCTCCCATCTTCACGTAACATTCCGTTTGCCCCCACAACCCATTGAACCATCTCCGATTGTTGCTCCGCCCTCACGGTGGAGGAGCCCGTCAACGTTCACCCACTTCGCCTTAAGGCCTCCAGTACTCTCTGCACACCACGCGAGCACGAGCACCATCGATTTTTGGCTATCACTAACGTTGCAGGACCACAATCGTCACTGGCCGGACATCTCGCCAGAGCTGCTTCGAGATCCTTCGTCCCGACATACCAGCCCCGTCCGCCTCTTCCAGGAAGACCGACTTCTCTGCCAAGCTTCCACGGTGGTGTCCAGCCACTACGGAGCTCCCATCGATCTAACCGAGCGAGGAAGAGGGCGGCAGAGCTGCAGACCCTTTACCGGAGCTCTGAAGTCGCCGCCACCATAGCGACGGAAGAGGAGGAACTCAGCCTACAGTTGCCGTTGGATTCACCCCCGATGATCATCCAACGGCCATCATTCATCCACGTTGCTATCGCCAGCAGCTCCAGATAGTGTTGGATCCATCTAGATCTAATGGTTTGCCTTTCGTGACATCTTCAGCTCCAGCAACCATTGGATCCATCTCGATCCAACGGACCCAAGGCACGCCACATCTTCAGCTCCAGCAATCGTTGGATCCTTGAGGATCTGACGGTCCATATCGTGCCACGTAGCTTCCTCTGAGCCTCTTCCCTGCCCCTTAGGCTCGGAGCTCCCGAAGCTACCCCGAAGCTACCCCAAGCCTGCAGAAGACCTGAGCCTTATCCGAGCCTCTGACATCGTCCGAGCTTAGACCTCACGTGGCCCTCTCATGTGGTCTGGGCATTTTAAACCAAGGCCCCTGCAAGCTTTCCAAATTACATTCCAGTCCCTACCAGGCGCGTCACGTGAGGTGTGTGTGTTCCCATGGAGAAATTGCACATATACCCCCTGCATTATAGGTAATTGCATTTTAGTCCCTGTATGCATGTTTTAATTTAATCAATTTTAATTCATGTTTGTATTTTGGTCCCTGTATTTGCATGTTTATTTAGGCATCCATTTAGCATCATTTTTAAATTCCAAAAAATGCATGTTGTAGAGAAACTTGTGCTTTATCGTTGTGGATACTTGTCATATTTTTATGAGCTTCGAAGAATTTAATATTATTATTTTTGTAGAAATTTACATAGTTTTGCCACTGTGTGCCTTAAATCCCTTATTAAATTATTTGTTGCTCCAAAAATCATACAAAAAAATCACAATAGGTTTAGATTAAGTTGTTCTACTTCGAGCCCAAAAATCACATCATTTGCACGCATATCGAGGCCTTAATAAATTAATCACTCTTTTGCTTAATTGATTTTTAATAGGTCCAAAACTCATCATTTTTGAAGTCTATCAATTTTCCTGGATTCATCTCACATAAAAGTATCTAGGATAATTTTTGTATCTGAAAATGATGCTTTGGTATTTATTAAAATTAATTTTGTAAAAACTACCCTGCATTCATATTTAATTCATTTATAGTCTAAAAATTCCAAAAAATGCAGTAGATTAATTTCATTGCATTTCATATTCTGGCCATGTTTCATTATTTTTGGACTTGATTTGACCATACTTCAAATTGGGCTTGAATTGCATCGCAGTTTCTTTAATTGCATAAAAAGACCAAGAATATTCTCCTAAAAATCTAACATCGAAATTGACTTCAAATTAACCTAAGGAAAAAGTTGCCTCCCTGAGTTCTACCTTGGGCTTGCCCAAGTAAAAAAATTACCAGTTGTGTTTAACTCAACATTAATCTAAGTGGTTTTGATTAGTCTTGATTTACCCGACTACAACGAACGGCACAATAAATTCGATCGATAACTCGATTGAATTAGGTAGGGTAGGTCGAGGTTCTTCATAGAGGACACTGTTTATGGCTCCGTCCTTAAGTAACACGAGTCCGTCTAGCAGTCCGTACTTACATCCATACTGGTTGGGAGTAGACGCAATTATTCATATGAGCTTGGGCCACTCGTTGTCTCTCAAGGAATTAATAAAAATAAAAATTTGCAAAAGATAAAAATCACAAAAATCCCTAACTCTCCTGACACATTCACTATCACTCAAGGCTTGAGGAACTGAGGACAGTTGATTTCTGAGATCTTGAGAGTATGAATTAGCCAGCCTTAGTCATTAGATTTTTGAACTTAATAATCCACACTTCCTTAGTTTGAAAGATTTGAGCGATATATTGCACTCTTCATCTCTACCTTCTAAAGAATATGATCAACACATCACTTTCACAACTGTGTGATTGATGAGATGAGTTGAGATATCACTTGAGGAACTAGGATTGGAGATTTGAGTTTAGACCCAATCTAATAATGCTCGAGGATGGAATCAAGTTAATGAAGGCTTCAAGAAACCTAAGTGTCAGCAAAACCCTAGCCAGTATGTGAACATATTCACGTTCAATCGCTTGATATTTACCTATGTGCCAGGGAGTGATGAATCATACATAATTATTGATCAGTGTGGGCTAGCCTTTGGTAAAAAGCAGTGGGGCTAGCCAAAAAGAAAAGAAAAGAAAGAAATATATCAAGAAAAAGCTCTATCATTACAAAGTCAAATTCAACAGAGCTTCCACCAATGGCGAGCGCTCCCAACCATTTTCAAAGTGTCCACTGGGACCAAATGCTCTTAGACCAAGGAGTCTGGATAGCCCCATAAAAGGGCTCTGCATCGTATAGTGATACAAGTCTGGTGTCAGAGGTATCTTAGATACTCAAAAGAGACATACCCCGGTGTACTCTCAGAAAAAATAAGTGCAGACGACTCCGAATTCTCTTGACTGACACATTGATTAACAAAATAAAAATATATTTGTGTTGAGTAATAAGGCACTCGCGAGGCCCCTTGTTCCAATGTGAGGGAGAGAAAATTAGATTCAATCCTATACCCTCCATCATCTGGCCGTCCATCTACACTTTCAAGTCTGACAAACTAATGAGACGGTTGATTGAAACAAAAATAGACTTATTCCCTAGTGTTGAGGATTAGGTCTAGAGGAGAGTCTTCTAGACTGGAACTTTGGCTGATGTCTCGACTCGACTCTCATGATTGTAATACACTAAAGTCATATCCTTATATTTTATGTACAAACAGAGAGTTTGATAATTAGAGAAGTTGGATTCCTTTTGACTAGAGCATGGTTGAGCCTAGAATTTTAGGATCGCTTAAATTAAGGGTCTTCTACGAATTGAGCCTTGAAATTTTCACATGCATTGTCAGGAATTAATCCGACTCCTTCATTCTTTAGATGCTCGAGGATGAGCATAGTTTAAGTATAGGGGTATGATGAATCTCATATTCATCATGGTAAAATAAAATTATTAATCCCCAAGCTTAACCAATTCAATAAAAATCACAAATAATTCATTAATCTTATCTTATATTATATTGTATATAAATTGTGTGTAATTAACCTATATTTATTTAATCAGTAACCTTTTTCTTCGTTTGTCTATTTTATTGAAACCCATAAAAATTAGATTACTTATTATCTATATTTGTTTTGGCCTTTAAAAGAAATACAAATATAAAAAAATCTCAAAACCTAAAACAATGTTTTTATCCCATTAAAAATGCCCTCCAAAATACACTTTTTGCACAAATGACCTCTTTTAGCTTTTTGTCCAACATGAAACTTGTAGATCTCACCGAGATCTACAACTTTAATGTTTTGACTCTTTTTTTTTTCTAATTTTACTTCCTTTTATTTCTTTTATATTTATCTTTATTTTTATTGAATTTTCAGGAGCTGCCACGTGGTGCTCTCTGGAGCTACCACGTGGTCGCTCCCTCTTCTCGCCACCCGGCTTCATTCCTAGTCGTCTGATCTTCCTAACCCACATCCATCCTCACCACTCATCATGCCTCTCCTCTCCACCATTTGATCAAGCCCCCCTGATCTGATCCCAACCACACGCGCCTTCTTCCACTTTGGCCATCGGATGGATCATCATCCAAGGGGCACGCAACCTCCACGTCACCTAGTCAATCTCAGCCCTCAGATCTTCACCTCCTCTCCATCCTAGCCGTTAAAACCCGCTCATCCCCTAAATGTTCGATCAGATCCTAAGGATCTGATCACTGACCTCCACCCACGCCACTACCTGGACCGTTGGATCGTGAGATCCAACGGCCCGCAAGTCCTCTTCCTCCTCCAATCACCCCCTTGCCTCGTCCATTACACCTCACAACGCCCCCTCCCCCTTTCCATTTTTCGTGTCGCCATCAATACACCCCTCCTCGAACGGCCGCCCCACATCATCATTACCTCCTACATCCACGCGTAACCTCTAGTTATCTCTGTCTTCACTCCCAGCCTTCATTCCAGTTGAATCAAAACACCACCACCATCGACAACCTCTGCCCACCTCTTCCTATAAAGACCTCTCCTCCGACCACTTCTCATACATCCACCATCCAAGAGGCTACGGACTAGCCTCTTCTACCCTCTGGTGACAACGGGGGGGGGGGGGGGGCAATGCCGAGGCGACAATGGCTGTAAGCCTACGGTGTGATCCATGGCCCTTCGGCCATGTAGCGGCTGCCCCCAGGCACCGTAGAGCCCCCTAGAATGATCATCCAGGTCGAGCGATGACCCCGAGGTCGAACGGAACCTTAGCCCAGATTGCCTCCTCCGCTAAGTTTCCCTTGGAACGAGGTATTCTTCTACCTCACTTAACCTTTATTTTCTTCCATTTATTTCGATGCATACACCCAACCTTGCCATCAATCGAGCATCCCGCAAGCTTCACCACTTCTCCCGCACCTTCGCCGACCCATCCACTCACAATCCCTCTTCTCAAAACCTCGTCCACCTCCGCCACCTTCACCTCCGCTTCGCCGGAGGAGAAGACCCTTGGTCCCTCGCTCCAGCCGCCTCCATGGGACTCCACTCCACCCCTCTTCACTCGCACACACCTACACTGCTTCGGCTATAACCTAACCTTGCTGGAATCCTCAATGGTTGGAGTCTTCACTGCCTCGCCGATCCCGAGCACCTCCTCCGATGATGCGATGCCGATGGCCATCTCCAGCTACCCTCACGTCTTCACCTCTGGTCAGCCGCCTTCGCCATACATCCAAGGTCCTCCAGCAACGATTAGGGAGCACGGGGGAGCCCGACGGAGCTCTGGCAGCCTCGCCGGAGCTCCAATTACGCCGCCTCTCCCCCAGCGGAGGAAGAAGCGCAAGCACAGTTGGATGGTGCCTCTCGACGGCCATCCAATAGCCCTGATGGAGCCACGTCACCAGCACCGAGGCAAGGAGGCTCGGACCGCCTAGCCACCCCTCGAGCCACCAAAAGACGCCATGTGGCCCGAGCCTGGGCCACCTCTCGAGCCTGACCCCATTACGTGCCTCGCATGTGATGGTCTGGGCATTTTGCAATAACTTTGGATTTTGCAGATATTTCATTTTGGTCCCCAGGCGCGTGCCTCACGTGTGCGTCTGAGTATTTTACAGGGAGGCCCTTGCGACTTTATGAAACTACAAAAAGGCCCCTGTGTACAAAAGGATAAATTACACTAGGCACCCATCAGTTTTCATTATTTGCAAATGGGTCCCTCCAGGGACCCATTTGCAGTAGTTATCTTTATTTTTCTCGTATTTTTATTACATTTATGCCCTTGCACTATTTTTAGCATACCTTGAGCATATTAAGCCCAATTTGAGTGATTTCAATTTTATTTTGATCCTCTCCTTATTATCTTTCTAATGACATATTTAATTTCTTGATTTGACATTGAATGAATTATGATGAATTTTAATGTTATATAGTGCCTCTTGCTCTATAAATCTTTACCACTAATAGATGCTTGCTCTTGATTTTAATGCTCAATTTAACTCTAAATTTGAATTACAATTTGTGCTCATAATTTGTAGGGGATTTTTGTAATTAATCTTTTACATGCATATCCTTTGCATTTAATCATGCATTATGTCCATGCATAATCTTATAATTGCATTGAAAAATCACATAAAAATTACATGCATCATGATTTATGATTCTAGCTGCATTTCTTGCATTGTTGTATCTCATTTTATTCTGCATCTGCATGAAGACCTAAGATGTAGAAAATATTCTCACATCAATTAATTAACAAAATTTAATAAATAGACGAAGAGGCTCGTGTCATTGAGTTCAACCTTGGTAAACTTGCCTAGTAAAATAATTTCCACATATTTGAAGATGTGGTTTTGCATGACGAAAATCTGTCTCCTATACTACGACAATTCCATATTCTTAAAGAGGCAGATTTCACGATCATCAGTAGCCTCCAAGCGACACTCCCTCATCCTGATCTCTTGCGCATTAGCCATCATCACATGATGGTCCTAGTTGGCGACGCGAGCGACATGCGATTGAAGGGTTCCTTTGTGGAACTATAGTAGGGAGAGGGCTCGATGCCCTTGTTTTATTTTTGATCCCAAAAGAATTGCTATGTTTTTTATGGTATGAGATGTTTCGAGGTCCAAGTAGGTTGCTGATGATTTTTTTAAAAAGGGGATGCCATGTTCAGGCCCATTGGGCCAAGAGTTATAAAAAAATGAGAAAGGGACCTAAAGGAAGAGAGCAGAATTGGGTTATAGTTTCAAAGAAAAGAGGGGACCAAAGCTCAAGTTTGGTCATGAGTTTCGAGAAGAAAAAAGGCATACATACAAAAAGAAGAAGAAAAAAGTCATACATGGAAAAAGTAAAAAAGGATATGACTATAAAAAATCATTTGAGATTGGTTTTCCCTCATATTCATGTCTTCTCCCAACTTGGTCGTTGTCATCTATTACAACCAGTTGGGAGAAAAGAGGGAGTATTATGTAGAGTTTTATAGATTGCCAGATTCATGCTCTCTAATTCAAATTCAGATGTCCGAATTTCTAACTCTACAATTCAGATTCAGACTCTACATTCATATTGTTTCAGAGTCTATAGTTTGATGTGTATATGTATGCGATCATTATTTGAGAGGTCCCCGTCTTTGATTTGGACTTCGAGTTTTCATGTGATTCATAGGTACTCAAAAGTAGAGATCCCATTCTCTGAGCCAATATGGGAGAGACCCAATTATGTGATGATGAGACTTTCAGACTCCATTCTCTTGTGTTCATGAACTCCAGTACGAGATCCTTCGGAGGTTCCTATAAAAGAGAATCCACTTCGAGGTCCCTAGGAGAGAAACCGACCTCTAGATCTACGTGTGGATAATTAACGACGTTATTATGTTGGCCCTTTAGAGATGGAGCAACTGTTCACATGATGCGTAGCCTTCCACGTTTGGCGGGCTAGAATACTTTGACAAGGAGACTCATGTCAGTTTCAATGACTTCGACAGATGCAATACAGAGTACACGTTCTCCGACGAGGAGACCTTGTTCAATTCACACTCCAGCCCATCATCTCCTCCTCACCAGTATGGCATGAGAAGCAACATCCTCAACAAGCAACCAATAGAGTATGCATTGAATTGATATTGTCTGTAGCGTCTTGTATTGTGAGTGGGTGTTCCTTCTATTTTTCCAAGCCGAGCTTTGCATGCTCCAGCTTGAGGGGGGTGTTAGAATATGCGTCATATGTAGAGATGGGTAATTGGACCATACACACCCACAAGCTTAGTCCCATATCTACTATGAGTGGGACGTGGTCTTACTAGTGGGGCTATATAAGAAACCCCAACAGATGAGAAAAAATAATACATGAGAACATCCAACCCTTAGAGATATTCTCCTGTGGTTTCATCCCTCTCCTTATGGAGTAGAGTTCCACGTAAAATCTCGATGTTCTTCCATAATTTATATTTCCTTTTCTTTTATACGCTTCCGCATTATCATTTACTACATGGTATCAGAGTATATTGCTATAAGATGCTTAAGTATAACCGAAAAAGCTTGTAAGGGGTACATGTGTGAATTTTCCAAACTTCATGATTTTTTAAATAAAATTATATATATATACATATATGTATTTTAAAAATGGGTTAAATGGGGCTGCCTCTGGGGGGAGCTAAACTGGATCCCCCACCCTATTTCTCCTGGTTTTTATTTTTTTTTTTTGAAAATTTCTTCCGTGAAATTTCATCACTATATCCCTATATTATGTCATTAAAATTTTGTGGGAAACAAAGATTCCTATGGCCTCCATTCAGACAATTATTTTTTAACGGTAACATAATTGCTAAAATTGACCATATCTAGATGAAGGTCGTAGGAGTCTTTGTTTCGTACAAAATTTTAACGACATAATATAAGGATATATTGATGAAAATTCATGGAAGAAATTTTCAAAAAAAATAATAAAAAAACGGACGATAACTCCCCCATGGGAGAGCCCCATTTTACACTTCATAAAAACCTTCTTTTGTTTTTATACCTGAGTAGTGGGGGAGCTACAGATCTGCATCTGACTGTGGGTCCGAATCAGGACAACTAGGTGTATCTTTTTCCCAATTCTGTGGCATTCAGGATCCACTCCACCACCCAAATTCAAGCCATCAATTCGGGTCTCTTCTCTCCGCATGTTCTTGTCGTAGTTCCAATCAAATATAAGCCGTCGATTTTTCCCGTTATGTTCATGTTATTTCTTCCAACTTTGGAGATAATGACAGTCCGAGTTCGTTGATTCCGCAGGTCTCAGATACCGCAAGATGTATTTTAATTGTCCACGTAATTTGGCTTGTTTGTATCCACCTCTTTCCCAACTAACTTTCTAGGGTTTTTGGGTTTTACTTGTCTAGATTGATCCATTTTGACGTTGCCAATCGTGAAAGCTGTTGCTTGTGGATTCTCTCTAATTCGCTGAATCCAACTTCCAAAATTTGACTTTGAGTTTGTTTTTCGGTGCTCCCGTTCGTGTTTAGTAGAGGGCAGCAGATGAAAGATGTCGTCTTTTGAAGACGAACCAAGTTGCTCCAAAAGCAGCTCTACCAGATCCAAGCACAGCAGTCGTATTGCTGCTCAGACATCTGCAGATGCTAGGATCAATGCGGAATTCAACAAATCCGAGCCTCACTTTGATTACATTGAGTCAACTGGAGCTGCCAGGATGCTGTGTCGTGGAGATAACAGCGTAATGGATTCTAGTGTCTCCTCGTATCTTCAGAGAATGCAGCGTGAACGGCTTATTCAACCATTTGGGTGCTTGATTGCAGTCGAAGAGAGCACATTTGCAATCATTGCTTACAGTGAGAATGCAGCTGAGATGCTAGATCTCACTCCTCATGCCGTCCCGAGCATGGAACAGAAGGATGTACTGACCATCGGAATGGATGCACGGTCACTTTTCACACCGCAAGGTGTAGCTACTCTACAGAAGGCAGCGAGCTTCGATGAGGTCAATCTTCTTAATCCCATATTGGTCAATTGTAGGAACCACGGTAAGCCATTTTACGCAATTGTACACCGTATCGATGTTGGGCTGGTCATAGATTTGGAGCCTGTGAACTTAGCAGATGTACCGGTAACAGCTCCTGGGGCTTTGAAATCTTACAAGCTCGCTGCAAAGTCTATATCTAGATTGCAGTCTTTGCCCAGTGGGGACATTAATCTGTTGTGTAATGTCTTGGTTCGAGAATTGAGCGATCTTATGGGTTATGATAGGGTGATGGCCTACAAGTTTCACGAGGACGAGCATGGTGAAGTCATAGCTGAATGCCGAAAACCAGATTTGGAATCGTATCTTGGGTTGCATTACCCAGCAACCGATATTCCACAGGCATCGAGGTTTTTGTTCATGAAGAATAAAGCAAGAATTATATGTGATTGCACTGCTGCACCAGTAAAAGTAATCCAGGATAAGAAATTGGATCAACCTTTGAACCTGGGTAATTCTACTTTAAGAGCTCCTCATAGTTGTCATGCTCAATATATGGCAAATATGGGCTCCATCGCGTCACTCGTTCTGTCAGTGACAATCAATGAAGATGAGTCTGACTACCTCGTAAATCGACAGCAACAAAGAGGAAGGAAACTTTGGGGACTTGTTGTATGCCACCATACTAGTCCAAGGTTTGTCCCTTTTCCCCTTAGATATGCTTGTGAATTTTTGATCCAGGTCTTCGGTATACAATTAAACAAAGAGGTTGAATTAGCCGCTCGAGCAAGAGAAAATAGATTACTCCAGTTACAAGCTGTTCTCTGTGACATGCTTCTTCGTGATGCACCAGTCGGTATCATTACACAGTCACCTAATGTCATGGATGTTGTCAAGTGCGATGGTGCAGCACTTTACTACCAAAACCAGATTTGGGCACTTGGGATAACACCCAGTGATGTGCACATAAGAGAGATTGCATTATGGATTTTGAAACATCATGATGGTACCACAGGCTTAAGTACTGATAGCCTTATGGAAGCAGGCTACCCACATGCAGCGGAGTTGGGGGATTCTGTGTGTGGAATAGCTGCAATCAAACTCACTAGCAAGGATTTCATGTTTTGGTTTAGATCTCATGCAGCCAAGGAAATTAAATGGGGAGGAGCTAAAAGTGATTCACATGTCGAAGATGGAATGAACAGAACAATGCATCCTCGTTCTTCATTCAATGCCTTCTTGGAGGTTACAAAACAAAGGAGTGTGCCTTGGGAGGATGTTGAGATGGATGCTATCCATTCCCTTCAGTTGATATTGAGGGCCTCCTTGCAAGATGACATGGCGAATGACAAATCCAAGAATGTTTTGGACACAATCTGCAATCATTCAAGGAATTTTCAGTGTATTGATGAACTGCGAACAGTTGCAACTGAGATGTTTCGTGTAATTGAAACTGCCGCAGTGCCTATTTTGGCCATCGACACCTCTGGTCATATCAATGGATGGAACATGAAAGTAGCAGAGCTGACAGGTTTGTCAGTTCAGCAAGCTATTGGCAAGCCTCTTCTCGATCTTGTAGATGATACTTCTGTTGAAATAATAAAACATGCATTTATCTTGGCCCTTCAAGGTAATATTTTTTTCCGAAAATACTTTACCAGCAAATGTGATGTCCACCCAACCTCATAGTGGAGGGGAATGGTAATTCCCGTTGAGATATTTCATTCATTGAAGTATACCTATCATTGTTTTTAAAAACGTGCCTCGAGGCGCTGAGGCATACGCCTTGAGGCGTTTTTCAAGGAAAAACGCCTCGAGGCTATAGCCTCATGCAGCCTCAGTGAGGCTTACGCCTCGAGGCTTATAAGGCACGCACTCGAGGCGTGCCTCGAGGCGCTGCCTCATTTGTGTGCTGATTTTTTTAATTTTTTCTGCAATATTTTTTCTTTTTTTTATTGTGGGTTTTTCATCTTTCGTAGACAAGTATTTTCAAGTCCTTAAGCTCACAATTCACTAAAATGTAATTTTTTAGTTTATTAAAGTATTAAGCTTATTATTACATTTTTATGCATGTTCTTTATAAATCAACATGAACAAAAATTTGGGTCTTGAGTCCTTAAATCTTATGCCTCTACTCTTTAGTATGCCTCTTGTGTTACATCTAGTCCCTTTAGTAAATTTTATCCGAGACTTTAAATTTTGTGGAGAGTTATCCTTATTGTGTTGCATATCCATATTTACTTGATTCCTTACAGATTTAGTGCTAAAAAAAGAGAGTTATATAACAAATTGGATGTTTAAACCATGGTGTTAGCCTTAAAATGTCACAGAGTTATGTATTTTAATCATAACTATTTAATTTTTAGAACTTGAAAATTGTAATTACGGTTAATTATGATGTTTTCTAAAAAATTTTCATTCACGAGTGAGGCTTACGCCTCGATATGCCTCGAGGCTTACGCCTCGAGGTAATACTGGGAAAACGCCTCGATACGCCTCACCCCTTTTAAAACCTTGCCTAAGATATTGGGAGGTGTAGCTGCAATGGCAATACCAAGGGTTTAAATGTCGATATCGGCATCCATATCGGTCTCATGTCAATACGATATATCAGTGATCTATCGTAGAAATATTCGCCACATCCATTTAAGAAAGACCGAAAAAGGTGCACATATTGCAATATCGGTATCATCGATCTTTTTACGATACCGATCGCAGATATATCATGATATATAAAACCCTAAGTAATACTATTCATATGTCTAATGGCTTCACCTTTTATTAGAAATATTTATGTACTCTTAGTTTCAACCAACCAAGAAGGATTTTTTTGGATTTCAGCATGATTTTTGTTGAGAGTAATTGGCATTTATGTATTTCTTATTTCTATTATGGAGAAAGATGGCAGAATGAATGACTTGTATTATTCAATTGGTCTAGGGTTTCTTATATAGTGTGAAACCTTAGAGAGGCGAAAAGAGAAAATTACATAGATGCCCAAAGGGCGTTACATGACTCAATAACTACAAGGAGAGATAACCCATTAACTCACTCCCCCTCAAAATGGAGCATATTTATCAATCATACCCAATTTGGAAACCATCCCAGGGAGACGTTTCTTCGGTAGCACCTTCGTGAATATATCTGCAAATTGAAGATCTATGGATATATGAGGAGCAGTAATTTTCCCAACCTATATAGCATCTCGAATAACGTGATAGCAAACTTCACCCTGCTTAGTCTGTTCATAAAAATCGGGTTGGTGGTAAGGTAGGTAGCAGACTTATTGTCACAATATAAAGGGATGATAGTAGTAGTATGAAGTCCAAGCTCCCGTAGAAAAGAGATAAGTTTTTTTTTTGACGCTCAAGAAAAGAGATAAGTTAGCTAATATCACTAGTGGCTTGGGCCATTGCCCTGTATTCTGCCTCTGCACTCGATATAAAATCATTGTCCGCTTCTTGTTATGCCATGTAACAAGGTTGTAGAAAACAATAATGCGGAAGTGTATCAGAGATAAAGAATAAAGTACAATGGAAGAGCACCGAGATTTAATGTGGAACCCTACTATGTGAGGAGCAAGATGAAACCACAGGAGAATGCCACTAAAGGTTGATTCTTCTATTCATTTTTTTCAACTAATACAATGAGTTTATGGCTTGTTATATAGCCCCACAGACAGACCGGAGTCCCACTAACAATAGATGTGGGACTAAACATGTGTATGTAGTAATTGGACTCTGAAGGGATCCAATTACTCATCTCTACATATGATGCAAACTCTAACACTCCCCTCAAGCTGGAGCATGCAATGCTCAGCTTGTACAAATAGAAAGAAATCTCTCACACACACAATACTAATACTACGAACAATATCAAATCAACGCAAACTCTGTTGCCTGTTTGATGGGGATGTTGCTTCTAATTTTTTTTTGAAAGCTCAAAAAAAGGGGGAGTCACTCGATGGTGATCGCCCCAATATATTAAAAGAAAAGGGTATATACAAAGGAGGAACGAGAAAAAGAAAAGACAAAGGAAACTTTACAAAGACGGCCCGCGGAGACGCAGGACACAAAAAATGGCCCCCCAAAAACCAGCAAAGGACTAGCATGTGTCCCAATCCTGTATGAAACGCTTGGCACGAATAGTGATATTTTCAATGTAAAAACGTTGACTTGAAAAAATCGCCTCGTTCCTCCCAAGCCAGATGCTCCAAACCCGAGCGAGAGGGTCCAGAATAGACCGCCTGTCCCTGCCCCCAGAAGAAATCAGGGAGTCGCATAAATCAGCAAA
The DNA here is from genome assembly GCA_037367405.1 of Ottelia alismoides. NCBI lineage: Eukaryota > Viridiplantae > Streptophyta > Magnoliopsida > Alismatales > Hydrocharitaceae > Ottelia > Ottelia alismoides. The sequence continues at coordinate 461,979 of JAZKJV010001928.1, read as the reverse complement.
AGAAGCGGTATTGATCCAAGGTAGGTCCTCCCAAATCAAGCGCACATGGCCGCATTCGAAGAAAAGGTGAGTAGTTGATTCCTGCTCCGCGCCACAAAGTCCACACAAAGGGTCGATATTTGGGAAGAAGATTGCACATCGCTCGCACGTCATCAGCCGCCCACGACGGAGAAGCCTTAAAAAACCCCAATGCGTTCCGGAAGCTTAAGACCCCATAAGAAACGACAATGACGCAGCAAATTATCATCATCAGCAATGGGCGGGGCGGAAATAGCGAAATAGGCCTTACGAGAGGAGAAAGGCTCGTCCTTCCAAGCCCAATGGTCCTGCCTAGCAGACGGCCGAGGAGAGTCACCAAGGATAGCCAATAAGGAAAGGAAATCGTGCGTCCACTGAAGGATGTTGCTTCTAATGCCGTGTTGGTGAGGAGGAACTGAAGGGCTGGAGTGTGAACTAAACAAGGTCTCCTCGTCGGAGAACGTGTGCTTTGTACCGCATCTGTCAGAGTCATTGAAATGAAATGAGTCTCTATTTGGAGAACTCTGGCCCGCAACTGCTCCATCTCCCTAAAGGATCAAACTGGAAAAAGTCATGGAAACATCCTCATTGAGTCCACGGTTACCGGAGAATGGAGTCTAAAAGTCTCCTTGTCGGAGAATCGGGTCTCTCCCATACTAGCGCAGAGAATGAGATTTCTCTACTATGGAGTCCCTATGAAACTACATGAAAACCCTAAATCCACAATGGCTCAGAGAATGTGATCTCTACTCTGAAGTCCCTATGGATCACATGAAAATCGTGAGCCAACCATATCAAGTATGGGTACCTCTTAAACAATGAACGCACACATGTGCACCTTGAACTGTAGACTCTGAACTAATATATAGAGTCTGAAATCTGGAGAGTATGAAGAACTGGAGAGTCTGAATCTGACCTGTAGACTCTGATTCTAAACAACAAAACTATACACAATACTCCCTCTTTCTCCCATACTGCTAGGATTAGATGACATCGACCAAGTTGGGAGAATATATGAAGATGGGGAAAACCAAAAAATTCAAAATAAATCGTTCTCTATTTTTTTCAGCTTCCTTCTCTCTCTCTTTATTAAAAATATATTTTTCTCGCGTACATCTTTTCATTCTTCTTTTATATGCCTTTTTCCAAAAGAAATCTTTTTATAAACTCACAACCCAAACAAAGTTCAAAAGAAGTTTTTTCTTTTCTTTTTTTTAAACTGTGGCCTACAATTGGGCTGAAACTCTCATTTTTTAATAGCAGCGAACTACCTCTGATTGGGCCCAACGACTGCGCTATTTTATGTTCCCCATCGTTGGGAAACCAACTCATGAAAGTTGGGACTTCTCTTCCCAAAACATTGCCATCACCTGGAAGGAGGATCATGGCGGCGCCTGAGATCTTTGCCGCCGCCTGCGATCTCGTGGAGGAGTCACGCCACGTCGTTTGTGGATTTAGGGGGAAGGAGGTTTGCCGCTATGCGAGAGGAGAGGATCTTTGCTGTCACCTGTAGAAGATAAGGGCTTCGTGCCTTTTACGTTGGAGCTTCAACGATGACTGGATGTGGCACGAGGTGGAGACCCAAAGAGGCTTCAATGATGGCTAAACAACACTAATGTTGTGAGTGTGCTTTGAGTAATACCCTCACTCGCTGGAGATCAGATGCCACGGTGACTGTGAGGAGCAGGAGTTGATGCTCCTTTTGATGATTTTGTAGGGCTCTTGGTTGCCGTTGAGGCGGAGGGTACTCTTGTTGGAGTTATTGACCGTCAGGGATCCGTATGGGAACCCTTTTTCATGCAGGGATTCTTGCATGCCCTAGAGGATAACATAGGGGTTGAACTGCTAAATCGGAGATGAATTTGGGGGCTGGAACTCCCCTCTTGATCTTCTTCTTCTTTAACTAGAAAATGTAGCCGTGGAGTTAGGGATCTTCAGATCTGCACGAGATGCTTTGTAGGCTTCATATAATTATGGTTTCTGAATAAACCCCAGAATGGAATATGCGGACCTAATTTTTTCTCGGTCACGAACAGATCTTCGAATATGAACAAATCTTCTAATAATAGATGAACATGGATAATCTTCAGAATAACTAAGAATCGAATCTCGAACAAATCACAAACATAATCAAAAAACATAATAAAATCTTCGAGAATCGAATTCGCTCTGATACCATGTAAAAACAATAATGTGGAAGCGTATGAGAGATAAAGAATAAAAAACAATGGAAGGACACCGAGATTTAACGTGGAACCCGACTCCATGAGGGGCGGGATGAAACCATGAGAGAATGCCACTAAAGCTGATTCTCCTATTCACTTTCACTCAACTGATACAATGGGTGTGGCGCTTCTTATATAGCCCCACAGACAGACCTGAGTACCACTAATAACAGATGTGGGACTAAACCTACCAATATAGCATATCCTGTAGTAGATCGTCGGTTCTCGGGATAACTGGTATAATATACATAGATATAAGTGGTAACAACAGTATGACCATTGATCCTGTAGAAGAGGCCTATGAAGGGAGGTTTTTAGGCCTTGCGCATTACATAAGCATGAAGATCGGATCATATTCGATCAAAAAAGGAGATTCATTATGCGAATATAGATAACAACAAAATTTAAAAAAGACTGTAAAAAAGATGAAACCACTTGAATTTGGGAACCTTTCCCAATTCATTTCATTAAATTCTCACAAATATAGAATTACCTCTTGAAGCGTGTTTGTGATCTTCTAGCCTCTTAAGCAAGAGACATTATGCTTGAAGTCTGATCCGACAGAATCGACCCACAACAAGGATAAATCATGTTGTTCCCACAAATCAGAGAAACTATCCTCTTTCATTCCTTGTCAGCCTTGGGAAGGGGACGACCACAAGCAGGGAGAGAGGAAGAGGGAGACATCTCGGGAGAGAGAGACTTCAATCGAATTGATTCATGGAGAGTAAGCTCTGCCTCTCCTTTTATTTAGATTTGAACCGTAGGATTTGACTTCTAATAATCAATGATTGAGATTGAATGAGCTTATCAACTTCAATTATGACCAAGATTGATAACAATTATTAACTCTAAGTATTTTAATCAATAATTCCAATATATTATCAACAAATGAATAAAAGATTAAAACAAAAGAGAGAGGAGTATCCTCTTAGTAGATGGATGCCCAACATAATGGACCCCACCATGGACATCTTCTCTAAAAGAGTGGATAATTCTTTTATCTCCTTTATTTAATTTGGTGGTAATCTCTATTTTCATCAAATCGTAATTCACATGTTTATCTTGAAATTTAATTAATTAAAAACAATTTGTAACATTTACAAATTAACCATTGGCTAACTGTGAATCATATTCATATTCATTGGTGTAAATAAAAATGTAAATCATATTTACATATATTGGAATATAAATCAATTCATATAAACAATATAATTTGTGAATCTCTATTCAGAAATAAGTCTCCCAATAATAATGTGGATCTTATCCACACTATTCCGAAATTACTGTGGATATCACTATCCTCATTAATTTTATCTTGGATAATTAAATCCTATTTAATTATCCTTATTTTCTTTCTTTTCCTAATAAATGGATTTTGTTTCTTTCAGAACAATCCCACAAACTCTTTTATGGATAATGTGCCTTCTCCGAGTATATTTCAAGATAAGGTCAGGGATTATTGTATAATCCATGTATAATGACTTGGATATTGGCTTCAAAAAAAATGACTTGGATATTGAGATCAAATCTCATATCCAAATCTAAAAGACCTCTCAATGTTGTTTGATCATATCAGACAAAGTATCCATATCTTCTAATTGCATCTGAATCCAATATAGTGTAAGTTCAACATTTGGACTAAGATTGGATTACTAGTTCACTGAGAGAAGTCACAAAAATCCAAAGTGTTTATCATTCCCTCGGAATGGAAGTATATGATATACTAGTAATTAATATCACATCCCTCTCGAGTAATCCTAAGATTCGTACATTCTGTATACTAGAAGACTGTAGAAAAACTTGAAGTTCTCATCTCAATTTTACTATCATGATGTCCATTGATGGAGAGCTTCAAAAAAAAATCATGTCTTGTTTTCAAAACAAGATGTCCATTGATGGAATTTGATTTATCCCAATATCTCATGTGTGGTCTCATGTCTCCCAATTCAGTAGTGAACATGTATGATCTCTTTGAGAGATCACATTACTCATATGCCATTATATGTACACTAGCATGCCGATGTATAGACCTTGATTAGGTTATCAATGTAATGGCCTGCCAAATGTACATACTCAGACGTGATTCCGGAGCTCGCCAAGTGGGTGGTGCGCGTTTGGGGTCCATCCGACTCGTCGGTCTTGCGATTGCTGAGGGAGATCTATGGTGTCTCCGGGGAGTTGGTGGCAGTGAGGAAGCGTCATGAGTCCTCGTTGTGGCGTGGGATCCGTGACGTGATTCCGGAGCTCAGGTCTCTTTTTCGGCCGAAGTTGTGGAATGGTCTGCGGTTCCGTTTTTGACAGGACGACTGGACGGGGGAAGGGGCGTTGGTTACCGCTTTCCTAGGTTGATGGCGCTGGCCGTCGACAGGGGGGCGCGGGTGGCGGAGGTGCCTGACTCTGGGACGTGGGCACCGAGGTTCCATGCTGTTCTCTCGGATCAGAGGATGGAGGAGTTTTTGCAGTTGCTTTTGGAGGTTCCCCCTGCCGGGGAGTTGTCGGGTGACCTTGATCATTTTGAGTGGGCTGACGGTAAGTTCTCGTTGAAGCTCGCTTATAGGAAGTTGAGTGGTTGTGTGGTGGAGCGAGACGAAGACTTATGTGTGGACTTGAAGGTGATCTGGGCGGCGAAGATCCCTACTCGGGTTAAGGTCTTTCTTTGGTGTCTAAGGCGGGACCGGATATGTGATAAAGTGAGAAGAGGCAGACTGCTGGGTGCGACGGATACGACTTGTGACAGATGCGAGGACGGCGTGGAGGATGCGGACCACATTTTCTTTGGTTGCAGATCTTCGGTCAATGTGTGGGAGTCGTTACAGCTTTCATTGGTTCGGCCATCTGATGCGGAGGATTTTTGGAGATCTATTCGGACGGTCGGCCTTGGGTCGTCCGGTGATGTCTCCAAGCCCTTTGCTGCGCTCTGGGCTATTTGGCTTGGCAGGAATGATGCAATCTTTAAGGGACAACAGTTTTACTTTGAAAATGTTCTTGCTCATTGTAATGCCTTGTACAATTTCTGGGTTTCCAGTTGATGTACCATATCGTTCTTTTATAATGAATGCTTTGGTGTGGTGACTCCCGCCTTGGGAGGGCTCCCCCGTTTTCATATTAAAAAAATGTACATACTCAGACGTATAGTAACACATCTGTCTCTAGTCAGAGGATGCATGCCTATATCGTGATAGTTTACGACATAGGTCTTTGCTATCTTGATCTCGCTAACTCAACTCTTTAACTTAATTCTCCCAATCCCAACACTTTTGAATATCTATTCCTATGCAGAGGACTTGCATCAAGAGGTTGGTTGGATGACAACCATTAGAGTAAAAGTTTCCATCTCCTTCTTAGGCCGGGGATCTCTTCTTGATAACCACTTGATGGTGTGGTTGAGTCCTCATTCTAACACATTGGATATTCGACCCACCACCAACCTTTATGATCCAACATATGTACAAACAACTGTATGATCTCAAGATGGTCAAGGTACATAACCCTATTTGTCTACAGGTACCCAATAAGTGCACACATATTATAATCTCAGAAAAAGAGTGGATAAATCAATAATTGCAATAGCATTTTTTAGAAGATAATTTGCAATAACATTTATTGTAGAAATAGGTCGCCAGGAGTTCACATGTCTAACAATTCTCCACTAGGCCTTAGAACCGATTAGGTACAATCTTTAAACCCATACTCATTACATGCTGGTCGAAAAGCTTTTGGAACAAAGGTTTGATAAGGAAATCAACGATGTTGTCGGCAGAGGCAACCTTGGTGATTATGATGTCATTACATTTTTGTATCTCTAGATGATGTGATATTTCCTCTCCACGTTCTTGCTCTTTTGATGCTACATGGGTTTCTTTGCCTGAGCAATGGCTCCCGTGTTATCGTAGAGTAACATGATAAGAGTATCTGAGGAACATACACCTAGCTCCAAGATGAACTTGCGCAACCACACTACATCTTATACAACATTCAATGCGGTAATGTACTCAGCTTTTATTGTTGAATCAACCATAATGTCCCACTTTATGCTTCTCTAGCTTGCATCATCACCATTCAATAGGAATATAAACCTCGTAGTTGACTTTCGGCCACTAATGTTAGATTGAAAGTTTGAATCCGTATATCCTAGGACTTGGAGATTACTATCTCCATAGACCAAGATATAATATTGCGTCTTTCTTAGATACTTGAAAACGTTCTTTATTCTCCATAGCAAGATTAGTACGACTTACCACTTCCACTGAATGACAGATATCTGGTCCGGTACACATCATGCTATGCATCAGGTTTCTCATAGCTGATGCATAAGGGCATCCGACCATGGCTTTTCTTTCCTCAACAGTTGAGGAGCCGTCCCTTTAGACATGTGTATACCATGCCTTAAAAGAAGATAACCTTTCTTGGAGTGTTCCATGCAGGACCTTTCCGATATCTTCTTAATGTACCTTTGTTGTAATAGTCCTGAATCTTCTTTTCTCGTTTTCTGAACAACTTCAGATCTAAGATGTAAGAGGCTTCTCCAAAATCTTTTATCTCAAAGGTATGAGACAACCGGATCTTAACACTAGTCATCATCTCTGCATCATTCCCAATGATAAGGATGCCATTTACGTAAAGAATGATGAACACAATGACGCTTCCACTAAGCTTCTTGTATATACGTGGCTCATCAGAATTCTAAATGAAATTATAACTCTTTATGGCTTCATCGAATATGATGTTCCGGCTACGAGAAGCTTGCTTAAGCATGTAGATGGACTTTTTCAGCTTGCACACTTTGTCTTCCTCAGTCATAAAGTCCTGGGGCTGCTCCATGTAGATATCCTCCTCGAGACATCCATTAAAGAATGCAGTCTTGACATTCATCTGTCAGATATTGTATGTCAAGATGTACAACTATATCAAGCAGTGTCTTGATGGATTTAAGTATGACCACATAAGAGAATGTCTCATCGTAGTTGATTCCTTCTCATCGTGTGTAGCCCTTGGCCATGAGTCATGCCGTGAAGATCTCTACCTTTCCTTCAGGTCCCTTTTTCTAGCTTTCATCTATCCATATCATGATCTGTGGTGCTTCATCATATGAAGTAGGATCAGTGTCAGACTCTTTTGATACATGGAATTCATACCTTTCAAGTGATCCAACCACCCTCGAACTCTTTCAAAGAGGTACATGTGTTTCATCTTCAATTAACTCTTTAGTTTATGGTTCATGAATCACATTATCCTAAGAGGATCCTATAAGTTTCTCCACTTCATTCTTGTCTTGACTTTTAAGGAGGTCATCTTCCAAGAACTTTACGACCCTAGAGATGAATACGGTTTGAGTCTTAGGGTTATAAAGTTGGTATCCAATCCTTTACATACCCAATGAAGTAACACTCTATGATGTGAGTTGCATCCTCGTTTTTGCTAAGCAACCTCCAATTCTCAAGTGTATAGTGCTGGGCTTGGTTCCAAACCAAATCTCATGAGGGATTTTAGGTACTGATTTGCTCATAATCTTGTTAAGGATATATATTGCAGACTCTACTGCAATCCTTAGAAACTAAGAGGTAATCGTGCTTTACTTATCATTGATCTGACCATATCCATTTGCATCTTTCAGTAACACCATTTAGTTAGGAGATCCTGGAGGAGTGAGATTGGACATAATTCCTCTCTCTTTAAAGTATTCCTCGTCTGAGAGGAATTCACCATCTTGTTCAGATCGACTTCATTTGATCTTCCTATTGATTTGATTCTCAATCAACCATGAATTCTATGAACTTTTCAAAGGTTCTATATTTGAGATGTAATAGGAAGACAAACCGTATCGTGAATAGTCGTCAGTTAATGTCACATAACAGGGTTACAGAAATCGGTAGTCAGTACTCGGTCGGCGGGGTCACTGACTAAGGATTAATCGCCAGTCGGGCGACTAATCGAATTTAGTCGATCACCCGTCAGTTTTGGATTTTTTAATTATTTTAAATATACAAATCATTTTTATGCATATATTTTTATATAATACATTTTTATATTATCACAATGAAACAAAAGAAGTAATTGACTTTAAATATAACATTAAGCATATTAGAATAAGTTTGCTTTTAAAAAGCAAAAAAAAAGTAAAAAACTCTATGTAAAAGTCGGTCGAGTAGTCGGCCCGATTAGTCGAGTTGACCGACTAATGGCCGACTAGGCCTAGTTGAGTCAGCTACCCGACCGACTCGACTAGTCAGACTGACTAGACGGCCTAGTCGACCGACTTTTACAACAGTGTCACATAGTATCAATATCCATTATGTATCTTGGTACTAAAGGGAACACGCACATCAGTATGTACAAGGTCAAGTATGCCTTCGCATCGTATACCCTAATTTCATAAGGGTGCTCTGATCATTTTACCTCGAATACAATATTCAGAGGTAGACAAATTTCGAACTTTTAGAAAATCTAACAGTCCATCCTTTGCCAATCTATTGATCCTACTAATAGATTAATGACCAAGCCTTTGATGCCAAACCATGGTTAAATAATCTCCATCCTATCTAGATCTCTTAAGGCTTTTATCGGTGGTTGCAACATTCATGACATAATTATTCATTCACAATTCATAGAGTCCACAAGAAGTTAGAAAATCTTTCGCACTATATTTATCATAACGACTTGTAACAACTTTATTATAGACAAAAACATATATCCATGTCCAACTAGCTTAGATATATATTAAGTTTCTTCTAACATCTAGAAAATAGATACACTCTCTAAGTATTGAGACTCTCCCACTGGATAATGATATTTTGCACGTCTTGACGGTGACTGCTGCAACAGTTGCTTCAGATCCCATCTGGATGACTATTTCCCCTTCATTAAGCTTTCTGATTTCATGAAATAGATGCAACAAATTGCATATATGAATAAAATCATCAGAATTAATGGCTCAACTACCTTCTCGTCCTATGAGAAAGTTGGTTTCAATAATGAAAGTAGATTTTTGTATCTGTTGGAGCATTACTTTTTCCCTTCTCTAAGGTTTTCAAATAATCTAGACAGTTTCTGTTCCACTATCCTTGATTTTTGCAGTGATAACATCCATCCATTTTATTAGATGTCGGATGTGTGAAAGCTTGAGAGGATGAGTCAATATTTTGACTCTTCTTCTGAGCTGGACTCTTTCAAGCCCCATGCTTCCGACGACGCTTCCCATTGACTTTTACAACTGTTGTACTGCCAACATGATTTTTTTCTTCATGATGTCCTTTGTGGACTTCAGTGAAGCCATGAATTCAACGCTCATCAACCTCAACATGTTCATTTGGTATGATACCGCAAAGTTGTTGAAAGACTTGAATAGAGATAACATAATGAAGTTGGACTGCATATATGCATCCATCTCTGCCCCAAGGGTCTCCGGCTTCGATAGATAACCGAACATTTTAACTACGAGGTTTGTGACCGAGGTCCCTTCTTACATCTTGCTGTGTATACTTTCACAAGGTTGTAGCACTATGTATGGTTCACATCACCTAACTTCTCCTTTAGATTCAACATTATATCTTGAGCATTTTCGATAACCACATGTTTCTTCTGAAGCAAATTGGATAGAGATCCCAAAATATAACGATTGCCAGCTAGTGCTCATCTTTATGTTTATTATTAAATTGAATTTCTTCCACTGCCAGAGGGCCCATACTTGGTCATCTTGAGCATACATATCCGATGCACTTAGTAGAAAGAACAAGTTCCAAATTACAGAGCCAGTCCGAATAATTTGATCTAGTCAATTGGTTGACCTCAAGAAGCTTGCTGAGTGGGTTGACGGATTTCATCTGAGCTTAAGAAATGCATTTATTAGTATACATGTATATATACATTTTCTTTGACTAAGGATTTTAAATAAAAGTTGTCTTGCCGTTTGATACTTTGAAAGTTGATTCCCTTATTTAACTTTCAAAGCAAGGGATATACTTCATAAAACATGATGAATACAATGTCACTCCCACTGAGCTTCTTGTACATACATGATTCATCAGGATTCTAAACAAAATCATAACTCTCTATGATTTCATCAAATACGCTGTTCCAGCTACGACGAAAATGGCGAGTGCGAAGGTCGCGAGTGCGAAGGTGGCGAGTGCGAGGGTGAAAGCGATGAGTGCGAGTGCGAAAGGGAAGGCGGCGATCGGCCGAGGTGGGGAGGGGGAGCGAGGTGTCGTGCGCGAAGGGGGTCCGTTGGAGGAAGGTGGCGAGGGGTGGACTTCGGTCTTGCACAGGAAGCCTGGTCGAAGGTGCTTTCGTTGCGGGGAAAGGGGGCATGTGGCCTCGCTTTGTCCTTCCCCCCAAGGTGTTACTCTTGTGGGCGGGTGGGTCATCGTCAGGCTTCATGCGTGGCGTCTCGTGGGGTACGTGGTTACTCCTTGTGAACCCCTCAGGATCCGGGTACCCGTTAATCACACAATCGCACTATTATTCACATGAGATAGCGTGAAGTTACAGAAAAGCAGGGAAAATTTTTTGCGCGGCTAATTATCCACGTGACATTCACATCCACAACATAACCACAAAGTAAAAGAGATACAATTGGCACCAAAATTCCTTTTTATTAATATTCATATCCATTTACAACTTGCACAAGCATCTTCCATATTACAACATATATCCCAAGTGATACAAAAGAGACAGCATTTACACCACCATCTGAACAAAAACTGAGACAAGTAATTCATACCGTCTAGTGTATACTCTGTCTCCAGGAAGCATGTATAACTACTGAGCGGCTACTGAACTGCAGGCTGTTTGCCTGCCAAACACATTAGGAAAGAAGAGGCGTCAGCCATTGCTGGTACCTCCCAAAAACTTATAAAAATAACTAGACATTTAATATGTGCAAAAGCAGGCAAGTAGAATGGTGGTACCTGTAAAATCTACATCTACTTGCGTAAGTAAAAAGGGGTTTCAGGTTGTTTGTAATGCATTTCTAATGATTTCCCCAGAACCCAACATTTTCCCACATATGACACATTTATTTTGTAGTTGAATATTCATGAGTATAAGAGTATAAACATATATATTATTTTCTAGCAATCTTAACTTTTGATCATAACCTCTCCAAATCTTAACTTCAATTGATTCAGATATAACTCCAGATGATGTAGATATAGATATGGATGATCTAGATGTAGAATCGCCAAGTCTGTTTGGCGAAGGTAAACTCAAGCGGTGAAGAAGCCTACAAATGGCTCTTCCGTCTCGCCCTCTAATTGGAAGCGCGATCCAATAGAGGGATAGGCCTACTCCCAAACTACACCACTGAGACGGGTGAGAGAGACTCCCTAGAAAAGTCACTCTAGAAACCTGCCTGACTAGTACAGGCGAACGAGCTCGTACGTAAAACTAAAAACCAAGGATCCCCCGCCTGGGTATCCTAAAAGACAGGGTCGGCGGAACTGGTCTAAAGTCTGGATCCCAACGAGGCGTAAAAACACTGCGAGCTCGCGTAAAAACCGTGTAAAAGATTGGGATCCTAGACCCGCGCACTTGGCGGCCGCTGCCCTAACTGGGCTTCCTTTCCTCCGCCCAGTTGAGGGTCACCGCGCCCTCGCACGATCAAGTGTAAAGATCAACATGACCGGCACTAATAATTATTAGTCATTTATGATGCTATCAGCCCATTCTTTCATTGGTTCACAAACTAAACGTGTACACCAACCAATTAACTAGATGATCTTCGATGACATAATGCATATATATATATATATATTATATACAGGTGAGAAATCACCTAATGGGTAGCATCGTAGTTGATTATGATAGAGGTATAAACAAGGATATATCATACTTAGATTCTGAGCATAATGCATGTAATCCAATTTAACAATGATTGCGATAATGTGTAAGTAATTTTGTAATTGTTCATATCCACGTGTTAAGATTTATAATGACTAGTTGATTTAGATCTTGTCTTTTCACTCTTGTGCTGGTGTTTAGGCTTATAACTTAACCTAGATTAAATACTCTAGATAAACATCTCTTGCACTCGTCTTAACTTATCCTCCCAAGTTTAATAAAGTTTTATATCCGTGCCATATATATATGACAAGCTGAAACCATAATATATGCCAAGTATGTCATGTTAGGAACATGAAATCACTAACTTGCTAGGAGAGATATATATGTCAATTAATCTCTATAAGAGAAGGGATAAAGGAACATGCTATGTAATTAAGCAACCTCCTTAATTACAACCGTAGTTCTCTAATCATTTCTAAGATCTTTTTACTAGATATGGTTCTCAAGATAAGGGTGAAATACTTAAATATTCAGATAATTTGACAAAATGTGAAATGATGGAACTTCTGATATTTATATAATTCAAATTTTAATTATAACAACTTATTAAACCTGGATATAACCATGGTGCACTAACAACATTTTCGGGAGCCTTATATATATAGAAAGTATATATATATATACATTATTGATTTTTAATATATATATATATAAATCATACAAAACATTAACTAACTTACCTTTTATTTAATGCTTTTATTTTCTAACTATGCAGAGAAGGAAATTAGTAACAAATCAGGGAGTGTTAAACCAATAATTTAATCACCCAATCACCGAATCATCCTGAAACATTTCCCTTTCTAGGCTTTCCCATAGTACACTAAACTAAAGCTACAGACAACCCGTGAAATTGATCTGTTCAACCTGTTAAATTGATCTGTTCAGAGTGATGGATATAAATGGTGAAATTCATATGAACTAATTTACTGGAACATGAATTTAAATGAAAACCAGAATGTCACCTTTAAATAAGGATCACAATCTGTAGTAAATTTATGAGTATCAGTAGAAGGAGGGTGATTTATGCCCCATATTTCTCCAAATTTTTGTTTGAAACCAACATGCAGGAGTAATGAAAAGAACTAAAGAACTGGATATTGTTTTTAACAAAATTCTGTATGTATGACAGTACAGATTATGCAATAGTAATAATTCTTGGAGATTGTTATTATATATAGTGATACCCACATGAAATTTCCAACTTAACAGAGACACAAACTGAAGCTCGATTTTGAAATTAGAGGGAGTAAACATCACATGCATGGCAGCAAAAGATGGTATTAGGATGGTACCTTTGATCTTCTATTTGGAGCAAAGGAGGGGCTGATCTTGCATGCAATCCTTCCACAAATAGGAGCATCAGAAAACTGCTCAACAATAGGTCGAAGGTGTAGCTCCAAGGAACAACAAGAACATCAGCAAGAAGTGGATGTTCCTGCTGTAGCTCTGCTGCAACAAGAAGAGCAAATGGTGGAAAATTGGGGTCCCTTCTTGCTGAAATTGGGTGGGAATTCTCACGGTTGGACATGGAAAAACAGCAAGAATTTGAAGGAAAGAGGGAGAGAATGAGAAAGTGACGGTGGGGTTGGAATTGTACCTTAAATTGCCTCAGAATTTGAGAACAAGATTGGCCTCAAATTGCATCATACAACAGCTACAAGTGCTGATGACCAGTGGCTTTTACAGCATAAAGAGGAGGCCTTCAAGCTTGAGGTGTTCCAGGGAAACTCCAGCAAGAGAATGGAAATTGCATGGAGCATCAATGGCTGAAGCAACAACCTGATAGCTGCTGATGTAATAACTGAAGAAGTAGATAGGGAAGGAAGAAGCCCTCGGTTGGGAATAAGATGGGCATTTGGATGAGTTGTTTATATCACCAAAGAGGTGATCTCTCATGATGACAAGTGGAATAAGGAAGACAGCTTAGTGGATGCTGATGTCATAAGTTCTTTCATATTTAAAAAATCAGCCGAATAGTGCCGGTTCTGGTGCCTGTAACATTCTGTACAGAATTTAAATTATATATAATTTTTTTAACTCTCTTTATTTGTCGTATTTAAAATTGATCGTAATCACGCCTCGAGTGTCAGATTACGACACGAAATATCTCGATTTGATCGTCTCAAAATGACGGTCAATATGAGTATAATGTTGATATACTTTCGGTCGAGTTTCGAATACCCGAAATTTTCGGATACAGCTTTTGTCTAAGACTAAATTTTGTGATTTAAAAATATCATATGACCTCCGATTGACGAACGGTCGATTCCGTTGGTCTTGTTTCGTCGAATCAGATCTAATGACGGTCTCGGTTCATTTTGCGATTTCCGAATTTACGTCGCGGCTTTTTCGCGGTACGTACTATGAAGCAACCGATTTTCGGTCGATTTTGCCCGAACAACTTTTGATTCTCGATCAATAGATCGTTTTAGGTTGGTTGGCATTGACCAACAACTTTATTGGGTTCATTGGACCCAAAATCGGACGAGTTCGGGTTTGATTGGAAACTGGATGCTACAAATATAAAAACCTCAAAGGGAGTCTCGTCCTCGAGACTCGAGTTAAAGCTATTCGGTGTCTTGTTTGAATTTCATATGTCCATAAAAACCTCAAAGGGTTTTGAACCCATAAAAACCTCAAAGAGAAAACAAACCATATATTTATCATGTATCTAATTACAAATGCTTGTTTTGATGCTTACATCAGAAAAGCTGCGGGTATCGTGCCCGCATGTCGGCTTCGGTCTCCCACGTTGCCTCTTTGATGCCGTGTCGGTGCCACAAAACCTTAACCAATGAAATCTCCTTGTTGCGAAGCTTCTTCTCAGCGCGGTCAAGTATCTGGACTGGCTTCTCCTCATAAGTCAGGTCCGGCTCTACATCGAGATTCTCGTAACTGATAATGTGTCGAGGGTCGTGGACATACTTCCTCAAGTTGGATATATGGAAGACATTGTGAATAGCAGAAAGATGTGGAGGAAGAGCTACTCGGTAAGCAACCTTCCCCACTCTAGCCAAAATCTCGAACGGTCCAACATATCGCGGCGCCAACTTGCCACGAACCCCGAATCTCTGCACTCCCTTCATGGGAGATACTCGCAAAAATACCAATCTCCGACCTGTATTTACAGGAGTTTTATTAGTATATGAGATTAAGTTAAATTTGTAATAAAGGAAAGAGAAGAAGATTGGATACCTGAAATTCCAAATTTCTTCTCCGACGGTTTGCATAACTCTTCTGGCGACTCTGTGCCGTCAGAAGCCTCCGTCTCACAAGATCAACAGCTTTCGCAGTCTCCTCCAAGAGATCTACGGAATATAAAGCATGATCACCTACCTCACGCCAATTGAGAGGTGTGAGGCATCTCTGCCCGTATAGGGCTTCGAATAGTGCCATGCCAATACTGGAGTGATAACTGTTGTTGTACGTGAATTCCACCAAGGGTAAATGGTCCTTGCAGGACCCTTTCCACTCCAAAGTGCATGCGCGAAGTAGATCCTCAAGCGTCTGAATGGTGCGCTCACTCTGCCCGTCTGTCTGCGGATGATATGCAGAACTCATCCTCAGCTCTGTCTGTAGTGCTGACATAAACTGGTGCCAATAATTAGATGTAAATCTCGAATCCCTGTCAGACACCACCTCTCGTGGTATATCATGCAGCCTGATAATGTTCTGCACATAGAGCTTGGCCAACCTGGATGGAGTGTAAGTCGTGTTGACAAGTATAAAATGGGCTGACTTGGTCAACCTATCAACAACGACCCAAATGGAATCATGGCCTCCTGGCGTCTTCGGCAATCCTGTGACAAAATCCATAGAAATGCTCTCCCACTTCCACTCGGGAATGGGGAGAGACTGCAGTAATCCTGGCGGTCTCCTGTGCTCGGCCTTGACCATTTGACAGGTCATGCATCTGCTAATATGTAGCGCCACATCACGCTTCATTCCATCCCACCAGAAATGTCGACGCAGATCACGGTACATCTTCGTACTGCCTGGATGGATAGATAACCGTGAACTGTGTGCCTCATCGAGAATGTCTCTGCGAAGCTGCTCGTCATTGGGTACAACGACCCGTCCTGCCTTCCATAAAATAAACTCTGTCACGACAAAATCATCAATTTCATCCTTGATGGCGCGCATGTATCTATCTCGGATCCAAGGATCTGTCTTCTGTCCATCTACAATACGATCCCAAAGACTGCTGTATCGTGGAGGCACGGCGGTAGAAATGGATGCGCTCTCCTAAGGATGCCAATCGGTCAAAGCAGCAAGCGTATCCCACGTGTATAGCCAGTTCGCCGTACTATCAGCATGCGCTCTCCTGCTAAGTGCATCAGCCACCACGTTTCCCTTACCGGGATGGTAAGAGATCGTGCAATCATAATATTTCAGCAGCTCGAGCCATCTGCGCTAATCATGTTCAACTCCTTCTGATCAAAGATGTACTTTAGGCTCTTATGATCTGTGAAAATCTCGAAGTTCACCCCATATAGATAGTGGTGCCAGATCTTCAAGGCAAAGACAACTGCCGCCAACTCCAAGTCATGTGTGGGGTAGTTCCGCTTGTGCGGTCTCAACTGTCGTGATGCGTAAGCAATCACCTGTCCTCTCTGCATCAACACTGCTCCCAGACCTTCCCCAGATGCATCTGTGTAGACTGCATAGTCCTGAGTGCCTGAAGGAAGAGCAAGAATAGGCGCTGTAGTCAACTTCTCCTTCAGTGTCTGGAAGGCATGCTCACATGAATCGTCCCAAATGAATGAAACTCCCTTCTGCGTCAACCGTGTAAGAGGGCGAACAATACGTGAAAATCCGCTGACGAAGCGTCTGTAATAACCTGCTAACCCAAGGAAGCTCCGAATCTGCGTGACAGTCTTGGGCTGCTCCCAAGACATAACTGCATCTATCTTCGCAGGATCAACTGCAATGCCTGCTCCAAAAATGATATGCCCGAGAAATGAGACCTGGGATAACCAGAACTCGCACTTGCTCAACTTGGCATATAGCTTGTGCTTCCGCAATGTATCTAAGACAATCCGTAGATCATTTGCATGATCCCATTCATTCCGTGAATAGATGAGCACATCATCGATGAACACCACTACAAACTTGTCCACGTATGGACGGAAGATACGGTTCATCATATCCATGAAAGCCGCAGGTGCATTGGTGAGTCCAAACGGCATCACCACAAACTCGTAGTGTCCATAGCGAGTCCTGAAGGCTGTCTTCGGAATGTCCGACTCGCGAATCCTCAGCTGATGGTAGCCTGAGCGAAGATCGATCTTCGAGAAAACCGAAGATCCCTGGAGCTGGTCAAACAAATCATCGATGCGTGGCAAAGGATAACGGTTCTTCACCGTTCTATTGTTCAGCTACCGGTAATCGATGCACAGTCTCATGGATCCATCCTTCTTCTTGACAAATAGAACCGGAGCACCCCAAGGTGAAATGCTCGGTCTCACAAATCCCAAATCAAGTAATTCCTGTAACTGCACCTTCATCTCCCTCAACTCGGCTGGTGCCATGCGATAAGGTGCCATAGAGATCGGCTGTGTATCTGGCAACAATGTGATCTCGAACTCGATCTCTCTCTCAGGAGGTAGCCCTGGTAGCTCATCAGGAAAGACATCTGGATATTCTGATACTACTCGGATGTCCTGTATCATCGGCTCCTGATCAGATACCTGCCGAACAAATGCAAGGTATGAATCACAACCCTGGTCGACAAGTCGTTGGGCTCGCAACACTGAAATGTACTCCATGGTGGAGTCATGTATAGTACCCTCAAAGGTGAACTCGGGTATATCAGGAATCCTGAAGACAACCGTCTTCCTAAAGCAATCAACTAGTGCATGATGAGTAGATAGCCAATCCATGCCCAAAATCAAGTCGAACTCATCAAGCTGCAGAAGTAGACAATCTGCGATCATCTCCTGACCGCCAATCAGTATGGGCAAGTGCCTGACGATCAGTGAAATAATAAACAACTGGCCACCTGGCCCTCGTATGTGATATGGGGAAGAAAGAGTCTCTGCGACTCTGCCTAACGAAACAAGCAATCTCGAAGCAAGGAAAGAGTGTGTCGCGCCAGAATCGAATAAAACATGGAAAGGTCGGCCCAAGACTGAGACTATACCTTTCACCACAGTAGCCGCTGAACGTGCCTGCTCCTCAGTAACGACATGTAACTGTCCCTGCCTGACTGATGCAGCACTAGATCCCGCCACACTCTGCGTCTGTCTCTGCTGCTGTCGCCTAAAATTGGAGTTCCTACCACGGAAACTCCCTGAACGCTGTGTCTGAGGCTGTGACTGTGAAGGCTGTGGCTGAGGCTCGCCAGAAGCCTGTGGGCACTGTGCTCGGTAATGTCCCCACTCGTGACATCGATAGCATCTGACTGGCCTGGTAGGTGGAGTAGCTGTGCCTGTGCTCCGAGCTGGTCCGGCTGGTGGTCGGTCTACTCGCTGCGACCCAGATGGTCGAGCGGACTCTGTGCCACGTCCGACGAGTGCTCCTCCTAGAGTAGTCGATGGAGAAGAGCGAACACTGCCTGTGAAGGATGAACCTGTGGGTCGGAATCGTCTGTCTGACCTCTGCTGCTGAAACGGTCGACGTATCGGTCCAAAATATCGCCGCGGTCTAGGTGCTGCTCCAGACGAGCTCCCGAAACGTCTCCCCCTGACGTCCTCAAACTTCTCCGCAGCATCGGTAGCCTCGGAGATAGAAGTGATGTGTAGTCCTGCCAGCTTCTCCTGCACCTCCTCTCGCATGCCGCCAATGAACTTTTCCAGATTCTCCTCTGGGAATGCGCCAGCTGCTCGTGTATGTCGTGACAGCTCTGTGTATCGGATGAAATAATCTCTGGCGGTCATCTGTCCCTGACGAAGCTCTGCAAAAAGTCGGCGCTGGGACTCCTTCCACTTCGCAGAAAAGAAGTGGGCTCTGAACTTCGTCTCGAAATTATCCCAGGTAGGCTCTCGGCCTAGCTCAGACACTACCGCATCCCACCATCTCTCTGCAAAATCCGTCAATGAATACTCCATGAAGGATAGCCATGTGTCTCGTGGCGCGCGAATCATCCTGAGCACCTTCGTCACCCGCTTCAGCCACTGTTCAGCAACATCTGATGTACCTGTACCCTCAAACAAGGGTATGTTGGCGCGCTGATAAGAAGTGAAGACCGACTGGTGCCTGTGAATGGCTGAATACTCGTGTGCATCCTCGCCAGCAAAGTCAACAGGGTCCTGCTCCCTGTCTAAGTCTGCATCCTCCTCAGCTCCATGCTCTGGAATGCCCTCTAGTGGATCGTCAGGATGAGGCTGCTCCACCTCAACAGACTGGTGCTGGTTCTGCCGTGTTCCATCTTGTGATGGATGGTACGTGAAATCTGATAGATCCTCAAACCTCATCTCTATGTCCGTCTGCCTGTCAGCAATCTCGGTCTGCTGGGCCAATATCTGCTCCTGCTGGCCTCTCATAGCAGCCTGCTGCTGAAGATCAGTAAGTGCGCTCAGTATGCGTGCCAGCTGATCAGAAGTATCCTGACCTGGTCGAGATGCCATGGCTCTGCATGAGGACCATAATTAGTCATAAGGATGCCCTAGACAGATATTTATCATAAATGCTTTTCTCTTCTTGGGATATAAGATGAAAATAAGTGAACTTGGTGACATCTGTGGTTATTGAATATGAATGTCATATTTCCCTTCTCGAACTCTCGACAAGTCGGAAGACTGTTGTTATTCGAAAACTTAATGCGATCGGAATTAAAATACTGCGAATGTGCGTATCGGGGTACCACTGCTCTGATACCAAACTGTGAACCCCTCAGGATCCGGGTACCCGTTAATCACACAATCGCACTATTATTCACATGAGATCGCGTGAAGTTACAGGAAAGCAGGGAAAATTTTTCGCGCGGCTAATTATCCACGTGACATTCACATCCACAACATAACCACAAAGTAAAAGAGATACAATTGGCACCAAAATTCCTTTTTATTAATATTCATATCCATTTACAACTTGCACAAGCATCTTCCATATTACAACATATATCCCAAGTGATACAAAAGAGATAGCATTTACATCACCATCTAAACAAAAACTGAGACAAGTAATTCATACCGTCTAGTGTATACTCTGTCTCCAGGAAGCATGTATAACTACTGAGCGGCTACTGAACTGCAGGCTGTTTGCCTGCCAAACACATTAGGAAAGAAGAGGCGTCAGCCATTGCTGGTACCTCCCAAAAACTTATAAAAATAACTAGACATTTAATATGTGCAAAAGCAGACAAGTAGAAAGGTGGTACCTGTAACATCTACATCTACTTGCGTAAGTAAAAAGGGGTTTCAGGTTGTTTGTAATGCATTTCTAATGATTTCCCCAGATGCCAACATTTTCCTATGACACATTTATTTTGTAGTTGAATATTCATGAGTATAAGAGTATAAACATATATATTATTTTCTAGCAATCTTAACTTTTGATCATAACCTCCCCAAATCTTAACTTCAATTGATTCAGATATAACTCCAGATGATGTAGATATAGATATGGATGATCTAGATGTAGAATCGCCAAGTCTGTTTGGCGAAGGTAAACTCAAGCGGTGAAGAAGCCTACGAATGGCTCTTCCGTCTCGCCCTCTAATTGGAAGCGCGGTCCAATAGAGGGATATGCCTACTCCCAAACTACGCCACTAAGACGGGTGAGAGAGACTCCCTAGAAAAGTCACTCTAGAAACCTGCCTGACTAGTACAGGCGAACGAGCTCGTACGTAAAACTAAAAACCAAGGATCCCCCGCATGAGTATCCTAAAAGACAGGGTCAGCGGAACTGGTCTAAAGTCTGGATCCCAACGAGGCGTAAAAACACTGCGAGCTCACGTAAAAACCGTGTAAAAGACTGGGATCCTAGACCCGCACACTTGGCGGCCGCTGCCCTAACTGGGCTTCCTTTCCTCCGCCCAGTTGAGGGTCACCGCGCCCTCGCACGGTCAAGTGTAAAGATCAACATGACCGGCACTAATAATTATTAGTCATTTATGATGCTATCAACCCATTCTTTCATTGGTTCACAAACTAAACGTGTACACCAACCAATTAACTAGATGATCTTCGATGACATAATGCATATATATATATATTATTTACAGGTGAGAAATCACCTAATGGGTAGCATCGTAGTTGATTATGATAGAGGTATAAACAAGGATATATCATACTTAGATTCTGAGCATAATGCATGTAATCCAATTTAACAATGATTGCGATAATGTGTAAGTAATTTTGTAATTGTTCAGATCCACGTGTTAAGATTTATAATGACTAGTTGATTTAGATCTTGTCTTTTCACTCTTGTGCTGGTGTTTAGGCTTATAACTTAACCTAGATTAAATACTCTAGATAAACATCTCTTGCACTCGTCTTAACTTATCCTCCCAAGTTTAATAAAGTTTTATATCCGTGCCATATATATATGACAAGCTGAAACCATAATATATGCCAAGTATGTCATGTTAGGAACATGAAATCACTAACTTGCCAGGAGAGATATATATGTCAATTAATCTCTATAAGAGAAGGGATAAAGGAACATGCTATGTAATTAAGCAACCTCCTTAATTACAACCGTAGTTCTCTAATCATTTCTAAGATCTTTTTACTAGATATGGTTCTCAAGATAAGGGTGAAATACTTAAATATTCAGATAATTTGACAAAATGTGAAATGATGGAACTTCTGATATTTATATAATTCAAATTTTAATTATAACAACTTATTAAACCTGGATATAACCATGGTGCACTAACAACATTTTCGGGAGCCTTATATATATAGAAAGTATATATATATACATTATTGATTTTTAATATATATATATATATATAAATCATACAAAACATTAACTAACTTACCTTTTATTTAATGCTTTTATTTTCTAACTATGCAGAGAAGGAAATTAGTAACAAATCAGGGAGTGTTAAACCAATAATTTAATCACCCAATCACCGAATCATCCTGAAACATTTCCCTTTCTAGGCTTTCCCATAGTACACTAAACTAAAACTACAGACAACCAGTGAAATTGATCTGTTCAACCAGTTAAATGGATCTGTTCAGAGTGATGGATATAAATGGTGAAATTCATATGAACTAATTTACTGGAACACGAATTTAAATGAAAACCAGAGTGTCACCTTTAAATAAGGATCACAATCTGTAGTAAATTTATGAGTATCAGAAGAAGGAGGGTGATTTATGCCCCATATTTCTCCAAATTTTTTTTTTGAAAACAACACGCAGGAGTAATGAAAAGAACTAAAGAACTGGATATTGTTTTTAACAAAATTCTATATGTATGACAGTACAGATTATGCAATAGTAATAATTCTTGGAGATTGTTATTATATATAGTGATACCCACATGAAATTTCCAACTTAACAGAGACACAAACTGAAGCTCGATTTTGAAATTAGAGGGAGTACACATCACATGCATGGCAGCAAAAGATGGTATTAGGATGGTACCTTTGATCTTCTATTTGGAGCAAAGGAGGGGCTGATCTTGCATGCAATCCTTCCACAAATAGGAGCATAAGAAAACTGCTCAACAATAGGTCGAAGGTGTAGCTCCAAGGAACAACAAGAACATCAGCAAGAAGTGGATGTTCCTGCTGTAGCTCTGCTGCAACAAGAAGAGCAAATGGTGGAAAATTGGGGTCCCTTCTTGCTGAAATTGGGTGGGAATTCTCACAGTTGGACATGGAAAAACAACAAGAATTTGAAGGAAAGAGGGAGAGAATGAGAAAGTGACGGTGGGGTTGGAATTGTACCTTAAATTGCCTCAAAATTTGAGAACAAGATTGGCCTCAAATTGCATCATACAGCAGCTACAAGTGCTGATGACCAGTGGCTTTTACAGCATAAAGAGGAGGCCTTCAAGCTTGAGGTGTTCCAGGGAAACTCCAGCAAGAGAATGGAAATTGCATGGAGCATCAATGGCTGAAGCAGCAACCTGATAGCTGCTGATGTAATAACCGAAGAAGTAGATAGGGAAGGAAGAAGCCCTCGGTTGGGAATAAGATGGGCATTTGGATGAGTTGTTTATATCACCAAAGAGGTGATCTCTCATGATGACAAGTGGAATAAATAAGACAGCTTAGTGGATGCTGATGTCATAAGTTCTTTCATATTTAAAAAATCAGCCGAACAGTGCCGGTTCTGGTGCCTGTAACATTCTGTACAGAATTTAAATTATATATAATTTTTTTAACTCTCTTTATTTGTCGTATTTAAAATTGATCGTAATCACGCCTCGAGTGTCAGATTCCGACACGAAATATCTCGATTTGATCGTCTCAAAATGACGGTCACTGAGTATAATGTTGATATACTTTCGGTCGAGTTTCGAATACCCGAAATTTTCGGATACGGCTTTTGTCTAAGACTAAATTTTGTGATTTAAAAATATCATATGACCTCCGATTGACGAACGGTCGATTCCGTTGGTCTTGTTTCGTCGAATCGGATCTAATGACGTCTCGGTTCATTTTGCGGTTTCCGAATTTACGTCGCGGCTTTTTCGCGGTACGTACTATGAAGCGACCGATTTTTGGTCGATTTTGCCCGAACAACTTTTGATTCTCGATCAATAGATCGTTTTAGGTTGGTTGGCATTGACCAACAACTTTATTGGGTTCATTGGACCTAAAATCGGACGAGTTCGGGTTTGATTGGAAACTGGATGCTACACTCCTTGGGAGCCAGTCGTGCTTCCTCTACCTCGGTTGGTCGTGGGGTACGTGAAGGAAGGTGCAACATGCAAGGTGCGGAGGTTACGCGCGGTGGTCCCTCTTTTGCGGAGGTGGTTCGTAACGAGCGCATGGTGGTCGATTGCTCAAAGCCGTCTTCGTCCGGGACTGCTGCAAGGGGGAGGCGATCGAAGAGCGTGAACCAGGAGGGGGCGGTTGCTCGGGGAGTGGGCGTGCATGCGCTGATCGGTTTTGCTGTAAGGGGCCTGCTCGATTTGGACGTGGTCCTGCCTCACATTCGTGGGTTCTTGGGGCGCAAGCTTCGGTGGTGATGTTGTGAAGCTGAGTGCGACGAGGTGCTGCGTGCGTGGCTTGTCGCCTGATCAGAAGGATCGTTTGCTTCGCAATGGAGATGTAGCGAACGTCTGCTGGAGGCGTTTTCGGTACGCGGATGGGGTCTGTTCGGAGGTTGAAGTGTGCGTGGCGAGAGTTAAGGGCGTCCCTTTCCTGTCGCGCTCGCTTGGCTGTTTGAGGAAGGCGCTGCGGAGGTGGGGTTTGGTCAGGGAGGTGCTGGGCGACGGTCTCCGACCTGGGTCGCCTGTGGAAGACACGCGGATCCTGTTCGAATGCAGTAAGAGATTCCTCGATAGTATCAGGGAGAGAAGCATGCTCGCGGAGGTGGAGATCGGTTGCTATTCTTTTGCTGTGGAGTTGTTGATTGAGTTCCCCCGCCATCTCCGGCGGTCCTGGCGGCGGAGGCCGGAGGAGGATCCGGGGACGCTTCGGTTGGCGAGCTGGCGGTTGGGTTTCCGAGGGGTCCCCTCGGGGGAACGGATCTTCCTCTTCCTTACGCATGGCGATTCGTTAACCACTCTTCGACTCTGTTCGTGCCGCCAGGATTGTTCTTTTTGCATGGTGACGTGGCTGCACGTCCCCCTGGTGTTTCGGCTACTGTGTTGGAGCCGGTCGCGGTCGCGGATTCAAAGCTACGGTTTGAAGACTTGGACCGTCTACAGGGTCCGTTTATTGGTTCCTCTTCTAAGGCGGGTATAGAGTCTCTTTGTGATTCGGGTCGCGAATGGGCGTGGCCGGATCCTGTGCTGCATGTTCCTGTTACGACATCCGGCAGCTCTGCGCAATGCTTTATTCCATCCTGGGAGGTCCTTGGCACGCAGGGGGATGCTTCGAAGATGATCTCCTTCTCTTTACTCTCACAGAGCCCGGCGGAGGGGAGTCCTCGGGCTCAGCCTGCGGCAGGGGTGGTTGCTGCGCCCTCTTCGTCGGACACCGGCCTCTCCTCTACCGATGGCATCGGACGGGGCGATGCGAGTGGCTTTGATTTGGTGGTTACTGACCCCAGCTGCGGCGATGGGGCGACCAACAAGAGGAGTGGCAAAAGATACAGAAGGAGGAACAGAGCCAGGTCGGCGCGACTGGAGGAAGGACCGTGTCTACCATTAAAGAGGCTTGTTGCGGAGACCACGGGAGTGGTCGGGATTATGGGAAGCTCCGAAGTTTCCAAATGAAAGTTCTCTCTTGGAATGTTCGTGGCCTTGGGGACCCGGATAAGCGGAGAACTGTGGGATCCAGGTGTATTGAATGGGGTTGCGACATCGTCATGTTTCAGGAGACAAAGCTACTATCTATAACGGATGACGTTTGGAGGTCCTTTGGGGCGGGCGCCCTGGATCAGTTCTGTGCTCTTGACGCGGTGGGATCCGCGGGCGGTTTGCTGGTGGTGTGGAGGTCATTGTGTTTTTCTTTGGATTCGGTGAGCCGCGGGAGGCACGTATTGACAGTGGTGCTCATTTGTTCTGTTCCCTCTGTGCGGTTGGCGGTTTCCTGTGTTTACGGTCCGTGCTGCGGGGCGGCGCGAGTGGAGCTTTGGGATGATCTTCTGGAGGTGGGTAGGACCGTGGGTGGTGGTCCTTGGCTGATCGGGGGAGATTTCAACGTTACCCTGCTTTCGTCAGACAGACATGGGGGCAGGGGTGGCCAGGACCCGGGCTCGCTCGCCTGGGACACTGTGGATTCTTTGGGCCTCGAGGTGTTGGATGCGGTGGACACCGCGTATACTTGGAGGAGCTCCAGTTCTCGGTCGCGCCTGGATCGGTTCCTTGCTTCCAGCGAGCTTCTGGAGGCCTTTGATCTTGTCTCGGTGGAGGTGAAGCCGCAGGGGTGCTCGGATCATAACCCAATCATTTGGTTCTCGTGGGAGGCGCCGGAGCAGCGGGGGATGTTCAGATATGAGAAGTGCTGGCTGCTCGAGGAAAATTTTAGGGGCCTGGTTGAAACGCATTGATCGGAGGCGGTCGTTTCGGGGTCCGCGGCATCTCATTTTGCTCAGAAGCTTGATTCGCTGCGGGTCTGGTTAGCTGCCTTCAAGAGGGAATCTAGAGCGGCTAGATGTGCGGCCAGGGTGGACGCGGAGGAGACTATCCGGCGTCTCGACGCGCTTGGGGACACCAGGGATCTCTCGGAGCTGGAGCTTGTCGATCACGCTGCTGCCCAATTAGTAGTTGCTCGGGAGGATAAGAAGCGCGCGACAGAATGAAGGCAA
This sequence comes from Ottelia alismoides, assembly GCA_037367405.1. Lineage (NCBI taxonomy): Eukaryota > Viridiplantae > Streptophyta > Magnoliopsida > Alismatales > Hydrocharitaceae > Ottelia > Ottelia alismoides. Next base: position 435,569 of record JAZKJV010001928.1, on the reverse strand, counting down.
CGCTCGAGGAGCAGGTGGCTTAGGGAGGGGGACACGAATACCTCCTTCTTTCATCGTGTGGCTAGTGGGAGGCGCAGGGCGAATGCGATGCGGTCCATCATCATTGGGGGAACTCGCGTGGAGGAAAATAGAGAGATGGGGAGGGCTATTGCGGAGCACTTCAAGGGCGTGTCGTCTTCGACTATCTCAGGGCTGTTGAGGTGGTTGGGATCGGGCACGCGTCTGGTGGCAAACGATCAGGTTGACTGCCTTATTCGTGAATGGTCCTTGGAGGAACTTAAGGATGCGGTGTGGGAGCTTAATGCTGATGCGGCTCCTGGCCCGAATGGGTTCCCAGTGGCGTTTTACAAGGATTTTTGGGATCTCGTGGGCCACGAGGTGCTTGAGGTGGCTCTGGAGTTCTGTCAGGGGAACGCGGGCTTCGACAGGATCAACCGCGCTCTCGTTATTTTGCTGCCGAAGTCGTCGGCGCCGGTCTCCACCGAGGACTTTCGCCCTATTGCGGTCTCGAACGCCATTTATCTCATTATTGCGAAGGTACTCGCTATTCGATTGTCTGGCATTATTAGCGGTGTTATCTCCCCGTCGCAATCGGCATTCATCCCGGGGCGTCAGATTGTTGATTGTCTCACGCTTGCGTCGGAGGTCATTGCGGATTGGAAAAGGAGGGAGGTGCGTGGCATCCTGTGGAAAGTGGACTTCAAAAAGGCCTACGATTGCCTTGATTGGAGGTTTCTCTGGTCGGTGCTTAGGAGGAAGGGGTTCCCGGAGTTGTGGATAACGTGGGTGAGGCGTTGTATCACCACCGCCTCGTTGTCTATCTTGGTCAACGGTCGTCCGGAGGGGGGTTGGATCCAGCCGCAGAGGGGGGTTCGTCAGGGCTGCCCTCTTGCACCTTTGATCTTTATTTTGGCGGCTGATGTTCTCTCTGACTTTGCGGCTAATATGGTTGACAGCCACCTCTCGCGGGGCTTTTCCAGGGGGGATGTGCATATTCCTATCTTGCAATACGCAGACGATATGTTGTTTCTCTTGGAGGGGGGTGTGGCGGAGGCGAGGGGTATGGCCGTGGCTCTGGAGGTCTTCAGCGAGCTGTCGGGGTTGGTCAAGAACGAGGCCAAGTCCATGTTCATGCCCTTCGGCCATGCGGTACTGGACCGTGATGATTATGCGGTGGCTTTGGGGTCGGCATGCTCTTCACTGCCGATGGATTACTTGGGGATGCCCTTGAACGTGGGGAGGATGCGGCTGAGGGACTGGCTGAGGGTGGTGGAGAAAGTGGAGGCGAGATTGGCGGGCTGGAAGTCCGCGTTTTTATCGAGAGGTGGCAGGCTTGTTTTACTTAAGGCGGTCCTTTCGACGATTCCGATCTATTTATTGTCCAACCGTAAGATGCCCAAGGGGATCAAGGCTCGACTGGAGAAGCGTATGCGCGCCTTCTTGTGGGGGAAGCGAGGGGAGGGGGCGAGGGGGACTCACTTGGTTGGGTGGGAAGATATTACTTACGGGAAGGAGCAGGGGGGGCTAGGGATCAAGTCGCTCGCACATATGAACGAGGCCTTGCTCCTTAAGTGGGCGTGCAGGATTTGGGGGCCGGGGGAGGATCTCTGCCTCAATGCCGTGCGGAGGATTTATGATGTGGGGGGAGGTTTGCCGTCGCAGATCTGCCGTATTGCTTCCCCTACCATGTTTTGGAGGGGAGTGGTGGAGGTGTTCTTGAAGAATGTTGGGCTTTTCAGGCCGGTGCTTGGTAGAAGGGGGGAGTCATTCTCCTTCTGGACGGACGATTGGGCGGGGGGGGGACCCCTCTGCTCCCGCTTCCCGTGGCTATTTGCATTGGCTGAAGATAAATCCTGCTCGGTTGCGGCTTGCTGGTTGGATGGGATTTGGTGTCCAACTTTCACGACGAATTTCTCGGATCAGAGGCTGGAGGAATTCTTGGCGCTGATCGAGGCGGTGCGGGAGGTTGGGCGCCCTCCTGGGGGGGCGATCACTGGTGCTGGAGGGAGTCCCCTTTCACGGTCAAGAAGGCCTTTGGCGCTATCATTAGGCCGCCATCGTCGCTGTCGGAGAGTATCACTCTTGATTGTGCCTTTCTTTGGACTCTGAAGCTTTCGGAGCGGGTTGGCTTCTTTTTATGGCTGCTGAGAGGAAGAGGTTGATGACGAGAGACCGTTGTGCCCCGCTCTTAGGCGCGATTTCTGATAGATGTCTTCTTTGCGATGCGGCAATCGAGTCTGTGGAGCACCTATTTTTTTATGCCCCAAGGTGGTTGAGATTTGGCAGGGATTGATTTGGGTTGATGTTGCACTATTGACCTCCAATCATTCTGGTCTTCGCTTCGGGTTAATAAGGGGAGGCCGAGGCTGGAGGTGCTATATCCGGTTGCCGTGCTATGGGCGGTTTGGCGAGGGAGAAATGACCTATTATTCTCGGGCCAAAGGTTCTACAAGGAGAATGTGGGAGCTTTTGCAAAACACATGGTGAGGGATTGGGCGTTGTAATGAATTTGTAGTGTGGTTTTTGTTGTTTTTCTTTTTGTTGTACTCCCTGTTCCCTTCTTTTATTGAATAATATTTTTGGGGAGTGCACCGTCGAGTGTATCCCCCTTACTTCTGGATTTCAAAAAAAATGATGTTTCAGCTACGAGAAGCTTGTTTGAGCCCATATATGGATTTCTTCAGCTTTCATACTTTGCCTTCCTTAGATATGAAGCCCTGAGGCTGCTCCATGCAGATATCCTCCTCGAGGTATCCATTGAGGAATGTAGTCTTGACATCCTTCTGCCAGATGTCGTAGTCAAGATGCACAACTATAGCTAGCAGTACTCTGATGGACTTAAGCATGACCACAAAAGAGAACGTCTCATTGTAATCGATGCTTTCTCTCTATATGTAGCCCTTGGCTACGAACCGTGCCTTGAAGGTCTCTACATTCCCATCAGGTCCCTCTTTCTCTTGAAGATCCATTTACACCAAATGAGTTTTACAACTGTAGAGATATTTCTAGCATTTATGTACTCGTATGTTATGTTCATTTTCCTTGTTCCACCTTATGTAATTTACCCATAAGCTTCCTCTCTATAAGAGAGCCTAGGGTTCCCTGGAATAAACAAGTTCTCTTTTTCATTTCCACCAACATGGTATCAGAGCCTCCATCATAAAACCCTAACTGCCCCTCCCCCTCCCCTTTGACGTCGCCGTCCCCCCTCCTCATCCTGCCGGTGCCACCCTTCCTCCCCGCCGCCCCTCCTCTCCTCGCCACCCCGCCACCCCTCTCGAGGTCCAGCCCTTCCTTCCCGCCGCCCCTCCTCTCCCCGCCGACCCCCTACCTCCACTCGGTGCCACACATCATATAGCCGACGTCCCCCCTCCACTCGGCGCCGACCCCGTCTCCTTCTCTTCATGGGTTTGACTGCATAAGTCTACATATACAGTCAACTCCCTACATGTTTGTGTAGATAGTTATTCATTGGTCTACAAACCCTATTTCTTCGTCTCCGGCAACAATGTCAGAAAACAAAGTCGATATGCCCTTCATTGGCGCCTTCAAAGGTCCAACGCCAATAGTCAAGATGGATGGGACGAATTACGAGCTCTGGGCAATGCAATTCATGAGTCTCATGAAGTCCAACGGCAAGAAGCACATTCTTATTGAAGATGAGCCGACAACGAAGACTGGGGTTTATGCCTCATGGGAGGCTGATGATTCGTATGCCAAGGTCTGGCTTTCAGGCACTCTGACGATGGAGATTGCTAATGATGCCCTCCATCAGCCCACGACTAAGGCCATGTGGGATATTTTTGCCGCGACGTACTCGCAGATGAGAAACGAGACCAAGATCCTCCAACTTCAGCATGACATTTTTATGGTCAAGCAGAATGATCGACCTTTGCATTCGTTGTATACATCCCTACGAGGGATGTTTGAGAAGCTTTACAGTATCATTCCCCTGACGGTGACCCCTGAGCAGCAGAAGACGTTCCGGAATGCTACAATGGTGGGGTCTTACTAGCGGCACTTGACCCGGAGTATGATGCGGCTCGCTCGCAGATCCTGGCGGATGCTACTATTCCTCCAGCGGAGGAAGTGTATCGACGGCTCAACAGAATCACAATTCCTTCTACTGCCACTACTCCACCTCCTTCAGCGATGATAGCTTCCAGAGACAGAGGTGCATCTTCCTCTTTTCGTGGCCGTGGACCTCGTGGTTGAGGTGGTCGATTCCGTCAGCCATGCACCTTCTGTCATCGCTCGGGTCATGCGGAGGATACATGCTATTTTAAGCATGGTTTTCCAGTATCAACCCCGTGTAGCCGAGCACGTTGTGCCTACACCGACATCTACTTCACATTAGCAGTTTGAAGATCTTATCGCCAGACTACGGGATATCATGCCTCCTGCCACTACTGACTTGCCAGGAGGTCACTCAGACATAGCAGCTTCAGCCTCTGCCAGCACGTCAACCACAACTAGCACATCAAGTAGTGTTTATGCCTTTACGTCCTGTCACAGTTCTGATGTTTTGGATAGGATTATGGACTCCGGTGCGACACATCATCTCTGTCGAGACAGAGATAAGTTTACATCATACAGGGAGGTTCCACCAGGGAGATCGGTAGTAATAGCAGATAGGACTCATTCCCCCATCATTGGACGAGGGGAGATCAGTTTGACATCCTCCATACGACTACAGAATGTTCTGCATGCTCCAGATTTCTCAATGAACTTACTTTCAATTAGTTAGCTTACAAAGGATTTGCATTGTCGGTCTATTTTTGACCCATCGTCTCTTATTTTTTAGGACATTCTAACGGGCAGGGTGATTGGCTGTGGCTGTGAGCATGATGGTCTCTATCGATTGGTCCACACCTCCTATGCTGGTGTTTCATCTCAGTCCACTGGAAATCCTTCTCCCTTTACTTGGCATCTGCGTTTTGGTCATCTCCCTCTTCAGAAGCTGCGACATATCTTGCCCCAGATTTCACCAAAGTCTTCTTTTCAGTGTGAAGCGTGTCAATTGGGGAAGCATCACATATCTACTTTCCCCAGTCGTGAGTCTCGGAGCAATCGCTCCCCTTTTGAGTTGTTGTATGATATTTGGGGTCCGAGTCGTGTTCCTGATCACCAGGGACACATGTTTTACCTAGTGGTCATTGTTGATTTCTCTAGATTGTCTTGGATCTTTTTATTGAAAAATAAATCTGAAGCAGGTCATGTACTCAAAAATCTTATCAATGAAGTTCAGAATGTTTTTACTTTAATGTGAAGATTGTACGCACAGATAATGACTTAGAATTTTGCACTCGTGCTCTTTCACATTTCTTCTTGTCTCGTGGCATTATTCATCTAACAACTTGTGCCTACACGTCTCAACAGAACGATGTTGCAGAAAGAAAACATTGTCATCTTCTTGATATAACTCGGACTTTACTCATTCATAATTATGCTCCTCAGTCTTTTTGGGGTGATGCTGTTCTTATGGCATGTTATCTGGTCAATCGTATGCCATCCTCTGTATTGGGTGAGAAAGTTCCTCTTTCCATTGTCTTTCCTGACAAGGAATTGTTCTCCCTTGCTCCTCGTGTTTTTGGTTCAGTTGCTTTTGTCCATCAACTCACTTCGGGGATTGACAAGCTCTCACCTAGGGCTGTCAAGTATGTGTTTCTTGGGTACTCTCGTACTCAAAAGGGTTACCGATGCTATGATCCTGTGGACAAAAAATATTATGTTAGTGCCGATGTCACCTTCTTTGAGACTGTGATGTATTTTTCACTTACAGGTGACATGATGACTCCTTCCACTACTGATGATGAAATTTATGTGCCACCTCCTCCTCTACATCGGTATGATAACATACCAACTCCTGCGGTGCCACCAACGTCACCACCACCACCACCACCACCACTTCTGCAACCACTAGTCCCACCTTTACCGAAATTTTATACCCATCGTCCAAATCCTGCTCATGGAGGCCGTCACTCATCCACCACGCCCTAGGTATGTCCAAGTAATATTAGTAACGATGGGACTGACAATGCACACGTGCAGGATAATGATATACATGTGGACAATGCTGATGATTTGGATGTACCTATTGCCTTGAGGAAGTCTAAGCGGACGAGTGCGTCTTATCCACTTGCTTCACAGGTTTCATTCCATCGCCTCATTGGTGATTTTCAGAGATTTGCTGTTGCCTTATCTACTGTAGAGATACCATGGTATTATCAGGATGTCTTGAAAGATAGCAGCTGGCGGTTAGCCATGGAGGAGGAAATGGTTGCCTTGCAGTCTCGTGGTACATAGAGCTTGGTTGCTGCTCCCTCAGGAGTTTCTGTGATCAGTTGTAAATGGGTCTTTACTGTCAAATATAATGCGGATGGAAGCCTTGACCGCTACAAAGCAAGGCTAGTGGCACGTGGATTCACTCAGACCTATGGCGTGGATTAATGGACACCTTTTCTCCGGTTGCACGTTATTCCACTCTACGTGTTCTTCTGTCAGTCGCTGTGGTACGCGATTAGCCTTTGTTCCAGCTTGATGTTAAAAGTTCCTTTTTATATGGGGATATTCAGGAAGAAGTCTACATGCAGCAGCCTCCGGGGTTTGCTGCTGAGGGGGAGTGTCAGATGGTGTGTAGACTTCACGAGGCCATATATGGTTTTAAACAAAGTCCGCAGGCATGGTTTCAGAAGCTTTCAAATCTCATCCAGAAGCAAGGGTTCATAAGATCAAATGCTGACCACTCTTTGTTTGTCCAGAAGACTCCCAGAGGTACTGTTGTTATTATGGTATATGTTGATGATATACTTGTTACGGGAGATGACATATGGGGGATAAAGATGACAAAAGCATTTTTAGGCCATCAATTTTTGACTAAGGATCTTGGTACTCTACGATACTTTCTGGGATTGGAATTTGCAAGGAATGCGCAGGGTCTTGTGATGACCCAAAGGAAATATATCACAGATATGTATGATCGGGTTTTGATCCTCCACTACTCCCATGGATCCTAGTATGAAGTTATATGGAGATGATACAGAGGAAGTTGACAAAAGAAGATATAGAGAAATGGTGGGAAAACTTCTCTATATTACTATCACTAGACCTGACATTGCTTTTGCAGTTAGTCGGGTAAGTCAGTTCATGAAACAACCCAGACAGGTGCACGTGGATGCTGTATATATGATATTAAGATATCTAAAGTCGTCTCCAAGTGCAGGATTGTTGTTCATGAACAGATCTCTCTATCTCTGCATGTGTTGATGCGGATTATACAGGATGCCCTAGAGATCGGAAATCTACCTCGGGTTTTGCAATGTTTGTTGGCGGTTCCTTAGTTTCTTGGAAAAGCAAGAAACATACAGTGGTGGATAGATCTAGTGCTGAATCTGAGTACAGGGCCATGGCACATGCAAGTACGGAGATGATGTGGGTTCGAGCTGTATTAGAAGATCTGCATATAGATGTACCTCTACCCATGCAGTTACAATGTGACAATCAAGCAGCATTATTTATTGCTAATAATCCTGCATTTCATGAAAGGACGAAGCATATTGAGGTAGACTGCCAATATACTAGGGATATGATTCAGAAGGGTTTGATTTCTACTTCCCATGTCAGTTCAGGAGAGCAGACTGCAGACATCTTTACTAAGCTGTTGCTCAGAGGGCCGTTTTAGAAATGTTCTTCCAAGCTGAGCATGATTGACATCTATGCTCCATCTTGAGGGGGAGTGTAGAGATATTTCTAGTATTTATGTACTCGTCTGTTATGTTTATTTTCCTTGTTCCACCTTATGTAATTTACCCATAGGTTTCCTCTATATAAGAGAGCCTAGGGTTCCTTGGAATAAACAGGTTCTCAATTTCATTTCCACCACCAACAACCTTAGCTGGATCCTCTAGGGTCCATACACCGTTCTTATATCTATGTCATGATCCACGAGTGCTTCATCAAATGAAATTGGATCATTGTCAGACTCTCCTGATACATGAAATCCATAACTTTCAACTGGTATAACCACCCTCGAATTCATTTGAAGAGTTGTTTCATCTTCAATTATCTCTTCAATTTCTGGCTCAGGAATCTTAGTATCTTCAAAGGACTTACGTTTATGTCTTGATTTTTAAGGAAGTTATCCTCTAAGAATTTCACATCCCTAAAGACGAATATCTTTTGGGTCTCTAGGTCGTAAAGTTGGTATCCGATACCATCCTTTCCATACCTAATGAAGTAGCACTCTCTGGTGCAAGATTCTAGCTTACTTGCATCCAAGTTCTTGACATGGATCAAGCAACCCCGATATACATAGAAGAAATAGCGTGTATTATACATAGTGGGATGGCGAGTGCGAAGGCGAGTGTGAGCGCGAAGGGGAAGGCGATGTTCCAGGGGGGAGGGAGGAGAAGAGGGCGGTCAACGACGATGGGGGCTCTCAAGAGGGTGGTAGCAGGGAGTGGACACATGTGTCCCACAAGAAGCCCGACCGGAGGTGTTTTCGTTGCGGGGTCAGGGGGCATGTGGCCTCGTTTTGTCCATCTCCCCCAAGGTGCTTCTCTCGCGGGAGAACGGGACATCGTCAGGCATCCTGCTTGGCATTTCATGGGCATGTTCATACATCTGCTCCAGCATCATATCTTGGGGGCCGCGATGGCCGGGGCATCGCGCACGTTGCTGTGGTTACGCGGGATGGTCCTTCTTTCGCAGAGGTGGTGGGGAGCATGGGTCCCACAAGAAGCCCGACCGGAGGTGTTTTCGTTGCGGGGTCAGGGGGCATGTGGCCTCGTTTTGTCCATCTCCCCCAAGGTGCTTCTCTCGCGGGAGAACGGGACATCGTCAGGCATCCTGCTTGGCATTTCGTGGGCATGTTCATACATCTGCTCCAGCATCATATCTTGGGGGCCGCGATGGCCGGGGCATCGCGCACGCTGCTGTGGTTACGCGGGATGGTCCTTTCGCAGAGGTGGTGGGGAGCATGGGTGGGGGTGCAACTTCTTCGAAGCATGCAACCTCTTCGAAGCATGCAAGTGGTTCTGGAGCTCTAGTAGAGGGTGGTCGTCCGGCAGCCGCGGGAGGAAAAGGGGTGGGCGATCGGAGTTCAGGCTTGCATGCGCTCGTCGGTTTTGCTGTGAGGGGCGTTGTCGATTTGGACGTGGTTCGCTCCCATCTACGTGGGTTCTTGGGCCCGTGTTTCGCAGGTGATGTGGTGAAGTTGAATGCTACGAGATGCTGCATTAGAGGTCTATTGGCTGACCAGAGAGATCGGCTGCTGGCAATGGAGATGTCGCCAACGTATGCTGGAGGCTATTTCAATTTGCGGATGGTCCTGCTCGGAGTTGGAGGTGTGCGTGGCTAGGGTGAAGGGTGTTCCTTTCCTGTCACGCTCGCTGGGTTGTTTGAGGAAGGCCCTACGGCGGTGGGGAACGGTCCAGGCTGTGCTGGATGATGGGCTCTGTCCTGGGGCGTCTGTGGAGGATACGAGGATCCTGTTCGAGTGTGCGAAGAGCTTCCTCGACGAGATTGGAGGCAGAAGCACGTTTGCGAGTTTGGAGGTTGGCTGCTATTCTTTCAAGGTCGAGCTGCTGGTGGAAGAACCTCCGCCCCCTCCGGAGGTGCAGCGGCAGGAGTCCGGTGGAGGGTCCGGGGATGCTTCGGTTACCGCGATGGCGGTTGGGTTTTCGAGGGGATCCCTCGGTGGTGCGACGCTTTCTCTCCCACGCACGCGACGCTTCGTTAACTCCTCCCCAACTCTGCACCTACCGCCTAACTTATTTTTTTTGCATGGTGACGTGGGTGGACGTTTTCATGGGCAGTCACCGAATGTGGTGGACCCGGTTGTGGAGGTGGACCCTAGGGTCCGGGTTGATCAGTCGGGCTTCTTCACGGATCCGGTTGCGGTTTCTTTTTCTGATGCGGATTCGTTGGGCTTCCGAGGTTCGGGTGGCGGTCGGGTGTATCCGGATCTCGTGTCGCCAGCTCCATTTGCGCCGCTTTCTTCCTCTTCGACGTGGTTTTTCCATCTTGGGAGCTTCATGGCGCGCAAGGGGATGCTTCGAAGGTGATTGCATTTTCTCTGTTCTCTCATGACAAGGAGGCGGAGATTGTTCGGGCTTGGACTTCAGGGGTGGTCGCAGCGTCCCCTACATCGGTTTCAAGTGGCCCCGACCGGGGTGTTGTGGATGGCTCCGTTTTGGAGGCGCCTGCCCTTCTGTACGGCGAGGGGACGAGCGACAGGAGGACCGGGAAGAGGTACAGAAGGCGGAATAGGTCCAGGTCGTCGAGGTCGGAGATTGAGCCATGCCCACCGTTGAAGCTGCTCGTAGCGGAGACCGTGGGGGTGACCAGAGTTCATGGGAGTTCTGAAGTTTCCAGATGAAAGTGCTCTCTTGGAATGTTCGTGGGCTTGGTGACCCGGATAAACGGAGGGTTGTGGGATCAAGGTGCATTGAGTGGGGATGCGACATCGTTATGCTTCAGGAGACAAAGTTGCAGTCTATGGCAGACGACATTTGGAGGTCCTTTGGGGCTGGGGCTTTGGACCATGTCTGTGCTTTCGACGCGGTGGGATCGTCGGGGGGGATGTTGGTGGCATGGAGGTCTGCGGTCTTCTCCCTCGACTCGGTGATTCGTGGGTGGCACATGCTGACGGTGTTCCTGGTATGTTCCGCTTCCTCCCTTCGGATGGCGGTGTCTTGTGTCTATGATCCTTGCTGTAGCTTGGTTCAGGGGGAGCTGTGGGACGATCTTCGGGAGATTGGTAGATCGGCGGATGGAGTCCCCTGGCTCATCGGGGGGGGGGGACTTCAACATCACTCTTTTTTCTTCAGACAAGCCTGGGGGCAGGGGGGGCCAGGACCCGGGCTCGCTCGACTTCGCGGACACTGTGGACGCCTTGGGCCTGGAGGTCATGGATGCGGGTGACACCGCGTATACGTGGAGGAGTTCCAACTCAAGGTCACGCCTTGATCGGTTCCTCGCTTCGAACGAGTTATTGGAGGCTTTTGCCTTGGCATCGGTGGCGGCCAAGCTGCGGGTGTGTTCGGATCACAGTCCTATTTTGTGGTGCTCGGGGGAGGCTCCTTTGCAGAGGGGGATGTTTAGATACGAAAAATGCTGGCTGTTAGAGAGCAATTTCTGGGAGTTGGTGTCGTCGCATTGGTCGGGGGTGGCTGCTTCGAGCTCCGCTGCTTCTCGCTTTGTGCAAAAGTTAACGTCGCTGCGGGTTCGGCTGTCGGCGTTCAAGAGGGAGTCGAGGGCGGCCAGGAGCGCTTCCAGGAGGGGCGCGGAGGAGACTATCCGTTCTCTTGACGCGATTGGTGACCATAGGGATCTCACAGTGGAGGAGTTGGCCGACCGCGCTGCGGCTCAGGCGAAGGTTGCTCTGGAGGATAAGAAGCGCGTGACGGAGTGGAGGCAGCGGTCAAGAAGCGTTTGGCTTCGGGAGGGGGACGCAAATACTTCTTACTTCCACCGTCTTGCTAATGGGAGACACAGGACAAATGCGCTGCAGTCCATCACCATTGGTGGGCATCGCGTGGAGGGGAACAGGGAGATGGGGAGGGCTATAGCGGCCCACTTCAAGAGCATGTATACTTCATCTATTCCGAGGTTGTGGAGGTGGCTGGGCCGTAACACGCGTACGGTGGCGGGCTTGCACGTTGACATGCTCGTTCGTGATGTCACTTTGGAGGAGCTCAAGGATGTGGTTTGGGAGTTAAACGCCGATGCGGCTCCTGGCCCTGACGGGTTCTCGGTGGCGTTCTACCGAGATTTTTGGGATCTACTCGGCCACGAGGTGTTGGAGGTGACCTCGGAGTTCCTGCAGGGGAACGCTGGCTTTGACAGGGTCAACCATGCACTAATCATTTTATTGCCCAAGTCGTCGGCGCCGGATAGCATCGACGACTTTCGCCCTATTGCGGTCTCCAACGCTATTTATCTTATTATTGCAAAGGTTCTGGCAATTCGCCTGGGCGGCATTCTTGACAGCGTTATCTCCCCGATGCAATCAGCTTTCATTCCTGGGAGACAGATTTCTGATTGTCTCACGCTTGCATCGGAGATCATTGCGGATTGGAAGAGGAGGGACGTAAGTGGCATCCTTTGGAAGGTGGACTTTAAGAAGGCTTACGACAACCTTGATTGGAGATTTCTCTGGTTGGTGCTTCGGAGGTTGGGGTTCCCGGAGTTGTGGATCTCTTGGATGAGGCGGTGCGTCACCACTGCCTCCTTCTCTTGTATGGTGAATGGCCTCCTGGAGGGGGGGTTGGTTCAGCCTCGGAGGGGGGTACGCCAAGGGTGCCCTCTGGTACCCATGCTCTTTATCCTGGCGGCTGATGTTTTATCCGATTTTGCGACTCATGTGGTCGGTGGCGGCATATCTAGGGGTTACTTCAGGGGGGATGTGATGGTACCTATCTTACAATACGCGGATGATACGCTGTTCTTCATTGAAGGGGGGCTCGATGAGGCGAGGGGTATGGCCTTGGCTCTGGAGATCTTTGGCGAGTTGTCCGGGTTGTTCAAGAACGATTGCAAGTCCAAGTTCGTCCCCTTCGGCCTTGCGGCTCAGAGCAGTGTCGAGTTTGCGGTGGCCTTGGGGTCGGCCTGCTCCTCTTTGTCGATGGACTACCTGGGGATGCCTCTGTGCGTGGGGAGGACACGGCTGAGGGATTGGCTGAGGGTGGTGGAGAAGTTGGAGGCTAGATTGGCTGGCTGGAAGTCCGCGATTCTCTCGAGGGGTGGCCGGCTTGTCCTGCTGAAGGCGGTCCTTTCGTCTATTCCGATTTATTTTTTGTCCAACCGGAGGATGCCTAAGGCCCCGTTCGGTTGGGGGGTTACCCCCCACTTTGGGTGGGAAACCCCCCAAAACCCACACTTTTATCCCATTAGTCGGGCCCACTCCCTTCCCATCAAAAAAATATATATTATACCATCATATCATCTAAAAAACATAAAATACTCAACTTCCACTCACTATTCCAAACTTCAATACAATCACATCACAACACTACCAACTTTTTCAAATTTCAATACAATCATACCATAATAACTAACAACTTTTTCAAATTTCAATACAATCACATCACTCAAACCCACACAACCCTTAACCCACCAACCAAACACACCACCAAAAAAACGGGTCCACCCCTGGATAACCCACCAGCCAAACACCACCTAAGGGGATCAGGGCTAGGCTGGAGAAACGTATGCGGGCGTTCTTGTGGGGGAAGCAAGGGGGAGGGTCGAGGGGGATCCACTTGGTGGGGTGGGAGGATATTACTTGCAGAAAGGATCAGGGTGGGCTGAGGGTGAAGTCCATCAAGGATATGAACGACGCCTTGTTGCTTAAGTGGGCGAGCAGGCTGTGGGGGCCGGGGGAGGATCTGTGCAGTACTGTGGTGCGGAGGATCTATGACGTGGGGGGGGGGGGGGGCTTGCCTTCGCAGGTCTCCCGTGTGGCCTCTCCCACCCCTTTTTGGAGGGGGGTCGTGGACGTGTTCTTGAGGAATTCCATGCTTTTCAGGCCGGTCCTTGGTGGGGGAGTCTTTCTCCTTTTGGGCGGATGACTGGGCCGGGGGGGGGGGGGGCACTGTGCTCTCGCTTCCCGCGGCTCTTTGCTTTGGCTGAGGATAAGTCGTGCTCGGTGGCGACCTGCTGGAGTGATGGGAATTGGTGCCCCAGCTTTGCCGCAAATTTCTCTGATCGGAGGTTGGAGGAATTCTTGGCGTTGCTCGATGCTGTGAGGGAGGTGGGTCGCCCTCCGGGGGGCGTGACCATTGGTGTTGGAGGGAGGCCCCGTTCTCGATTAAGAAGGCTTTTGGGGCTATTTCTTGGCCGCCGTCATCACTGTCGGAGGCTGATGTCCGGGATTGTGCTCTTATGTGGGCTTCAGGCTCCCTGAGAGGGTTGGCTTCTTCTTGTGGCTGCTCAGGAGGCAGAGGCTCTTGACGATGGATCGGTGTGCCAGGCTTTTCGGTAGCATCTTCGATAGGTGCCTGCTTTGCAATGAGGCGATTGAATCCGCGGAGCACCTCTTCTTCTGGTGCCCCAGCGTGTTGCAGGTGTGGCAGGGGGCGGGGTGGAGTGGTGCAACACGAGCGATCTTCCGACTTTCTGGATCTCGCTTCAGGCAAATAAGGGGAGACCGGTAAAGGAGATGCTTTATCCTATCGCCATTCTGTGGGCGATTTGGAGGGGTAGGAATGATTTACTGTTCTCGGGACAAAGGTTCTATCGAGAGAATGTGACGAGTTTTGCTAAGAACCTGGTGGTGGATTGGGCGTTGTAAGGGCTTCTTCTATCGCGGCGTGGCTATTTTCTTTCACTTTCTTTTCTCCTTCTCCTATTGAATAAAATTTTTGGGGCGTGCACCTACGAGTGTCTCCCCCTTGATTCTGGATTTCAAAAAAAATGGATCAAGCAACCCCAAATCCTCAAGTGTAACACTGGACTTGGTTCTGAACCAAAGCTTATGAGGGGGTTTTGGATACAAATTTGTTAGGATTCTTATTAAAGATGTATATATATTGCATTCTCTGCTACATATACCCATAAAATAAGAGGTAAATGTGCTTTACTCATCATTGATCGGACCATATCCATGATGGTCCTGTTACGTTTTTCAATAACACCATTCAGTAAGGGAGTTCAGGAGGAGTGGGATTGGATATAATTCCCCTCTTTAAGATATTCCTTGAATTTATCTGAGAGGTACTCGTCACCTCGGTCAGATCGAATTTGTTTGATCTTCCTATCGGTTTTGTTCTCAACCAAATCCATGAATTCTTTGAACTTTTCAAAGGTTTCAAATTTATGATGCAATAAGAAGATAAACCCGTATCTCGAATGGTCATCAATAAGTATTTAATAATATTGATATCCTTTTTGAGTCGTGGTACTGACGAGTCCGCACGCATCGGTATGTATTAGGTCAAGGCATCGTGTACCCTTATTTCGGAAGGGTGCTCTGGTCATTTTACCTCGAATGCAATGTTCGCAAGTAGGTAAACTTTGAACCTGTAGAAAATCTAATGGTCCATCTTTTACAAATCTATTGATCCTATCAACAGATAAATGTTTAAGCCTTTGATGTCAAATCATGGTTAAATGACTTCCATCCTTTCTAGATTTTTAAGGTTTTTATTAGTGGTAGTAAAATTCACGGTCGATTCATCAATGCACAATTCAAAGAGTCTACCAAGAGTTAGAAAACCATCTGCAATATATTTACCATAATGACTTATGATAAGCTTCACACTGAACAAGAATGAATATTCATTTCTAACTAATTTAGGTACATGCAATAAATCCCTTCCAACATCCAGAACATAGAGACATTCTCTAAGTAATAGGACTCTCCCACTAGCTAATGATAGTCTGTACATCCCAAAGGTGATCGTTGCAACAGTTGCATCGGATCCCATCTGGATAACTATCTCCCCATCATCAAGTTTTCCGGTTTCCTGAAACAGATGCAACAAATTGCATACATGAACAGAAACAGCAGAATCAGTGACCTAACTACCTTCTCGTCCTACGAGAAAATTTATTTCAATGATGAAAGTAGATTTTATACATGTCGGAGTATTATATTTACCCTTCTCTAAGTTGTTCAGATAATTTAGATAATTTCTTTTCCAGTACCCTGGCCTTTTGCAATGATGACAAACATTCGTTTATTGGATGTCAGATGTTTGGAAAATTGTGAGGATAAGTCAACACTTTGACCATTTTTCTTCACCTGTTGGGCTTGACTCTTCCGGAACCCATGCTTCTGACTGTGCTCTATGCAGTTCACATCACCGAACATCTCTTTTAGATTCAACATTATTTCATGGGCATTCTCTATGTCCATATCTTACTTTTAATACTTTGAAAGTTCATTCCCTTATTAAACTTTCTAAGCAAGAGATACACTTACCACTATATCTCTAGCAAGATCTGGGACCTCCCTTCTGCTTTTGTTACATCCTAAGTTATGAGAAATGTAACTTAGGCAAAGGAAGTGAGAACTCTTTTTGCCTTACAAGTCCAACTTGCATTTCCCAATTCGGTATTTAACATCTGAGCTTGCCACCCCTAAGATGATGTTGACTCGTTAATTGAACCAACCGTCAACATGAATAGCGCTCGCTATATGCATCCAATACCGCCTCAATTATATGAGGAACAATATTAGGTACACTACGCACACGACATGTCTCTTTGGAGAAGCAAAAAGCCCGATCCATGTGCTCATGTACGTCGGAGCTATGAATTCGCATGGACGTCTTCACCATACAATCCATGACGACAGAACCATTCGCCTTGACAGGAGACCATGGATGTCATCTTATAATCATCCATATTTCATTCAAATTTTAATTATTTATTTTTAATCAAATTGTTATGATCAAATCTTCCAAAGGAATTTCAGTCCTATTAATAATAGATTGTTTATTTTAATTATATTAAATTAATTTAATCAATCCAATGCAACCAACATATAATTTAATTTGCTTGGTATTACTCTATAGTATACAACCTCACATAGTACAATTTTATTATTCCAATTAATTGTTTAAAGTACGCAAAGACTCCTCATAATACCCTTGAAACGGATCCAGCCAGGTCGGACAGATAATGCTAATAAGGAGCGTTTCCACTACAAATGTGGCGCATGGTGCCAATTTGTTAACTCATTAGCATATCCACGGTCTGGACACCATCATCGATTTAATCGAAGACAACAAAATGGGTACAAATTGTACTAAGAGGTTTTATCGATCTTTCAACCGTATATGATACTATATAATAACCACTTAGAAATTTAGGCATCTTAAAGCATTTTTAATGAACCTAAATTTCTAGTCATATCGAGCGAACATGTTGGTTTTGCATGTAAAAGTTGAGCTATAACTATTGTAGTTTGAGGGTTTCTCATGAAGAAACCATTAATGATGGTTGATGGTTATTAAATATTTCTTTAAATTTATGAAACATCAATCAATCAAAGCAAATTCATAATTTTCACGATTAAAATTGAATGATAAACTCATAAAAAAACAATGTTGAGATGATCTAATCATCTTCTGACCCATCTCCACTAAATATCACATATCTAGGGAAAACGAAGTCGAAATCATGTGAAATAAATTCGAGTGGTTTGCTGGTTTGATTCTTAACATATTTAATGTGATTCTAATATATTTAGTGACAGGAAAACAATAGTAAAAAAACTTTTAATTACAGAGTTTACATGCAAAAACAACAACACTGCGGGAACTTTTTGATTTTAAAATGATGCTCGTTCCTTGCCAACCTTTGGCAAATTTTTTGAAGAGATGTCCAGACATTCTAAACACATACAAATATCTCTAAAATTCGTTCAAACATGGCACGGATAGCAGCCTTTTCATAAGAGCAAAAAATTGTACGAAGGATGCATCTATGTGAAAAATAATAAGTTCCTACGCATCTGATATCCAAAACCTTGTTCCCTTAGGGTTTAGATCACATCCAAGACCTTCGACCAAGGCTCTGATACCACTTGAAGGTGTGGGTTTTCTTCTTGCGCATCACAGAAGCGTGGAGATCACATTGTATGCGATCTAGGTCGACTAATCATACTAGTCGTAAGGGGCAACGGAAACTAAAAATTTTCGATGAAACCACATGATACGGGGAACGATTCCATGTCATTTCATCTAGATCACAAATAAGTATTAGGGTTATCTCTTGGAGTGTGCTTGCGATCCACGAGTCTCTAAATAAAGAGACCTCCTGTCTCAAGCTCGATCTGATGAAGTGAGCACTTGCGGACACGTAGATGCGATGTGTGCTTCCTGCAATCTGAGTTGACGATCCAAGTATGAAATCTCCTGATTTCATCTCACAAAATCGGTAGTTTTTCTCACGATAATGGAGCACCGAAGAAGACGGAGATCCACGAGCAGTTGATTTGGTAACACAACGGCATCGCGAATCCCTAGAGTGGACAATCGCCAGGGTTTGAGAGGGAGAGAGATTGAGCATATATGAGAGAGAGAATTTTGTTGCTTCAACTTGTGTGTTGTAAAGGAAAACCTAGGGTTGGTCCTCTTATACAAAATTGGATGGCTAGGATGCACTTCTAATTGAAATTAATGGCCTCGATTTTGTTGTAAAAATTTGCAACAATAATTAATTAATTTTAAAAAATAAATAAGTTGAAGACATTCTTCAACGAATTCAGTTTCAATCAAATCAATTTCATGTAGAAAGGAGTGGAGCCTCCTTCCTAATATAGGGTGGGCAACCACCATGGAATCAATTCCATGGTCGTCCACTCCTAATTGGAATTGGAAAGCCTCCTTCAATTTCCTAATTCATTAGATATCAATATCAATCATATCTTCCACATGTTGCAACAACTTTTGTTGCTTGAATTTTCACCAAAAAATTCCAAATTATTTGTGACAATTTCAATCATGCCATTGATATATGAATCATGTTCATCCATCAAATACAACAACAACAAACAACTACAACAAGGTCTTTTCCGACAATTAAGTAGGGTCGGCTACATGGATTCTTCGCCTCCATTCAGATCTATCTTGGGTCAATCCCGGGCTTATATCCACAAAACAAAGATCCCTTCGTATGGTCTCTTTCCAACACTTCTTGGGCCGTCCCCGCCCTCTCTTAGCCGGCTCAACATCCCAACACTCGCATCTCCTAACTGGTGCATTAGCTGGTCTTCTTTGCAAATGACCAAACCATCTTAAGTGGTTTTCTCGCATCTTATCCTCGATCGGAGCAACACCAACTTTCTTTCTGATTGCATCATTCCGAATCCGATCTTTACGTGTGTGTCCACACATCCACCTTAGCATTTTCATTTCTGCTACAACCATTCTCTGCACATGTCTATGGTTCACATGCCAACATTCAGATCCACAGAGCATAGCAGGTCTCACGGCTGCTTTGTAAAACTTTCCTTTAATTTTTAAAGGAATTTTCTTATCACAGAGAACAACAAAGGCTCCTCTCCGCTTTAGCCAACCTGCATTTATTCTATTAGTAACATCTCCATCAATTTCCCCGTCATGTTGCAAAATAGATCCTAGATATCTAAAAGAATATCTCTTCCGAATGTTATCATCACCAATCTTCACCTCAATTCCTTCACCATTGCTTCCATCAAAGGTGCACTCCATATATTCTGTCATAGCCCTACTTATACGAAATCCTTTAGTCTCCAACTCATGTCTCCAGACCTCAAGCTTCTCATTTACTCCATCTCTAGTCTCGTCAATCAACACAATATCATCAGCAAATAACATACACCAAGGTAACTCATCCTGAATGTGACTTGTCAACTCGTTCATAATCAAAGTAAAAAGAAAAGGACTCAAAGCTGAACCCTGGTGTTAACCAATGTTGATGTCAAAATAGCCACTCTTCCCAGACGGGGTCCTTACACAAGATAAAGCCTATCATACATGTCCTTTATGAGGTTAATGTATAGGACAGGCACTTGTCTCTTCTCCAAAACTCTCCACAATATCTCTCGTGGGACAGAATCATAAGCCTTCTCCAAATCAATAAAGATCATATGGAGGTTCTTCCTTTTAGCTCTATAAATCTCCATTGTTCTCCTCAGCAAATGGATGGTTTCAATAGTTGAGCGACCTGGCATGAATCCGAATTGGTTTTCTTTGACGTTAGAAACTTGCCTCAACCTTCTCTCGATCACACGCTCCCAGATTTTCATAATGTGACTCATCAGCTTGATACCTCTATAATTTGAACAATTTTGAATGTCTCCTTTATTCTTATAAAGAGGCACCACGATACTCTTCCTCCAATCTTCAGGCATTTTCTTGCTTCGCCAAATAACATTGAATAGATTCGTAAGCCAAGTCAAACCCCGCTCACCTAAAACTTTCCATACTTCTACAGGGATATCATCCGGTCCTAGACCTTTCCCAAGTCTCATAACCTTCAAAGCCTCCTCTACTTCCTTTCTTTGTATCCGTCTATAGCTTGCACGATTCAAGTAACTTTCACTACTAGCTAGATCACCCAAAGTGATCTCTCTATTTCCTTCCCCAGTGAAACGTTTATGGAAGTACTGCTCCCATCTAGTCTCTATATCCTTCTGAGTAACAAGCACGCGACCTTCCTCGTCCTTAATGCATCTCACTTGAGAAAGGTCTTTGGTCTTTCTTTCTCTTGCTTTAGCCAACCAGAATATATCCTTCTGGCCCTCCTTAGAGTCGAGATTTTTATATAACTTAGCCTCGCTTACAGCCTTTTTTGCTTCCTTCTTTGCTATTTTGTAATTTGTGACAGTTTCCTCTGTTCTATCCTTAGACATAGCTTTAAAGCATGCTCTTTTAATTTTTAGCTTCTCTTGCACCCCTTCACTCCACCACCAAGCCTCCTTTTGACCTGGGGTTCCTCCCTTTGACTCGCCTAGCATCTCTTTGGCTAATTGGGTTGTCAAACTCTCTCCTGGGAATGTTTGCTTAAATCCATTGAATGTTCATCCATCAAATACTAAATATAAATCATATTTACATTTAGTTGTACAACGTGAATCCAATTCACATTTATATCTATAATTTGAATCCAATTCACGTTAACTTATAAGTTGTAAATCATATTTATAGTTAAATCTCTCTATGATATTATGAATCAAATTCACAATATTTATGATTATTATGGATAATGCTATCCACATTAATCACATCTATGATAATTAAATCCAATTTAATTATCTTAGATACCTCTCTACATATGTCCAAATAATGTGAATCATATCCATATTATTAATGATAATTAAATTATATTTAATAATCAATTTTCCAATGCTCAGATATTGTCAACAATAGAATTATTCTTGAACCCTTTTGAGAACAATGTACCTTCTCCGCGGATACTTGAAAATAAAGACAGGACAACTCTATAATCCATGTATAATGACTTGGATATTTAGATCTAATCTGATATACAGATCTAGAAGACCACTCAGAGATGTCTGATCAAGTCAGACCGAATATCCAATCTTCTTATTGCATTTGAATCATATTCAGATCAATGTCCAACATTTGGACTAAGATTGGATAATTAATATAATAAGTGGAGTCACGAAAATCCAAATCTGTTTCATCACTCCCTCGGAATGGAATCGTTATGGTCATAAAATCGATTAAGATCACACCACCCTCGAGTTTTTCTAATACCCGTACATCTTGCATACCAGAAGACCTAGATTAAACCCAAAGTTTTGATCACATTTGAATTGTCTTTTTTAGGATTTTATCATTTAGTTTCTCATTCGATCATTGGGAGTTGGTATCGATCATATGCTTTCCAAAAACACATATCATGCTTACAAATCTTGTCATGCCTCCAAAGTAAGATGACCATTGATGAAATTTGGTTGATCCCATTATCTCATAAGTGAGCTCATGTCTTCCGATTTAGTAATAAACCTGTATGATCCCTTTGAGAGATTGTATTACTCATATACCTTCGTATGCACACCAGCTCGCCGATGTATAGACCTTGATTAGGTCATCAACCTAATGGTCTGCGTAATGTGCATGCTTAGACATATTGTAACGTCCCGGGCTTAGGTCCCCGGTCCGTTAACGGAGCATTACTGGCCCTGACAACCTCTTGGGATCGGGCCCATACGGACCCGATTAACCACCCCCAAAATGCTTAAGCCGGGTTGTCAAGTAGTAATCTCATCACTATTTATCCCACCCGGGAATTTCTTGTTCCACGGTGTGGGACTATGTTGGGGTTTTACAACCTCCCCCACTTATATTCGCAACGTCCTCGTTGCGACATGGCACATTACTTCTTCCCAGTGACAGTGGCGGCTGCACGCTCCGGGTAGCCATTTCCTCCAACCTCTTTGTAGGGGCGGCTCCACCTCTCGGGTAGCCCTTTCCACTGTCAGAAGGCGTTCGGCTCTGATAAACAAGAAATTCCCGGGTGGGATAAATAGTGACGAGATTACTACTTGACAACCCGGCTTAAGCATTTTAGGGGTGGTTAATCGGGTCCGTATGGGCCCGATCCCAAGAGGTTGTCAGGGCCAGTAATGCTCCGTTAACGGACCGGGGACCTAAGCCCGGGACGTTACACATATAGTAATACATCTATCTCTGGTCAGAGGATGGGCGATGTATCGTGACAACATATGATTTAGGTCTTGGTTATCTCGATCTCGTTAAGTCAACTCTTTGACTTAACTTATCTGACACCTCCAATCTCAATTCCTATATAGAGGATCTACATCATGAGGTCGGTCGGATATCAACCTTTAGAGTGAGGATTTTCATCTCCTTCTCAGGCTAGAGATCTTTTCCCAATAATCATTTGATGATGCTAGATGAGTCCTCAATCTAACTATTTAGATATCATACAGGCGCCAACCACTATGATTCAACCAATAAATCAACAACTATATGATTATCAAGATGGCCATGTTACATAACTCTAGTTGTATGAAGGGACCTTATAAGTGCATTCATTCATAAATCTCAGATAGGGAGTGGAAATCAATAACTTTAATTGATATATAAAAAGATTACAATAATATTTATTGTAGAAATGGTTTGTCCTGGGCTCACATATCCAACATCCAGTACCTACACCACCTCCTCCACTACCACCACCACCACCACCACCACCACCTCCTTCAGTATCTACACCTGCTCCTGTGGCTACCCATGGACCACCACCCAGTACCTTGGCTCAGTTTTTGCCACATGTCTTTGTTCGCATGTCTCATATAGTTCCCTTTAATCATGTACCTTCCCCATCATACAGCATACCCCAAGTATGCACTAACCACATTGTTTCTACTTGTGGCACTAATGATTTATTTATGCAACAGGATTTTTTATAGGATGAGCATGTGCCCTCTCAGGAGGGTAGTTTACATGTTTAGGAGGACACGAGTGATCTAGATGTCCCTATTTCTCTATGGAAGCAGATTCTTGTGAGTTGTGACGTATAGTAAGTAGGTGTTTATAGCATAACACCGAGCAGATGGCATCATGGATCGCTACAAGGCAAGGCTTGTGGCTTGCAAGTTCACCCAGACATATGGGGAGGGCTATCAAGATACTTTCTCTCCAGGAGCTCGACATTCTACATTGTATTTTCTTCTTTATATTGCAATGACACGGGATTGACCTCTATATCAGCTTGATGTGAAGAATGCATTTCTTTATGGTGGCCTACAAGAAGAGGTCTATATGCAACAGATACTTGGGTTCGCTACTGATGGAGAGTGTTTGAAGATTTGCAGGCTTTGTAAGGCAATCTATGGCCTTAAGCAGAGTTCAAGAGCATAATTCCAGAACTCCTTGGATTTGATAGAGTAACAGGGGTTCGTGAGATCTATTATCGATCATTCACTGTTTGTTCAGAGGTCTCAGTGAGGTACAATTGTCATACTTGTTTATGTTGATGCTATCATTGTCGCAGAGGATGATAAACAGAGCATCCATACGGCTAAGGATTCCCTAGGTCAACAGATCGTAACCAAGGACCTTGGCAGTCTATGTTACTTCCTTGGAGTGGAGTTTGCCTAGAACCAGTGAGGTTTTGTGATGACCCAGAGAAAGTACGTTACATATCTTCTCTCTGAGACATGCATGTCAGACTGCAGGCATGCCATTACTCCCATGGACTCGAGCATGAAATTGTATAATGATTATACTAATGAGGTAAACAAGAGGATGTATATAGAGCTCGTTGGGAAGCTACTATACGTAACCATCACCCGACCAGATATATCCTTTGTAGTAATCAAAGTGAGTTAGGTCATGGAGCAGCCTCGACATGCACATATGGATGCAATCCATATGATTCTGAGGTATCTGAAGACCTCACATGACACTGGTCTTCTATTTAGCAGAGGCACATCCCTTGTACAGCTTGTGCAGATGCAGATTATGCAACGTGTCCCAAGGATATGAAGTCTACCCTCTGGCTTTGCAGTATTCATAGGGAGTTCCTTGGTGTCATGGAGGTGCAAGAAGTGGATTATAGGCGCCAGATCCAGTGCATAATCAAAGTACAGACATGACACATGCTAATATAGAGATGTGGTCATATCTGTTTTTACTAACCTACCAGTTGAGGTGCCTCTTTCCATGCACATCCAATACGACAACCATGTTGCTGTCTTCATTGCCAACAACATAGACTTCCATGATAGGACCAAGCATATCTAGGTAGTCTGTTACTACACTCATATATGATTCAAAAGGGCTTCATCTCTACTATTCATGCCAGCTCAGGAGATTGTACAACAAATGTGTTCACCAAGGCCCTAGCTAGAGGGCCATTACAGAGATGTTTTTTTAATGGTAATAATTCCATTCCAGAGATGTTGTTCCAAGCTGTGCATTATACATATCTGCTGAAATCTAAAATACGGAAGCGAATCGATGAACATAGCAATAAAAAAAGAAATATGAAACATTTGAACACAGAGATTCTACATGGAACCCTTCTCCCGAAGAAGAGGGATGAAACCATGGGAGAAGGCCTCAAAGGGTCGTATGTTTCTATTGAAGTTTCTTATTGAGTACAGAGGTGTGGGCTCCTTATATTGCACCACAGACAGAACATAGTCCAACAGATAGTAGATATGGGACTAAACATGAGTGGGTGGTAATTGGATCTTGAAGAGATCTAATTATCATTATATTACATTCTCCAACACTCCCCCTCAAGTTGAAGCTGAGAAAGCTGCAGCTTGCAACAAAAAGAAAAAATATACAACACATCTTCACATGATATATCACAAGAAAAATATATGTTCGTTGTTGGTAGAAGACCTCGCTCGAAGACATGTCTGCAATTTTCATGTCATCGGAAAGTATCTCTGCCATGCTTGTAGGGTCGCTACAATACCAGGTCACCGGAACGTATCTCTGTCGTGCCTTGAGAAGAGTCACAGTAAAAGAAGTCCAGCGCAGAATAGTAGTCGGGTAGTGAAAGAACTACACCCCGTTGAAGAAATCGATGCTTGGTAAAGAGAGATGATCGCAATAGCAGTCTAGAGTGTTGGACTGTCAGTCGTGGACATGCAAAAGTCATGTAGATGCATCTCAAGAAAAGTGTGCCTTCTCTTACTCCTCCTTTCTATCATAGTTGATAGAATAAGAGCATGGTTCATTAAGTTGGGAGAAATCAGAACAAAAAAGTATGCATTTTTTGTGCCTCCTTTTTTGTAAAAAAACATTTTTGGTAGCCGTCTCTTTTCTTTCTTTCTTCTATTTTTTTTCTCTAGGCTATTTTTTTTCTCGCACAGTTTTTGCAATTGCCTCTTTTTTTTAAGCCGTTCATCATCATATTTTTGGTTTTCATCTTCTCCCTCTTTTTTTATACAACACACCTTTATTTTTCTCATAAGTTTACAGCAGGGGCCGTTGGGCCTATTTAGAAAGGAGAGAAGAGGAATGGCCTAAAGATATTTTTTAATAAAAGAAAGGAGCATCGAGCCTCCCTTTTTCTTTCTTCTCCCGCATTCAGTTAGGGTTCTCAGAGGTGGGAACTCTATGCAGTACCTACCTATGAGAGGAGAGACCACCGCTGCCTACTGGGGAAGTTTGGCAGGAAGAGGAGGTACCGGAAGGGTGGATATGCTCCGCCTGGAAGTGCGATGCGGTCTGATCAGAGAAGGACACCGAGGAGATGCTTGGCGGAGAAGTACCTTGGAGGTGGAGAAAACCTTCAACCGGAGGTTTCAGAGATGAAGTTGCCGCCACGTAGAAGGACTGCGCCCGATGGCTTGGAGAGGTATCGAGCGAGGCCTGGAGGTATCACTTGAGGAGGAGCACTGCCTGGATGGCTTTAACCTAGTCATGATCACTGTTGTAAAAGTCGGCCGACTAGTCGAGTCGGGGGGGTACCCGACTCGACTAGGCCAACTCGGCCAATAGTCGGTCAGACCCGATTAATCGCCCGATTAGTCGGCCTAGTCGGCCGACTTTTGCATAGAGATTTCTCAGCTAACTTTTGCATAGGGATTTCGGATATATGTTTCGGCGCAAACTGTAAACTCGATTATCCGTTTAGAATTAGATGAGATTTAGGGCTTGTTGTTAGACAATAAGATGAGATACTTAAGGTTACATGCTAATAAGTATAACTCACAAATAAATTAAAAATATAAAAACAAAAAACACTAAAAATGTTAAATAAAAATTATAAGAAAATTCTGTATACTTCTGTACTTTAAATTATAGTTTTTCATCTAGATATAAAATATCAACTTATTAATATACTATCCTGGATAATTTTACTTAAAACTTTGTGATTTAATTTCATGTTGGTTAACTTATATAAGATTAGAATTGTGTTTATTACGTCTAAATGTTCGTTAACTTAGATACTTCTTGTTTATTTGCATGATAGTTAGGTAACTTAGGTTATTTACCTTTTGTGGTTGTTGATTAGCTTTGTATTAATTTATTTCTAACTTCAACTCGTGCTATGTACCAAACATTTTTTTCTTAACATTTTGTCCGTGCTATGAACCAAACATTTTGGTCTTAACTTGCTTCGTTTTTTCTTCTGTTGCTATAATTTTTTAAGCTCTCAAAAATACTAAAACTGCTAAATATATGAATATAAATGAAAGTATATGTTATAAAACTTGATTTATATATTTAAAATAATTAAAAAAATCAAAACCGACTAATGCCTGACTAAATCCGATTACTCTCCTGACTGCCGATTAATCCTTAGTCAGTGACCCTGCCGACCGAGTACTGACTGCCGACTTCTGCAACCTTGGTCATGATGGGCATCTGTAGGAAGAGGAGGTACTACCGGTGGAGTTTTACGCGAGATGATGATGCACAAAAGAGGCTGTTGGTGGAGGGGCGAATAGATCTAACGAAAGCTATTACACTCCCCCTTCCTCCTCTGTTCTTGGTTGTCGATCGAGCACAAGGGCAGTGAGATTGCAGAGCTTGCAGTGGTTTTGATCTTTCGGTGTTGACGATGCTCTGCGTGTAGATGCACCAGGAATAGGGAATCCAACGAACCCTCTATCCTTTGGTATGTGCATGGGAATGCTGGACTCTTTGGACTGGAGATCAGAGGAAGATGCGCCCTTTGGACTGGCGATCGGAGGAGCAATAACACCGTCAGCTTGGGTTGATGGCAGGATGGAGCACCTGCGATTGAAGATCTAAGAAGAAAAACTTGCTGGAGATATTTGTCGTTGTGCAAAAAATTAGGATTTCGTTAGAAACCCTAGAACTCTTAGATTTGAATAAATCTTGAACAGAAAACTTTAAGAACATGCGCTCCAAGGTTGCAGAAGTCGGCAGTCGGTACTCGGTCGGTAGGGTCACTGACTAGGGATTAATCGACAGTCGGGAGAGTAATCGGATTTAGTCGGGCATTAGTCAGTTTTAAATTTTTTAATTATTTTAAATATATAAATCACTTTTTATAGCATATACTCTCATTTATATTCATATATTTAGCAGTTTTAATATTTTCAAGAGCTTAAAAAATTATAGCAAGAGAAGAAAAATCGAAGCAAGTTAAGAACGAACTGTTTGGTACATAGCACGAACAAAATATTAAGAACAAAATGTTTGGTATATATCACAAGTTGAAGTTACAAATAAATTAACACAAAGCTAATCAACAACCACAAAAGGCAAATAACCTAAGTTACCTAACCATCATGCAAATCAACAAGAAGTATCTAAGTTAACGAACATTTACGGCGTAATAAACACAATTCTGACCTTATATAAGTTAGTCAACATGCAAATCGACAAAAATACGTGGGTGTGGATGTGGGAGCGCGTGGGTGTATGCATGCGTACGTGCGCGCACACTCTAAACTATATAAGTATGTATTTGGAATGATATTTAAGAACATTTCGTATATGCATATATGTTTGTTATATTTTATTTCTTTTGTGTATTTTTTATTTGAATATTTTTATGAAATTAAATTATACAGTTTTAAGCAAAATTAGTTGATATTTTGTATCTAGATGAAAAACTATAATTTAAAGTATATACCGAATTATCTTATAATTTTTATTTAATTTTATTTAACATTTTTAGTGTTTTTTTATATTTTTTATTTATTTGTGGATTATACTTATTAGCACGTAACCTTAAGTATCTTATCTTACTGACTAACAACAAGCCCTAAATCTCATTTAATTCTAATCGAGTAATCGGTTTTACGGTTTACGCCAATATCCGAAATCCTTATGCAAAAGTCGGCCGACTAGGCCGACTAATCACCTGATTAATCGGGTCTGACTATTGGCCGCTTTGGCCTAGTCGAGTCGAGTACCCCCCAACTCGACTAGTCGGACTGACTAGTCAGCCTAGTCGGCTGACTTTTACAACAGTGATGCGCTCAAAACGACTTGCTCTGATACCATGTTGAAATCTAGAATGCGGAAGCTAATCGATGAACATAGCAATAAAATAAAAAATATGAAACATTGAACATGAGGATTTTACGTGGAACCCTACTTCCGAAGTGGCGGGATGAAATCATGGGAGAAGGTCTCAAAGAGTCGTATGTTTTTATTGAAGTTTCTCATTGAGTACATGGGGGTGTGGGACTCTTTATATAGCACCACAGACAGACCACAATCCTACATATAGCAGATGTGGGACTAAACATGAGTTGGTGGTAATTGGATCCTGGAGAGATCCAATTAACACTCTATTACATTCAAAAGGGTTTCATCTCTACTACTTATGCCAGCTCAGGAGATTAGACAACATATGTGTTCACCAATGCCCTAGCTAGAGGGCTATTCCAGAAATGTTGTTCCAAGTTGAGCATGATTGATATCTACTCTCCAGCTTGAGGGGAAGGGTTGAGATATTAGCAAGGCCCTAAATGTCGGTTTCGGTCACCATTTCGGAATCGACCAAAACAGAATTTCGATGGAATTTCGGTGGAATTTTGACCAAAATTTCGGTCATTTCGGTCTTTTTTTGTATTAGGACCCCCATATTTCGGTCATTTCGGTCATTTCGATCGAATTTCGATTTCGACTGGATATCGATATTCGACAGAAATTCGACCGAATTTCGCTGAAATTTGAGGCCATGGATATTAGTTCTCATTTATTGCTTTCTTGTATCTCCAGCATAAGGGGTAGTATTGAGATATTAGTTATTATTTATTGCTTTCTTATATTTTCTTTTCTTTATCCATTTTATGTAATTTGTATAACAAGTTTCTCGTCTATATAAGAGAACATTAGGGCCTCATGAATAAGCAATTCATTCGCTTCTCTCCATATCTACTGTATCATCAACATAGACGGCCAATGTAATCGTACGAGTGGACCACCATTTAACAAAACACAGAATAGTTAGATGTCGTCTTGTGGAGGCCAAGAGAGATGATCTCAGTAGTAAGCCTGTCAAACCAAGCTCGTTGACTCTGTTTTAGGCCACAAATGGCCTTAGGAACTCGGCACACGTGCTGCCCTTGACTGAGTAACATGGTGGCTACGTCATATAGACCTCATCCTCAAGGTTGCCATAGAAAAGCATTCTTCATTTCTAGCTGAAAGATGAGCCCATTCTTATAAGAAGTAATAGAGAGAATAGTGCATATATATCCCATCTTGATTACCGGAGAAAAAAGTCTCAAATAATCCACCACCATAGGTTTGAGTGAAGTCCTTTGTTACAAGCATGGCCTTCAATCTGTCAATAAAATCATTAGGTGTCTTTTTGGTTGTGAAGACCCATCTACATGAAACATGCTTGACATCAAGGGACCATGTCACAATATCCCACATACCCTTGGATGTGAGTGCATCCATCTCCTCATCCATGATCTTTTTCCAACTATAATTCTGCAATGCACTCTGATGATATTGAGGAATAGAAATAGCCATAAGAGCATCTGTAAATTACCTGTCACTATTGGATATACTGTCGATGGAAGTAAAATGTGCCATGTGATGTATAGTACATTGCCCTTTGGTCTGCCACAGAGCTATAGGGAATTTTGGTGAAGCATCTGGAGCTATAATGGTGGGGACACTTGAAGAGGGTACATCATCTCACAAATAAGGAACATGTAACGGTAGAGTCAGAATGACTAGTATGTTTCTTTTTGTAGACAATAGGTGGTGGCAGGAGCTCCAAGGGCATGCCACTGACAGATTGAGTAAAGTAGTTGGTCTGTTCAAAGAAAGTGATGTCAGCACCAGTATAGTAACGGTGGCCAATATGGTAGTACTTGTACCACTTTTGGGTACGAGAGTAGCTAAGGAAAGCACACTTGATAGCACGGGGAGATAATTTATTTACGGTCTAGAAATTATAAATAAACGTAGTCTAGCCAAAAGTTCTTGTTAGAGTAATCGATACTCTGATGTGTTATTCCATAGAGCCCTCGGGTCTCTTATATAGAGAGAAAACCCTTGGGTAAATTACAGAGACGTACAATATATAAATAGAAAATACGAAACAATACATCGCAATATATATAAGCCTCTACACTCCCCCTCAAGATGGAGCATAGATATCTATCATGCTCAGCTTGGAAGAACATCTCTGGAAAGGTCCTCTGAGCAATGGCTTGGTGAATATGTCAGCAGTCTGGTCCTCTGAACTGACATGAGAAGTGGAAATGAAGCCCTTCTGAATCATGTCTCTAATATAATGACAATCCACCTCGATGTGCTTTGTTCTCTCATGAAAAGCTGGATTGTTGGCAATAAACAATGCTGCCTGATTGTCACATTGAAGATTCATAGGCAAGGGGACATCTACATTCAAATCTTCTAAGACTGCTTTAACCCACATCATTTCTGTGCTTGCTTGTGCCATGGCTCTGTACTCGGATTCAGCACTGGATCTCGCCACAACAGTCTGTTTCTTGCTTTTCCAAGAAACTAAAGAGCTTCCTATGAAGATAGCAAATCCAGAAGTAGATTTACGATCCCTTGGACATCCTGCATAATCTGCATCTGCACAAGCTGAAATAGATAGATCTGTATCTTTCTTGAATAGCAACCCTGTGCCTGGAGAAGGCTTCAGATATCTCAATATCATATACAAGGCATCCATATGAACTTGCCTCGGCTGCTCCATAAATTGACTCACCCGGTTTACTGCAAAGGCAATATCCGGTCGAGTTATAGTAATGTATAAGAGCTTACCCACCATCTCTCTGTACCTTCTTTTGTCCACCTCCTCAGTATCATCGTCGTACAGCTTCATGCTTGGGTCCATAGGTGTACTTGAAGGTCTGCATCCAGTCATTCCTGTTTCAACTAGCAAGTCTGTGACATATTTTCTTTGAGTCATCACCATTCCTTGTGCATTTCTTGCAAACTCTATCCCCAGAAAATATCGTATCGTGCCCAGATCCTTCGTAATGAACTGGCTTCCCAACAGGGACTTGGTTATCTCAATCCCCTGAGCATCATCTCCTGTAACCAAGATGTCATCAACATATATCATAACAACAACTGTACCTCTAGGGGTGTTCTGGACGAACAGTGAATGGTCCGCATTTGATCTCCTGAACCCCTGTCGTTCAATTAGCTGGGAAAGCTTCTGGAACCATGCTCGAGGACTCTGTTTGAGGCCATAGATAGCCTTATGAAGTCTGCACACCATCTGAGTCTCCCCCTCCGCAGCAAACCCTGGTGGCTGCTGCATGTAGACTTCCTCCTGTAGGTCACCATACAAGAAAGCATTCTTGACATCAAGCTGGAAAATGGTCCAGTTACGTACCACAGCAACAGATAGGAGGATGCGAAGAGTGGAGTGTCTCGCCACTGGTGAAAAAGTATCCAAATAATCTACCCCATACGTCTGGGTAAATCCCCGTGCTACAAGTCTGGCCTTGTATCTGTCGAGACGTCCATCCGCATGATATTTCACCGTAAACACCCACTTGCAACTCACCACAGAGGCACCTGGAGGAATGGGGACAAGAGACCAAGTCCCTCTAGATTGCAAGGCACGCATCTCCTCTTCCATGGCTAGACGCCATCAATCAATCTTCATGGCATCCTGATATGTCCGTGGAATCTCAACTGACGAGACAGCAACTGCAAACTTCTGGAAATCCCCATTGAGACGATGAAATGAGACTTGAGAGGCAAGAGGATATGAAGCACACTGTCTTCGCTGCTTCCTGTGAGTAATGGGCCGATCCAGATCATCCATCACTGTGTTGACCGGTTGATCCTCCTCCTGAAGTAAAGGCTCCTGCACTAGTGCATTGTCTAACCCATCATTAGTGTTAACATCAGAACATACCTGAGGCGTGTTGGATGGTTGACATGTAGCTTGAGCAGGGCCTGGCCGCTTTTTATAGAACTTAGTAAAAGGTACAACTGGAGGTGGTGGCGGGGGTGGTGGTGGTGGTGGTGGTGGTGGTGGTGGTGGATGTGGTGGTGGAGTAGAGGATTGACCCAGGCTTGGAGGTGGAGGCACATAGTCATTAGAATCTGTGGATGTGGAGGAGACCAATCTGTCACCTGCAGGGAAGAAATACATGACAGGTTCGAATGTAACATCTGCGCTCACATAGTACTTGTCATGAACAGGGTCATAGCAACGGTATCCTTTCTGTGTCCTGGAGTAGCCCACAAAAACACACTTGATAGCCCTAGGAGATAGCTTATCAAGCCCTGGAGATAAGCGGTGGACAAACGCAACAGTGCCAAAGACCCGAGGTGTGAGTGTAAACAAATCTTTGTCAGGAAAGAGAACAGAGATTGGAGACTTTTCCCCAAGAATAGTTGTAGGCATGCGGTTGACCAGATAGCATGCTGTAAGTATAGCATCCCCCCAAAAGGATAATGGAGCACAACTCTGAATAAGTAATGTGCGAGCAATATCAAGGAAATGTCGATGCTTCCGTTCTGCAACCCCATTTTGTTGAGATGTGTAAGCACATGTGGTTTGGTGGATAATGCCTTTAGAAGAAAGGAAGCGAGCAAGTGAACGAGTGCAGAACTCCAATGCATTGTCAGTACGCACATACTTAACAGTAGACGGAAAAACATTATGAACTTCATTGATAAGATTTTGAATAACACTTCCTGCTTCGGATTTATTTTTAAGAAGGAAAGTCCAGGACACTCTAGAAAAATCATCAACCACAACTAAATAGAACCTGTGCCCCTGATGATCTGGGACACGACTTGGACCCCAAATATCTATGTGAAATAACTCAAATGGGGAGCGACTGCTCCGACTCTGACGACTTGGGAAGCTAGACCGATGATGCTTCCCTAACTGACATGCTTCACAACGAAAAGACGAACTCGGAGAGATCTGAGGCAGGAGGTGACGCATTTTCTGTAGCGGCAGGTGACCAAACCGAAGATGCCAGGTATACGGAGATACGGAGCCCTGGGAATGGAGTGAGACGGCAGCGTAAGAGTTTCGGACGAGACGATAGAGGCCATTGTGCTCAGAGCCACAACCAATCACCCTGCCCATTAGTATGTCCTAAAAAATAACAGACGATGGGTCAAAAATAGCACGACAGTGCAAATCACGTGTAATCTGACTAATGGATAAGAGATTCATAGAGAATTCTGGTGCATGTAGAACATTCTGTAAGTGCATAGAGGGCAGCAAAACCGTCTCCCCCTGACCGATGATAGGGGAATGAGTGCCATCAGCAATGAGTACAGAACGACCAGGCTGAACAACTCTGTAGTACTGCAGAATATCTTTCTCACGGCAGAGATGATGGGTGGCTCCAGAATCGACAATCCATCCTGTGAGATCATGATTATGATATGAGACTGAAGGACTACCTGAGGCACTGGCTGAAGCAGATGTACTAGCTGACGCCGAGGCCGCAACATCAGAAGCTTCAGCACCCTCTAACGATGACTGTGGCATGATATCATGAAGCCGTGCCACTAGCTCCTCGAACCTGTGATCTGGAGTAGATGCCGGTGGACCCTGAACATGATCAGCGACGCATGCAGAAGGAGGGAAGCCATGCTTGGAATAGCATGTATCCTCCGAATGACCAGTACGACGACAGAATGAGCACGTAGAGCGTATGCGACCTCCGCGGCCACGTCCACCACTTCCTCTGCCACGAAATGAGGACGAACCACCTCGTCCTCTGGAAACTGCCATTGCCGAGGGAGGTGCCGTCGCTGTATTCAATGGAACAGGTACACGACTGAGCCTCCTGTATACTTCTTCCATCGGTGGGATGGTGGCATCTGCAAGGATCTGAGAGCGTGCTGCCTCGTACTCAGGGTCAAGGGCAGCAAGTAATACGCCAACCATCGTGGCGTTGCGGAACGTCTTCTGCTGTTCCGGCGTGGCTGTGAGCGGGATGGTGCTATAGAGCTTCTCGAACATTCCACGAAGAGACGTGTACAGGGAATGAAGAGGCCTCCCATTTTGCTTTGTGGTAAAGATATCATGCTGCAACTGTAGCATCTTTGTCTCGTTGCGTACCTGAGAGTACGTCGTGGCCAAAATATCCCACATCGCCTTGGCGGTGGGCTGATGGAGGACATCATTCGCTATCTCCGTCGTGAGCGTTCCTGACAGCCAAACTTTGGCATACGCGTCATCAGCCTCCCATGAGGCATATATTCCTGTCTTCTCCGGCGGTTCATCCTCGGTAAGAATATGCTTCTTACCACATGACTTCATAAGACCGAGGAACTGCATAGCCCACAGTTCGTAGTTCGTCCCGTCCATTTTGACGATTGGTGCCGAACCTTTAAAGGCACCTATGGCGGGCATATCGACCTTTTGTTCTGACATACTGCCGGAGAAGAACAACTAGAGATGATAGACCCAGAAAGTGTTGTCTACCAAGACCTTTGAGGATTCAAGTGCATATGTAGACGTTATGCACTTGAACCCAACATCTATCCGAGACCGACCGAAGGAGAGGCGCCCCAGTGGCGAGTAGAGGCTGTGGAAGCCTCTACCGAAGAGAGAGATGGCGCCTGGGGGGTCCCGGCGGCGGGGCTGGGGTCCCGGCGGCGGCTGGGGGCCGCGGACGGCGAGGGGGAACCGGCGGGAGGGCTAGGGGCCCCGCTGGAAGGCTGGAGGGGCCGGCTGGAGCGGCTGGAAGGGGCCGGCGGCGGGCTGGGGGGGGTCGGCGGCGGGCTGGAGCGGCTGGAAGGGGCCTGCGGCAGGCTGGGGGGGCGGCGGCGGTGGGCTGGGGGGGGGTGGCGGGTGGAGAAAACCCTAGGGTTAGGGTTTTGGCTCTGATACCATGTTAGAGTAATCGATACTCTGATGTGTTATTCCATAGAGCCCTCGGGTCTCTTATATAGAGAGAAAACCCTTGGGTAAATTACAGAGACGTACAATATATAAATAGAAAATACGAAACAGTACATCGCAATATATATAAGCCTCTACAGTTCTCAATGGGAGCGGAAACGGTGTCTCATCTGGATACCCCATTCCGCTGAGAGGTATACAGACATGATGTCTGATGAATGGTCTCTGAGAGGCAAAGAAACACACCACTGTTGGGTAAACTCAAGAGCAGTGTTGCAATAGTCGACCGACTATCCCGAATAGTCGGTCCGACTATGAGGTGCGCGGGGGGGGGGGGGGCAACTGAACAGACCTCCAGTCGGTCAATAGTTGGTCCGACCGAATAGTCGGCCTACTATTCGGCCGACTGGCCCGACTATTAGGCCGACTGGAGTTTGACTTTTGATATTTTTATTTTTTTATTTTCAATTTTCAGTTTTTATGGGTTACATTTTACCATGGTATTGCAACAAATGTCAAATTCTATATATCTATTGTATTGATTGGTACTTTTATCTTGGATTCATGTTAACTAATGACCATATATGTATAAAAATATAAGAATATATGTATTATAAATAATTTTTATATTAAAAAATACAAAAACCGAATAATTCCGAATAGTCGCCCGAATACCGATTATTCTCTATTCAGTGACCCCTCTGTCTGAATACCGAATACCATCTTATGCAACACTGCTCAAGAGCATTGCCGATTCGTATAATCTGAATACATGTAGAGAAAGGCGTTTTAGTTAACTAAAAGAAGGTCTTGACAATGTTGTTAATTTCTAATCATTCCTTGATTCAGTAGACCCAAGAAGACATGATGTCATCATCTACAAAGACAACAAAGTATCTGTGTTCGGCAATAGTACGAATAGGACATGGTTCTTAAATATCACAATGGACTAAAGAAAATGGCAATGATCGACGTGGCTCAGTCCTAGGTTGAAAGGAAGTGCGATGATGTTTGTCAAACTAGCATGTTTCACACTCAAATGTTTTAGTGAGGGCAACTAAGGAAACACCTAGGAAAGAAGACTAGCAGAGGGGTGACCGAGCCACAAATGCCATAAGAACGGGTTAACAAACATAGAGACAACATCTGTAAAGGTTGCATCAACGGGGATATCAAGGTAGTAAAAGGTCGTTCTTCTCATGTCCCCTAACAAAGATCTGCATTATTCGGATCTCCTAAAAATAGAGATAGAACTCTTCAAAAATCACATGATAGTTCAATTCAACATAGCTTATGAACTGACAACTTAAAAGAAAATTGGATGCACAATAAACGCTAGAGAGCCTGAGCTTGGAGAACTCCATAGTCCCAATAGTGGTAACAAGAGAATGAGCACCGCTCGCTAATCTAACTGACTTCATCATGGAAAAGGGTTGATAAGCGATCTTAAGACTGCTTTCTCTAGTCAAGTGGGTAGATGTACCGAGTCAATGATCCAGACTGGTGCCGAGACCGGAACAGAGTTCGCTATAGTATCTAAGGTAGTAGCTAGATACATTGTAGCAATATTCTCGTTGGGAGTAGAGTTCTGTAGAACCTTTATCAGGTGAATGAGATAAGTCCCCTAACAGTCGACGAGCACCTTGAAGTCCTGCGACCAAAGCACATAATTCTCTGCACCCTTGAGTTTGATAGAAGTCCCATGTACCATCATAGAGACGTAGTGTACATGGATTTGGTCTCGGTAGGAATTTGATAGAGGTATCGGTTCAATTGCGCATGTAGGTGACTAGAGCAAGAATTTCAACGTCAGGAAGGACTACAATCATTTTAGCAGCAGCAAATGAGGGCTGAAATCACCCTAGAAGCAACAAATAAGGGCTTAAGTTGCCCTAAAATAAGCATGGAACTACCTAGTACGGGACATGTAGGTGCTCGGAACCCAAAAGGGTCTGACAACTCCTTAGATGGCCTGGGTGAGGTCCCGGTGCACCTTGGCAGGGTTCCGGCGTGTGCTGGTAGCAAACCAACAACATGGGGCGGTGATTCGATAGCCCTGGGTGCAACGCTGCAGCCTGGATGGAGGTTGCACATCAACACTAGTAGCCTGGGCGAGGATACGGTGCAACTTGGGAGGTACGACAACCCTAGAACGGGCCTGCGACGATGCTTTAGCTAGATCATGGCCTCACACGAGTCCCTAAGCTTGAGAAAAGGAGTCCACACAATGGAGAGGAGAGGACGGTGGCTGGTGGTGGTGGGTTTGGGTATGAGCTTCGATCGTGGATCATTGCTCTGATACCATGTGAAGAAAGATGAGAGAATGAATGACTTGTATTATTAAATAAGTTTAGGGTTTCTTATATAACGTGAACCCTACAGAAAATATAAAATTACATAAATGCCCCAAACGGGGGTTATAGGCCTCAATAACTGTTAGAGTATTTGGAGCATGCGTCACTTATGTAATAGGTGGGTAAATGGATCCCTCCAAGATCCATTTACCTCACCACTGAGTTTAGTCCCATACCGCCTAGTGGTGGGACTTGGAGGCCCTGTGGAAGCTATATAAGGAGCCCCAGGCCTCCTGTAACAGATGAGAAAGTGCAATGCATAACACGCCCCTTTGAGGGCTTCTCCCGTGGTTTCATCCCGCTCCTCACGGAGTAGGGTTCCACGTAAATCCCGCTGTGTTCTTCTTATTTTATTATCTTTTTCCATGTTCACTTCCGCTTCCGATTTTCTAACATGGTATCAGAGCGGGTCGATTCTCGAGGATTTCATGTTCATTATTGTTCGAGATTCGGGTTTATATTCTTGTTTTTTATATGGTTCAAGATTCTAGGGTTTCCTGTTTGAAATCCTAATCCATGGTTCAAGTTCTGCAGTTTTTTAATGGGTTTTTTGAAACCCTAATTTCTGGAGTCATGTTCGCTGCCATCCTTCGATTTGTTCATCTCCATGTCTTTGCCGCATCTCATCATGGCAGAACTTCGAATAGTGTTTCTCGTGAGCACAGTTCCTGGCAGTCTCCACACGATCGGCAGATATTCTGTCCAGAAGAGCTCCAGATCTGAGAGGCGGTTCCAGCCTTTCGTCTCCAGAGCCTCCAGCCGACATCGCAGGGAACGAAGCCCTTGCAAGACGATTCCAGATCCAGTGTGTCCGCGCGACACCATCTACAAGCCTCTGGCGCCTCTACTCCGCGCGTGAGATCTAGTCGTGCACACCCTGCAGCGCGCCTCGCGGCGGCACTCATCTCTCCAGGGCGGCGCGCGTGCCCCCAGTTCTCCAAGGCGGCGATGGCGTAAGCCCTTGCGCGCGCACCGGGCGCACAGCCTCCAGCCTCCAAGCCCTCCCAGGCGGCGCACCAAGGAGCAGGACCCTTCCTCCAGGCGCAGGACCGCGCGAAACCTCCAGGCGCAGGACCCTTCCTACCGCAGTACCTCAGGCGGGGGGGGTGCTCCTCCCCTTCAGAACCTTTGGCGGTAGGCCTCAGGCCGCTGGCAGTCCTCTCCCTCGCGCGATGTTCTCTCCAGGCGGCGGCACTTCACGCTTCTCCATCGCGCCTCTTCAGGCTCCGTATCTATCAGGCGACGATGCCCCCGTATATCCTACCCTCGGCGGCGGCGATATATGAGGAGCCCTCTGGGGCCTCTGTTGCGATGGAACCCTAGGTTCACGGGTTCATTTACACAAAAAAAAATCAGAAAAAGGGGGAGGGGAGAGAGAGTGGCCTGCCGATATATATAAATATAAATATATATATATATATATATCATTTACTGTATGGCCCATGAGCCCAGCCGTGAAAAATGAGGGGGCTACTTTGAGGGCCGTGTATTGTTTTATGTAAAAAAAAAAGAAAAAAAAAGAAAAAAAGGGAGAAGAGGCGCGTACAAAGAAAAGCCGTACGCATAGTTTAAAAAAAATGTTGATGAAAAGCCGAAAAAAAAAAGATGATGAACGGCTTAGTTAAAAAAAAAAATTGTTGATGAAAAGCCGATAAAAAAAAATGTCAACGGCTTATAAAAGAATGTTTTAGAAAAAAAAAGAGAAGAAAAAAAAGGGCCGTAAAAAAAAATGATGAAATGAAACGACCAAAATTCATGATTTGAGAAGCCGAAAAATTTGTAACGGCTTATTTTATTTTCTCCCTATTTATCTTATCTTCTCCCAACGTGGTCAAACAATGACATTCCGACCAGTATGGGAGAAAGGGGGAGTATATGTAGAGTCACAGGTCTTGTTCCAAGATTAAGATGTCAGCTCTTCCAGACCGATCAGATGTTCAGACTCTACTAATCTCAGATTCAGACTCGACGATGACGCATGCCAGTCATTCTTGTTGGTCGGCCAGAGCTTTCATGTGAGCCATAGGGACTCCAGAGCAGAGGACTATTCCCTATGCCATTAAGGGCAAGGGTTTTTTTCATGTGGTATCATAGGGACTCCACAGTAGAGTACCATTCTCTGGGCCAGATAGACACTCCAGCCCCGTTCGTCCTCCTCACATGCACGCCATGAGAAGCAACGTCCTCGACTGCAGCAGCTGTGCGCGTTGGGTTGATATTGTCTGTAGTGTCATGTATTGTGAGTTGAGTTTCTTCCTGTTTGTCTGTTTGTCCAAGCTGAGCATTGCATGCTCCAGCTTGAGGGGGAGTGTTAGAGTATTTGGAGCATGCGTCACTTATGTAATAGGTGGGTAAATGGATCCCTCCAAGATCCATTTACCTCACCACTGAGTTTAGTCCCATACCGCCTAGTGGTGGGACTTGGAGGCCCTGTGGAAGCTATATAAGGAGCCCCAGGCCTCCTGTAACAGATGAGAAAGTGCAATGCATAACACGCCCCTTTGAGGGCTTCTCCCGTGGTTTCATCCCGCTCCTCACGGAGTAGGGTTCCACGTAAATCCCGCTGTGTTCTTCTTATTTTATTATCTTTTTCCATGTTCACTTCCGCTTCCGATTTTCTAACAATAACTATAAGAAGAAATAACCCATTAACTTTAACATATTTATTGTACAATTTGCCCTTTTAGTTATTTGCCATATAGGGTTTTTCCTCTCTATATAAGAGAGCCTTATGGCCTCATAAATAAACAATTCATGCATTTCTCTCTACATTAGCGGTCCTAGACCGAAGTTCTGAGTTCCATCATACTCCCACTAGAGTAGTGGTCCTACCCGTCTCTTGCCACCCGAGCCGTTACCTCCATGTTCCTGTGCACCTCTCCAACATGTTGTTGCCCATGCATGCCGCCCCAACACGTCGCAGCCCCTGCGTAGCTCTCATGACACTCCTCTCGCCACCATTGCTCTTCGTGGCCCATCTAGATTCAAACCACCGGTGGTTCCCACAGTCTGCGGTGCTTCTCGTTGTCGTTACCTAGTCACCTACATGATCTACTCCAACCACAACTATCCTTAGCTGTGTTTGTGGACATCTGTGTCCTTGCATCTCCATAATAAGTCGTATATTGGTCTGATTTTGGTGTCATCTATTAGACTTCTAGATCCGCCTTGCCTACCCTAGAGCATCTTCGGAGTTGATGGGAAAAGTTGTGTTATGAGTCTGCACACACAACCTATTCCCTACATGATTGTGTAGACAAAATTATACCATTCTATATGCATCGATCTTGTCCTTCCCGTGCTTTTCATTTGTCATGACAGAGAACAAGGTCGGTGTATCATCCTCACGGGGTATTATCGTTATTCAGGTCTATGTTGACAACGTTATTATTACTATGGTTTACAGGGGATCAAAAAAGCTAAGGCGTTCCTTGGATAACAGTTTGTTGCCAAGGACCTTGGAGAAGTACGATATTTTCTTGTGCTCAATTTATCAGGAATAAAAAAGAACTTGTGATGACACAGAGGAAGTACGTTATTGATCTCCTTCTAGAGATTGGCATGGCGGACTGCAGACCTACCACTACTCCTATGGATGCTAGCACGAAGTTTTATGATGATACATATGTGTAGAAATATATTATTCACTTATGTACCTTTCTTGTATTTTACTTTCCCGTAATACTCTTTATGTAGTTTACCAATAGGCTACTCTCCTATATAAGAGAGCCTAGGGCGGATGGAATAAACAAGCTTTCTTATTTTCCCAACATGGTATCAGAGCGATGGTCCTAGACCAGAGTTCTCGAACCAAACCCTAACCCTAACCCTAGCCCCCCTTCCCGCGCCTCCGACCTCGCGCTTCCGATCTCGCGCCTCCTCTGCGGACTGTGCGCCGTACGCTGTGTACTGTGCGCACTGTGCACGCTGAGCGTGCTCGGCCTTCTTCGCCTCTTGCGCCGTGCGTGCTGCTCGCTGCGCGCTAGCGTGTGATCGTGTGCATCTTCTGTACGTCTGCTGCGCATCATCTGCGAGCCTGTTGCGCGTGATCTTCACGCGTGTTCTGCGCGTGATCTCGCGTGCTCCAGTGCACACCCCTTGTGCGTGATCTTCCTGCGCACGACTGCGCATGTAAAGATGTGAACCCCTTAGGATCCGGGTACCTGTTTACGACACAATTCGTCGAAATTCCATTTATTGACATCGCATTAAAAGCATAAATTTATGTGGAAATTTTTCGCGCTTGAAGCTACATATGACATTCACATTATTATTCATAACCACAAGTTAATAAAGACAATTGGCACCAAAATCTTATTTCATAAATTTCCATATTATTTTACAACATGTACAATGTCTGTCTGTACATACAACATCCCAAAAATTTGACTGAAGAGAAGAAGCATTTACAATATCAATTGAACTAAAAACTGTAGCAAAAACCACATACCGTCTGGTATAGACCTTGTCTCTTGGAACCATGTATAGCTACTAAACAACAGACTGTCTGCCTGCCAAACATGTTAGGAAAGAAGAGGCGTCAGCGGGCGCTGGTACCTCCCAAAAACTTATAAACATAAACAAGGATTTAATATGTTCAAAAGTAACAAGTAGAAAGGTGGAACAACTCAATTTAATTTTATTTCTACTTGCAAATGTAAAAGGTTTCCAAATTTCTAGTAAGCACCTCTCATGATTAGCCATTATCCCAATATTTCCCACATACGCATATTTATATTGTAACTAGATGATCATAAGTAAGTATATTTTATTCTCATATTACTTAGAGATCATATTTGTGGATTTTGATGATGGGAAAGATGGGATAAGAAGATATAATGATTTATTAAGTCTAGTGGATAGTTTGTGGTCTTGGTTCGTGTGGAACCTCACACTATGACTCTAAGGGTTCGTTTGGTTGCAGGGTTGGACAGGGTTGGGTACTATTCACAGGGCTGGGTGAATAGTAAATTGTGAGAAGGAGGTACCCCTGTGAATAACACCCAACCCAACCCAACCCTGCCCAACCCTGCAACCAAACGAACCCTAAGACTTGGGAAAAGTCTTAGGGTTGGGGTGCCTCCGTAGGCATGCGGTGTTGTATAATGCATCCTAACTAAGTTCCCAACACGTCCACTAGCTTAATGGATTTTTTTATAGTCACTTCCATTTACTCATCTTAATTTGTGATCTTTATAAGGATTTCGAAACAGATTATAGTCACTTCCAATCATCTCAATTTTAAATTGTAATTCCTCCAAACCTTTACAG
This sequence comes from Ottelia alismoides, assembly GCA_037367405.1. Taxonomy (NCBI): domain Eukaryota; kingdom Viridiplantae; phylum Streptophyta; class Magnoliopsida; order Alismatales; family Hydrocharitaceae; genus Ottelia; species Ottelia alismoides. Next base: position 392,682 of record JAZKJV010001928.1, on the reverse strand, counting down.
TAACTCTCTCAGATGTAGCTCTCAATGATGTAGATATAGATGTAGATATGGATGATCTGGATGTCGAATCGCCAAGTCTGTTGGTGAAAGAAAAACTCAAGCGATGAATAAGCCAACAAAAGGCTCTTCCGTCTCGCCCCCTAATTGGAAGGACGGTCCAATAGAGGGATAGGTCTACTCCCAAACTACGCCACTGAGACGGGTGAGAGGGACTTCCGGAAAAGTCACTCTAGAAAAAAACAACCCGACCGGTAACGGGCAACCGAGCTCTTACGAAAACTAAAATCGAGGATCCCCCGCCTGGGTATCCTAAAACAAAGGGTCAGCGGAACTGGTCTAAAGTCGGGATCCCAACGAGGCGTAAAAACACTGCGAGCTCGTGTAAAAACCGAAGAAGGACTGGGATCCTAGACCCGCGCATTAAGCGGCCGCTGCCCTAACCGGGCTTCCTATTCTCCCGCCCAGTTGAGGGTCACCGTGCCCTCGCACGGTCAAGTGTAAAAGTCACCATGACCGGCATTTATAAATATTAAACATCACCAATTCACCAACATTTTCTCCCTACTTGACTTATCATCTGAAACTGGTGTGACCCAACATACAATTTCTTTTATCAGGATTAAGAACAGATTTGCCCATATGGATTTTGTCGATATTTCGCGCAACTGACTATGATCTCTGAAATGCTTGTATATGGACTGATTTGTCTAAACTCAAGAATTATATTGGCATCCTCATGTAATGTACCGATGATCCTTGAACAAGTATAAGTTCTAAAACGAATATACTTGTAAAGATTGATGTAAAATTTCGAATGAAAGTATTCTACAAAGTAATGCACTTTCTGACCACAACTTAGATTAGTCAAATATTCATGAAATAGACTCTGACAGAGGGAGTCACCAAATCAAGGATGTTCAAACAGAATCAAACTCCCTACAGAAGTTGATATTAGAAGCATGATTTACTCATATAAAGTTTGTTGCTTGACATACGGATGCAGAGAAACGTGATCATAAAATATATAATACACCAAAATTTATACTATATTGATCATAATTGTGTGCTATTGATAAAGTTCGAAGTTATAGGATCTGCAGTATATTTATATATATTCTCTCAAGTCACTGATATTTATAAAAATGAACGATATTATTTATAATAAATCAATTTTCTCTTACAGTTATTATGAAATATTTATCAATATCAAAGCACATAATATTTTGTTCAAGGGCAAAGATAAAAGTTTAGTTTACATTTGTCATGTTCGATTACTGGATCATCATTCACTGCAACACCTACCTATAAGCATACATATGCCTTGAATTTTCAACCTCCTTCCACCGAATTAGAACCTCTGTCCAAATAGGGGTCTACATCAGATATTCGGTTATTTGGTTTGATCAGATTTATGCCCGGTTCAGGTTGTACTAGAAGTGCTAGTAAAAACTCCCTAGTATTCGAGTTTTGGCTTTTCATGTTGTTTGTAATCCTCTTATATTATATTATATTATATATATATTGTAAATCTTGTAATATATGATTGCATGTTTATGCTTGTTATTACCTACAATTATTGACAATTCATTTCTCAAAAGTACGGGATTTGTGTGCGGCCTCAACTGTCGTGATGCATAAGTAATCACCTGTCCTCTCTGCATCAACATTGCTCTTAGACCTTTCCAGATGCATCTGTATAGACTGCATAGTCCTGAGTGCCTGAAGGAAGAGCAAAAATAGGTGCTGTAGTCAATCTTTCCTTCAGTGTCTGGAAGGTCTGCTCACATGAATCGTCCCAAATGAATGGAACTCCCTTCTGCGTCAGTCGTGTCAGCACTACAGACAGAGCTGAAGATGAGTTCTGCTTATCATCCGCAGACAGACGGGCAGAGTGAGCGCACCATTCAGACACTAGAGGATTTACTCCGCGCTTGCACTTTAGAATGTAAAGGGTCCTGGAAGGACCATCTGCCATTAGTAGAATTAACGTACAACAACTATCACTCCAGTATTGGCATGGCACCATTCGAAGCCCTATACGGGCAGAGATGCCTCACACCTCTCAGTTGGCGTGAGGTAGGCGATCATGCTTTATATTCCGTAGATCTCTTGGAGGAGACTGCGAGAGCTGTTGATCTTGTGAGACGAAGGCTTCTGCCGGCACAGAGCCGCCAGAAGAGCTATGCGGATCGTCGGAGGAAAGACATAGAGTTTTAGGTAATCTAATTATTTCATCTTCACTTATTCAATTATAACTCATATATAATCAACTTAATCACATACTAACGACATTCCTATATATTATAGGATGGAAATTGGGTATTTCTCCGTGTATCTCCCATGAAGGGAATTCAGAGATTTGGTGTTCGCGGCAAACTAGCACCGCGATATGTTTGGACCTTTTGAGATCCGTGCTAGAATGGGGAAAGTGGCATACTGAGTAGCCTTTCCTCTACATCTTTCAGCTATCCATGATGTCTTCCACGTATCCAACTTGAGGAAATATGTCCATGACCCTCGGCACATCATCAGTTACGAGAATCTAGACATGGAGCCAGATCTGACTTATGAGGAGAAGCCAGTCCAGATACTTGACCGTGCTGTAAAGAAGCTTCTCAACAAAGAGATTCCATTGGTCAAGGTGTTGTGGAACCGACACGGCATTGAGGAAGCAACGTGGGAAACCGAAGTCGACATGCGGGTACGATACCCGCAACTTTTCCGAGGTAATAATCGAAACAAGCTTTTGTAATTAAAAATATGTTAAAATATATGACTTGTTTTCTCTTTGAGGTTTTTATGGGTTCAAAACCCTTTGAGGTTTTTATGACCATATGAAATTCAAACAAGACACCTAATGACCTTAACTCGAGTCTCGAGGACGAGACTCCCTTTGAGCTTTTTATAATTATAACTCCTGGTTTCCAATCGAACCCGGACTCATGGTTCGAAAAAACTAGCCTCGAGGCGGTCGAGGCGTACGCCTCGAGGCGAGGCGGTCCAATTTAGCCTCGAGGCGTGCGCCTCGGACCAGCCCAGTGAGGCGCGCGCCTCAGGTGGCCGAGGCGTAGCCTCGAGGCGTTCCGCCTCGAGGCGGTCGAGGCGTTTGCCGAGGCGTTTTGACTTTTTGAAGTAATTTTTTAATGATTTTAATGGTTTATTTGGTAGTTTGGGAAGCTTATAAATATCTATTTGTTTAGGATAATGATTATATAAGATAAATGCCTAAATCTGATGTTCCTTTTGTGTCCATAACTTCATATTTACTATTAATTGTGTCTAACTATTTCGGCAAACTCTTACTATTTCACTCTTAATGATTGAATTCATAAATATCAAACCAACAATACTCGTAAAATTAACGAGCTTTGCAATATATCAAGCAAAACGAAATGGATAGGGTTCATGATTTCTCATACTTCCATATTATATATATATATTAGACACATAACATAAATTTCTTCGACTATATTTAATCGTACTTTTAATTAGAACAATATTTCAAAGATTTGTTCGAAATAGATAGTATTCACGATTTCTCATGCGGCTATATATTATATGGTAGATACATGACATAAATGTGTTCAACATATATTTAATCGTACTTTTAACTACAATAATATTTCAAAGATAGATGTGTATTGTTTAATTCTTTCACAACATTCATTGACAATAAATTCTTTTTGATTGGATGAAAATGTGTAGAAAGGGATATGATGTTGTTATATCTTCTATTTTAGGGTTCTTATCTATAATATGTCATCATATATTATAGTGCTAAGTATTATATGTTGGGCAGATGACATATAATTACATTGACATATATATAATTATATTTTATGCATATTTTTCTCTATAAACTGAGGCTTACGCCTCGACCGCCTCGAGGCTACGCCTCGCCTCGATTCCGATGAAAAAGCCTCGTTCCGCCTTTCGTTTTTTTAAACCTTGCCCGGACTCGATCTGATTTAGGTCCGAATATCCCAATAAAGTTGTTGGGCAATGTCAAACAACCTAAAACGATAAATTGATCGTGAATCAAAAGTCGTTCGGGTGAAATCGACCAAAAATCGATCGCTTCGTAATGCGTGCCGCGAAAAGCCGCGACGCAAATTCGGAAACTGCAAAACAAACCGAGACCGGCATTAGATTCGATTCGACGAAACAAGACCAACGGTATCGACCGTTCGTCAATCGGAGGTCATTTGATATTTTTAGTTCGCAAAATTTAACCACAAACCGAAACTGTATCTCAGAAATTCGGGTATTCAAAATCCGATCAAAAGTATATGGATATTATACTCATTTTGATCGTCATTTTGAGACGATCAAATTAAGATGTTGTGCGTCAAAATCCGAGACCCGAGCTGCGCATACGGGCAATTTTAACATCCTAAACAATTGAAAAAAAAATAATAATATATTAGTACAGTAACTGTGCTGTGTACATAGACGTTGTCATATTAAAAAAAATTAAATTACAGAAATCCATGTCAACATATAATAACCACATTTGGCATTTCTATCCTCTCCACTTGGCTAGAATTTAGACACTTCTCTTCTATATATATCAGCCCTTTCTCTTGATTTTATTCTCAATTCACCTCACAATTTCCAGCCGAGATTCCTTTTTCTCTAATCCAATTCCCAGGTAAGAGCCCCTTCTCTCTATCTTTCTTCTCCACTGATTCTTGACATTTCTCCAACAAGAGAAGAGCTTCCAACCTTTCTGCTTGGAGCCCCTGCAATTGGCTAACATCTCTGCAACATGCAGCAACTTCAAATAAGCAATTTGGGGTTGCTACTATATGGGCAACAACAATTTCTACTCCTTGATCTATCCTAAAGATCCCACTGCATACAAATGTTCTCATACAGTTTGAAGATTCTAAATAGGTACAACTCCATACCCTTCTTCTTGCTGCCATACATGCATATATGCTTAATCTTTTGTGCAATCCACAACAATTTCTTTTGTTGTCATGCATAAAAGCTCATATAATACGATCCAAAATTCAATTTTCTATTCAGAAATATCTGGCTTCAACTGAACTTCTGATTATAAGTTTATAAACTATAGGAAATCTGGAAATGTATGAAATCTGGAAATTTGCATATTCAGATTTTAATGTTTAAATCATTAAGTTAGTTTTCTATTATACAAATGATTACATAAATTTGTATGGTGAGATATCTGGACTCATTCAAAAAAAAATTAATCTATAATTGTGGGAAATTTGTTGTCTATGAAACTTCCAGACAGGTTGTAAGAAGAGAAACATGATATGAGAATTAGAAAATCTTCAAACATAGAGAGGTGGGAGCATTGGGAGGTTCTTTCGGAAAAATAAGAAACTTTGAAGCTACTGTTTAAAGAAGACATCTTGTTAAGTACATGGAACAAATCCCGTACTTTTCAGAAATGAATTGTCAATAATTGTAGTTAATAACAATCATAAACATGCAATCATATATTACAAGATTTACAATATATATATATATAATATAATATAATATAATATAAGAGGATTACAAACAACATGAAAAGCCAAAACTCGAATACTAGGGAGTTTTTACTAGCACTTCTAGTACAACCTGAACCAGGCATAAATCTGATCAAACCAAATAACTGAGTTCGGGTTCGATTGGAAATCGGGTGTTACAAAAGATCTCGACTTTCATGCACGTGCAACACTAAGTCAAGCGCGTGTGGGACCCCAGAACTTGTTCCGTGCGAGCACCTCCAAATTAATGGGTTTGGTTGTTTGAGTCTGCACATGCAACTAAACCCGTTAATGTTCGTGTAGACGATCATATCTTCAGTCTACTACCCCAGTCCTCCATTATCACTATGTCAGAAAGCAAGGCAGACATCCCATCGATTGTGAAGATGGATGGTTCAAATTATGAACTGTGGCCAATGTAGTTCATGAGTGTGATGAAGTCAACCGGTAAGAAACACATTCTTACTGAAGAAGAGCCTGCTGAGAAGACTGGGGTCAATGCCTCATGGGAGGCAGATGATGCATATGTCAAGGTTTGGCTATCTGGAACCCTGACAATTGAAATTGCTAATGATATTCTTCATCAGCCCACTGCCAAAGCAATGTGGGATATTATGGCTGCTACATATTCTCAGGCAAAGAATGAGACGAAGATTTTGCAACTCCAGCATGACATATTTACTATCAAGCAGAATGGACGACCTCTGCACTCGTTGTACACATCTTTACGAGGAATGTTTGAGAAGCTTTATAGCTTCATGCCTCTGACAGCCACTCCAGAGCAACAGAAGACCTACCGAAATGCCACTATGGTAGGTGTTTTTCTCGCTGCCCTTGATCCAGAGTACGAGGCAACACGTTCCCAGATCTTGGCGGATTCTACTATTCCTCCTATGGAGGAAGCTTTTCACAGACTGAGTCGTATCACTGTTCCTTCGTCTACTACGAATCAGATTGCCTCAGCTATGGCGGCCAATCGAGGTCGTGGAGGTCATCATTATCAGTTTCATGGCTGCGGACCTCGTGGCAGAGGAGGCTGTGTTCGGCCATCATGTACCTTTTGCCATCGTTCTGGACATACCGAAGACACATGCTATTCTAAGCATGGGTTTCCTGCTTCTGCACGAGTCGCCGAACAGATCGAACCCCCATCTGCTTCATCTATGGATCAACGCTTTGATGATCTTGTAGCCCGTCTAAGGGTCATCATTCCTCCATCTGGTCCAGTTGCATCATCACCTACTTCTGAGAGTCACTCCGATGTTGTCGCGTCTGCCTCTGCATTAACCAGTGCATCAAGTAGCACCTATGCATTCACTAGTAGTAGTGGATCAGATACTTTAGCATGGATTATGGACTCCGGTGCCACACATCATCTGTGTGGTGATCAAAGCCTACTTACAGGGTGCAGACAGATTTCTCCAGGCCGTACAATGGTTATTGCTAATGGAACACATTCCCCGATTACTGGTCAGGGGGGATTAGACTGACACCATCCATGCATCTCAAGAATGTGTTAGATGCACCTGATTTTTTGATGAATTTGTTGTTCATTAGCCAAATTACAAAGGATTTACACTGTCGAGCAATTTTTGATCCATCTTCCCTTGTTTTTCTAGACATCCTTACGGGCAACGTGATTGGGCGTGGCTATGAGCAAGGCGGCCTCTATCGCCTTAGTCGGACTCCTTATGCTAGAACCTCATCTCTACCTGCTGGACCCATCTCCCCATTACTGTGGCACCTACGCTTTAGACATCTACCGCTTCAGAAACTGCGTCATGTGTTACCTCAGGATTCACCTCACACGTCCATTCAATGTGAGGCTTGTCAGTTGGGAAAGCATCATCGGTCTACCTTTCCCAGTCGTAAGTATCGGAGTAGTACCTGCAAGTTTGAGTTGTTTCATGTCGATATCTAGGGTCCTAGTCGTGTTCCTGATCACCAGGGACACAGGTTTTATATAGTTATCGTGGATGATTTCTCTCGTGTGTCGTGGGTATTTCTGTTAAAGAATAAATCTGAAGCATGGAATATTATCATCAATTTCATTAATGGAGTTCGTAATGTTTTTTCAGCATATGTTAAAATTGTGAGAAATGATAATGCCCTGGAATTTTGTACTCATACCCTATCCAATCCAGTTATTTTTCATTCAAAAGATCATCCACCAGACATCCTGTGCCTATACTTCCCAACAGAATGGGGTTGCTGAAAGGAAACATCGTCATTTGCTTGATGTCACCAGGTCGCTTCTTATACAGAGTCATGCTCCTCACTCTTTCTGGGATGATGCTGTTCTTACGGCGTGTTACCTCATCAATCGTATGCCATCATCTGTTTTAGGTGAGAAGATTCCTTTCTCTCTTATTTTTCCTGACAAAGAATTGTTCTCCCTTACTCCTCGTGTGTTTGGCTCGGTCGCCTTTGTCCACCAGTTGTCTCCCGGGACTGACAAGCTCTCTCCTAGGGCTGTCAAGTGTGTCTTTGTCGGGTACTCAAGAACACAAAGGGGGTACAAGTGTTATGATCCATTGCGCAGGCGGTATCTAGTTAGTGCTGATATTACCTTTTTCGAATCTGTTATGTACTTCTCATCTACAGGTGATCAGTTGGTACCCTCTGACATACTAATGCTATATACATGCCACCACCACCACTACCACCACCAGAAGAATCGCTACCATCTCCTACACCTCATGTCACTGTGCCTGTTTCACACTACCATTTCACTATACCCACAGGCCTGCTTCTGCTCATGGTCACCGCTCATCATCTAGCTCGCCTGAGGTATGTTCTGAAAATATTACTATTGATGGATCTGATGATTTTCCTGAGCAGGATGTATTACAGAGGCCAGAAGAGGAGACGGATGATTTAGATGTCCCTATCGCTCTACGAAAGCAGAAGCAGAGCTGCACGTCATATCCTATAACATCTTCTGTGTCATTTGATCGACTAACTGGAGATTTCCGGAACTTTGTCTTTGCATTGTCAGTAGTGGCTATTCCACGGAATTACCAAGATGCGCTGAAGGATAGTCGATGGCGTTTAGCCATGGAGGAAGAAATGGCAGCTCTTCAGTCCAGAGGCACCTGCTGATGTGTCTCTAGTTAGCTGCAAGTGGGTATTTACAATTAAGCAGAATGCAGATGGCAGCACTGAACAGATACAAGGCTCACCTTGTTGCTCGTGGTTTTACACAGACATATGTGGTGGATTATCTTGATACATTCTCGCCGGTTGCTCGCCATTCCACCCTACGGATCCTGCTTTCTGTTGCAGTTACTCGTGATTGGCCGCTAGACCAGTTGGATGTGAAGAATGCGTTCTTATACGGTGACTTACATGAGGAAGTCTACATGCAACAACCACCTGGTTTTACTGTTGAGGGGGAGTGTCCTAAGGTGTGCAGACTTCATAAGGCTATCTATGGCCTTAAGCAGAGCCCTAGAGCTTGGTTCCAGAAGCTCTCAGACCTGTTTGAGAAACAGGGGTACAGACGTTAATGCTGATCATTCCTTGTTTGTACAGAAGACACCCAGAGGTATTATTGCAGTTATGGTGTATGTAGATGATATTCTGATTATAGGTGATGATGAAACAGGAATCCAGGGGGCAAAAGAAATGCTGGGCCGTGAATTTGTCACCAAGAACCTTGGAGTTCTTAGATATTTTATGGACTGGAGTTTGCCGGAAATCCTCATGAGTTGGTAATGTCTCAGAGGAAATATGTCACTGACCTGTTGAGTGAAATAGGAATGCTTGGTTGCCGACCTGTGAGGCCCGCTCCCGCGGATCTGGGAAACCCGTTTACATATCAGCCGTAGTATCATTTTCTCTAAGGACCACATTAGAGTATTGAAAATTAGGGGAAATTTTTTTTTATGACATTCAGAACTATAACATGTCACACTTATATTGCATAAATTCCATAGCAGTTAACATGTAACAACAGAAATTACATTATGTACATGTATCCCAATTATATCTGAAGAGAAAAAAACATTAATAATATCCTTGAACATACATACCTGATATGTTTTGCTTCAGAAACTGACATTCAACTCTCCCAATACAACGGTGCAGGTATTTTGCCTGCAATCCATGGAATAAGGAGAAAAGAACATCAACAATTGTTGAGTAAATCTTAATTAATTAAAATAACAGGAAATTTAGTGGTTCCAAAAGAAAGCAAGTAATTTGGCCCTGACAGTTAAAATTTAAAGCTACTTGCAATGAAAACAGGCTTTCAAGTTGTTTGGTATGTAAAACCCCAATCTACTCATTCTACACTAATTACCCACATAATCATTTATATATAAATATCATATGGTCCATATTTGAGTCATTTGCCTTTCTATTAATTATAATATAAGTTTGATTGGTCTTGAAAATGTGATTGATGAGACTCTGATATGATCATTATCTCTATTAAATGCTTATAATGATGTTTAAGAATCTTGTGGATTGATCATAGTAAGGGTATATGATGGATAAGGGGTTTTGATTCTTTTCTTGTTGATTTTCTCAAGCCTGGTAGATAGTTTGATAAGGATGATTTTCATGATATGGTCTTTTCTCTTTGCCAGAAATTATTGGCAGAAAAGTAACTAGTTCAACGGAAACCAACTCAACTGTAATTCAACTTTAGCCAACTCAATTGTGACTCAATCCAATCTCAAATGTATCTTTTTCAGATTCAACTATAACTGATTCAGATGTAGCCATAGAGGATTCAGATGTATATATGGATGATTCGGATGTAGCATCGCCAAGTCTGCTGGCGAAAAATAAACAAAACTCAAGTAATTAGATTTTCAGTTTTGTCGAATTCGATATAAATACATGATTAATTAAGCAAAGACTAAAGGAAAATGCCATTGCAATCCCAAATGAAGAGCCAACTACTTTTAGAGAAAGCATGCCATTGTTTACCATATGCAAAGTATAGGACATTTAGTCAAGTTATGACATTCTTGAAAGATATTTCAAAGGAATGATGATATAGTTCAAAGATATATAGAAATGATGCAACTGATCAAAGATATAAACATGATATGCATCATTGATCTTAAAATGAACAATCGGCTAAAACAAGTGTAAGGAAATAACATGGATGGCAGCAAAAGGGGGTTTTAGATTGTACCTTCGATTTGTTCCATTATTGGAGAAGTAAAATGCATTTGTAGCAATTGGTTGGAGGAGAATTTTTTCTTTGCTTGGCAGTAGCTTGCAACCACCAAGAGGTTGCTGCATGCACCTTCTGGTTGCCGTAATTGCAATGGTAGCAAGGGCTGGAGTTAACAACAATTCTAGCTGCATGGAAACCTCAATTTGGGGTTTTGTTGAGTCTCCAAATTGGTTGGAATGGCTGCCAAGATCAGATGTTGAAAGGAATAAGAGGGGAGGATTTTACCCTTTTGTTTATCCATTTTTTTTGAGAGAGAAAAGACCTTTATTTTGGTAGCAGCAGTGGCAGCCTTTGAATGCAGTAGCTTGCTGAAATTGGGAGCAGCAGGTCCACTTTGTTGAAGCTTCAACAGTGGAAGAAGAATTCCACCTGTAGCATCTCCACACTCTGCTGGACTACACTCTAAATTGAAGAAAGGGACCACTCTCATGATGGATTTTGGGGAGAAGAGTTAGAGATAAAAGAGGGGAAATGATTGTACCTTGGATCTCTAAGGTTTTGGAGATCAAAATGCATGCAAGAGTAAATCTCCAGCAGGAAACATCTGTTCTAGAGCTGCTTCAATAGCAGCTCCAGCTTCCCAGCTGCTTGCAGCAGCCTTTAGGTGACCAAGGGCAGTGGTCGGGGTGAATTGGAGTCTCCAACGATTGCTGGACAGCAGGCAGGAGGGTGTAGCTCCAAAGGAGGAGGAGCCTTGGGTGTAGCAGCAGCTGGAGGTTGCTGGGAGCAGCCCCCATGGAGAGGAGCAGCAGCTCCAGGCTGCTTGCTGCAGCTCCTGAGATGCCCAATCAATGGTTTCAGCAGCATGGAGATCTTCAAGTTCTGCAACAGCAGCAACTGTCCAAGGAGAAGGGCTGGAAAAGCTCCTTCGGATGTGGCTTTGGAATTATAGAGAAATGAGGAAGAGAGGTTTGGTGTTTATATAACCAATGAAGTAGGTCCTTTTTTTTTGACAAGTGGATACAAAGAAGAAGCCAAATGGAGACACATATTGAGCCATGTGGAGGTAGTCAAATGAGTCAAATGTCTACTGTACAGCAGCAGTCCTGCAGTTATTATATATATATATATTTTACCAAATATCTCTTTTATAATTAGAAAACCGAAGTTGACCGTATAGGCACCTCGAGTGTTGGATTTTGGTGTACAATAGCTCGTTTTGATCGTCTCTAAACGACGATCAATATGAGTATAATATCCATATACTTCGGATCGAAGATCAATTCTCGAAATTTCCGGGATACAGTCTTGATTAGTCATTAAATTTTACGATTTTAAAATATCAAATGACCTCCGATCGACGAACGGTCGATTCCGTTGGTCTTGTTTTGTTGAATCGGATTTTTAGGTGGTCTCGGTTTATTTCACGGTTTCTGAATTTGCGTCGCGGCTTTTTCGGGCACGCATTACGGTGCGATCGATTTCTGATCGATTTCGCACGAACGAGTTTTGGTTCATGATTAATTAATCAATTTATGTTATTTAACTTTGATTAATCACTTTATTGAGTTATACGGACCCTAATCGAGTCGGGTTCGGGTTTGTGCAGATCCGGACGTTACACGACCTGCTACTACACCTATGGATCCTAGTATGAAATTATATGATGATGACACTGATGAGGTGAATAGGAGAAGATACAGAGAACTGGTGGGCAAACTTCTCTATGTTACTATTACCAGACCCGATATCTCCTTTGCTGTGAGTCGAGTGAGCCAGTTCATGGAACAACCACGTCAGGTACACATGGATGCCATACATATGATACTCAGGTACCTTAAGTCATCTCCAGGTGCAGATCTACTGTTTAAGAAAGGCAAGGAGGTTACTATCTCAGCTTGTGCAGATGCAGATTACACAGGGTGTCCCAAGGATAGGAAGTCCACCTCTGGGTTTGCTGTGTATGTTGGAGATTCTCTAGTCTCATGGAGAAGCAAGAAGCAAACGGTTGTAGCAAGGTCTAGTGCTGAGTCTGAATATAGGGCTATGGCCCAGGTCAATACAGAAATGATGTGGGTAAAGGCTGTGCTTACAGATCTGCGTATAGAAGTCCCGCTTCCTATGGCTTTGGAATGTGACAATCAGGCGGACCTATTCATTGCAAATAACCCAGCATTTCATGAACGAACCAAGCACATTGAGGTTGACTGCCACTTTATACGTGATATGATTCATAAGGGGTTTATTGTTACATCCCATGTTAGCTCAGAGGATCAAACTGCAGACATTTTTACCAAGGCATTACTTCGAGGGCCGTTCCAGAAGTGTTCGTCCAAGCTGAGCATGATCGATATCTATGCTCCATCTTGGGGGGGAAGTGTAGAAATATATTATTCACTTATGTACCTTTCTTGTATTTTACTTCCCGTTGGACTCTTTATGTAGTTTACCCATAGGCTACTCTCCTATATAAGAGAGCCTAGGGCGGATGGAATAAACAAGCTTTCTTATTTTCCCAACAATATGACTTGGACATGAGGAGATACATGGAGCTTGTTTGGAAATATCCTATATGTGATGATTACAAGGCCACAAATCTCTTTTGCACTGAGCAAAGTCAGCCAGTATATGGAGAGCCACGTCAGGCGTATGGATGCAATCTCCATGATCCTAAGATATCTGAAGTCTTCGCCAGATACATGGTTACTCTTCAGTAAATGGACATCTTGAGACCACTGCCTGTACATATGCCAATTATCCAAGATGCCTAAAAGATAGAAAGTCAATCTTCGGATTTGTAGTGTTCATTGGAAGCTCACTAGTCTCATGGATAAGTAAGAAGTGAATTTTTGTTACTAGATCGAGTGGTGAGTCTGAATGCAGGGTTATGGCGCTAAGAAGCACTGAGATGATGTAGGTTAGGTTTGTTCTGACTGAACTAGCTATTGATGTACCTCTTCCCATTTAGCTACCATGTGACAGTTAGGGTGTACTGTTCTTTGCCAACAATCCAACATTCTACGAGAACACCAAACATATTGTGGTAGATTGCTATTACACTAGAGACACGATACAAAAGCGTTTCATCTCTACTTCTCATGTCAGCTCAAGGGAATAGACTACATACATATTCACCAAGGCTCTAGGCAGGGGGCCATTTCAAAATTGTTGTTCCGAGCTGAGCATGATAGATATCTATGCTTCAACTTGAGGGGGAGTGTTATAGGAAGCAGTATTTATATATTTATCATTTCTTTTTATACAGCTTCTCCATTATTTATTTGTCGTTTAAGGGTTCTCATCCATATAAAGAAATCCTATGGTCACAAAATAAACAAGTTATCATTTTCCTTGAGTTGTCAACGGGGAGGAAAATTATCGGCTATAAATGAGTCTACAAGAGAAAGACACGAAACTCATGCAATAAAGGCATCATATACAAGGACATATAATTGCAAAATGATACAATCCATAAGATATGCGTGGATTAAAATGTGATGTTATCTTCAATGTCTTGTGCTACTAGCTCTTGTAGTTCATCGAGACCTAGAGCTGGAGTAGTAAGATGTGATAACAACTTTTCTGTATGGTGAATTCGAAGAAGACATTCTGGTGAGCCAATTAGATGATTTCATTTTTTTGAAATAAGGAAAACCATGTGTGGATATTAAAGAAGTCCTTATATTGACTCCAACAGTCTTGCAAGCAGTGGTACAAAAGGTTTGACACTTTCATGGTTGATCTTGGTTTCAATAGGAGCCTATATAATTGTTGTACTTACCACACAAGGTGGAAAGTGAATCCTATGTGTATGTTGCTTTACGTCGACGATATATTGATTACCACTAAGAAAAATACCATTGATGATATGAAAAAGTTTTTTAGTTCCAGAATTTGACATGAATGACCTTAATGCAATAGAGGAGATTTTAAGGTGAAAATCATTATAGATCATGCAGAAGAAAACCTTATTTATCTCAAAAGAACTATATTAAGAAGATCCTGGTGAGATTTGGGATGTCCAATGTGATACCTATGAACACTCCATCTCTTAAATACCCGTCTTTCAATATCTCTTGCGTCTCAATCTATTGTTGAGGAGTACATGTCTTGAGTTTTCTATACTGTGCTGCTGGGAGTCTTATGTTTGTCAGTTTTATTAGCTATTCATGGGAAATCCATGGAAGGGAATTAGCATGCAATAAAGAAAATTTTTCGTTATATAAGAGGAACCTTTGGTATTGACCTTGTCTATGGATCTGATTCAAATGGATACCCATATTCATACTATGCTGCCAAATTTTGATGGGGGAGATCAATAACAAGCCATATCTATACTTTAGAGACTTTTATCATTAGTTGGGTAGCTACTTTTGGCATAACAACATTCCCCACCGTGAATTAAGTCCTCAGATAGCAGGACTACATTTGTTACTCCCTTCACCACCATCTCCTCTCTGTAGATATTATCAATAGTCGACATTATACTACGTCGAACATGAAACTTGTGATTGATAGTGAAACATCGATTTTCTTGTTGAGATCCGATTCTATCTTCAGAGATTTCTCGAGATATCTTCTTACAAAGTTTTGTTATAGGATCTATAACAACCTCTGGCTTAGGTGGGCAGCCCGGTAAATACACATCTACAGGAATTAGCTTATTGACCCCTCGATCGATACTATAAGAATCGGTACTGAACATCCCCCCTGGAATAGTACAGGCACCCATAGCAATGACATATTTCGGTCCATGCATTTGCTTATTTAATCTCACTAAAGAGGGAACCATTTTCAATGTTACTGTACCGGCTGTTAAAATAAGGTCTGCTTGCCTAGGACTCGATCTTGGTACCAATCCATAATGATGAAAGTCAAATCAGGAGCCTATTAATGCAACAAATTTAATATAATAATTAGTACCATATAAAAGCGGCCATAAACTGGAGACTCTTGACCAATTCTTTCAATGTTTGAACTTGCTTCCAGTAAAGCCTTGGTGAGTGTTGGGATATTAGTTATCATTTATTAATTTCTTATATTTATTTTCTTTATGTCCATCTTACGTAATTTGCCCAACAAGTTTCTCCTCTATATAAGAAAACCCTAGAGCCTCATGAATAAATAATTAATTATTTTCTCTCAACATGGTATCAGAGCGATGGTCATAGACCACAGTTGTCGTACCCCATCCATGCCCTAGACCCCACCCACCGCCCTCTCCTCTCATACACGGCACGCCGTTGCCAGCTCTCAACATGCCTCTGCACGTTACTGCGCGCCATAGGGTGCCACTGCACGCTTCTGTGCAGCACCACGATTCTGCTGTTGCTGGGTTTTCGTGCACTGCCCAACACCTCCTGCAACACTTCTGGGTAGTCGTACACGTCCAACACCCCCCTCTACCATCCCCTGTGGTCAATTTATCTCTTCTCCGTCGTCAAATTGCAATATGAAATGGTCTGATTTTGACCAGAAAAGGTGATTTCAGACCCTATGAATCTTCTTTTCCGACTCTAGCGTGGATCGAGGATTGACGAGGATGGTTGTATGAGTCTACACATACAACCAATCCTCTATATGATCGTGTAGACTCGCTCGGATTAGTCTGCTTCCTCAGTCAAGTTTCGTTTTGATCTTTTTTCTCATCATGTTAAAGAACAAAGGTGATGTCTTCTCTTCATGAGGTGCCTTCAAGGGCCCGGCTCCTATCATAAAGATGGACGGGACCAACTAGGAGTTTTGGTCCATGCAGTTTATGACCCTTATGCAGTGCAATAAGGAGCACATTATGACAAAATCCGAGTCGGTGAATAAGACTGGAGACAATGCTTTGTGTATGCAAGATGACACAGACACACATGTTTGGCTCTCTAGGACACTCACCACAGAGACTGCCAACGACATTGTGAACTGACCCACTGTTAAGGTGATGTGGGATATTCTGGCAGTCATGTATGTCCAAGCGAAGAACGAAGCCAAGATTCTTTAGCTACAATTTGATATATATATATATATATATACGACCAAGAAAAATAGTCATCCTTTGCATACTGTTTGCTCCTCAGTTCGAGACATTTTTGACAAGCTTCATGCTCGTTACTACTTCCACGGAGCAACATATGGCATACATGAACTCCACGATGGTTGGAGTTTTCTTAGAAGCCATGGATCCTGTTAGAAACTCGGAAGCGGAAGAGAACATGGAATAAAGATAATAAAACATATAGAACGCGGGATTTTACGTGGAACCCTACTCCGTGAGGAGCGGGATGAAACCACGGGAGAAGCCCTCAAAGGGGCATATGCTTCATTGCTTTTTCTCAATGAGTACAGGAGGTATGGGGTTCTTTATATAGCCTCTCCAGAGCCTCCAAGTCCCACCGTTGGACGATGTGGGACTAAACACTGGATGTGGTAAATGGATCTCCTCCAGGATCCATTTACCCTGCTACAACTCAATAGGCGCATACAACTTATGCTCCAACACTCCCCCTCAAGCTGGAGCATGCAATGCTCAGCTTGGACAAACAGACAGAAACTCAACTCAACGCTACAAGACACTACGGACAATATCAACCCAACGCGCACATTGTTGCAGTCGAGGACGTTGCTTCTCATGCCGTGCAGGTGAGGAGGACGAACGAGCTGGAGTGTGAGTCGACTGAAGACTCGGAATCTGACCATCGAGTCTGAACTTGCGCCTGAAGTCTCCTCGTCGGAGAACTGGGTCTCTCCCATCTGGCTCAGAGAATGGTGCACTGCTCTGGTGTACCTATGATACCACATGAAAACCCTTGTCCTCAAGGGAATGGTCCTCTTCTTTGGGAGTCCCTATGGCTCACATGAAAACTCTGGCCTGACAACAAGAAGAATGATGGGGACCTCTGACAATGATGGCAACATATGCTCATCTGAAAAGAAGACCGCATCCATGTGCGTGTCTGAAACTGGAGACTCAGAATCAATCGTCGAGTCTGAACAACTGCGCATCAAACTGTGACTCGGAATCTGAACTTCGAGTCTGGAACTTGCGCATGAAGAATCTTTATCTGAAAACGTTTAGAGTCTGGAAATCGACTGGTCTGACGGATCTCTGAATCTGGAAGAAGACCTGTGACTACATATATACTCCCCCTTTCTCCCATACTTGTCGGAACATGAACATCGACAAAGTTGGGAGAAGACAAGATAAATAGGGGGTAAACAACAAGAACATGAAACTTGCGACTTTTCATCATCAATTTTTTTTAAGCCGTCATTTTTTTGAAACATATTTTTTTAAGCCTTTGACATTTATTTTTTTTCGGCTTTTCTCATATTTTTTTAAAACATTTACGTACGGCTTTTTATTGTACGCGCCTTTTTCGAATTTTTTTAAATGCGTACAGCTCTTTATTTTGTACGCGCCTCTTTTTCTTTTTTTTTTTTTCTTTTTTCTTTTTTTTTTGCAATTTGTACTTCTCCTTTCTTCTCTCTCTCTCTCTTTTAATAAATGGCCAAAATCGGCCCACAAAGCAGCCCTCTTGGGTTCCCTCTTTTTTTTTACTTTACACGGCAGCCCCTGTACTCCCTTTCATTTTTTTACTAGGCCCCCATCGTTTTTTTAACCGTCAGCCCACAGACATTAACAATACATTTTTTTTAATAAAGAGCCCACGGCTCTTTAGGGTTCCTTTGACAAACCCCCTTTTCCCGATTGAAGTTGCCGCCACCGCCGCTGTGGAGTAAGGGAGAAGAGATGGAGCGCGCGAGGGGCTGGAGGCGCCGCCTTGCGCCTGGGCTGAAAAGGATGGCGTCGCCGCCTGGAGGAGGGAGGCGCGGAACCCGCCGCTCGCGCTGCTTGGGCATTTGCCGCCTACTGGGATGCGGATGGAAGGGATCGGCTGGGGAGGTGCTGCTCGGTCTGGCGGTGCTGGAGTCGCCATCGCCTGGGGTGCGAGAATGGGCCGGAGGCGAGCGCACATCGCGCGTTGGGCAAGGCCCGCCGCCTGGGGCTACCTGGGGGATGCCGTGGCAGAGGTTGCCTGGAGCGTGCTAGGGGCCGCGTCGTTTAGGGTGCTAGGGTCCGCCTTGTGTTGGACTTGGAGGCGTGCTAGGGGCCGCCTTGCGTTGGACTGGGAGATGCCGCCTGGGGCCACCTGGCACATCGCGCGTTGGACTTGGAGGCTTGTACGACTCGCGGCCTGGGGGCTGTAGGGACCTCGACCTTGGAAGATTTGCTGCGCCTGCGTGAACTGATGGATGCAGCCGCCACGACATTTGGATCATGGCTCGCGATGGAGCCTGGATAGGGGGCTGCCTGGAAAAGGGCATCGATGTGCCTGAAGAACTTTGTTCTTAAAAACCCTAGAACATGATAATCTGGAACTTGAAGGAACTGAACAATACTCCTTCATCTTTAATCAAACAATCGAAAAACTGAATCGAATCTCGAAAAAAAAAATTCTCAAGAACAAATCCTCGAGAATCGAACCCGCTCTGATACCATGTTAGAAAATCGGAAGCGGAAGCGAACATGGAATAAAGATAAAAAAACATATAGAACGCCGGGATTTACGTGGAACCTACTCCGTGAGGAGCGGGATGAACCACGGGAGAAGCCCTATCAAAGGGGCATATGCTTCATTGCTTTTTCTCAATGCGTACAGGAGGTATGGGGTTCTTTATATAGCCTCTCCAGAGCCTCCAAGTCCCACCGTTGGACGATGTGGGACTAAACACTGGATGGGGTAAATGGATCTCCTCCAGGATCCATTTACCCTGCTACAACTCAATAGGCGCATACAACTTATGCTCCAACAGATCCAAAGTACATGCATGACCATTCCTCTCATGGAGGAGGCCTACAATCGCCTCAACAGGCTTCGTATCCCACCATCTGTCACCACATAGACCTCATCAGCGATAGCTACATCTCGCGGTAGGGGAGGTTCTACACAGTTCAGAGGGCATATTCTTCGTGGTAAAGGAGGTGGACGTCAACATGACCCATGTACCTACTGTCGTCGTCCAGGTCACTCTGAGGACACATGCATCATAAGTATGGATACCCTGCATCTGCTCGTGTGGTCGAGCAGACTGAGCCTCCAGACAGTTCAGCTCCTCAGACATATGTGAAACCCCCGAAAACCGAACAGGGCTTAAAATGCAAAACCCAGCTGGATCTGGGCTTAATTGCAAATCTGCTTTTATTCCAGTGTAAAAAAAATTTATTTGAGGAGTGCATTGTTTAGAGCTCGTCGATAGCTTTCCAACGAGTCCAAGAATGCAAAAATCCGAGTTCGGAAGCTCGAGTTACGGCCATTTTAGCGAGGAGGGGTCAGAGTCCTATTCGGATCCGAACCCGGATCCGAATCCGGGTTTTACCCTTAAACCCCATCAGCCTCTCGCCCAAAACGCTCAAAATCCACCTCCCCCTTCGATCAGCCCTCTTCCTCCTCCCCTTTCCCCTCACCGGAGCTCGTCGGAGTACTTTGAATCGGCGATCCAAAGCCGAAATCACGTTGGGAAGGTCCGGACCATCCTCGTGCACGCTTTCATCTCGCGATCGGAGCGCCAAGCACGATGTTCTTCACGGGTGAAGTCACCGAGGTGACTCATTTTCTTGAGGTACGATGTTTCCTCCCTCTTGCTGTGGTTCCACACGAATTTAGATCATGTGTTTTTCCTCATTAGAGCCCTAGTTACAGCTCCTTTGGATTTGTTTTCTCTGATGGGCCGTGGCAATTATTGCTGCCCACGGAAGTGTTGTGTACACAAATCTTCTGTAGTATGTATAGGTGATAATCAACACCCTTAGTTCCTCCATTTCGAGTTCATCTGCGCATTTGCTTGAAAAGGGAACATGCGATCTGTTCTCTTTGTCGCCTCACAACCATTGTATAATATTGTATAATGTTAATGTAGTTTGTACAACTACTGAGATTATCTTTGCATTCTTAAAAAAATAGTGAATCAGATGATAAATTGCAACTGTTGGCTGCTTACAACTGTTGACTGATCATAGTTCACGTTAGATCACTGTTAGAGCAGAGTTAGTGATGCTGTGGGTGAAGACCATTGTCTTGGACTGCTCCACATTAGAAGGGTCCTGCGAAGGCTTTATGAAACAGGGAATTATAAGCTAATGGTTCAGACATTCTGCAAATGAACTAAGTTCAGCCATAACATTAGCAGAACTATGCACAATATTTACAGTTGATACAGTTGATTCTACTTATATGGAATAATGATTATCTAAGTTTCATCATTTCCATACCTCGGTCTTAGTTGATAAAATTGGGCATGGAATAACTCTATTCTTTGTTCAGTTAAGAGGAAAGGTTTATATTTTAGCTTTTGTGTGGATAGACTTTCAAAAAAAATCAAGGTGATGTTCTACCGGGCAAGTGCATCTATGGTTCTCCTCCACCTGTACACTTGCATTTTTTTCTTTCTGTTTCAGTTTCTCACCTGGTTAACATCTATCCTGAGGGGAAACATTTATCTGGAAGGAAATACCCATATGTTATTTTACTTGCCCATGTAAATTACCCAAAGTCTGGGGCATCTCCTTCTTTCCTAGGATGAAGATAGGTGGCAGGCCATTGATTCTACAGCAGCCAGTTCTGAAAATTCATATTTTGGTCCTATATAGAGCATGTATATACAGTCACATGGATGGGGTGTTCTTCTCTACCTTGTGTGTTCAACACTACTCCCTTTACAAAACTTCTTTATTTAGATTTATTTACAATCGATCTTGACTTAAAGCCACTACTTTAGCTCAAGGTATCATATAGTCTGATACATTTAATAGAGATGCATCAGGATCTCTGGATTCAAAAAGCTGGTTGTAACAAATGTTGATGCAGAAGGAAGCCCACGGATAGGCTCTCTGGATGGAGATGAATAATGGCTGGTGTTGTTTGAAAAACCCTTAAAGTTCAGTTATCCGTTGGGAGAAAGAATCCAAGGTGAAGAAAGAAGTCCCTATTATTCCTAAGAGAAGTGAAAGATTGAAGATAGAGTGGGGTAAAGTTGAAATTAGTGCAACAGTAGCTTGAAGACTAAATTGTTGCCCGCAGACATTTGATTCAATAATTTTCTGAAGTGGTGGCTGCACTTCCTGAATCGATACCAACCCCATTTTTGAGGATGACTCACTCATATTAGCTTTTATCTCTACTCAAAGGGTAGGATCTTCAGTTCATTCTAAGCATCAGGGCATAAGCGAATCATTCCCAAGGTCACATCTACTCTGTGCAGTTAAACAGAAGATACAAAATCACCCAATCAAGCATCTATAATCACTGCTACTATTTACAATCATGATAACTATCCTAAAATTGTGGAAAGTTCATGAGAATCGAGTAGCGGAGTAGTTGCCGCCAAGGGAGGGCATGCACCCTTGGGGCCCCGGGTAGAAGCCTAGTTGACCGCGATTCCAACTGCTATTGTAGCTGCGATGGTTGGGGGACATGTTGCTTGGCACACCGAGGTGCTGATCTGACGGTGTTGGCCTCGGCACTTGCGTGCTTTAGCCCGGTGTTCGAGCGCGGGCCAAGTAGTCATGGTTGGTCGGCTAGTGCTTCGCTTGTCACTTAGAACTAACACTCGTGTACAGGCCAATGTAGGCCACATTGGTTGGTATTCCGAGTGGGAGCGCTAAGAGGGGAGTTCCGGGAAATGTGGTTAATGAAGTTGGGAATGGGATGTGAATCTCCTGTGCATAAGGAGGATTGGGCTAGTCGCGAAGATTCGCGGGGTTGGAATCTATTTTGTGAATCAGAAGTACAATAGTGAAGTGGAGCTAAGTGGACGTGTTGGGAACTTAGTTAGGATGCATTGTACCCCACCGCATGCCTACGGAGGCACCCCAACCCTAAGGTATGCTTTTTACCTTAGAGTCATAGTGTGAGGTCTCATCCAGACCAAGACCACAGACTATCCACGAAGCTTGGTTACTTATATCCATATCTAATAACCATAGTAAAAATGTGATTCTTTGTGAGATCTAATTACCTAGTTTCTTTCTCTTTTGCACACATTTAAATTATATCCTGCTTGTTGTTGTATAGTTTTATCTAATTTGTATTGGGCAACTTTGCTCATAACGTATCTATGTGTGGATCCGCAGGTCCTCAACAGTAAGCCGTTTGGAGACATCACTTTTAGTGCATCTTCACTACACTTCTTGTAGCACAGTTGGTAGTAGTTTTTACTGTCTTCTTTACTTGTAGTTTCTCTCTGAGAGACATGGCATGTAATATATAATTGTGGAAATCTATTTTTATGCTTACATGTATTTTTGTGTACATGGAAATGGATAATGTAATGGAATTTGGTGAATGGAAATACATGTGATTATGAACAGGTTGAATGCAACGGGAAGCAAAAAAAAAATTCCGTTGCATGTTTCTATTTTCTCCTGCTTTTGTGAATGTCAAATATTCGAATGTGGAATATATGTGCGTGGATTGTTTGCCGAGTACCCGGATCCTAGGGGCGTCACAACTTGGTATCAGAGCAGTGGTACTCCATTCCATTTCACGCATATCATTCCTTATTGGTATTCGAATACTGGATAGTGTGGAAGTCTTCTGTCCCAACATGAGTCCACAGGAGAATAACATGTTTACATCCATGTCCATATGTCTCTCTTAAGTGAAGCAACACATCTGATGGCGGGATCAAGTGCATCTCCGCCTTTAGGTCAAACTGATTTCTCATTTAGGGTTGTGTATGATACCTCGCCTATGTAGTAGACTCAGTGGCACATGACATATGATAGAGGATGTTCGAGTTATGAAGGAGCTTCCTGATATGTTTTTAGATGAATTACCTGGATTAGCACCAGTACGAGAGATAGAGTTCGAGATCACGCTACTCAGCTGATATCTATCCCTCCATACAGATTGACACCAGTTGAGCTCAAGGAGCTCAAAGTACAGTTGCATGAGCTATTGGAGAAGGGATTCATCTGCCTTGACACATCACCATGGGGAGCACTAATCCTCCACGTGAAGAAGAAGGATGGATCCCTAAGACTATACATATACTGCATTCAGTTGAAGGTCAAGAACCATTACTCACTTCCCAGGATTGATGATCTATTGACCAGTTGCAAGGAGCAGCAATATTCTCTAGGATTGACCAGCAATCAGGATACCATCAATTGAGGATCAAAGAGGCCGACGTGATGAATTCTGCATTCCGCACTAGATATAGCCATTATGAGTTCTTAGTGATGTCGTTTGGACTTACGAATGCGCTTGTCACATTCATGGATTTGATGAATCGAGTCTTCCGTCCCCATTTGGACAAATTGGTGATCGTGTTCATTTATGATGTTCTAATCTACTCTCATGATCAATACGAGTATGAGTCTCACCTTTATACCGTACTAGAGACTCGCGGAGAGCACCAGTTGTATGCTAAATATAGCAAGTGTGGAGTTTGCCTTTCTGAGGTGGCTTTTCTTGGCTACGTGGTTTCAGGGGGGGGGTGTCAGTTGACCCCGCCAAGATAGAGGCAGTGGTGTCTTGGGAGCGGCCCTAAGACGGTTATAGAGATTCACACCTTCCTCGTCCTCGCCAGGTACTGCGAGAGTTTTGTTAGAGGGTTCTCTCAGTCAGCTCTACCCCTCACCCGGTTGATGCAAAAGGATGTGCCATTTATCTGGAGTGACAAATGCGAGTTGAGCTTTCGAACGCTCAAAGAGCGATTGACTTCTGCACCCATCCTCAACCTTCCTTCTGGTACCTTGGACTTCACCGTGTACACAGATGCTTCCAAGGAGGGCTTGGGTGCAGTGTTGATGAAACATGGACAGGTTGCGGCGTACACGTCACGACAGCTGAAGAACCATGAACGCAACTACCCCTCTCATGACTTGGAGTTGGCGGCTGTAGTCTTTGCATTAAAGATATGGCGTCACTATTTGTATGGGGTGATATTTGAGATTTTTTACAAGTCACAAGAGCCTCAAATAAATTTTTGATAAGAAGGAACTGAATATGAGGCAAAGGCAGTGGATGGAACTGCTAAAAGATTATTATTGTACACATCTCCTACCATCCTGGTAAGGGGAATGTGGTAGCAAACGCCTTGAGTATACACTGGGGGATTCGGCGGTCGGGTTACAGACTTGGGACGTGCTCACTACACTTAGTGAGTGGCATCCATTTGAGGGCACATCCGATGTAATGACAGTGCCAGCCAAGTATAGCATCTTGTGAGATAGGATCGTCCAAGGGCAACAGACAGATCAGAGGATCCAAGACTTATACCACAGATGTTTGAAGGATGAATTCGATGGATTTCGAGTCCGTGAATCCATCGTATGGAAGGGGGCCCGTGTGTGTGTCCCAGATGACAAGGAAACGAGGAAAGAGATCCTGAATGAGGCGCATAGCTCGAGACTTTGCATACATCCAGGTGGCACCAAGATGTACAGGAACCTCCGCCAACACTTTTGGTGGGAAGGCATGAAGAAGGACGTAGCGGAACATGTTAGCAGATATCTTACTTGCCAGATGGTGAAGGCAGAGTATCAGAGGTCTCCTGGTTTACTGTAGTCTCTTTCCATCCCGGAGTGGAAATGGGAGAGCATCTCCATGGATTTTATCACATCATTGCCGCGCACCCCTATAGGGCATGATGCAATATGGATCATTGTTGACCGGTTGACCAAGTCAGCACATTTCATCCCGGTCAACATGACCTATACACCAATACAACTAGCCAAGCTATATGTTCCACACATCATTCGATTGCATGGGATACCCAAGGAAGTAGTGTCAGACAGAGATTCTCGTTTCACATTACACTACTGGGGAGAATTCATGAGAGCCTTGAGAATAAAGCTACATATGAGTTCAGCCTACCATCCACAGACAGATGGGCAGTCTGAGAGGACCATTCAGACCTTGGAGGATCTACTACGAGCCTGTGTGGTTGAGTGGAAGGGATCTTGGAAAGATCACCTCCCATGGTTGAGTTTACATACAACAATAGCTACCTCACCAGTATAGGCATGGCACCGTTTGAGGCAGTGTACGGGAAGCGGTGCACCATGCCTCTGTGTTGGCAACAGGTGGGTGACAACGCCATGTTTACCCCGCAGATTATTGAGGAGACCTCCGGAGTAGTGTAAAGTGCTAGGAGGAAATTGTTGACTGCGCAGATCTGTCAGAAGAGTTACGCCGACCGTCGGCGTAGAGTCCTCGAGTTTCAGGTATGTTGTCGTGAATTCGTGCCCTAATGGACAATTTTTAGTCAATCCTGTGTGACTAAGTGTTTCTCATTATTGCAGGTTGGGGACTTCGTGTTCTTACGCATGTCTCCAATGAGGTGCATACAACGTTTCGGTGCAAAAGGCAAGCTATCACCGCGTTTTGTGGGACCATTCGAGATTTTGTCCCATATCGGGAAAGTTGCCTATACGGTGGCCCTTCCCCCACACCTCAAGGGAATCCATGATGTGTTTCTCGTGTCGAATCTGCGGAAGTACATCCAAGATCCTTGACACGTGATCAGCTACGAGGACTTGGCAGTGGAGCCAAACCTCTCCTTCCCAGAAGAGGCCGGTGCAGATTTTGGACCACGCGGTCAAGAGGCTGAGGTGGAAGGAGGATCCCTTTGGTCAAAGTCCTGTGGTGAATCAAGACGTCGAGGAGGCGACGTGGGAACCTGAGGTGGATATGAGGGAGAAATACCCTCAAATGTTCACAGGTACGAAACTGAAACCGTAATCGAGTTCTTTTGAGATTTTTATGGGCTTTGCTCTCTTTGAGATTTTTATGGGTTCGTTTCTCCGTGAGACTTGCACACAATGGGGTTCAGGCATTGAAATCAACAAGATTTATCTTAAGTCTCGGGGACGAGACTTCCTTTGAGATTTTTATGATGTGAAACCCCCGAAAACCGAACAGGGCTTAAAATGCAAAACCCAGCTGGATCTGGGCTTAATTGCAAATCTGCTTTTATTCCAGTGTAAAAAAAATTTATTTGAGGAGTGCATTGTTTAGAGCTCGTCGATAGCTTTCCAACGAGTCCAAGAATGCAAAAATCCGAGTTCGGAAGCTCGAGTTACGACCATTTTAGCGAGGAGGGGTCAGAGTCCTATTCGGATCCGAACCCGGATCCGAATCCGGGTTTTACCCTTAAACCCCATCAGCCTCTCGCCCAAAACGCTCAAAATCCACCTCCCCTTCGATCAGCCCTCTTCCTCCTCCCCTTTCCCCTCACCGGAGCTCGTCGGAGTACTTTGAATCGGCGATCCAAAGCCGAAATCACGTTGGGAAGGTCCGGACCATCCTCGTGCACGCTTTCATCTCGCGATCGGAGCGCCAAGCACGATGTTCTTCACGGGTGAAGTCACCGAGGTGACTCATTTTCTTGAGGTACGATGTTTCCTCCCTCTTGCTGTGGTTCCACACGAATTTAGATCATGTGTTTTTCCTCATTAGAGCCCTAGTTACAGCTCCTTTGGATTTGTTTTCTCTGATGGGCCGTGGCAATTATTGCTGCCCAAGGAAGTGTTGTGTACACAAATCTTCTGTAGTATGTATAGGTGATAATCAACACCCTTAGTTCCTCCATTTCGAGTTCATCTGCGCATTTGCTTGAAAAGGGAACATGCGATCTGTTCTCTTTGTCGCCTCACAACCATTGTATAATATTGTATAATGTTAATGTAGTTTGTACAACTACTGAGATTATCTTTGCATTCTTAAAAAAATAGTGAATCAGATGATAAATTGCAACTGTTGGCTGCTTACAACTGTTGACTGATCATAGTTCACGTTAGATCACTGTTAGAGCAGAGTTAGTGATGCTGTGGGTGAAGACCATTGTCTTGGACTGCTCCACATTAGAAGGGTCCTGCGAAGGCTTTATGAAACAGGGAATTATAAGCTAATGGTTCAGACATTCTGCAAATGAACTAAGTTCAGCCATAACATTAGCAGAACTATGCACAATATTTACAGTTGATACAGTTGATTCTACTTATATGGAATAATGATTATCTAAGTTTCATCATTTCCATACCTCGGTCTTAGTTGATAAAATTGGGCATGGAATAACTCTATTCTTTGTTCAGTTAAGAGGACTGGTTTATATTTTAGCTTTTGTGTGGATAGACTTTCAAAAAAAATCAAGGTGATGTTCTACCGGGCAAGTGCATCTATGGTTCTCCTCCACCTGTACACTTGCATTTTTTCTTTCTGTTTCAGTTTCTCACCTGGTTAACATCTATCCTGAGGGGAAACATTTATCTGGAAGGAAATACCCATATGTTATTTTACTTGCCCATGTAAATTACCCAAAGTCTGGGGCATCTCCTTCTTTCCTAGGATGAAGATAGGTGGCAGGCCATTGATTCTACAGCAGCCAGTTCTGAAAATTCATATTTTGGTCCTATATAGAGCATGTATATACAGTCACATGGATGGGGTGTTCTTCTCTACCTTGTGTGTTCAACACTACTCCCTTTACAAAACTTCTTTATTTAGATTTATTTAGAATCGATCTTGACTTAAAGCCACTACTTTAGCTCAAGGTATCATATAGTCTGATACATTTAATAGAGATGCATCAGGATCTCTGGATTCAAAAAGCTGGTTGTAACAAATGTTGATGCAGAAGGAAGCCCACGGATAGGCTCTCTGGATGGAGATGAATAATGGCTGGTGTTGTTTGAAAAACCCTTAAAGTTCAGTTATCCGTTGGGAGAAAGAATCCAAGGTGAAGAAAGAAGTCCCTATTATTCCTAAGAGAAGTGAAAGATTGAAGATAGAGTGGGGTAAAGTTGAAATTAGTGCAACAGTAGCTTGAAGACTAAATTGTTGCCCGCAGACATTTGATTCAATAATTTTCTGAAGTGGTGGCTGCACTTCCTGAATCGATACCAACCCCATTTTTGAGGATGACTCACTCATATTAGCTTTTATCTCTACTCAAAGGGTAGGATCTTCAGTTCATTCTAAGCATCAGGGCATAAGCGAATCATTCCCAAGGTCACATCTACTCTGTGCAGTTAAACAGAAGATACAAAATCACCCAATCAAGCATCTATAATCACTGCTACTATTTACAATCATGATAACTATCCTAAAATTGTGGAAAGTTCATGAGAATCGAGTAGCGGAGTAGTTGCCGCCAAGGGAGGGGCATGCACCCTTGGGGCCCCGGGTAGAAGCCTAGTTGACCGCGATTCCAACTGCTATTGTAGCTGCGATGGTTGGGGGACATGTTGCTTGGCACACCGAGGTGCTGATCTGACGGTGTTGGCCTCGGCACTTGCGTGCTTTAGCCCGGTGTTCGAGCGCGGGCCAAGTAGTCATGGTTGGTCGGCTAGTGCTTCGCTTGTCACTTAGAACTAACACTCGTGTACAAGCCAATGTAGGCCACATTGGTCGGTATTCCGAGTGGGAGCGCTAAGAGGGGAGTTCCGGGAAATGTGGTTAATGAAATTGGGAATGGGATGTGAATCTCCTGTGCATAAGGAGGATTGGGCTAGTCGCGAAGATTCGCGGGTTGGAATCTATTTTGTGAATCAGAAGTACAATAGTGAAGTGGAGCTAAGTGGACGTGTTGGGAACTTAGTTAGGATGCATTGTACCCTACCGCATGCCTACGGAGGCACCCCAACCCTAAGGTATTCTTTTTACCTTAGAGTCATAGTGTGAGGTCTCATCCAGACCAAGACCACAGACTATCCACGAAGCTTGGTTACTTATATCCATATCTAATAACCATAGTAAAAATGTGATTCTTTGTGAGATCTAATTACCTAGTTTCTTTCTCTTTTGCACACATTTAAATTATATCCTGCTTGTTGTTGTATAGTTTTATCTAATTTGTATTGGGCAACTTTGCTCATAACGTACCTATGTGTGGATCCGCAGGTCCTCAACAGTAAGCCGTTTGGAGACATCACTTTTAGTGCATCTTCACTACACTTCTTGTAGCACAGTTGGTAGTAGTTTTTACTGTCTTCTTTACTTGTAGTTTCTCTCTGAGAGACATGGCATGTAATATATAATTGTGGACATCTATATTTATGCTTACATGTATTTTTGTGTACATGGAAATGGATAATGTAATGGAATTTGGTGAATGGAAATACATGTGATTATGAACAGGTTGAATGCAACGGGAAGCAAAAAAAAAATTCCGTTGCATGTTTCTATTTTCTCCTGCTTTTGTGAATGTCAAATATTCGAATGTGGAATATATGTGCGTGGATTGGTTTGCCGAGTACCCGGATCCTAGGGGCGTCACACATATGCACACCTTGATGATATTGTCTCCCATCTTAGGGAGACAGTGACTCCTACTACAAGTACCGCTATAGGTTCCCCGGATGTTGTAGCTGCTGCTAGAGCCTCTTCGAGCTCCTAGGTATAACCTATGCTCTTATCAGCTGTATCCAAGGTTTGAAAAAAAACTAAAGACAGAATGGGGTGTTTTCCATAAAAGCGAGGCGAGACGTAGCCTTGAGGCGGTCGAGGCGTAAGCCTCGATTTATATGGGAAAATAATTACAAAATATATAATAAATATATTTATTGGTGAAATAATCTAATCTGATAAACATATATTATATAACAATGTAATATATGATGATATTATGAAGATAAAAACATGAAAAAAAGGATATGTCAATGCCATAAACCATTCTGCTAAATTTCGACTCAGGCAAAAGGAAATCATTGGCTATAACTATCACTAGGATATTTATAAAAATATGATTGGTTATAGTTGTCATTAAAGATATCCAAGTTGTTGATATGAATAATATGATTTGAATCATAACCGTATGTTCTACTGAACCCAGATGAAGAACGGTTTGATGTCTCTTTGTACCACCATACCCTACCAGTACATGGGCTTTGCTAGACTTACAGTCTCCTTAGCTTCGTCCCGTTTCACCTCGAGCACCTTTGCACTTCGAGGAGTGTTTTTTCAAACCACGGTTGTAGCAGGGCAGATATGACAGAGTGGATCATGGACTCTAGTGCTTCTCACCGTCTGTATGGGGATAGAGCATAGTTCAGTTCTTACAGATCTATATCCCCCGGTAGATGGGTCATCATTGCGAACGTGGTTTACTTACCCATCACAGGATAGGGGGAGGTGCATTGGATGCCATCCATGCACCTGCAGAATGTTATATATGCTCTTAATTTTCAGATAAACTTGCTTTCTGTTGGTTAGATCATGAAGGATCTGCATTGTCGTGCCATATTTGACTCATCTACTATTGTGTCTCAGGACAAACTTACGGGTAGGGTGATTGAATGTGGTCATGAGAGCCAAGGCTCTACAGACTGGTCTAGTCTCCCAATGATGGTGCCTCTACAGTTCACTCGAGACCAGTCTCTCCTTGTAGCATCTTCATTTTGGCCACCTTCCTCTGCAGAAGCTGTGTCATGTCCTCCCACAGATTTCCACGCGCTCTTCTTTCCAGTACGAGGTTTGCCAGTTTGGGAAGCATCATCGATCTTCTTTCCCTGACCGTTAGAGTCATAGCTGTAGTCAGATATTTAAGCGTATTCATCTAGATATTTAGGGTCCTAGTTGCGTTCCTGATCTCTAGAGACATCGTTTTTATGTTGTTGTGGATGATTATTCTAGACTTCTTGGGTCTTTTTTTGTTGAAAAACAAGTCTGAAGCTTGATCTATCATTAAATCTTTTATTAATGAAATAACAAACATTTTGTCTGCTACTGTGAAGTTTATTCGCTTTAATAATGCCTTAGAGTTATGCACGTTACAGTTATCTGAGTTCATGAGGTCTCTTGGCATTGTACACCATACCTCATGTGCTTACACATCTCAGCAGAACGGTCTTACCGAATGTAAACGCCATTTACTTGGTGTGACCATGATACTTTTGATTCAGAGTCGCGCTCTTTACTCTTTCTAGGGTGATGCAATCCTCACAGCTTGTTACTTGGTGAACCGTATACCATCTTCTATTTTAGGAGAAAAGGTTCCTTTCTCGTTTGCGTTCCCGAGGAGGACTTATTCTCCCTTACACCTTGAATATTTGGTTGTATGCCCTTTGTTTACAATCTGACGTCTGGTCATGTCAAGCTCTCCCATAGAGCTGTCAAGTGTGTCTTTATTGGCTACACTTGTACCCAGAAGGGGTATCGTTGTTTTGATCTGGTTTGAGGAAGTACTACGTTAGTGCTGATGTCACCTTATTTGAGTCTATTATGTATTTCTCTCCTACAGGTGACCTGTTGGCTCTGTCTGACTCTAGAGAGGAGGTATATATGCCTCTTCTTCCTATGGTCGCACCACCTCTAGTACCTATACCGCCTCCATCACCTCCACCACCTTCAGTACCTACACATTCCATAGTGCCTTCCCCCACACCACCAACCAGTACGTTGTCCCATCTGTTATTACATTTCTATGTTCGTAGGCATTGCACAGTTCCTCTGCTCATGGGCTTTCCCCATCATCCAACACACCTCAAGTATGTAATGAGCACATTGTTTCCACTGATGGCAACTAGTGATTTGTCCATGCAACATGATTCTTTATGAGATGAGCAGGTGCCCTTTTAGGATGGTGGTTTACAGGCTGAGGAGGAGGCATGTGATCTTGATGTGCTTATTGCTCTGCGGAAGCAGAGACATACTTGTGCTACCTACCCTCTTGTAGCCCATGTTTCCTTGACCGACTCTAAGAGGATTTACCGAGGTTTGTTGTGGAAATATCAGTTGTGGAGATAATACGGACATATCAGGAGGCGATATATGACATTCAGTGGCATCTTTCCATGGAGGAGATTGCCACGTTACAATTACGTGGCACATGGATCATTGTTACGGCTCCTACAAGAGCATATGCTGTTGGATGCAAGTGGGTGTTCACTGTGAAGCACCATGCAAATGTCAACGTGGATCTCTAGAAGACGAGAAATGTGGATTGTTGGTTATCCCAAACATATGGAGTGGACATCATAATACTTTTTCTTCAGTGGCCTGACATTCTACACTTTGAGTCCTCTCTGTTGTTGTGACACGGGATTGGCCCCTATATGAGCTTGATGTGAAGAATGCCTTTCTCTATGTGTCTTATAAGAGGAAGTCTACATGCCACAACCACCTAGGTTCACTGCTGAGGGGGAGTGTTAGAAGGTTTGGAGACTTCACAAGGTTATCTATGACCTTAAGCAGAGTCCAAGAATATGGTTTCAGAAACTCTCGGATGTGACAGAGCAACAAGGGTTCGTGAGATGGGCTGCATATCACTCACTGTTTGTTTAGAGAGGTACAATTGCCATACTTGTTTATGTTGATGATATTATTGTCACGAGAGATGACGCGCATGGCATCCAAGCAGCTAAGGGTTTTATAGGTCAACAATTTGTGACAAGGACCTTGACAGTCTACGTTACTTCCTTGGACTGTAATTCGCTAGGAACCATCGAGGTCTTGTGATGACCTAGAGGAAGTACGTTGTAGACCTTCTATCTGAAGCAGATATGATAGATTGCAGGCCTGCCTCTACTCCCATGGATCCAAGCATGAAGCTTTATGATGATGACACTGAGGTAGACAAGAGGAGGTATAGGGAGCTGGTTGGGAAGCTCCTATATATGATTATTATCATGCCAAATATATCCTTTGTAGTGACCAAAGTGAGTCAGTTCATGGAATGGTCTAGACAGGCATATATGGATGCAATCCATATGATTCTGAGATATACAAAGACCTCACATGGCACTGGTCTTTTATTTAGTAGAAGCGCATCCCTTGCCATTACAACTTGTGTAGATGCATATCATGCGGGATGCCCCAAGGACAGGAAGCCTACCTCTGACTTTGGCATTGTTCATATGGAGTTCCTTGGTATCATGAAAAAGCAAGAAGTAGATGGTGGTCGCCATATCCTATACAGAGTTAGAGTACAAAGCCATGTCACAAGGGAGTACAGAGATGATGTGGGTCAGATTCGTTCTTACTAACCTAACTGTTGAGATGCCCCTTCCCATGTACCTCCAATGTGATAATTGGGCTACTCTCTTCATAGCCAACAACCCAACATTCCATAAGAGGACCAAGTATATCGAGGTAGACTGTCACTACACTCGAGATATGAGTCAGAATGGTTTCATCTCCGCTACTCATGTCAGTATAGGAGATCAGACAACAACTGTGTTCACCAAGGCCCTAGCTAGAGGGCCATTCCAGAGATATTTCAAGCCGAGCATGATTGATATATATATGCTTAATGCTCTAGATTGAGGAGTGTTGAGATATTAGTTATCATTTATTACTTTCGTGCATTTTCTTTTCTTTATGTTCATTTTATCTAATTTGCCCAGCATGTTTCTCCTCTATATAAGAGAACCCTAGGGTCTTATGAATAAACAATTCATTGTTTTCTCTCAACAGTGAACATATAAGTTGGATTATTTGTCATGACAATTTTCTTCACTATCCTCTTCTCACAACAAATGAAGTTATATTTTTCTTTTGCCGACCCTACTTGTAGTGGGAGAAAGTTTCACCATTTATTTATGCTTGGTTATCTCATGATGCACTTTATCCTTGGCATGGCATATTATGCTAAGACGATTGATGAATCTATTCTATTTGTATTGGGATATGGATCTTATTTGTAATGAGATTCGGATCTTTTTTGCATTGGGATTAAACAAGTCCATCTATAGTAAGGGGGATGCTATTTGTAATGAGGGGGTTAGAATTTTGAATTATCCTCCATACTACAACCTTTCCTCAATATTGATAGAGATCCACCTCCACCTCTTCGGACAAGGATGCAACCTAGTTATGTACGAACCTTGTAAGTCTTGTGTTGTGGTTGTTGCTTGCTTGCTTATTTTTATTTTTTATTTGCACCTTAATTCCACTACGCACGTCATCATCTACTTTGCTAGATGCAGCTCACCTCTTGGGTGATCTTTTTACTATTAGAGGGATCCCGCTTTGATATCATTAAGATCTTGTATCAAGACCTAAAGTTATCGAGGAGAACTGACATGTCAACTTGTTAGACTTGGGCTCAAATTGACCTATCAACGAGCGTCAAAATTCTTAAGTCCAAATTATCAAGTAGCAGATCTTTACTTTTACAATCAATATTTCTTGAATATCTAATGTAGTATCAGTAGACAAATTCCATGGAAGTTCATCATGAGTACTGAATGGGTAACTGCTGCTAATCACTATATATTAACGATATCTGATTGTTCAAGTTCCTTTGTCAAATATAACATGAAGAACCTTGAAAAATTACATGGTGTGTAACATTAGCTTAGAAGATATATGTTGAGTTCTTTACTGGTGTATCATTGCAGGAAAAGAAGAGAGAGGTGTTGAATTTAAACTCAAAAGATTTAATCTCCAAAAGTATGATAGCCACGTATTAGTGGTCGCCAATGCATGTTGCAGTCGTGATTCAATGAACAATATCGTCGGAATTAGCTTTGTCGCCCAAGATGTCACTGGGGAGAAAAAGATAATGGACAGATATGCTCGCATTCAAGGTGATTACACTGCAATTATTAGGAATCCAAGTAGTCTCATCCCTCAAGTTTTCATGGTTGATGAGCGTGGTTTCTGTGTTGAATGGAATGCAGCAATGCAAAAAATCAGCGGTTTAGAAAGGGAAGATGTTATCGACAAAATACTTATTGGAGAGGTATTCAATTATCAATGCTTTGGTTGCCGGGTTATGGATCTCAATATGCTTACCAGGCTGAAGATTTTGATCAGTAGCACTATCGCAGGACAGGAAACCGACTCATTAGATTTCAGTTTCTTTGACAAGAATGGCAATTGTGTAGAAACATTGTTATCTTCTAGCATGAGAACGACATTAGAAGGTAGAATCACAGGAGCTGTCTGCTTTCTGCATGTCATTGGTCCTGAGCAATATAATATTATGAGATTGCAAAAAATGTCTGAGCAAGATTCCATAAACTGTCTGAGGGAATTAGCATACATTCACGAGGAAATTAAAAGGCCTCTTCATGGTATAATGTTCTTGAAGAAGTTGTTAGAGTGCACCACTTTAAATTTAGAGCAAAAACAGATACTGCAAAGAAGTTTCCTTTGTCAGGAACAGCTAGCAAAGATCATAGAAGGTGTTGATATATTAAAAGATGAAGAAAGGTGAGAGATGATTACTCCTAATTACATTTCAGAGTTCTGTTTACTACCAACTTTGCATTTAACTGTTTAATCACTGTCCACTTAGTAAAGCATGAAGTGCTATAGTTCGCATTCTTTAAGGACATTGATGGCTTTTTTATCTGGAAACTGTAATTATTTCTCAGTGGAGGTGCTGTGCAAAAGAAAAGTCTGTGTAACAGTTGTTTCGAACATGTTAACTATGCATGTTGGCAGCAACCTGGCAATAAATATGATTTCTTGAGGAGGCATTGTACTTAGGCATGACAAAGTTTTCCAGAAGTTAAGCTCAGGTTTTGAGTTAAATGCAGGTGCATAACACGCTTTTACTTGTAACACAGTCCTGTAACTGAGAAAATACAACTTTACATATGATGTATTGAATAGGCATGGTAAAAGTTAGCTATCCCTCGAGCTTTGATTTTATCCAACTGATAGTCATGTAGTTTCAGATGCATGTGTGATGGTCTCTACTTTCATCTTATGTTCCCCTTGAGTGTGATCGACTAAAACTGAGAAATTCTCTTCTTTGGCATGTATAGGTGCAGTAACAAATAATAAGCAACAAAAGCAATCATATGAATACACAGATTTGCTAGGTTCAGCTGTAACTAGACTTCATTCATGGATGGCGACAATTAATTTTCACTGTTGAAGAAGGAAGAGAGTGCAGAGGATTATATGCGGCGTCCTAGACGAAACTTTAATTATAGGGACGTTATGTATGCACTCACAGTGCAAATGGACCTGGGAATAAATCACACCCGAATAAACAACTAAATCTCTGATTTTGTTTAATTTATTTAGGAATAAGCATGATATCATGTGGCTTTATTACATATTTCATTGATTTCAAAAAATGTATACATGTACATCCCATGGAGAATGGCACAAAGCCTTACAGCACGAAAAGTTAAGAAAACCTACAATCAAGTTGGTATATCAGATATGCATCCTTGGCCTTTTTTCCTAAAAACTGTGTCCTTGCCCATTTTTTAATTGCCATTTGTGCAATAATTACCAGATAATTTCACCAGACAGCAGATTTCACTTCATTTATGTTCCTTTGTGAAGATATTGTCGATATATGCCAACATGACTTTTGTCTTATACACAGTGATGTCCTTCCTTTGTGCATGTTTTAGTGAAACATGATCTAATGATCTAATTTATTATTTTAATCATTCGTGATGCGTGAGCTTTTTATATTGAGTGTCATCATTCAATTGTAGTTAGTTGCATATTTACTTATCCATTGCATTGAGTTAGCTATGTTAGCCCTTACCAATACCTCATAAAACACTACAATGACTTATATCTGCAAACTAGTTTCACATAGTTATTTATCTGCTAGCCCATATTGTTGTTTTGAGCAGGTCTTTTGTGTTAAGTAATGCCGAGTTCAATCTGGGTGAAGCTCTAGAGACAGTCAAGTTACAGGTTCTTAATGCAAGTATGGAACGGCAAATTCCACTTATATATGATATTCCTGAAGAAGTTTCCTCAATATACTTGTATGGGGATAATTTAAGACTCCAACAGATACTTTCAGATTTTCTGTCAAACGCACTTCAATTTACTCACTCTTCCATGGGATCAGTAATGTTGCAACTTACTGCTGGACGAGAATATTTGGAATCACGTGCAGAGATTGTTCATCTGGATTTTCGGTACAACTCTCATCTATTTTAAGTCCCCATTTAAATAGTTTACTTCCGATGCATGATCTAGAGAATACTAAGAATCTCGTTTGCATGTACCTATCTAATTGATGGAGAGCATGTGCATTTTTATATGCAGAATGGTACAAGCAAAGGTTTCCATTGTTAATATATTAACATGGCCAAGTCAGCCGATATCTCAAAAAAGTACAATTCTAATCTGTTCAACGCAGAGATGTTTATGAAGGGAGCTTTCATCTATTACATTGGCGAAAACGGTGAAGCCTTCTCCCACTATAAGTAGGGTCGGCTACATGGATTCTTGCTCAAATCCATGTTGAAAGATTCAACTATTTTTTACGTCGGCTTTCGACTACCTAACGCAACCCCCACAAGGAGGGTTTGAACTCTGGTCTTTTGGGTGGTAGACACACTGTATTATCACCAGACCATTTAAGTGGGTACCTGCAAATAATATTCTTGTAAGTTGAAACTTCCATGAGAAAATGAAGAGGAGTCTCCTAGGATCAGTGAACTCTGAGACATGCAAAAGTGTTTGTGGAAATATAAAATATGTACATAAGAATAAGAGTAATAAATAACACAATTTTGATTTATGTCGTTCATGACGATGTTGAAGAATAGTCCTACCACATGGGAGAAAGGACCCAATGGGGTCAAATCTTTTTATAAAACTTCTCAAGGATTAGAAGAGGTATAGTGCTCTTATATAACCCCATTAACACCCTTGAGTCCCATAAATACATGTTAGAGATGGCTTAGATTTATTCTATTTAATTGCTACCCCTCAGGGTATTTTTATGTAATTTCCCGTTGATAAGTGCTCTAGGGTTCCGGTCTATATAAGAATCCCTAGACCTCATGAATAAAATTATCTCATTGCGTTCTCTTCTCTTTTTCTCCACATGGTATTAGAATAACGGTCCTAGATCGGTGTTCTGACCTAAATCCTGCTGCCACCACCAGATCTGTGTCGCTCCTCTGCGGAGAAGCCCTTGTGCGAGACCCTACCAGCAACCAGGGCCCTGCACAAGGGGACTCAGCTTCATCAGACATCCCTAGCACCTCCACCATGAGGTCCTACACCGCCGCCAGGAGATCTTGCTCCTTTGCAAGGCACCAATGATGCCCAATCACCTCTACCAAGAGGTTCTACACCTCCCCCAGAGCCCCCGCACCTCCTCCAGGCACTTCCGGTGCCCTAGCATCTTCGCCAGAGGGCCATATCCCTCTGCCAGGAGGTCCTATCCTTCCGCCAGGGGGTCTTGTGCCTCCCTAGGGCACCTACGATGCCCTAACACCTCTGTCGGGAGGTCCTACGCCTTTACCAGGGCTACTATGGCCCTTGTCGAGGAAGATTGTGGCATCTCAACCACGATTTGATGCTCATAAAGTTTAAGGGAGGTTTGAAAAGGTGACCTAGGTCACCTCTATGCTTGACTAAAACAACAACTCTTCTTGTAGGTCACTTTTTCTTGACCTTCACGACAATGATGACATCCTCTGAGACCAATTTCATTTACTTGACTTT
This sequence comes from Ottelia alismoides, assembly GCA_037367405.1. Classification (NCBI taxonomy): domain Eukaryota; kingdom Viridiplantae; phylum Streptophyta; class Magnoliopsida; order Alismatales; family Hydrocharitaceae; genus Ottelia; species Ottelia alismoides. The sequence continues at coordinate 353,662 of JAZKJV010001928.1, read as the reverse complement.
TTAGTGATGGTATATGGCATCTCTATCAAATTTAAGGGCACAGAAAACTATGTACCTTGGTATCGATCATTCAAGGTATTCATTGGTGGTCAGCGCAAGAATCATATTCTCACCAAGGATGCGCTTGTGGAGACGGACAAGGACTATGACAGATGGTATGTAGACAATTGCCAGGTTATCACTTGGATGACCAATAGCGTAGATCCAAATATTACGACGAATCTTCACTACAAGGACTCTACAAAGGCAATGCGGGAGAATCTGCAATGGACTTGCTCCCAAAAGACTACCAAGTCTTAACTCTCATACATTTACACACGGATCTTGTCTGCTATTCAAGGAGAATCTAGTATTCAAGGAGAAGCTTCTGAATTTTCAACAAGTCTGTTGTGATAAACAAGTGTTAGAAAATATGTATGCAGAAGCTTGATCAGAGAAAACTAAATAAACGTTGAAGAACACGGGATTTTAACGTGGAATCCTACCCCCTAAGGAGCGGGATGAAATCACAAGAGAACACTTCAAAGGGCTGATTTATGCATTGCACTTTCTCATCTGATACAGGAGGTATGGGGCTTCTTATATAGCCTCCTCAGACCCTCCAAGTCCCACCATTGGTAGATGTTGGACTAAACACTGGGATGAGTTAATGGATCCTGGAGAGATCCATTTACCCATCTACACCATAAGTAACACATAAGACATTCCAACACTCCCAACTCAAACTGGAGCATGCAATGCTCAGCTTGGACAAATAGAAAAAAATCTCAAACTCACGCTACAGGACACTACAGACAATATCAACTCAACGCGCACAACTGTTGGCTGTTGTCGAGGACGTTGCTTCTATGCCGTGCAGGTGAGGAGGAACAAACATGTTGGAGTGTGAGTCAAACTGAATCTCCTCATCGGAGAGTATGTCCTCTGTACTGCGCCTGTCAGAGTCACTGCAACTGGAAATGAGTCTCTACCTGGAGAACTCTGGCCTGCTACATCATGTGGACAACTGCTCCATCTCTGAAAAGGGTCGAACTGAAAAAGCTGTGGAGACATCCTCGTCGGAGTCCACGGTCGTTGGAGAATGGAGTTTGAAGAAGTCTCCTCGTCAGAGAACTGGGTCTTTCCCATACTGGCTCTGGGAATGGGATCTCTACTCTGAAGTCCCTATGAAACCACATGAAAACTCTAACCCACATGGTATAGGGAATGCGATCTCTACTCTGGAGTCCCAATGGAACACATGAAATTCTGACCAAAAACAAAAGATAGGAACCACGATAAATGAAGGCAAACATGTGCACATCTGACTTTAGACTTGGGAAAACCTGAACGTCGAGTCTGAATATCTGAACTGTAGAGTCTGGAAAAATCTGGCTGGTCTGGAATCTGACATCTGAATCTGGAACAAACATGTGACTCTACACAATTGTCTCCCTTTCTCCCATACTTGTTGGAAATTGTTGGGAAAAATAAGCGTTGTGTTTATTCCTTGAGCCCTAGACTCTCTTATTTAGGGAGAGGTCTATGGGCAAATTATATATAGTAGACAAACGAAAAGAACAATAAATAAAAGATACATGAACATAAACTAAACTTCTACACTCCCCCTCAAGATGGAGCATAGATATCTATCATGCTCATCTTGGATAAGCACTTCTGGAAGGAACCCCAAAGTAAAGCTTTGGTAAGAATATCTGTCGTTTGGTCTCCTGAGCTGACATGGGTTGTAGAAATGAAACCTTTCTGGATCATATCACGGATATAATGACAATCCACCTCAATGTGCTTTGTCCTCTCATGAAATGCAGGGTAGTTTGCAATGAATAATTCAACCTGATTGTCACATTTTAGTAACATGGGAAGAGGAACATCTATATGTAGATCTGTCAGAACTGCGCGAACCCACATCACTTCTGCACATGCTTGGGCCATAGCTCTATACTCCGATTCAGCACTAGATCTCGCAACTACTGTTTGCTTCTTGCTCTTCCATGAGACAAGTGACTCCCCGATGAATATAGCAAAGCCTGATGTAGACTTCCTATCCTTCGGGCACCCTGCATAGTTTGCATCTGCACATGCTGAGATAGTAATAGTGCACTTCTTTCTAAACATCAATCCTGCACCTGGAGATGACTTAAGATACCTTAGTATCATATGTATGGCGTCCGTGTGTAGCTGGCGAGGTTGCTCCATAAACTGGATCACTTTATTTACTGCAAACTTAATATCTGATTTGGTAATAGTAACATAAAGAAGCCCCACTACCAATTCTCTGTACCTTCTTTTGTCAGTCTCCTCAGTGTCGTCATCATGCATCTTCATGCTTGGATCCATGGGTGTAGAAGCAGGTCGACATCCAAGCATACCTGTGTCACTTAGCAAGTCAGTGACATATTTCCTCTGAGTCATCTCGAGTCCTTGTTCATTTCTAGCAAACTCCAATCCAAGGAAATATCTAAGTTATCCTAGATCCTTGGTAATGAATTTACGGCCCAAGAATTCTTTTGCTATTTTTATTCCCTGCATATCATCTCCTGTAATGAGTATATCGTCAACATACACCATAATGACAGTCATACCTCTGGATGTCCTCTGTACAAAGAGAGAATGGTCTGCATTTGACCTTTTGAACCCTTGCTTCTCAAACAAATCTGAGAGCTTATGGAACCAAGCTCTTGAGCTCTACTTTAGGCCATATATCGCCTTATGAAGCCTGCATACCTATACACACTCCCTCTCAGCAGTAAACCCAGGTGGCTGCTGCATGTAAACTTCTTCCTGAAGATCACCATATAAAAATGTATTTTTGACATCTAATTGAAAAAGGGGCCAATCTCGAATCAAAGCAATAGATAAAAGAATTCGTAGGGTAGAGTGACGAGCAACATGAGAAAACGTGTTAAGATAATCTACCCCATACGTCTGAGTAAATCCCTGAGCAACTAGTCGAGCCTTGTACCTATCAATACTGCCATCGGCATTATGCTTCACCGTAAACACCCACTTGCAACTCACAATAGATGCCCCAGTAGGAGCTGGAACAAGACTCCAAGTATCTCTCTACTGAAGGGCGACCATCTCTTCCTCCATAACCAGACGCCATCTACTATCAGCTAATGCTTCCTGGTGAGTCCTTGGAATATTCACAGCGGATAAAACAACTACAAATCTCCTGCCAGACGCTCAAGGATCACATGAGAAGCAATAGGATATGAAGCACATGACATCTTCTGCTTCCTCAGTGCAATCGGCAAATCAAGATCTGCATCAGCTGTACCAGCATCCGTGTCATCCCCTGCCTGCTTCTGCTGAGAAATGCCGTCAGTCCCATCATTAGAAATAATGCTATCAGAACAAACCTGGGGCACGTTTGATGATTGACCATGATCATGAGCAGGGTCTGGCCGTCGACTATAGTGGCGTGGTAGAGGAGGAACCAAAGATATGGAAGGTGGTAGAGGTGGTGGCGGTGGTGGTGGTGATGGGGATGACGGTGGTTGAGATGTAGGAGCTTGCTGTTGTGCATACAAGGGTGGAGGAGGAATATAGATTTCATCATTTATATATGATGGCACCAACCTGTCACTTGTAGGAGAGAAAAACATGACTGACTCAAAAAACGTGACATCTGCACTGACATAATATCTTCAACGTAACGGATCATAACAACGATACCCCTTTTGAGTCCTGGAATACCCGACAAAAACACATTTGACAACCCTAGGAGAGAGCTTGTCATCCCTGGAGAAAACTGGTGAACGAATGTCACGGACCCAAAGACACGAGGAGTTAAAGAGAACAACTCCTTGTTAAGAAAAACGAGGGAGAAAGGTATCTTCTCCCCCAACGCAGACAAGGGCATGCGGTTAATGAGATAACATGCAGTAAGAACCGCATCGCCCTAGAACGAGTGCGGAGCACAACTCTAGATAAGAAGCGTATGAGTGACATCAAGAAGGTGGCGGAGTTTTCTTTCCGCGACACCATTCTGTTGGGACGTGTAGGCACAAGACATTTGATGAAGAATGCCATGGGATGAAAGAAACTGAGATAATGTTCGAGTACAGAATTCAAGGGTATTATCATTTCTCACAATCTTGATAGAAACAGAAAACACATCATGCACTTCTTTAATAAAATTCATAATAGTGATGCTCGCTTCAGATTTATTCTTTAACAGAAAGACCCAAAATAAATGACTAAAATCATCCACATCAATTAAATAGAACATGTGTCCTTGATGATTGGGAACACGACTTGGACCCCAAATATCAATATGAAAAAACTCAAATGGAGAGCTACTGCTCCGACTATGACGACTAGGGAAAACAGACCGATGATGCTTCCCTAACTGACAAGCTTTACAATCGAACGACGAGCGGGGTGAGATCTGAGGAAGGACTTGACGCAGTTTTTGAAACGGAAGATGACCAAAGCGCAGATGCCATAAGTAAGGAGAGACATGTCCGGTGGAATGAGATGATGCTCCAACGTAAGGTGTATGGACCAGTCGATACGGCCCGCCTTACTCACAGCCATATCCAATCACGTTGCCCGTGAGAATGTCCTGAAACACAAGAGATGATGGGTCAAATATCGCTCGACAATATAGATCCTTAGTAATCTAACTAATTGTTAGTAAATTCATTGAGAAATTAGGAGCATGGAGGACATTCTGCAACTGCATAGAAGGTGTTAAGGCGATCTGTCCCTGTCTTGTAATTGGAGAATGAGTCCCATCTGCTATGACGACGGTCCTTCCCGGGGAAACTTGCCTGTAGGATGTGAGTTGGTGTCTATCTCCACACAAATGATGTGTGGCACCTGAATCTACAATTCATTCTTAGGTACGTGAAACCTGGTAGAAAGCAGAAGCATGAGCACTACCTGAGGAACTAGCTTCTGCAGTAGCAACAACGTCCAAGCTGCTCTCTGAAACAGGTGGAGGAATACTGGCTGGTGGCATGATATCACGTAGACGAGACACTAGGCCATCATATCGTAGATCCGACGTTGGCGTAGCACCATGATGCTGAATCTGTTCTGCTGCGCGGGCAGATGCTGGGAAACCATGCTTAGAGTAGCATGTGTCTTCTGTATGACCAATCCGACGACAATAAGTGCACTGTAATCCACGACTACGGCCAACCCTACCATGTGGTCCTCGTCCATGAAAATGAGAAGAATTGCCTCTTCCTCTAGAGGCTGCCATAGCAGAAGAATTTGGCACAGTAGTAGGGCTTGAGATGTTGATTCGGCTCAATCGCTGAAAGGCCTCCTCTATGGGAGGAATGGTAGCATCTGCCAGAATCTAAGAAGAAGCCGCCTCATACTGTGAGTCAAGAGAAGCTAGAAAGACTCCCACCATCGTAGCATTTCGATATGTCTTCAATTGTTCTGGAGTAGTCGTGAGAGGCGTGAAACTGTGAAGCCTCTCAAACATTCCCCTCAATGCAGTGTAGTGAGCATGCATGGGTCGACCATTCTGCTTTATCGTGAAGATGTCATGCTGGAGCTGTAGGATTTTTGTCTCATTCTTGGCTTGTGAGTACGTGGCAGCAAGAATGTCCTACATGGCTTTGGCAGTAGGTTGATGCAAGACATCATTAGCAATGTCTGGAATTAGAGTACCAGACAACCAAACCTGAGCATATGCGTCATCAACCTCCCATGAGGCATACAACCCTGTTTTCTCCTCTGGCTCATTCTCAGTAAGAATATGTTTCTTACCCATCGACTTCATTAGGCTCATGACATGCATGGCCCATAACTCGTAGTTGGATCCATCCATCTTCACAATAGGCGCAGGACCTTTGAAGGCACCTGTAGTGGGGATCTCGATCTTGCTTTCTGACATTTTGACTGGAGAAAACTGGGGTTGTAGACAAGATAAGCCTTGGTCTACAGTGACATGATTAGGTTTAGTTGCACATGTAGACCTCTATGTAACCAAACCCATCATCCTGGAAGTGAGAGGAGAGCCCCTTATAAAGATGACAACCGAACCCTTAGGGGCGGTGAAACCCTAGGGACAGCCGGCGCACGGGCACAGCCGCACGGGCAGGCGGCGCACGGGCATGAGACGCGCGTGGGACGGTGCACAACCGCACGTGAAGGCGTAACACGTGGAGGCGGCACGTGGGGGTAGCGCGCGAGGGGGTGGCGTGCATGGGGGTAGCGCGCGAGGGGGCGGCGCGTGTGGAGGCAGCGGCGTGCATGGAGGCGACATGCGTGGAGGCTTGAAGGTGGAGGGCTAGGTTTAGGGTTCGGTACGAGAGCTCCAGTCTAGGACTGTCGCTCTGATACCATGTTGGGAAAAATAAGCGTTGTGTTTATTCCTTAAGCCCTAGATTCTCTTATATAGGGAGAGGTCTATGGGCAAATTACATATGGTAGACAAACGAAGAGAACAATAAATAAAAGATACAGAAACATAAACTAAACTTATAACAAGAAAATGATGGGGGAAATAAAACATGCATAAGTTGATAATCATCATTTTTTTCAGCCTTTCTTTTCTTTTCCTTTTTTTGCAAATTTTTTCGGCTATTTTCCTCTCCCCTTTTTTTAGTAGCCAACTTTCTTCCGTTTTTAAATCATTTTTTTCGCATATGTTTTTTTTTTGCACGTACCTCTTTTTCAAAAATGTATTTTTTAAACAACTTTCGCTCACCTAGACCTTCAAAATGCATCTCCTTTGTTTAAAAAAAATTAGGCATCCCTCCCCCTTTTTTCTTTGGGCATGACTCCCTCTTCTTTCTTTCTTTCTTTTTTTATAACCTCTCAGCCTTGTTTTTCTTAATCACGGTCAAAAGGCCCATCCCACTAATTAGGGTTCCCATCGAAGGATCCTTTACAAAACACAGTGGTCGTCGCCCCCGATCGGGGTCTCTACTGTTCTTGCGGAAGGCCGCCGCCTGGAGGAGGGTTGTATCTGATGCGGCTGCCTGCGATGCGACCAGGAGGTCTCGCGCATCGCTTGGAGCCACTTGGAGAAGGGATTCGAAGGGGGAGTGTCGGCTCGTCACCTGGAGTAACGCGCGATGCACCGCCTCTTGAGCCTTCATTGGCCGGCGCAAGGAGCACCTCCATGGATGAGATGCAACCATTGCCACCTGGAGATAGAGGTTCGTGAATGGGCGAGAAGGGTTGGACGACGCCGATTGGATGTAGCTGAAGATGGGGTTCCGCCACGAGAGGGGGAATATCGCCGAGGCCGTGAGATTTTACCGCTGGAGGTTGATCAAAAGGGCGTCCGCACGATGAATCCCCATGCCCCTCTGCCTTCCTGTTGCCGATCAGGAAGAGGAGTCGGTGCTGCTTGCACCTTCTTGCAATATGGGTCTTCGACGACCTTTTCTTCTTTACGCGAGAGAGGAGAGCCCGCAAATATGGGGCCCACCTAGAGATTCGGTAAGGGGCCCACCTGGAGACAATGAAAAGAGGGGTCTTGGCTGCCGCCAGGATGGAGGGTGCGACGTGGGGGCAAAGCCTAGAGAAGAAGCTCCGTATGGGCTTCGTGGCGGCAGCCAGACGGGGCAGCCTGGACTGCAACCAGATCCTCTCATCCCGTACATAGCGGTGAACATAGCATAACATGACTCCAGAAATTAGGGTTTCAAAAACTCATTTAGAAAAACAATCTGTCGAACTTAACAATCTCGAACAAAAAAATGAATATGAAATCCTCGAGAATCGACTCGCTCTGATACCATATTAGAAAATATGAAAGCTTGATCAGAGAAAAATAATTAAACGTTGAAGAACGTGGTATTTTAACGTGGAACCCTACTCCCTAAGGAGCGGGATGAGACCACGGGAGAATGCCTCAAAGGGCTGATTTATGCCTTGCACTTTCTCATCTGATACAAGAGGTCTGAGGCTTCTTATATAGCCTCCTCAGACCCTCCAAGTCCTACCACTGGTAGTCGTGGGACTAAACACTGGCATGAGTTAATGGATCTTGGGGAGATCCATTTACCCATCTACTCCATAAGTGACGCCTAAGACATATACTCCAACAATAACTGGGAGAGCGATATGAATAATAGCACTATCGATTCCTTTATGGACTTCATCCACGATACAAAGCCGTGAAAGGCCAGTTCCGACGGTTGATGCGCTGCCATCAATTGAGGCCATCTTTGGTCATTTGTAGGAACTCAAGACATTGGCTGGACATCCTTATGTTATACCACCTTTAGAGAATTCTTCTCACTATGCCTCATATGGGAACAAAGGGTGACAGAACTTTTAAGGAGGTCGAGGTCGTTATTGGTCGCGGTCGTGGACATGACTCGGAGCGTGGACATGACTTTAGTCGTGACCGTGGCAGTGATTCTACTTCTTCTCGGTATCCAGCGTGCATGCATTGCAGGCGCTGGAACTACCCATCTGAGTGCTGCTAGGCAAAGTTTGGCATATAGTCCAATGCCAAAAAATGCCTATGAGATCGCTTCTTATGAGACATCTTATGATATTGTAGAGGATACACCTGATCAACATTTTGGTGGTGTTAGAAAATGAGAATGCGGAAGCGTACATATCAAAGATAAAGAATAAGAACATGAAAGAACACCTGGATTTTTATGCGGAACCCTACTCCGTAAGGAGCGAGATGAAAGCATGAGAGAATGCCTCAAAGGGTTGATATTTCTATTAAACTTTCTCATCTGGTACAATGGGTGTGGGGCCTTCTTATATAGTCCCCACTGAGTCTTCAAGTCCCCAAAATAGTAGATATGGGACTAAACCATTGGATGTGGTAATTGTACCTTGGAGGGATCCAATTACCTATCTACACATGTGACCCACATACTCTTACACCCCCCTCAAGTTGGATCATGCAATGCTTAGCTTGGACAAATAGAAAGAAATCACTCGAACTCAGAATATAAGACACTGCGAACAATATCAACTCAACGCATGCACAACTGTCGGTTGCTGTCAAGGACGCCGCTTCTTATGTCGTGCATGTGAGGAGGAATGATGCAGCGTGGAACAGAAATATAGGGCCGCATATTTATTTAATTTTATTTATGTTTATTTGAATCGTCGTATTTTTAATTAAATAAAATAGAGATCGCCTGTGATCTCAATTAGTTAGGAATTTGAATTTCAAATTAGTCGGTTAGTCGGTTAGAGTCAATTTAGGATAATTAGTTTACATTTGAATTAGAGTTCTATTTTTGTAACCCCATCCCTCCTATATAAAGGGATGATAGGCTAGTGTTTTGGTCAGTTCAGTGATATAAAATTTGAGATTTACTCTCTATCTCCTCTCCCTCTCCCTCTCCCTTGCCGTGGTCTACACGCCTTCTCCTCTCCATCCCCTCGTGTTCCCGACGAGTTCTCTTCTCAACCCCTCTATTTTTTTCTCCACCAAAAATCCACCGATCAAAGATTTATTTTTATTCACTGAATTTTTTATTTCTGCATCAGTTGGTATCAGAGCATGGCCTACAAATCGTCCTCACGATCTAACGATCCGTCCAGACGTTCACGCCGACATGCGACGAAAGACTATCATGTGTTGGAATGGAAAAGACAAGCCGAAGAAGCTTACAACTAGGACATGGATGCACGACGTAAGTTCCAAATCTCACAGGCCAAATGTCGAGACCTAGTGGCTGAGTTCAAGGCTATGTGCGCCGCCCTATCGAAGTCTTCCACGACCAAAGCCGCTGTTCAGAATGTTGATGATGAAAAACTCATCGTCGATGACGATGTACTCGCTGTCCAGGCCATTTCAGAGGAAAAAAACGATGAAACGGCCGCTGTCCAGCCCATCTCAGAGGAAAAAGAGGCCGTCGCCAATGATTTCTTCGCTGTCCAGCCCGTTTCGGGAGAAAAAAGTGTCGATCTGCTCGCTGTCCAGGCCATTACAAAGGAAAAAAAACGACGAAACGACCGCTGTCCAGCCCATCTCAGAGGAAAAAGAGGCCGTCGCCAATGATTTCTTCGCTGTCCAGCCCGTTCCGGGAGAAAAAAGTGTCGATCTGCTCGCTGTCCAGGTAATTTCAGACTCGCAAACGCCGCAGAAACCGACCTACGACCCATCCGCGGCCCACTCACAGACCTCATCCACCACCCTCGCACCTCCAGGCCCCCCTCTCGCTGCGCAGAGTCAAATTATAGGGTCAAATATTTATCTATATTTAGTGATCAATTTTAATTACATTTATTTACGTCAACGAATTTTTAATTAAATAAATGGGATCGCCTGTGATCTTAATTAGTGGTCAATTTGAATTTTAAATTTGGTCGGTTAATTAGTTAGAGTCTATTTAGGATAAGTAGTTGTCAATTTAAATTAATTTGCTATTTTTGTAATCTCATCCCTCCTATATAAAGGAATGAGGGTCCATTGTTCTAGTCAGTCAAGTAATAATGAAAAATTGAGAGTTTATCTCCCTCTATCTCCGTCTCTCTCTCTTCCTCCCACGCGTTCTTCGCGATCTTCTTCCCCAAAGTCCCTCGTATTCCGACGAGCATTCTTCTTCTCAACCCCTCCATATTCTTCCACCAACATCCACCGTCAAAATTTTATTATTTCGTCGTCAACGCAAAAGCATTTTTGCATCAATTGGTATCAGAGCATGGCAATCGAATCGTCCCTACGATTCGACGATCCCGTCGCGTATTGGAAGATGCAATATGATTTGAGTTGCATATCTTATGATTCGCGTTCACGCGCGCGTCATCAAAAGTTCAAGAAGCGCCTTATGTCAAGCATCAAGGTTCAGGCATGGCTGGATGTGCAAGTCGAAGATTCGTCCGTCGACAACGAAAGTAAGATCGCTGTAGCCGCTGTTCAACCCGATTTCGAAGAAAAAAATAAAGGTATTTTCACTGCGGATGAAGATTTATTTGATATGACTCCTGTGCAACCATGCGATGATGATACGGGCCCAATATTTGATGAAAGTACGGATCTATACGATGAAAACATCGTCGTGGAAGACGAACCGGCCGCTGTCCAGGCCATCTCGGAGGAGAAAAAAACCGATTCGATTGCTGTCCAGGGGGTTTCAAACCATTCGCCATCGCCGATACCAACCCTAATGACGGTTCCCACCCCACTGCCGCTCGACCTTGACGGGGCCGCACCCTCGGGCCCCCATCCCGCAACCTCGGCGGCCCCCCTAGCCTCGTCAGACCCTCCACGATCTTCCCCCCAACCCTGGCAGCACCATCTGCAACTCCTGTGCAGCCACCCCCAACCCCGCCAACCCCCGCCTACCCCTCTCCCAACCCCTTCCCAAAGCTCTGCAACCGCCGTCTCTTCCCCTCGCCGAACCCCCCCCACCTCCGCCAGCCGCTCACCACCCTCCCCTCGCACCCGCCATCGCCCCTGCGCCTTCTTCTCGCCGCCCTCCCGCCTACAGTTCCCCACGCCATCGCCGCCGCCTTTCCACCCCCGCGCACCCGCCCCTTTCCCCCCCAGCGCTCCCCTTGGCCCCTGTGCCCTCCGCCCTGACCTCCCACTGTCGCCGTCGCCCAGATTCCCGCCTTCCTTTCCCACGCCGCTGCAGCGCCCCCCATGCCACCTTCGGCCGTTGGCAACCCCCGCAGCTTCCGCGTTCCCCTACGACACCCCCCCACAGCAATCCCGCAGCCGCCACCGTCGATGCTTAAAACGAAGGGGAGAATCCCTATCGGGTGTTGTTTCAGCCAAAGGAACAGAATCCCTCAATTCTAGGGATTGGAGATTATTTTGGAAAAATTACAAAAGAGTTCCCCCTGACAAGAATTTTTACGGAAAGGATCAAGTGCAGGGTAAACCATGTTATGTAGGCATTGTAGTTGAAGGGGTACGAAATTTGCGGAAGCGCCCTCCAATTGGAAAGAACTACAAACGTAATGTTGAGAAAGATCTAATTGCTGGCTACTATTTCAAAGACGATTTCTCCAACGACGCATCTACATCAAGCAATTCGTCGGGAGACGAATTTTTAAAGCGGAGGAGAGTTGATGCAGCGCAGCGTCAAATTATAGGGTCAAATATTTATCTATATTTAGTGGTCAATTTTAATTACGTTTATTTACATCAACGGATTTTTAATTAAATAAATGGGATCGCATGTGATCTCAATTAGTGGTCAATTTGAATTTTAAATTTGGTCGGTTAATTAGTTAGAGTCTATTTAGGATAAGTAGTTGTCAATTTAAATTAATTTGCTATTTTTGTAATCTCATCCCTCCTATATAAAGGGATGAGGGTCCATTGTTCTAGTCAGTCAAGTATTAATGAAAAATTGAGAGTTTATCTCCCTGTATCTCCGTCTCTCTCTCTTCCTCCCACGCGTTCTTCGCGGTCTTCTTCCCCAAAGTCCCTCGTATTCCGACGAGCATTCTTCTTCTCAACCCCTCCATATTCTTCCACCAACATCCACCGTCAAAATTTTATTATTTCATCGTCAACGCAAAAGCATTTTTGCATCAAGGAACCAACGGGCTAGAGTGTGAGTCGAACTGGGTCTCCTCGTCGAAGAACATGTACTCTATACTGCATCCGTTAGAGTCAATGAAACTGGAATGAGTTTCCTCGTCGGAGTACTCTGGTCCGCCACATGTAGAAGACTGCGCATCATGTGGACAACTGCTCCATCTCTAAAGGGTCGAACTGAAAAAAACCATGGAAACATCCTCGTCGGAGTCCACGGTCGCTGGAAAATGGAGTCCGAAAGTCTCCTCGTTGGAGAACTGGGTCTCTCCCATACTATCTCAGAGAATGGGATCTCTACTTCTGGAGTCCCTATGAAACCACATGAAAACCCTAGCCCACAATGGTATAGAGAATGAGATCTCTACTCTGGAGTCCCTATGGATCGCATGAGAACTCTGAGGCCAAAAATAATGATGAAGACCACACAATTAATGACCGCAGACACATGCGCATCATACTGAAGACTCACAAATCTATCTAAACGTCGAGTCTTAATCTGAACTGTAGAGTCTTACAATTGCCCTAGCATCTGGACTGGAGAATCTGAATATGAGCCACATAACTCTGCACAATACTCCCCTGTTCTCCCATACTGGTTGGAAATCAATAACATCAACCAAGTTGGGAGAAGATAAATCAAGATGGGGAGAAAGAAAAAAACACATAAGCCGATCTCATATTTTTTTATTCGTCTTTTCTTCTCGCAAACTTTTTTCCCTTTTTCTGACTATTTTTTCTTTATTTTTTATACCCGTCTCTTTTTTTCCCTCGCGTACGGTTTTTTGTACGCATGCCTTTTCTTTTTCTCATTTTTTTCAACTTACGGCCCAAACTGGGCTCCTCTTTCTCCCCCTTTTTTTGATTTTTTCAAAACTTTCGGCCCAACTTGGCCAAAAAACAAAGCACTTATCCCTTTCTTTTTTTATAACTCTCGACATACTTGGGCTTGAAAAATAAGAAGGGGTATTGGATACCCCCCCATCTCCACATATACGTTTAGGGTTCCCCGATTGATTAAGAACCCATCGCATGGATCCTGAAGATGAGACGGAAATGGAGCCGATGCCAAAGGAAGAGTACCGTCGCCTGCTGTGGTCTTGGAGATGTTAGGGTTCCCATGGGGGGAAACCCTTCTTTCATTGTCACCGCCCCGATTGGGGCTTTTGGATGGCGACACTGGAGCTGATGGCGAGGGAGAAGATGCAACATGGAGACGCATGACGTTGCCTAGAGGACTTTTGGGGCGATAGGGTGCTTGCCGCCTCTCTTGGAGAATGTACCGCAGTTGAGGAGACGAGATGTGTAGCACAGCTTGGGAATGAAGAGTTGCCCTATCGGCTGGGATGTGCCGCCAACTGGGGCTGCGTACCACCTGCCATGGAGAGTTCCTCGAGGTTCTGGTAGTGCAAGGAGGAAAATGAGCGTGCTGGAAACCTTCGCGCGTTCTCTAGGGTTCTCAGGTTGGGAACCCACCACCGTCGAGTCGCAATAGAGGAAGATTGTCGTCGTTGAGTCGATCAGGTTGAAGGAGATGCGTTGTTGCCAGGTCTGGAAGATGTCACGTCATCACTGGAGCCATTAGCAAAGATGTTGGGCTGAGATCTGCCCTTGCCTGGAGCTTGGAGTTCTTGTGAGATCATCAAAGCCAGGGGCTTCGTCGGATCGTATGAAATGCCTTGAAGGATGAGGCACCGCTGGAGATGGAGCGCTACCTTCCCATATTCTTCTATTATTTTTCCTCCACAAAACCATATCTAGGGTTTCTCCACGAAACCCTAGTTGCTTTTGACGTTGGACTTTTGAGAAAGTCAGGGTTCCAGAGAATGAACCCTAAAACTCTTCTTGATAATGAATATGTGCAAGTTGCTGAATCAAGAACGAACAACCACAATCGAATTTGTTTGCATTACGGATGATGAATGATAAATAGGGTTTCAAGAAAGTCCTAGAACTCTTCTTGATCTTGAACGAATCACTTATATATGAACAATAATAATCCACAAGAATGAATCTTCGAGAATAATCAAGAATAAAATCTCGACTAAATCAAAAATATAAAAAATTTCTCGAGAATCGAAGCCGTTCAATATCATGTTAGAAAACGAGAATGCGAAAGCGTAAATATCAGCTATAAAGAATAAGAATATGAAAGAACACCCAAATTTTTATGTGGAACCCTACTCTATAAGGAGTGGGATGAAACCACGGGTGAACACTTCAAAGGTTCTATTGAACTTTCTCATCTGATACAATGGGTGTGGGGCTTCTTATATAGCCCCCACTGAGTTTTCAAGTCCCACAAATAGTAGATGTGGGATGGAACCACTGTATGTGGTAATAGGACCTTGGAGAATCCAATTACCCATCTGCACATGTGACCACATACTCCAATAGGTGGAATACAAGCACCTTTTACCACTTCAAAATACTCCCGCCTGAGGCAACTTCTACAAAACTACACCACCTCCACTGGTGACAGTACTACACCTGCTCCAACTGCTACCTTGGCTACAACTTCATGCATAGTAGTCAACTCTATTTCTGCTTCTTGCCCTACATGGATTATTAAGTCAGGGGCATCCACACAATTGACAGCTCAACCCTCTATTTCTATGAAGACTGTTCGGGTTGCTAACGACCAATACCATTGTTGGTAATGTGGTTTTCCTCCAAGCTTCGGCTGACTGGGGTCCATTGTGCCCCTGTATTTCCTCTTAGTCTATTATGTGTACAGAGCTATGTAGTGAGCTTAACTGTAGGGTTATTTTTTATGAATTCTATTGTTACTTTCATGACATATGGATGGGTCAGATTTTTGGTGGGGAACATGAGAAGAATAGCCTCTACTATCTAGATATTCTATCTGATTCCACTTTTGTTGGTATTGCGTCTATCTCCAATGATCCCTTACTCTGACATCTTAGCCTTAGACAACCTTTTGCCAAGCTATCTCCATGATGTTCCCTGAACTCTCTACGTTGAAGCCCCTTGAGTGCAAGGGTGTCGGTTCAGGAAACATCACCTAGCGTCCTTCCCTACACGTACCGAACCTCGTCGTGAAGTTCCTTTTCTTTTATCCATTGCAATGTACGGAGAACTTGTCTGGTATGTACTTTGAGTGGACACAAATATTTTGCTATTTATGTTGATGATTATAGTTGATCATCTTGGGTCTATCTGTTAAAGGAATGCTCAGATATCAATAAAATCGTCAAGAATTTCTTTCAGTACATCGAAGCTATTTTCTCCAGCTGTGTTCAAAATTTTCGTTCTGATAATGCTTTAGAGTTCGTACAACATGACTTGACGACTTTCTTTACTTCTTAGGGAATCATCTACCAAACATCATGTCGGTATACCTCTTAATAAAATGGGATAGTGGAACGGAAACATAGACATCTTTTTGACATTGCTCGGTCTTTTCTCACTCAGATGAAGATTCCGAAAACCTAGTGGGATGATGCCATTATTGCCGATGTTCATCTTTTTAGTAGGGTCCCATCTTTGATCCTAAAGGGTTCTACTCCTTTCGTGTTACTCTATCATAATGAATTGCCCTTCCCGTTACCTCTGAGAATCTTTGGGTGTAATTTTCATTTTGCTGACAAACTGTCCACCTAGGGCGATTAAATTTATCTTTCATGGCTATTCTCATACCCAGAGGGTTACAGGTGATATGACCCTGCAGGGCATCGATACTACATTTCTACGGATGTTACATTCTTTGAACAAACTAGTTTCTTTACACAATCTGTTGGAGTATTTGGTTATGCATCACTTATGCAGGAGATGGGTAAATGGATCACCCCAGGATCCATTTACCGCATCCAAGTCTTTAGTCCCACATCTACCAGTTGTGAGATTTGGATACTCAGTGAGGGCTATATAAGAAGCCCCACACCCTCTGTATCCAGTGAGAAAGTGCAATGCATACATCAACCCTTTGAGGTGTTCTCCTGTGGTTTCATCCCGCTCCTTAGGGAGTAGGGTTCCACGTTAAATCCCGCGTTCTTCATGTTTATTATTCTTTATTTCTGATACGCTTTGGCATTCCTATTTTCTAACATGGTATCAGAGCGAGTTCGATTCTCGAGGAATAATTTTTCCATCGTTTGTTCGTTCGAGATTTAGTTATGTTCTTGAAGATTACATGGAAGATTTATTGAGCGATTCAAGTTCATAGTTGTGATCGACTTCCATGGTTCTAGGGTTTGTTGAAACCCTATTTTACATGGATGCTTTCTCCATCAAGCCAATCTCCAACTACGAAGGTGGCACGCAGGAGGCGCTCCCATCTCCCCTTGGCCTCACGGAGCAGGAGCCCCTTGAGCGGTGGCTCATCTCTCTTTCACCGTGCATCGCCCTCGTGTTCCATCAAGAGCTCCAGACTAGAGAAGTTCCTCGCACAACTCCAGGCAGAGGTTCCTCCACTCCAGGGCATCTGCAAATCCAAGATCCATCGACGGCATCGAACCATCCCCAGGCGACGTCGAGCCATCCTCAGGCAGCGATAGCCGCACCCCTTCTGCCTTCCTCCACCTCGAAGCTACACCTCCTCCTCTCCTCTACTTTGTTTCAACAAAAAAAGAAGGGCGGCGTGCTCGATCGCACTCCAGGTACAACAACGATACTCCAGCATCTTGAGAGCCCCCATGCGATGGTTGTTTAGGAGCTCCTCCCCTACAGGGCTGCCATCTCACAACAACACATCGGGCTGCATCCCAGGCGGCGTCGGAACATCTCCCTCTTTGCACGAGAACCCAAGAGGCGGTGGCAGTCCCATCCAACCTCCAGCCAAGGCGGCGCTCGACCCCTCTTCCTTCTCCGGCTCCTCATCGCGAGGAGGAGCCTTCCCTTGTTATTGTCTGTAGTGTCTTTTATTGTGAGCTGAGATTTCTTTTTGTTTGTCTAAGCTGAGCATTGCATGCTCCAGCTTGAGGGGGGGGGGTGTTGTTGGAGTATTTGGTTATGCGTCATTTATGTGGGAGATGGGTAAATGGATCGCTCCAGGATCCATTTACCGCATCCAAGTCTTTAGTCCCACATCTACCAGTTGTGATATGTGGAGACTCAGTGAGGGCTATATAAGAAGCCCCTCACCCTTTGTATCCAGTGAGAAAATGCAATGCATACATCAACACTTTGAGGCGTTCTCCCGTGGTTTCATCCCGCTCCTTAGGGAGTAGGGTTTCACATTAAATCCCGCATTCTTCATGTTTATTATTCTTTATTTCTGATATGTTTTCGCATTCCTATTTTCTAAACCATTTTGTTACGGATATTCCTTTGGATCTTCCTCCTCTACCAATTATGTATAAGCACAAGCATATATCTGCGCCTATTCCCGTGCCTTTGCCTATTCCTTTTTTGCAGGATGACATGCCATCTTCAAATGCCCCCATCACTGCCACACCGGATGCTCCTCAAGAGCTTCTTATAGCTCTCCGCATAACTAAGAGTCAATGCACATCTCACCCTATGTCTGATTTCACTTCTACTGCTAGCCTATCATGCTTTGAAAGAGATATGCAGATGCTTTCATGACTATTTCTGTCCCCAGAGATCATTTCGGTGCTTTACGGGATAATGCATGGTGCCATGCAATGAACGGGGAAATGGATGCTTTCACATCTAGAGGAACGTGAGACTTTGTACCGTGTCCTATAGGAATACAACATGTAGCTTGCAAATGGGTATTCACGACTAAACATTCACTTGATGGGTCCTTTGATAGATTGAAAGCACAGCTTGTTGCTAAAGGTTTTAGACAGACTAATCGGGTTGATTACTTTGAGACCTTCTCCCCTATAGCACAAATGGGCTCTATTCACACTATTCTTTCAGTGGTTGCAAACAAGGGTGGCCTATCTTTCAGCTTGATGTGAAGAATGCCTTCCTATATGATGATCTTGAGGAGGGGGCTTACATGATGCATACTCCCTGGTCATGAGGTTGAGGGGGAGTGTATGTGTAGACTTCACAAGGCAATCTATGTCCTAAAGCAGAGTCCTCATGCATGGTTTGACAGACTCACTATTGAGATCAACACTCTTAGCTTTCAGAAAATATCTAACTACTATATTTTGGTCAGAGGATGACCCACTGCTACTGTCATACTTGCAGTTTATGTTGATGTGATAATGATGAATGCATACTAGAGACCAAGACTTTCCTTCGGAAGGTCTTCGTCATGAAGGACATTGGCCAACTTCGCTACTATGCCTGAGATATTGTAAATTTATATCAAAATGACAAGATACACCATTTAAGGTTAAGAAAGAAATGTGGGATTGGATTAGAGAACAAAAGACGAGACTAGAAGAGAAGGAAATTCTTATGCCATCATTCTTGTCTAATATTCTGATACCTGTTGTATATGAAAGGTTGCAAGTAGAAGTCTCCAAAGAAAATAGGAAAGATCTTGTGTTTAGTGATCTAGCACCCATTGTAGATAAACTAATACATCGTGCACGTTATAAAGACTTTATTATCAATCTAGCTACTGCTCTTGAGGAATATACATTCTGGTTCCCTGCCTTCTTAGACTTCAGGGTTGGGATATACCACACGTCTTCTGAACTTTCATAAACGTGATTTGGCTCGAAGTCTACTACTATTCTCCTGTAAGATATTTAAGAATATGGTGCAGGAAACCTTAAAGATCATCTGTGCAAGGCATTCCCCTTTGCCCCTGCCCAAAGCCCTACAGGAGGTAGTAGTTGGGAATTTTCTGATAGCCTGACCTTTTCATTAATGAGGAAAGAGAGACCCCTATCTTCACCCCTTTTATATAGTTTCTATAAATCAAGCCTAGAACCCTTCTCTACCATTTTCTATTTCCGAGAGGGCTTATGGGATCTAGTTGGATAGAGCCAACGAAACAACCCAACGAGAGAGAGCTTCGTCGCCCCTCTGTGAGTGAAGCAAGCAACAATCGCTATGCACCTTCCCAACTCACATCGCTCGTGCGTGAAGAAAGGGAATACCCGCCAGTCTCTCAATTTCTTCAATCTCTCCTTTGCATAGAATTGATACGTACTACCGAGGGACTCCATCTCTCACAATGGAAGTATTGCTTGGATATCCTAACCGAGACTGGACTACTTGGATGCAAGCCTTTTGGAATCTCTGCAGATCTGAGGAAGCACTCTACTTCAGTTGATCCTTTTTTTGAAGACAATACGGCAGAAAAGCCTAGTGGGCAAACTACTTTACCTTATTATCACTAGGATAGATATATCTTATGATGTGAGCTGAGCCAACCAACATGGAGAAACCACATTATAGTCATTGGCATGATGTTCTCTAGATCCTACGCTACTTGAAGGAATACCCAGGACGAGGCCTCTTCTATGGGGTCAGTAGCCACATTGATGTAGCTGCGTATGTTGGTGCATATTATGCTAGTTCACTTGAGGATCGTCACTCCATTTCATGATATGCTATGATGGTTAGAGGAAAATTTGTCACTTGACGAAGCAAGAAGCAAACTGTAGTCTCTAACTGAAGTCTAGATGCAGAATAGAGGGCGACAACTCATGCTACCCGTGAGATTGCATGGTTACTCACTTTTCTACGGGAACTTGGTATTGTTGTCACTACTCTTGGTCCTCTGTATTGTGACAACAAGTCCTCTGCATACATTGCTACGAACCTTGTTTTCCTTAAGTGGACCAAGCACATTGAGATTGATTGTCACTTTGTTCGTGATGTGCACGAGGGAAGATCACTACTCTGCACATCTCCATGGATTTTCAGCTTGCAGATGTATTCACGAAGACGCTACCAAAGAAACGCCTCTCCTGGATATCTCCAAGTTGGGCATGATTGACAGATATGCTCCAACTTGAGGGGGAGTGTTAGAGACGTCTTAGTTTTATTCTTTTTAATTGTAACCCCTCAGGGTACTTTCCTGTATTTCTCGTTGATGAGTGCTCTAGGGTTTCGGTCTATATAAGAATCCCTAGACCTGTTGAATAAAATTATCTCATTGTATTCTCCTCTCTTTTTCTCCACAATACATAATGTGGGACTAAACAAAATTAGTGGATCTTTCTTCAAGATCCCATTACCCAACCATTTAGCTCAATCCTTCACTATTCTCAACACTTTCCCTCAAGCTGGAGCATGCAATGTTCATCTTGAACAAATTTTAGAGCTCTATCCTCATTCATATACTGAATACCTAACGAATAGAAAATTTCAACTCGACACACGCTACTTTGTTTGCTGACAACGACGACGACGATGCCTCTCAGTTTTGTTGGAGAGTTGGAGGAACTTGAGGAATGGAGTCTAAAATAAAGATCTATTGACCAATTTGGTGGGAAAAATTGCTCATGCTTTGCATATTTATCGATCAGAGCCATCAACATTGCATTTAGTCTCCCTCTTGGAGATCTCTAGCCCGCAACATGTCTTTTATATGAAAAATGGTATAATCTTTTCCAAGGGTTGGAAAGTGCTAGGAATGCCCATACAATGATCTTAAAATGGGTTGCTCTCATAAGGACTTTGGAATTAGCCTTTCCTATATAGAAATTCAGAATGAGCCTCTCTCATATAAAGATATTTGAAAGTGAATCTCACGTGGAGCCTCGAAAGGATCTCATATTGGGGAGCTCTTTCAATGAAGAATGGAACATGAATCTATCCCATTTGGACAGACAAGAGTCACTCTGTGAAGAACTCGAAGAATTGTAGAGTTTAAAAGCTATACTTTTGTACTCTCCATTTCTCCTATAGTACTGGATGCACAAAAAGATGGCCGACCAAGTTTGAGAGCAGAAATCAAATGAAATTTCTTTTCTTTCTTTGTTCTCCTTTTTCTTCTTTTTTCTGTTTGAACAATATTTTTCTCTTTTCCAATTTTTTCGCTACTTCTTTTGACATTTTTTCACGTTTGTTTTCTTCTCTCTATCTCTCTCATTTTGAAGTATAGTGCTGCTGGATAATGCAAATGAAATAAAGGGGAAAAAGTGACATGGGCTGATATGGGCTTTTTGGACCCAAATATGACAAACAATAAAATAATAAGGGGGCTTGGCAATCGAGGTCACTTTTCATTAATTTTTGCTCCTTTTGTCAATGTTTATACAGTTCCCATTGGGGAACCCATCTACTAAATGCTGTGACCACCTTCCATCATGCGATGTCGCACCTTCTCCTTTAATGTTGCTTCCTACCTAGATGTCATTATCACTTGCCAATAGTATGTGTCGCCATTGCGTACAATGCCTCCTCATAAGCTTGCTTCTCTTATTTTCTCCTCCTTGTGGCCCTAGTATTATACCTCATCGCCTCTGTGTAACACCTTGTCGTACTACCATCATCGATCAGATGTGGTGTTGACTTCTTCACGAAGACGGACTCACATGGCTCATGAACGCTTTGAGTTGATTTCTCGTCTTGATTACAACCAAAAGAGGTATAACCATGTTGCCATCGATGCATGACCTTGATCATCACTTGATCGCATAGATACCAACCCTAGATTATGATAGGCATTCAAATACATGCTCTATCAATATCACACATTGTAGTCTCATGAAGGCTACATTCTTCGTCTCCATCACGACTTTACCTTCAACTTAGTCACTTTGTATGCACGGCCTCATCCACGGGTTAGCCTTAGCACGATGATTGCCACATTGCATGGCGCGTCTCATGTACATACTACATCACCATTTTTTATGGCCTCAAGTAGGTAGCCATTGTGCAATCACCACAAGCACAAATCTCAACAAAAATAGCAAAGCCTTCCTCCCACTTTAAGTAGGATCGGCTACATGGATTCTTACTCAAATCCATGTTGAAAAATCCGACTATTTTTTACGATGGTTGTCGACTACCTAACGCAACCCCCACAAGGAGGGATTTGAACCCTGGTCTTTTGGGGGGTAGATAAACTGCACTATCACTAGACCATTGGAGTGGGTATAAAATAAACTGGTATAAATAATCTTGATAAAAATTAAACATTGACTTGCTTTGATACTGTGTAGAAATATAAAATGCGCAGCAATAATGAGAACAAGAAAGAACAAAACATGGATTTATGTGGTTCGTGACAGACCCAAAGGATTGTCTTAGTCTATTGGAGAATGTACCCATTGTGGTTAGATATTTCAGCAAAAACTTATCAAGTATTACGAGAGGTGTGGCACTCTTTGATAGCCCTGCCAACACAATAAAGGACTAAACATAATAGATGAATCTTCCTACAAGATCTAGTTAATAACTAACTGACTTAACCCTTCAAGATTGTTGCCATTTGACTCTAGGTCTAGGCTTTGAGCCATGGAAACAACTCCATAGAAAGATGCACGGTAGCACCTACATTACAAATTAAAAGTTTTCCAACTCCTCTAATTTCATTCTTGGATAGTAACAACTCCGAAGACTGCTCTCTCCAAACTTTATTGATGTATCCATTGATATTATTTTCTTCTCCCTCTCTTTAATTTCATTCTTGTGATGTAAGAACTTATGAGATCTTGTTAGAACTTATGTTAGTATGCATGTACTCCTCTTTACCTTCTGCCAAGGTAGGAAATGTCGATATCAACATCATATCGATACGGCATTGATATGATATTTCGATGATATATCGTTCATATCGACACACTTTTGTGAAGGAAGGACCCGAAAAGAAGTATATCGTCGATATATTGGTAGATATCTGCCCCATGTCGATACCGATATATCGACGATATATCGTGATATCTCCTACCTTGCCTTCTGCATCCATCAAATAATCTCCCACATGGAAGAATATCATCAGTCAATCAATGAGCGAGTCAATGAATCACGAGAATCTTATTGTTGGATGAAAAGAATTGCTTGCATTAGACGAGACCCTAGGGCTCTCTTATATAGGAGAAAATCCCTGGATCAATTACATGAGAGGTACATCAAGAAAATAGAAATGAGAAATAAAAAATAAGAGATACAAATATCTCAACACTCCTCCTTAAGCTGGAGCATATATGTATATCATGCTCAGCTTGAAACATCACATCTGAAACGGACCTCTAGCAAGAGCCTTGGTGAAAATATCAGTTGTCTGATCTCCAGTAGGAACATGAGAGGTGGATATGAGATCCTTCTAGATCATGTCTCTGGTATAATGGCAATCCACCTCTATATTCTTGTTCCATTCATGAAAAGCAGGATTATTGGCAATAAATAGAGCAGCTTGATTCCCGCATAAAAGTTGCATGGGGAGAGGACCCTCAACAACAAGATCAATCAAGACCGATCTAACCCACATCATCTATGTGCTCCCTTGTGCCATGGCCCTGTATTTAGATTATGCACTAGATCTAGCAACCACTGTCTGCTTCTTGCTTTTCCATGATACGAGAGAGCTCCCAACAGAAATAGCAAAGCCAGAAGTAGACTTCCTGTCTCTAAGGCATCCTGTGGAATCTGCATCTGCACAAGCTGTCACCTCAAGAGACATACCTCTGTGAATATAAGACCAGTACTAGGTGAGGTCTTCAAATATCTCAAAATCATATAGACTGCATCCGTATAAACCTTTCTGGGCTTCTCTATGAACTGATTAACCTTATTCATAGCAAAGGATATCTTTAGCCTGGTAATGGTAGCATATAGGAGCTTCCCAACAAGCTCTCTATAATCTCCTTTTATCTACCTCTTCAGTGTCACCATCATATAATCTCATACTCAGATCCATAGGGGTAGTAGCAGGCTTTCATACCTTTCTCTAGTAGAAGATCGGTCACAAACTTTCTCTGGGTCATCACAAGACCACGTTGGTTCCTGGCGAACTCTAATCTAAAGAAGAATCGAAGATTGTCAAGGTCCTTAGTCACAAACTGCTAACCTAGGAACTCCTTGGTAGCCTGAATGCCTTGCTCATCATCACCCGTGATAATAATATCATCACCATAGACAAGAATAGCAACAATACCTCTCTATGTCCTCTGAACTAAAAGTGAGGGATCCATAATGGACCACGCAAACCCTTGTTGGGCTATCAACTCTGGACTATGCTTCAGGCCATAAATCGCCTTGTGGAGCCTACACACCTTCTGAGACTCCCCCTCAGCAGCAAACCCTGGTGGTTACTGCATATATACCTTTTCCTGCAGATCACCATATAGAAATGCATTCTTCACATCGAGTTGGTAAAGAGACCAGTTCTGTGAAACAACTTATAGAAGAATGCGTAGAGTCAAATGTCTGGCCACTAGAGAGAAGGTATCCTGATAGTCTACCCCATAAGTTTGGGTGAACCCACATGCTACAAGCCTTGCCATGTAGCGATCCACACTGCCATCTGCTCATTGCTTCACTGTAAAGATCCATTTGCACCCCACAATAGAGGCACCTGGAGGAGCAGGAACAACACTCCAGGTACCACGAGACTGCAAAGTGGCCATCTCATCCTCCATGGCAAGTCTCCAATGAGTACCCTTTACGACCTCTTGATATGATTGCGAGATAATATTAGTAACAACAAAGAGTCCCACAACAAAACCATTGTACTCCTCCGAAAGATGGTCCAATGAAACATGCAGCTAGAGGATAAGTGGCACAGTTACGACACGGTTTCCTCAAGGCAATTAGAACATCCAAGTCATCAGTCTCTTTGTTCTCTAGTATAATTCCTCATGTACAATATTTTGTGGAACACTCAAATCACGAGTGCCATCAGTAGAACAATGTGGTCATTACATACCTGAGACGTGTTGGATGATGGGGAAGGTACATGAGCATAGGGGTGAGTAGAAGACATGCAAACGTAAAAACGTGGTAGCAACTATGTTAGGGTAGACGGAGGTGGAGGTGGAGATGACTGAGACTCAACATGGGGTGTATATGGTGGAGATAACGGAGGTGGAGGAACAAAAAACGTCCTTTCCAGAATCAGCATTAGACAACCTGTCACCTGTAGGAGAAAGATACATAATAGACTCAAAAAATGTGACATCAGAACTAACATAATACTTTCTCCCTATAGGATCAAAACATCTATACCTTTTTTGGGTATGAGAATAATCAACATACACACATTTGACAGCTCTAGGAGAGATCTTGTCACGACAAGGAGTAAAATTGTGGACAAATACCACAAACCCAAAAAACCTAGGAGTAGGGGAGAATAGGTCCTTCTCGGGAAAAGCAATCAAGAAAGGAACCTTTTCTACAAAGATAGTGGAAGTCATGCGGTTCAACAAGTAGCAATCAGTGAGAACAGCATCACCCCAGAACGAATGAAGAGCACGACTCTGAATCAAAAGAATCCTCGTAACATCCAAAATATGACGATGTTTGTGTTCAACAACACCATTTTGTTGCAAAGTATACGCATAAGAAGTCTGGTAAACAATACCAAGATATCTGAGAAAATTAGATAGCTGTAAAATGGAAAACTCTAAGGCATTGCAGTACGAATAAACTTCACATTAGCAGAAAAAAATACTCAAGTTCAGTAAGAAATGATTTAATGACAGGACCCGCTTCAGATTTATGTTTTAACAAGAACACCCAAGACAATCTAGAAAAGTCACCCATAGCAACCATATAGACCCGATGGCCCTCATGATCAGGAACACGACTAGGACCCTAGATATCAAAATGAAACAACACAAATGGCTGACTACTATGACGACTCAGAAAAGAAGATCGATGGTGCTTCCCAAGCTGACATGCCTTACACTCCAAGGTAGCACGAGTAGAGATCTGAGGGAGAACATGACACAACTTCTGTAGATGAAGGTGTCCAAAGCGAAGATGCCACATGAAAGGAGAAACAGATCCTGAATGAATGGTAGCAGTACCAACATACGGAGGTTGGAAAAGCCTGTAAAGTCCTATCTGCTCACGGCCACATCCAATCACCCTGCCCGTGAGTATGTCTTGAAACACAAGAGAAGATGGATCGAATATGACACGACAATGTAAAACATGTGTAATTTGGCTAATAGACAAAAGATTCATATGAAATGCTGGAGCATGTAAGACATTCTGCAGACACATCGAGGGAACTAAAACAATCTCTCCCTGACCAACAATGGGTAGATGAACCCCATTAACAATCACCACTGATCTACCAAGAGAAATAGACCTGTATGAACTGAACTGTTCTCGATCACCACACATATGATGAGATGCTTCAGAGTCCATGATCCAATCAGTTAAATCTTAACTACTACAACGGGTAAGAGCATAAGTAATACCTGACGAACTCGAAGAGGCTCTGACAGGAGTTGCGACATCTGAAGAACCTGTAGCTGAAGTGGTAGGAATAGTCATCATCTCTCTCCGTCTGGAAACAATATCATCCAAATGTGCATCATGAGCAGGAGCAGAAGTAGACTATGTCTGCTTTGCAACATGGGCAGACACATGATACCATGCTTCAGATAGCATGTCTCATTAGAATGACCGGGACGGTGGCAATGTGAACATGGCTACATTGACGTCCTTCTCCTCGACCATGTAGGCTGCGCCCACAAAACTGTGAAGTACTCCCTCTGCTACGAGAAGCTGCCATAGCAGCGGGAGGTTGGGCAATAGCAGTAGATGGAGTAGTGATCCTGCTCAGCCTCTTGTAGACCTCCATTGGAGGTATCGTCTCGCCAGTAAGTAGTTGAGTACGTGTCGCATCGTACTCAGAGTCAAGAGATAATAAAAAGACTCCTGTCATGGTGGCATTCCTATATGCCTGCTACTGCTCAGTGCTGGTTATAATAGGCATGAAGCTATGCAGTGCTCAAACATGCCTCTAAGATGCGAAAAGTGAGCATGAAGAGGTCGACCATTCTGCTTGGTCGAAAAAATATCATCCTGCAATCGTAGAATCTTACTCTCATTCTTTGCCTGCCCATATGTGCCTGCTAAGATGTCCCACATAGCCTTTACCATAGGTTGATTGACGATATCGTTGGCAATCTCCGTGGTAAGTGTTCTGGAGAGCCAAATCCGAGTATAGGCATCATCTTGCTTCCAAGAAGCATTAGCCCCAATCTTGTCCTCCAGCTCTTAATCCGTCAAAATGTGCTCCTTATTATGGTACTGCATAAGGGTGTGGAACTGCATGGACCACAACTCGTAGTTGCTCTCATCCATCTTCACGATGGGAGCCGACCCCTTGAAGAGATCGGACGATGAAAAAGCGTCACCCTTGTTCTCTGACATGGTAAGATGAACGTCGATACCCCGAACAAAATTGAGAAGTGGACTACTTTGAGTGAGTCTACACAATCATGTGGAGGAGTGGTGGTACTTGTAGACTCATACAACCATCCTCATCAATCTTTTTAGTAGTCTAGAGTTAGAGACGTGATTTATAGGTTGAAAATCACTAAATCTGAACAAAATCAGACCTTATCGGCCTGCAGATACGGTCAAACTATAGTCTAAGTATGTGGAACGACCCACGAAATGGAGACGGACAGACAAGCTGCGAAGGGGCACGAACCGGAGGCAGTAGGGGCCGGTTCAACAACCTCGGCAGCCACTGGGCGGCAGCAATCCGGCGGTGCGGGAGGGGTTGCCTGCGAATAGGCGGTGATGGGAGGCCCCCCAACGGCTGGGCAATGCGTGGCGGGGTTGCCGACAATGCAGGGAGGGGGAGGGTGGTGTGTAGGGTTAGGGTTGTTGGGATATGGGAACCCCGATCTAGGATCGTTGCTCCAATACCATGTTGGAAGAAAAGAATTGCGTGCATTAGACAAGACCCTAGGGCTCTCCTATATAGGAGAAAAGACCTGGGTTAATTACAGGAGATGTACATCAAGAAAATAGAAATGAGAAATGATAATAAGAGATACAAATATCTCAACACTTATTAATCAATCAGAGAGTCATGTGATTCATCGCACACCCTTTAATTTGGTGATTACAAATCAAATATGTGAATGTTGTCAATTCAAATCTCCACTAAGACGATGATTGTCCTGAATTGGATAAGTTCTCATATAGGGTGAACTTACCAACAAATCTTCCCCTTCACATGCGATATGGAAACTACACCAAACATATGATGGACCATCTCTCACATTTTCTAAGGGGTAATGTTGTTTATTGTATCAAAACCCTCATTATATGTGTTGATGTTATCAAGTATAAGTTGCTTCGATTTTAACCCATCCCATGTCAAATGATATCTAACATTGATGTGTTATGACTGTTGAGATATTTATATCTCTGCGCCTTTATTTATGTTTTTCTATTTCTCCAGTCTACTTTATGTAATTTTCCCTTAGAGCTTTTCGCCTATATAAGAAAGCTCTAGGGCTATGAGGAATGCAACTTTTCATTTCAATTCTTTCCACATGGTATCAGAGCGACTGTCCTTGACCGGAGCCTGTGTCCTAGATCCCTACCACACCAAAAACCCTAGCCCCTACCTCACACGGTCGTCGACGCCAACGACATCCAACCAGTAACGGCTACAGTCGTTGCCACCTGTCGCCGACAGCAACAACAACTACAGTCGGCCGCCGCCGCCCACAGCCGCAGCAGCGGCTGCAACCAGCCGCTGTCACCCGCAAGCAGGAGCAGCGGCTACAGCCGCCACCATCGCCGCCGACTGCCGCCCCGTATTAAAGTTTGTTGCACCCCTCTTTCGCGTCGATCGTGAATTAGGTCTGATTTGGTTCCTAGGGTTTGATTTTTTTATTTTCTAAAACCATCCTAGGCACCTAAAGAAGCCCTCGTGTATGGAAGAGGTTGTGGTATGAGTCTACACCCATAACCGTCTTCTTATATGTCTGTGTAGACATTGTTATTCCAGTTTGCATCTTAGAGATTGTTGTCATCATGTTAGACAAAAAAACAGATTCCATCCCTGGGTGCCTTCAAAGGTCCAACACCCATTGTGAAGATGGATGGAACAAACTATAAACTGTGGGGCATGTAGTTCATGAGCATAATGCAATGTAATGGCAAGAAGCATATCCTCACACATGTGGAGTATGTTGACAAGACTAGGGTTAACGCCTCATGGGAGGCAGACGAAGCTTATGCACGTGTATGGCTTTCTGGAACGGTATCCATGGAGATAGCCAATGATATACTGAGTCAGTCCACGACGAAGGCTATGTGGGACATTCTCGCCACTACATACTCTTCGACGAAGAACGAGTCGAAGATTCTGCAACTTCAGCATGGCATCTTCACGTCGAAGCAGAATGGTCACCCTCTCCATACCCTTTACACTTCTCTAAGGGGTATGTTTGAGAATTACATGGTTGCATTCCCTTGACTGCCACACCAGAGTAGCTCAAGGTATATAGGGATTCGGTGATGACCGGAGTTTTTCTAGTGGCACTCGACTCTGAGTATGATGCAACTAGAGCATAGATTCTTGTTGATGCCACCATACCTCCAATAGAAGAGGTATATCGCAGGTTGAGTAGGCTCTTTATATCTTCTGATGGTACTCAGTTATCTCAGACATCTTTAGCCGTGGCAATATCTCGTAGTAGGGAAGCCCTACACAGTATCATGGTCGAGGTGGCTGTGGTAGGGGAGGGGGTAGTCGGCCCCCTTGTCAGCCTTGTACATACTGTCACAGGCCAGGTCATTATGAGGAAACATGCTATTCTAAGTATGGCTTCCCAACTTTAGTACATGTGGCAGAGCAGATCCAGCACGCTGGCAATCCTTCACCTGCATCTGATCAGAGATTTGACGAACTTGTGGCGCGACTCAGGTAGATTATGCCTACCCCTGGGTCAACCAACTCTCCTTCAGGATTGTTAGAGGTAGCTGCCTCAGCATCAACATCTACATCAGGTATAGCATATGCCTTTACTAGTTGTTACAGGGCAGATTTGTCAGAATGGATCATGGATTCAGGAGCATCCCATCATCTCTGTGGTGACAGAGGTTAGTTTAGTGCTTTCAGTCCAACCCAGCCCAGACGATCTGTTGTGATATCAGATGGGACACACTCTCCCATTACTGGTCAGGGGGAGGTGCAGTTAACTCTCGCAATACGGGTTCAGAATGTTTTGTATGCTCTTGAGTTTTCTATGAATTTACTATCAATTAGTCAAATCACCAAGTATTTACACGGTCGTGTCATATTTAATCCATCTGCTCTTGTGTTTCAGGACATTCTTACGAGCAGGGTGATTGGATCTGGTCGTGAGCAAGGGGTCTCTACAGACTGGTGCAATCTCCTTATGTTGGTGCATCTTCTTTTCGCAGTGGGTCTACATCTCCCTATATGTGGCATCTTCGATTTGGTCATCTTCCTCTGCAAGAAATTTGTCACGTTCTTCCACAGATTTCTCCTCGCTCTACCTTTTAGTGCGAGGCCTACTAGCGTGGGAAGCATCATCGGTCCACTTTCCATAGTCGTCAGGGTCGGAGTAGTCATAACCTGTTTGAGTTAATTCATTTTAATATTTGGGATCCTAGTCACGTCCCAGATCATCAGGGACATAGATTTTATCTTGTTGCAATTGATGAATTTTCAAGATTGTCTTAGGTCTTTCTTTCTAAGAACAAGTCTGATGCTGGTCCTGATATTCAGTCCTTTATTAATGAGATAAGGAACATTTTTTCAGCAAAAGTCAGGCTTATACGTTCATACAATGCACTTGAATTTTGTAGTACTCAACTTTCATGGTTTTTTACGTCCCATGGTATTGTGCATCAGGCATCTTTGCATATACTTCCCAACAGAATGGGATGGCTGAACGAAAACACCATCTTTTGGATGTTACCAGAACTCTTTTGATTCAGAGCCGTGCTCCTCATTCGTACTAGGGGGACACGGTTCTAACTGCTTGTTACTTGGTAAATTGTATGCCTTCTTCGGTTCTGGGGGAAAGATCATGTTCTTGAATGCATTTCCCGAGAGGGATCTTTTCTCATTTACGCCTCGTGTCTTCGGTTAAATGGCTTTTGTTTATCATATGTCTCCTGGTCTTGACAAGCTCTCTCCTAGAGCTATCAAATGTGTATTTGTTGGGTATTCCAAGACCCAAAAGGGATATCGTTGCTTCGACCCTGTTCGACGGAGGTACTATGTTAGTGCAGATGTCACCTTCTTTGAGTTCATTATATATTTTCTCCTACAGGTGACAAGCTCATTCCTTCATAGGATGGAGAATCTACATGCCTCTACCTCCGATCTCTACTACACCATCATCGTCGCCACCAACACATTTTCCTTCACCGCCATCACTGTCACCTCCTCCACCACCTACCAACACCTACTTTCTTTTCCCAGGTTTACTAGCATCAATCTCGTGCTCATGTGCCTTGTCCATCATCCAACACGCTCAAGGTATGTTCTGAGCATTTGAGTTCTTCTAATGACACTGGTGATTTGTGTTCTTCTAATAACACTAGTGATTTCCATGTGCAACTTGAGGTGCAGGATGTCCCGGATAATACATCTTCTGCGAGTACTAAGGACCTGGATGTACCTACTGCTCTACGGAGGTAGAGGTGTGCGTGCACTATGCATCCTCTTGCTTCCCATGTTTCCTTGAGATGTCTCTCCGAGGGTTTTCAGAGGTTTGTTGTGGGACTGCCAGCCGTGGAGATACCACAGTCCTACCAGGAGGCATTGCGGAGTAGTCAGTGGTGTCTGGCGATTGAGGAGGAGATGACAACTTTACAGTCTCATGGTACGTGGAGTGTTATACAGGCTCCTCTAGGTGCGTCTGTTATTGGCAGCAAGTGGGTGTTTACTGTGAAACACCGAGCTGATGGTACTGTGGACAGATATAAGGTCGGATTGGTTGCTTGTGGGTTCACCTAAACTTATGGGGTAGATTACCAAGATACTTTTTCTCCCGTTGCACGTTACTCTACGCTGTGGATTCTTATTGTTGTTGTTGTGGTACGTGACCATGGAAGGCCGTATCGATATCGATATCTTTTCGGTCCGCCAGAAATGGATATATCAGGATATATCGATGATATATCGACGATATCGGTAGAAATGTCGAAAATGGCTCAAAAAAGCTAAATTTTTTTGGCATTTTTCAGAAATTAAGGTCATCCAAGATATTAAAACAACAAATAACGTACAAATACACGCTTATATCACACATATCAGTCTATTTATAGACCATATATCACACATATCGGTCATGTCGATGTTAATAACTTAATGTTGATTCTTGACTTATAAATATTTAATATGGATTCCATTAAAGTTCTTATAAGTTTATAACATGAAATACTACAAATATACACTTCATAACACACATAGATAATTTATGAGGACTATGGTCCTTAAACTGCACATATTGGTCATATCGAGTGGAATATATAACGAGACAATCATTGTTGGCATAAAGATTTATCTATATACAAGATACAACAATAAATGAGAAATATCCAATATCCATTACAACGCTATAACATTGTAAAATGAGATGACCTAAAACCAAGAATTCCGTTGCGGATCTAATCGACCCCCCTGCCCTGTTGTCTCTCATAGCGGATTGCGGACTCAATGAACTCGCAATAGTTTTCCCATGTCATGTACGAGTACATGGCCTTATAATTCATAATATACTGCCTGTATTGATGGTCATCTATCCCTATGAGTATCCCAAGTCGAGGATAAGCATTGCTAGATCCGGTGTCATGAGGCGCACGTCGAGGCTGCGAAGTACTAGCTTGGGATCCTCGGGATGGCGACGACGGAGTTGGAGAAGATCTTTGCGGAGGAGGACCTGGAGGAGGAGCGTAGTACTCAGGGAAGAAACCGAAACTGTCACCACCAAAGAAGCTGCCCTGGCTCTGTTCGGGTTGGCTACCTTGGTAGTTCTCACCGCTGTAGCTGTTATATCCTCCATACTCACTGTTTCTACCATATCCATAAGATGGAGGGGTATACGCCTGAGGAGGAGGAGGAGGAGCAGGAATATATTCAGGGAAGACACCGAATGATCTTTCATCTTGTGAGGTTCCATATCCGCCCATGGGCTGGGTGTTCCTCCACGGTATTGGTTGTCAATGTCCATGCAACTCAACGAACCTATAGATGATATCAAATCGTCCATGTAGCTATCTGTAGGATGATGGCCACGTCATCCATATGTATCGTAATCCATAGGTTTTGGACTCGGACTTGGGACAAAGTGCCCATGTATGTTTCCACGTCGTTCCATGTATTCTCGCCCTGACTCGAATCTTGTATCATCACCTGGTCCACGACCACCCCCTGCAGACCCTGACCCCCCTGAATATGTCTCCCCATGACCTGATCCACCAAGGCCACCAACATCATCATCATCATCATCATCATCGCTCCCACTGTCATCTTTTGATTTTGATTTGGATTTCGATCCAGTAGAGAGAATGTCGTCCACAATCGCATCAAGCTCCACCCCTTCAAGAGGGTCCGTGATTCGCCCAGATCTGGCCATGTAGTCACCAACATCTGCTCTCATTTGTTATCTTATATTCTGATTCGGCCTACCTCCCGGTTGATCGAGCAATGGAGCACTGTTGGAATCCAACCACCTCTGCAGAACATCTTCATCGTCGTCGTGCATCTTAAAAATATATGCAAGATCAATGGGGTTTGTGTAGTCCTCTTTGTCATGCCCCTCTCTTGCATGTTTCATCTTCAACCTCAAGTTGTAGTGCACAAAAACAAGATCGTAGAGTTGTTGTTCTCCCAACTTATTCCGTCTCCTCGAATGGATCAAGTTGAATGTGCTCCAATTTCTCTCACAACCACCGACAGATGTTGTTTGGGACAATACTTTCACTGCCACTTTCCGTAGGTTGGGAGCTTCCATCCCATATGGTAACCACCATTCGGCTGCGGAAAATCCAAAAGAGATAAATCAATAATAGTCAAATTGTTACACATCACAATCAGTAGACTTAGTCCTTACCAGGAAGAGTACTGCCGCGTCCATTAACCGCGATTACCCTACTGAAAGAACCCAAGGCATTCCTAAAGTATTTAATCTGCACATTAATCAAAACTTTAATTCATAACATGGTTTGTGCCTCAAAATAATTTTAAAGTCACTGTATGCGATTATAGATTGTACATTATACAATCGTTCTTAGTATTCTTACGGTCTTACCTCATTCATGCACGAGGTTTGTGCCTTCTCATCCTTGACGAGCTTTTCCACCACAACTTGTACAGTTGTTAGAAGGTTAGCATTTGTACCAAGACTGTTCTTGTATTGGTACTTCAGATTCAAGTAATATGCTGGAGACAAACG
The DNA here is from genome assembly GCA_037367405.1 of Ottelia alismoides. NCBI lineage: Eukaryota > Viridiplantae > Streptophyta > Magnoliopsida > Alismatales > Hydrocharitaceae > Ottelia > Ottelia alismoides. Next base: position 319,012 of record JAZKJV010001928.1, on the reverse strand, counting down.
ATTCTCAAATTTTAATCATTCTAAAGTACGTACCTACCAAAATGGATTAAAAATATTTAATAGATAATAATACATACCGGCCTTGTGAAGAGGATGTGAGAGCATCTTGGACCATCGTTCGTTTATGATGTACAACCATGCTTTAAATCCTCTCCCAACTGCTTCTCTAACCTTCTCCCTCATGTATTGCATTGCCTCGTAGATGACTCCCATAGTTGGCTTCTTATCCCCATCTACGATACGCAATGCAGAAACAACGGGTTCCATTATTTTCGTGACCCTTGTCACGTCATCCCAGAAATGGAGATCATTGATGATTGTCTGCACTCTCCGTCCTCCTTCAGTTCGAGCTTCTGGGTTCTCGAACCATTCACCTTGGCAGCACATGTTCTTCAACCTTGCCTTGTGTTGTTTGAGGCTTTGCAACGCTATAAATTTGGTTCTAAAGCATGTGTTGCCAGGCCTCACCAACTCACCATTGCATGTCCACCTCATCAAAGCCAACACTTTGGAATGGTTATCAATGAAAGTCGTGATCGCCCGTGCTTGTTCCATCACCTTTGCGACGAGCTTCCTCTTGCCGAAGTCCTTCAGAATCAGATCTATGCAATGCGCAACATAAGGTGTCCAATTATTGTTTCACCTGCTTTCTTAAAGTTGCTGCCGTTGTCCGTCACAATCTGTACAATGTTCTCTTTCCCAACGTCCTTAATGACGTTCTTCATCAACTTCAGCAAGTACTTGTAGTCCTTGACCTGTTCAGATGCATCGACGGATTTAAGGAAAATGGTCTTACCGTCACAGTAAACGAGGAAGTTGATGATTTGCTTCCTCGTATAGCTTGTCCAACCATCACACATCAGCGTCACACCGTACTCTGGCCACCTCTTCCTCAGGTCCGAGATGTACTCGTTCATCTCCTCCTTCTCCTGCGCAAGATACTTGTTCATCAACTCTTTGGCAGTGGGAGCCTTCACTCCCGTTCCCGTTACGACGATCTCATCAATGGCGTGCTGTAAGAAAGGTCCACTGACGACATGGGCTGGGATGCTCTCCCCAAAGAAGAGCTTGCCGATGGCCTTGCCGACTCTCTCTCGTGCATTGGTGAACATCCCCTTCACCGTCTTTTGCTTCGGGTCCTTACTTGGCTTGTACTGCATGGACCCACTCCTCGTCAAGAATGGTTCTAGTCCCTTCCCCTTGTGTTTCTTAGTGGGTGGTGGTACTGGTGCACCTCCAGAACCACTCCCACTGCCACCAGCACCAAGGAAGTCGCCGTGTGCACCATCGAGTTCTCTCCTCTCAAAGTCGCCCCTCATGAACTCTTTTGTCGCCCTCCTATACGCCTTCCTCTCCGCTTCGGTCTGAACGTCATCGGGGTAGACAAAGTCCTCGTCGTCTGAATCTGAGAGGACATTGAACTCCTTCTCAAACATGAACTCCTTGAACTGCTCATCCTGTCTGGACCTCTCCACATCCTTCTCCTTTTCCCCCTCCATGCTGGCCTTCAACAAGTCTCTCACGTCTTTTGGACATTGAGTGCATTTGGCAATATTTTTATTGCTGCCAACAAGGTGATGCTTCAGTCTAGTAATACCCCTTCCTCCCAACCTCTTCCCACAGAAGTTGCATTGCGGTTTCACTTTGTTGCCATCTGGAGCGGTGGCATACTTCCAACCAATCTCTCAGCCGTCGAAATCTACCTGTCTACGAGAACCATCAGAGTTTGAACCGGAGTGTGCCATGATCTTGAATCCTTGATCTAAAAAAATCGAAAAAAAAATCAAAAGCCCCAAAATTCAACAACAAAATTGTCAATAATTTGAAGATTTATTTCTTCTTTTTTCGGATTTAATAAATTACACCCCTTTAATTAACAAAAATCACCATGAAATAATTTTCCCTAAGGCAAAAACGTGAGATCCAACTCCATCCATCCATAACATCACCTAATAAACCAAAAAAATCAAAAGTCCCAAAATACAACAACAAAATTGTCAATAATTTGAAGATTTATTTCTTTTATTTTCGAATTAAATAATTAGATCCCCTTATCTAACTTAAATCACCATGAAATAATTTTCCCTAAGGCTAAAACATGAGGTCCAACTCCATCCATCCATAACATCACCTAATAGACCAGAAAAATCAAAAGCTCCAAAATTCAACAACAAAATTGTCAATAATTTGAAGATTTACTTCTTTTATTTTCGGATTTAATAAATTAGATCCCTTTAACTAACATAAATCACCATGAAATAATTTTCCCTAAAGCTAAAACATGAGATCCAACTCCATCCATCCATAACATCACCTAATAGACCAAAAAAATCAAAAGCCCCAAAATTCAACAACAAAATTGTCAATAATTTGAAGATTTATTTCTTCTATTTTTGGATTTAATAAATTAGACCCCTTTAATTAACATAAATCACCATGAAATAAATTTTCCCTAAGGCTAAAACATGAGATCCAACTCCATCCATCCATAACATCACCTAATAAACCAAAAAAAAATCAAAAGCCCCAAAATTCAACGATAAAATTGTCAATAATTTGAAGGTTTATTTCTTCTATTTTCGGATTTAATAAATTACACCCCTTTAATTAACAAAAGCCACCATGAAATAATTTTTCCTAAGGCTAAAACATGAGATCTAACTCCATCCATCCATAACATCACTTAATGAACCAAAAAAAAAACAAAAGCCCCAAAATTCAACAACCAAATTGTTAATAGTTTGAAGATTTATTTCTTCTATTTTCTGATTTAATAAATTACACACCATGACATAACAAAAATCATCATGAAATATTGTTTCCTAAGGCTAAAACATGTCATCCAACTCCATTCATTCCAAATTTTACAAAAAAAGATGATTATGCATCAAATAACCACCAACAACAAAAGCCCTAACTAATTTTGTAATTTTATTCACCAATTAAGAGAATATCATACCTCAAAATGCAATGAAATATGGAAGAAGGGAGCCTCCAAGCTTGAGATGTCGATATGGTCGAAGTGGAGCCGATATGCGGTTTTTATAACCGAAATTGGCCCTCAAACTTTGCAAACGAAGGAAGGAATATGCCCTCTTTCGGCGATACATCATCGACAACCGATATGTCGACGATATAGCGACAATATATCGCCGACACCCGGTATTTAGGTATACAGGTCAGTATCGATATCCCCTACCCGACGAAACCGATATATCGACGATATATCGCCGATATATTGTCGATACGGCCTTCCATGTACGTGACTGACCACTTTTCCAATTAAATGTCAAGAATGCTTTCTTGTATGGTGATCTGCAGGAGGAAGTTTACATGCAGCAACCACTGGGGTTTGCTATTGAGGTGGAGTCCAGTATGGTATGCCGTCTTCACAAGGCTATATATGGCCTTAAGAAGAGTCCGAGGGCTTGGTTTTAGAAGCTATCAGAGTTGATTGAATAGAAGGGGTTTGTTAGATCTGTTGCTGTTAGAAAATCGGAAGCGGAAGCATAAACATGGAAAAGATAAATAACAAGAAGAACAGCGAGATTTTACGTGGAACCCTACTCCGTGAGGAGCGGGATGAAACCACGGGAGAAGCCCTCTAATGGGGCGTGATATGCATTGCACTTTCTCAATGAGTACAGGAGGTCTGGGGCTCCTTATATAGCCTCTCCAGAGCCTCCGAGTCCCACCACTGGACGATGTGGGACTAAACAACTGGGTGGGGTAAATGGATCTCCTCCAGGATCCATTTACCCTGCTACAACTCAATAGGCGCTTACAACTTATGCTCTAACACTCCCCCTCAAGCTGGAGCATGCAATGCTCAGCTTGGACAAACAGACAGAAACTCAACTCAACGCTACAAGACACTACGGACAATATCAACCCAACGCGCACATGCTGCTGTCGAGGACGTTGCTTCTCATGCCGTACAGGTGAGGAGGACGAACGGGCTGGAGTGTGAGTCAACTGAAGACTCGGAATCTGACCATCGAGTCTGAACTTGCGCCTGAAGTCTCCTCGTCGGAGAACTGGGTCTCTCCCATCTGGCTCAGAGAATGGTGCACTGCTCTGGTGTACCTATGATACCACATGAAAGTCCTTGCCCTCAAGGAAATGGTCCTCTGCTCTGGAGTCCCTATGGCTCACATGAAAACTCTGGCCTGACAACTAGAAGAATGATGGGGACCTCTGACAATGATGGCAACTTATGCTCATCTGACAATGACCGCACACTTGTGCGTGTCTGAAAACTGGACTCGGAATCAATTGTCGAGTCTGAATAATCTGTTGTAGAGTCTGATCAACTGGCTGGTCTGGAGACTGGCATCTGAATCTGGATTCTGGAACAATATAACAGACCTATGACTCTACATATACTCCCCCTTTCTCCCATACTTGTCGGAAAACATGAACATCGACAATGTTGGGAGAAGACAACAATAAATAGGGGTAAAAATGAAACTTGCGGCTTTTTCATTTTTTTTTTAAAATAGCCTTCATCATTCATTTTTTTTTGAAACATTTTTTTTTTAAATTTGCATACGGCTTTTCTTTGTATGCGACTTTTTCAAAGAGAATTTTTTTTTATGCGTACGGCTTTTTGTATTTTGTACGCGCCTCTTTTTTTTTCAAAACAAATTTCCTTTCCTTTTTCTTCTTTTTTTTTTTCTTTTTTTTTCTTTTCTTTTTTTTTTTAAGATACATGGCCCAACATTGAGCCCATACTCAAACAGTTTCGACTCCCCCCTTTTTAACGCCCAAGTGGGCCTCTCAACCAAATCCCCCCTCTTTTTTTTTTTCAAATGACGCAGGCCCTTCTTCCTAATTATTAGGGTTCCCAATCACGGGAAACCCTTCTCGAATACCGCCGCCCCCCAACAAGGGGATTGAGGAAATGCGCCGCCCGCTGGAGAATGAAAGGGGAGCGCGCCTGTGGGTTGCGCCAGGGTTGCTCCTCCGCTTGGGAGCCGCGCGAGGGAGGTTGTCATCGCCGGGGGAGAGGCGCCGAAGAAATCGCCTAGACCGCGCTAGGCCTCGCGAGGTGCCAACACTGCTGGTATCGCGCGGGGCCGCCTGGAATCGCCTGCGACCTTGAAGCGTGCGGAGGTACACCACCTCGTGGAAGATGCCGACGCTTGCGCCATTAGGGGGATACCGCCTGGAGGAGATGCTCGGGCCCTGCCGCTTGTTACGCGCCGCGCGAGATCTGGAGCCGCGTGAACATGATGTCACGCCTGGGAAGGCTTCTGCCAGGAGAATGTTCCCTGGAACATCTTGCTCCGGAATGAACAGAACAACAAATCTGGGGGCCGCTAGTGGATTGCCAAGGATCTAGAGTATTCTTCAAATTGAAGCACTGATAGGGCTGCGGCACTGATAGCAGTGTGATGGGGCCTCCGCCTTGACACATCTGGAGAAGATCTCTACTCTGGATCATGGAGGAGATCTAGGGTTTAAAAAACCCTAGAAATTTTTTTTTACCAACAATAATCTCCAATAAAATAATCTTCAGAAACAATAATCGAATCTCGAACATAAAGAAAATATAATGAAAAAACTCCGAGAATCGACCCGCTCTGATACCATGTTAGAAAATCGGAAGCGGAAGCGTAAACATGGAAAAGATAAATAACAAGAAGAACAGCGGGATTTTACGTGGAACCCTACTCCTTGAGGAGCGGGATGAAACCACGGGAGAAGCCCTCTAATGGGGCGTGATATGCATTGCACTTTCTCAATGAGTACAGGAGGTCTGGGGCTCCTTATATAGCCTCTCCAGAGCCTCCGAGTCCCACCACTGGACGATGTGGGACTAAACAACTGGGTGGGGTAAATGGATCTCCTCCAGGATCCATTTACCCCGCTACAACTCAATAGGCGCTTACAACTTATGCTCTAACAGTTGCAGATCATTCTCTCTTTGTTAAGAGAACTCAACGAGGTATCACTGTTGTTCTAGTTTATGTTGATGACATCATTGTTACTAGCAGCGATGAAGAGGGCATTCAGGCAGCTAAGGATTTCCTTTGACGGCAATTGTGACCAAGGACCTTGGCAAGCTACGTTACTTCTTTGGCTTGGAGTTTACACAAAATCAACATGGTATGGTTATAACGCAAAGGAAGTATGTTACTGACCTTCTATCTGAGCAAGCATGACAGGATGTAGACATGTCACTACACCAATGGATCCCAATGCTAGGCTGTATGATGATGACTCTGAGGAGATGGATAAGAGACGGTACAGAGAGCTAATAGGGAAGTTGTTATGTGTTACTATTACTAGGCCTGATATATCATTTGCTGTGAGCAAAGTTGGCCAGTTTATGGAGCAACCCAGACAGGCCCATATAGATGCAGTTTGCATGATCTTGAGATATCTGAAGTCTTCTCCAGGTGCAGGCCTTCTTTTCAGAAGAGATACGTCTCTTACAGTTACTGGATGTACAGATGCGGATTATTGGGTGTCCCAAGGACATGAAGTCCACTTCAGGCTTCACCGTGTTTGTTGGTAGCTTGCTGGTTTCACAGAAGAGTAAGAAATAAACAGTTATTGCTCGATCCAGCGCTGAATCAAGATATAGGGCCATGGACCAAGGGAGCACGGAAATGATGTGGGTCAAGTCTATCCTAACTGACCTAACTATTGAGGTGCCTCTTCCTATGCATCTCAAATGTGATAATAAAGTAGCTCTGTTCATAGCCAATGATCCAGCTTTCCATGAGAGAACGAAGCGCATTGAAGTAGATTGTCATTACACCCGTGATTTGATCCAAAAGGGGTTTATTTCCACTTCTCATGTTGCATCAGGCGATCAGATTGCAGACATGTTTACTAAAACTCTTGCGAGGGGTCCTTTTTATCGTTGTTCCAAGCTGAGCATGATAGACATGTATGCTCTAGCTTGAGGGGGACTGTTGAGATACTTATATCTATACGCCTTTATTTATATTTTTCTATTTCTCCAGTCTACTTTATGTAATTTTCCCTTAGAGCTTTTCTCCTATATAAGAGAGCTCTACCTGTGAGAAATACAACTTTTCATTTCAACTTTATGTAATCTTCGCAGCCACTTATTCCCAAGCGAGGAATGAGACAAAGATTCTGCAGCTACATCACGACATAGTTACTGTCAAGCAGAACGTACGACCCATCATTCTTTATACACGTTCTTGCATGGAATATTTGAAAAGCTTCACAGGTTTATGCCTCTTACATATACTTCTGAGCATGCCACGATGGTCGATGTATTCTTAGCAATGCTTGATTCATAATATGAGGTTGCTCGTTCATAGATACTAGTGGATGCTACTATTCCTCTCATTAAGGAAGGTTTTCACAGACTTAGCAGAATTATTGTCTCATCGCATGCTTCTACTCAGACATCTTCTACGATGGAAACCTCCCATGGTAGAGGGGGCTCTTCTCAGTTTCATGGTCGTGGACCTCGTAGTAGAGGAGGTCATATTCATTGGTCCTGCACTTATTGTCATCATCCTGATCACACAGAGGATACATGCTACTCCCAGCATGATTTTCCGGCATCATCTCGTGTAGTAGAGCAGGTTGACTCTCCTACAGCTCATTCGGATCAGAGGTTTGATGATGTAGTAGCTCGATTGAGGGACATTATGCCTCCTGCTAGTCCGAGTGCTTCCTCGACTACTCGAGGGAACTACTCAGATATTATTGCTTGTACTGGTGCTAGTACCTCTGCTACTGTTAGTACCCCTGGTAGCATTTATGATCTTACTACTTGTCATGGATCTGATATTACAGAATGGATTATGGACTCTGGGGCGACACATCACTTGTACGAAGACAGAGATCAGCTTACAACATACAAACAGGTTCATCCAGGGAGAACTGTTATCATAGCCGATGAGACTCATTCCCCGATCACATGATAGGGAGAGATTAATTTGACACCTTCGATGCGTTTGCAGAATGTGTTGTATGTACCTGACTTTTCTATGAATTTATTATCTATTAGTCATATTACAAAGGATTTTCAACATCGAGCTATTTTTGACCCATTGTCTCTTGTATTTCTGGACATTCTTACGGGCATGATGATTTGTTGTGGCTGTGAGCAAGGAGACCTCTATCGTCTGGTCCGAACTCCATATGATGGATAATCCTCTCCCTTCATGTGGCACTTGCGATTCAGTCACCTTCTTTAGAAGATGTGTCAAGCTCTCCCTCATATCTCACCCCGTTCATCCTTCGCATGCGAGGCATGTCAGTTGGGAAAGCACCACAGGTATGCTTTTCCTAGCCGTCATAGTCAAAGTGGTAGCTCCCTTTTTTATTTATTTCATGTTGACATTTGGGGTCCAAATCATGTTCCCAATCATCATAGGCACATGTTTTATTTAGTTGTTGATGATTTTTCTCATTTATCATGAGCCTTTTTGTTGAAGAATAAATCTGAGGTTGGAAATTTGATTACAACTTTTATCTATGAAGTGCAGAATATTTTTCTTCTTATGTCAAAATTGTGAGAACTGATAATGCACTGGAATTTTGCACTCGCGCATTCTCACAATTCTTTTTATCTCGTGGTATTATTCATCAGATATCATGTTCCCACACTTCTCAACAGAATGGTGTTGGCGAAAGAAAGCATCGTCATTTACTTGATGTTACGAGCACCCTTCTCATTCAGAGTCGTGCCCCCACATTTGTTTTAGGGTGATGCGGTTCTTGCAGCTTGTTATCTTGTGAATCACATGCCCTTGTTTGTACTAGATGAGAAAATTCCCTTCTCCCTCGCATTTCCAGAAAATGAGTTCTCACTCACTCGTGTTTTTGATGTTGTTGCCTTTGTCAATCAGTTGTCTCCATGAGTTGACAAGATCCCTCTTAGAGCGGTCAAATGTGTTTTTGTTGGGTATTCCAGGATGTAGAAGAGATATAGATGTTATGATTCATTGCACAGAAAATATTATGTTAGTGCCGATGTCACATTCTTTGAGTCGGTGGTGTATTTTTCTCCTACGGGTGATAGGTTAGCTTCCATCGATTTAGATGATGAGGTCTACATATCACCTCCTCCTATAAGTCCATCACCATCTTCATCACCTCCATCATCATCATCGCCTTCATCGTTGTCACCACCTATATCTCCTACTCCAGCTCCATTGTCTTCTCCAGTACTGCCACTCCCCATACTCTCGGCTCCAACCTTGCCACGATACTATACTCGTCGGCCTGCTCCTGCTCATGGTCATCGCCCGTCATCCAACACGTCTCAGGTTTGTACTGAATACAATGTTTCTAACGATGGGTCTGGAGATGTGTCTGAGCGAGAACCCTTACAGGAGGCTGGCATACAGATTAAATAGTTTCCCAATGACCTGGATGTACCTATTGCTTTTCGGAAGCACAAGCATACTTGTACCTCATATCCTCTTACTTCTCAAGTCTCCTTTAATCGCTTGACAGGGGAATTCAGGAGACTTGTTGTTGCTCTATCTGTCGTGAAAATCCCACAGAATTACCAGGAGGCCTTGAGAGGCAGTTGGTGGCGTTTGACCATGAAAGAGGAGATGGTTGCCCTACAGTTGTGTAGTACATGGAGTTTGGTTCCTGCTCCCCATAGGGCTTCTATTGTCAGTTGCAATTGGGTGTTTATGGTGAAACACCATGCAAATGGGAGTCTTGATCGTTACAATTCCAGATTGGTTGCATGAGGACTTAGACTTATGGGGTGGATTATCTGGACACATTTCCCCTGTTGCTTGCCACTCCACTCTACGAGTTCTTCTTTCAGTTGCAGTGGTACGTGGTTGGTGTTTATTTCTGCTTGATGTTAAAAATGCATTTTTGTATGGTGATCTCCAGGAATAAGTCTACATGCAGCAGCCTCCGAGGTTTGCTGCTGAGGGGGGGTGTCAACAGGTTTGTAGACTTCACAAGGAAATATATGGCCTGAAGTAGAGTCCAAGGGCATGTTTTCAGGAGCTCTCGGATCTAGTTGAGAAGCAAAGATTCAAGAGATCAAATGTAAATCACTCATTGTTTGTACAGAGAACCTCCAGAGGTACAATTGCTATTATGGTCTATGTTGATGACATACTTGTTACAGGCAATGATGCACAGGGAATCAAGAGGGCAAAAGAATTTCTGGGCCGACAGCTTTTTACCAAGGATCTTGGCACCCTACGGTATTTCTTAGGGTTAGAGTTTTGCCAGGAATAAACATGGTCTCGTGATGACTCAAAGGAAGTATGTTACAAATATGGTAGTTGAGATAGGCATGATTGGGTATCGACGTGCTACTACTCCTATGGATCCCAGCATGAGGCTATACGATGATGATACAAATGAGGTAGACATGAGAAGATACAGAGAATTGATGGGAAAGCTTCTCTATGTTACTATCACTAGACCATATATTTCCTTTGATGTTAGTCAGGGTAGTCAGTTCATGGAGCAACCCCGACAGGTACACATGGATGCATTATATATGATCTTGAGGTACCTTAAATCATCTTCAGGTGCATGATTGCTATTCAGGAAAGGAGCAACTCTTACTATCACTTCATGTGCAGATGCAGATATACAGGATGTCCTAAGGACAAGAAGCTCAAGCTTCATTGTATTTGTAGGCAGCTCTCTTTAACAGATTGCCACCGTCGAGGACAAACGCTCTGGTTCGTGACTGCAACTTTATTTGGAAATTAAATCTGTCAAACATAATTAGTTTCTTTATGTTGTTGCGTGGAAGATGCATTATGACAAGAGACCATTGTATGAGACTTTTTGTGGATGTCTCTAATAGTTATCCCCTTTGTGAAATACATACTGAGACCACGGTTCACGAAAGCAATATACGTATGCGTTTGGACAGGCCACCGAATATTGAATAAGTTGTATGCAGGGTATATGTGGTTCTGCGTGATTTTCTAATTTTTAATTTATAAATAAATAAAAATCTGTATATTATTACTACTGAATTTATGTATCTAAGTAGAGTTAAAAAAGATATAAGAAAAACGGTTCATGTTAGAATGGTTGAGTATATGCTTTTAAGTGCCTAACATTTAATAAAAAAATATTTAGCCATAAGAACTTCACATATTAGATGATTCATAATAATAAAACTTCATTACACATACATGCACTACATGAGCAAAACCTCAATCAACATATATTAAAATATTTTACGATATATTGCATATACTCATGAAAACAATACATGAGAAAAACATAAAATATTGCATATATATAATGGTATAATACATTACAATTGTATACAAATGCATGTCACATTCTTACAATTGAATGGAGGAAGAGAGATCTATGAAATTAAACACCTGAATGAGAGGATTGAGATGTTGGAGCAGTATGAGGGGCATAATGCACCAATTCACGAAATTGGCTCGGTCTGCATGCCGCATGGGCATATGCGGCTGCATATGCGGCCTATGCAGCTGATTTCATGAACAATGATTAAGACAGTGTAACATATCTTCTTCCACTCTGTGAAGACGTCCGCAATTTGGGCAAAGATTGGCAAAGACTGGTTGAATCTACAAAATATGGATCAGTTCCGTGAGTCGTTGTTTGAGGTAAAGCATCATTTGGAGAGGACCTTCTGCGGCCTATCGCAACTATCTGGGCTATTTGTTTAGCTAGAAATGGTGCACTCTTTTTTTGATGGCAAAGAGGGTGAGTCCATGGAAGGACATATCGATATCGGTATTGATATCGGTACCATGTCGATACCGATATATCACCGATATATCAGCGATATATCGACGCCATATCACCAACATCGGACTGAGATAGTGCATTTTGGCGTGTCGATACCCGATATCGACCATATCGGCGATATATCGGTGACCTGTCGATACCGATATATCGCCGATATATCGCGATATGGCCGTCCATGGGTGGGTACCCGCTTAGGGGCTCACCGCAGAAAATTTCCTATTAATCGTAAATTAAGATACATTACCTTACAAGCCAGAGATTGTAAAGTGCGTTACAGTGATTTGAAACATTTTCAAAGGAAAATCTCTTGTTGAAAATCTAATCATTCCTTCCCAACCATATTGCCCACAAAGGCGGCAAAAGGTTTGGCGCAGTGTCATCAGTTGAGTTGATGCCAACCGTCTTGATAGATCTCCAGAAAGTCGCGACGTCGTCGCTCGTTAGCCATGGTATTCTCATCGCCCTCCACACCTGCTGGGAAGCCGTGCATTGAAGAACAGGTGTTAGGTGTCCTCAAATCCCTTGCACATGTCGCAGTGTGAATCTGTCGCCCTCAACAGCCTTCTCATAACCTTGTCACAAACTCGGCCTCTTCTCAAGCACCATAGGAAGATTTTGACTCACCCTGGTATCTTTGATGCCCAAACAACCCTCATGTCCTAACAGAGCTCCTCGTCCTAAATGTCAACAGTCCGGCTTAATGCCACATAAGCTCTTTTCATCGAGAATTTCCCACCCCCCAAAGAAAATGGTCTCTTCCTGTCGAAAATTCACCAGGCGGGGCAATGTCATCCTGCAGCCCGAGGTATTCCTCCACGCGTTGGTTGGATAGATCCGCCTGGAATGTCGGCACCCATGACCCCGAAGTCGCCACCTGTGCTAAAGAACTTTCTCTCGAATCTGATAAAGCGCAGAGCCTTGGGATCTTTCCTGCAAGGTGCCCTCTCCAGTCCAATTGTCCTGCTGGAATATGAAAAGGCATCCATTACCTATTTAGGTTGTAACAAAGGCGCAATGCTTGGAAAGACCACACGTATGCCCGCCCACAGCGGGGATTCGAACCAAATTCTTCCTGTTATCATGTCTGCTTTAACCCCATAGAGCCTCCTTATCAGTCTGACAGCCAAAGAGGTTGACGACCCCCATATGCATGTAATCCATTTTGCAATTAAGGCCTTATTCATGCATTCGATGTAGCGCACTCCAAGTCCGCCTTCCTTACGACCCTTCGTAACCTCTTCCCACCTTACCAAGTGTATTCCACGACCCTGCTGCTTCCCGTCCGACCAGAAGAATCTTCTCGTCAAAGACTCAATCTTCTTCCTCACCCCCACCGGCATCAGTCTCGTGGAGTAAAAAAATGGGTATGGCCGAGAGAACGTGCTTTAACAAAACTAACTTACCCCACCCTTGATAGGGTGACCGCCTTCCAACCCTCCAGTCGTTGCTCCTTTCTCTGAACCACCTCATCCCAGTCTGTCTTTTTTAGTTTCCCCGTGACCAACGGTAGCCCCAGGTAGCGGGTAGGGAGCACACCCAATGGGCAACCAGTCAACTCTGACACTCTTGCACTTTCCGCTTCACTCATTCCGAATGGGATTATCGCTGACGTTTGTTTATTGATCTCAAGGCCTGGAATATTGCCAAAAATTTCCACTAGTTGTAATGCGTTAGTAGTCTGTCTTATGTTCCTCCAAGTAGGAGGATCGTGTCATCCGCGTATTGGAGTAGAGGGATAGAGATGTCTTCCTTGAGAAAGCCCCTGCACCAACCAACCTCAATGACCCGCATGAATAGCACGCCCAAAGCGTCTGCCATAAGGATGAAGAGCATGGGGCTAGCGGGCACCCTTGTCGTACTCCACGCTGAGGCTGAAAGAACCCCCCCTCAGGTATGTCGTTCACCAAGATGGAATAAGAGGAAGTAGTGACGCATCGCTTCATCCAATCTACCCACAAATCCGGGAAGCCGCGTCTCTGTAGCGATACCCGCAAGAATCTCCAGTCGACGCAGTCGTAAGCTTTAGCATAATCGATCTTCCATAGAGCCCCTCTCGTTTTCGTCCTCTTCCAGTCGAGTCAAATCCCCGAGGCTGTCACTAAGCCATCCGCCATCTGTCTCCCAGGTATAAATGCAGTCTGACCCTCCAGCACTACAGAATCCAGAACGACTTTTAGTCGGTTCTCCAGTATTTTAGCAATAATAAGGTATATTGCATTGGACAACGCTATAGGTCTGAAAATCCTCCACCCTTACCGGGGTGTCCTTTGGCAACAGGAAAAGTAGCGCCCAATTTATCTTATTAAAACCTCTATTCCCCTCTCTGAACTCTTCAAGCAGCTCCATCACCTCCTCTTTCAACAGATCCCAAAACTCACGATAGAAAAAATTTGGGAAACCATCCGAACCTGAAGACCCATCCGCATTTAGGTCCCAAACAGAACTTCCTCACTTCCTCCTCTGTGAAGGGAGTCAAGAGCCCCTCGGCTTGCATGCCCAACAGAACTTCTACCCCTCTCCCCAACCAACCCCAGCCGCTCCCGCTCTTTTTTCTCGTTGCATCGACGAAGTACCCCCGCAAAGCGGTCCCAATCGCTGCATCTCCCGAGACTCTCACCCCTCCCCCCCCCACATCGATCTCAAGAAGACGGTTTCTTCTCCTTCGCCCCGAAGCCACTGAGTGAAAGAATCTCGTGTTGGCATCCCCTTCTTTTAGCCACTTCTGCCTAGATTTTTGCCGCCACTCCACCTCCTCTTTATAATCCTCCAAGCGCACTTCCTCCAGCAGAGCCTCCCTTTCTGTAAATTCCTCCTGGATCAGACCCCTCTCGTCGTCCAGGCTGTCGAGTCTAGAAACCCCAGCCAGGACCTCTACCCTTCTAGCCTTCTGCGCCGCCCTCACCTCCCTCCCGTACGATGTAAGAAAGGTTCTCAAGTTTCGTAGCTTAGCCGCCAGTTGTGAAACAGCAGAACCCTCCGGGGTCCAACTTACACTTCTCCGCCACGATCTCCCTGAACCGTTCCTCTAGTAGCCAACTACGTTCAAACCGGAAGAAGAATCGGTTCTTCTCCGCCTCTCCTAAGCTCCAAAAATCGGTGTGTGGTCTGAGTGCACACGAGGGAGTGCTCGCGCAGTCGAAAGGGGAATCTCTCCGATGCCTCGGTTGCCAGTTGGGCCATAGAAGTTTGTGATGAGCAAACCAACTCCATCCGACCTCCTCTTTAGCGAAATAGTTAGGCAGAACCGCGACCTGGACACATCCAGGAGGTCGAAACCATCTTTCTTCCAACCAGTCAGCATGCCGCCTTACGTACCTCGTGCCTCCAACTCCGCGAACTCAAACTGGCCCCCTCCATCCAAGCTTCTTCTAGCCGCTTCCAACTCTCGCGACGACTACGTTTCCTATAGAAGGAACACCTCTTCCTTAGCTTCCATAATTAGAGTCTTTACCCCATGTGCTTCTTGGGGTGCCCTAGACCCCTGATGTTCCACGAGAGAATCTTTATAAGGCAACGTGCATGTTCTTCTTAGGTGGGATCAATCCCAAGTATTCGAACACCTCCCTGTCCAGGGCGTCGAAACTATTTCAAATAAGTGTTTGCGTCATTGACGAAACAGTTGCGTGTTGTAAGATTTTCCAACCTCTCCGCCCAGGCAAGCACCTTCGCCTGCCTTTCTCTTCTCGACGTCCTAGTGCAATCCTTTCTTGTGTAACAAGCGCCAAATCTGGACCCTCCCGCCTCCAAGTTCAGTATCTGACTTTCTCTTTCACAGGAACACACCTGTATGCTCGTCTCTTCGGCCATTAGATGGAGCGTGGAGCCCTCAAGCTTCTCTGGGCCACCTAGCAGCCCGACCACCTCCCCCCTTCACTTCAAGTGGAGCCCCGCATCCATCCAGCTCGTCGTCGTCAGCAGGGGCTATACCTTCCGCCGTTAGGTCGCTAGGCACCTTTCCCAGGGAGCTTCTCTTTCCTCTCCTATCGCTCCCTTCGCTTCCTTTGGTGGACTCCCTGATTCCGATTGGACAACGTGGTGACTTCTCTCGGGTCTTGGAGCCGAAGCCTTCAGGTTCACGAGCTAACTGAGAGGCTTTAACCAAACGGATCTTTCTCGGGTTTGTGTAGACGTTGAGCATTCCATTTAGAAGTCCATATAACTGAATCGCGCCGGGTCCCTTCTCGCAGACCTGAAGATTACCTGGAGCAGGATCAGACAATATAATCGGAGCCTCCACTCGCGACTGTCCACAGGCACCCGTATCCACGTCAGCATGAGCTGTATCAAGCTCACCCTCTGTCTTTGTAAATCTTTGAAGGCGAATAGTCCCCGATAGATCGCACTGCATGGGAAAAACCGCGCTGAAGGTACAAAACTTGATTTTTCGCGAGATACGAGGCGTCACCCCCAAAAGATGCATCGGTTCCCCTCCCAGGCGTTGCATCGGCATGCTCGAAACTACGTCGTTTCCCCTCCCCGAAAGATGCGCCAGTTCCCCAGGCATGCACTCTTTTCTTTACATCATTTTTACTGCGAAAATGTTATTTTCCATTGTAAGACTCTTCTCAAGTCTTGGTTTCTGTAAGTCTTCCTGTAACTTTTATTCATCTTTTAATATATTTGGGGTGGACATCGTAGCATGTTTCCCCCTCTTTTGACTAAAAAAAGATCCCATTTGAATGAGAATATGGCGTCATATAGTGATCTAAATCCACCCAGATGTTTCCAGAAAATACCTTAAGAAATTAAAAAAATAAGGGTGAAGGTAGCCAAGTTGGGTTACCTCTAGGGATAGCCTCATTAAACCCTTAAAAACTATGCTCCATGTGGACTAAAATGAAACGTTGTGCCATGCTATTTATTTTCTCTCAGTGCTCGTGTGTTCTAATTTGTTCCACAACTTGATCACGGAACGGATATTATCATGCATGAGATAATAACATATTCTATGACAACGCATCTTGTATTTCACACGTTATTATGCTCCAATTTCATGAACTTAGTTGCTACTAATTTTCCGACTATTTTTCTAAATTGAAGAGACGAAGTAAAAGAAGAATAAGATGTAGAGCCGTAGAATACGTTATAGTCTCATGCATGATAATTTTATTCCCTGACTGACAAGTCAACTTCCGATCATGGAATGGATATTATGGTGCATGAGACCCTAGTATAATCTATGATCCAGCACTAGGTCCTTGTCATTCCCTCCCATGTTTTTTCTTTTCCCTTGGAGAAGGATTTCCACTAAAAGATTGTGTTCATGTGTGTTTGCTTGTTTCTCCACAAATTGTGAATGCTACTAGTTTTAAGGGAATCATATACACCATAGTGCATTGTTTCAGATAGGGACTGCGAACATACAGTAGACAACTAATTTCTTTATCCACAGGATTACACATCCGGCTCCAGGGATCCCGGAAATTATAGTCCAAGAGATGTTCCGCCACAAACAAGGCAGTTCAAGAGAAGGCCTCGGTCTACACATCAGCCAGAAGCTCGTGAAGCTCATGAGTGGTGCTGTACAATATCTGAGAGATGACGAGACATCCTCCTTCGCCATTCTCGTCAAGTTCCCCTTGGTCCGGTGGGCAATAAAGTGACAACTCCGATGTCTTCTTCGTCCCCTGCTCCATCATGGCTAATGCTGCAGAATGCATCAGGCAGGAGCTCATAAAGATATAAGAGATGCCGAGAGTGAAAGCAGTTGCTCTCCTTTGATGTCTGGTTCTTCTGGTCGATCAGCTTGAGCAAGTTTCTGTGCATGCTGTCTTCCATTAATAATGATGATGTAGCTACGGCCATGTGTGTGCTGGTTCTGCCTGTAAAATAAACATGTTCAAAGTATGTAGGAGTTTGTGGGTTATTTCCGCAAGACCCATGCAAGAAGCTCCAACTCAATTTTGCTTCAGACCCCCTTTGTTTGTCAAAACTATTAGATAAACGTTGAACGGAGATCCGAAGAACCTTCTGTTTTGTAAGTCAATAGCATAATACGTGTTTCTCCATCTATTGGGATGACTAAATAATCGAACCCTGACTTTCCAAGAAGGGAAGGTTATAAACTTCATCCATGGGCATTATGCAATAGCATTAGCTATTCCAAATGAACATAGTAAATAATAAAATCTACGTCATCTTGAACCTATATGAAAATCAATTTGGATACGAATAGAAGATAACTCATTAAGAATAAGAACGAGAGCAACTAATTGCAACCCCCAAACCTCCGCCCGCACGTTTGTGTGTGTGTGTGTTTTGTCTTATGATATATTGAATGACTCCACACATACTCATTTTTAAATGCTCAATATAATCTTAGGTTGATTGTAGCAATTAATATCATTCAATTAAATCCTAATGAGATTTGATTGAAGCTAATGAAAATCTCCTTAATATATTGCGTCAAAGTCTAATTTTCTCAAGCAAAAAAATCTTAATTCCAATAACAAGATGCTATATTTGCATAAGGAGTGGGAGCGAATATCAGGCTACCTTGCAATAACTCTTCGGAAGCTAGCAACAATCCAGTATCGAATATTTGATGCCTCTTTCCAGTTTCTTTCTACAACCCGTGAACCTTCTATGTAAACCTTCGAGTAATTGCAATTTGTGAGACTCAAATTTGGATTTTTCCTGTCAAGGTCAGGAGACAAGACCCGGTTTTGCATTTTGGAAAAGCAATGAATTGCATAGCTTACGCGACAAAATACAACGGTCTTGTTAGAATAAACCTTCGTGAGATGACCTTGTGGTCAAATCATCGCCGGCAATTACGCACGTCGGTTGTTGCGTGAGGGATGGTGAAAGAAGAGGGCAGACTGTGCGGAGGCTTGCATCCTATATAAACCTCCCATGTGGAGGGGAGAATATCGATCATGGGAACCTTGTTATCGAGAGCCCTCTTTAGACCAATCCCTAATCCCTCATCCCCCCATCCCCTGTCTAGTAGTTGTAGGATCTCAAGGCACACATTGTGCTTCAATAATAGTTCTGGGAAATTGGAATATAATTTGGTATGGATTCAAAGGAGAAAGCATTGGCAGTTACTCAAATGAAGCTCAAAAGCATACCAAAAGATCAGGCATGATGCCTTCAAATTTGCATTAGACCGGAAAATGAGTGGTCCTTCAAGACATGAGAGGGTATGTGCGAGTGGTTAGTCACAAGGGTTGTCAAATGCCCCAAGCACATTGTGCTTACTTGAAAGCCTAATTAGGTACTCCAACTTGTTCTCAGGTCTATGGATGATTATCTGAGACCTCCATGTTTAGACACCTCACGACAATTTAGTACATGTTCTTCTCTTTCTTTTCCTATACCAATACTCTTTCTTTTCCCATATAGGTGTATGTGTACGTGCGCACGCGCGTGCTTGTGTGTGTTGTGTGTGTCGTGTTTAACCCCACTGATCAGGGGAACTGTCTTGTGTTCCACACAAGGCGGGACCACTAAGTCATTGTGATGACAACTCACCAAGATCAATGGATTAGGCAACAATCAACCCACACAATAGGAATAAATCAAGCAAGCGAAACAGATGCGTGAATCAAAATTTATTATAACCATACAATATATGTGTAAAGTGACATGTATGGTAGGGGTCGAACATGAGAAGCATGGGGCGTAGCAGGTATTATTTAAATGAATAAACAAAGCAAGTATATATACAAATGCGCACAAAGTCACTCAATGTGTACGTTGGTTTTAATTACATAAAATATTTATTATTATTATTTTTTATTTATATTATTTTTAAATTTTTATTTTTCTGATTTTAATTTCTAATTTAATAATATAATTATTATATATAAGGATATATATAAAGGAAATTAAGGACTATGTATATAATATAAATACTATAGAGTATAATATATAGAATAAATATGTGAAAAATAGAAAATAATCAAAGAGAACAATCCTTTCTATTTTTTAAAGGTTTTAAAACATATCTAGGCATTTATAAAAATTAATAATAATTATAATAGATATAGAAATATATATGTATATATATGCTATATAGGGTATTATATATATACAGATAAAAATATTCAAAAATTAGAAAAGAAAAGATTTTTATGTTTTTCAATTATGCTCCTATTTTTGTGTTTTTTCTGAATATTTTTACTATTTTTTTTTGGATTTTTAAAAATCTGAAAAAAGTAAAAAACAACGACTTTAAAAATAGGCCGAATTGATTTGAGGATTAAATACAAAAGGTTCAAAATTCCTCAAAATTAATTTTAATGTATAGTAATATATAAATAAAAATATAAATCAGAAATGGATATTTATAGGATTTTTTAAGAGTTTTTATAATTTTTTAAGGATTTTGGAGCTTTTTAAAATTTTAGTGATTTTTTTCTATTATTAGGGATTTTTGGTCTGGAGATATAAAATAGGGGAATACACACTAACTAATTTTTTTAAAATTTTAGAAAATGTTTTCTATTTTTTGGATTTTTTAAAGGCAACTAGGGAACACTAAATGATTTTTAAAAATGATGAATACATGTAAAATGGTAAAAAATGCTAGCATGAATAAGCAGCCACTCATGCATATACACCCTTTTTTGAGAATTTTTAAAGTATTAGAGATATTTTAAATAAAAATAAATGCATAAATAAAAATTACAGAACTGACAGAGGTATATTTGCTATTAAAAAGAAGTTCGTGTGCTCAACGTGCAATTTACCCAAAAGTTTTGACTTTATACACATAAAATATGGACCAAATACAAATAAAGGAACCCGGAAGGGTATCCTAGAATTTTCCCAAAGCACATGGAGGCCCACTTGCCTCGTTGGCACAGACTGGCATGCAAATACACAAAATGTCAAGGGGTATGCAACTATTACACAAAATATTCAATGTACTTAAAAAGTTACAGGGCTATTTAATAAAGACAAAAGGGCGGAGGAGGGTTCTTGCAAATATATCACTCATCAGACGGGAACAAACGGTAGGAGTGGTGCCACATCCTCTCACTTAAGTTGATCATGCGGTCCTCTGAGCGCACCGCTTCGTTTGAGCGCAACGACCCATATTAGATATGGGCCCTCACCGTGATCCGGTGGTTCCTGGAAGGTCATCAAGAACACGAAAGAACTCGTGCTTTGGTGAGCTTCGATCTTCGATTCCGAACACGTATGGGCTCCAAAATCCACGTCGATGAGTGCTATAGAATCCAAACTCCCACGCCTACAGGTACGTTCTGATGAGCTCCAGGTCTCAACGAGGGGGATCTGGGGTCTTCTTTCATTCCATGGCCTAGAGCCTCAAAATGGGGATCGACTCCCCTCTTCAGGCATTCTCTTGGGTCGCAACTTGCACATAAAGGTTCCATGGCTCGAGATGAAGGTCTCGGCCCAAACTTTGAAGCCAGAAGCTCTATGGATAGGGATGGTAACGAAGCTCAGACGAAGGTGGTGGAGATAGCTTCGATTCACATTGTTTTGGCTTGAATCGACGGGGGAAATGGGCCGCTTATGTGGAGAATGCGATGAGGATTGGAATGGGATAGATTGCGAGTCGAAGAATAGAGCGAATCACGATGGGTTGGGCATGGAGCTCAAGCTCCAGGCTAATGAAAGATTTGGGTTTTATCCTAAACTACTGGATTAAATTGGAAACTAAATGCATAATAGAAATCTATTCTAAATGATTACCTAAGAAGTGGAAGAACATGCCTAAACTTTTCTATGAGCCAAGGAAGCAGAACCTCCAGGCGAAGATCCAGTGGTGGTTCGATACGCCTCCTCCGTCATTCTCCTCACTACAGAACACCAGCAATGCCTTGTTGTCACCAAGGTGAAGCCAATAGATTGGATCTAAGGGGTTGAAATCAACCGAAGAGGGATCAAATCAATCAAGGAGAGCGAGGGGCTTATTTATACACATGGAGGAGGAGCGTTATTGATGGATAATTGCATATCAATCGGGGCTATGCACATGGATTTCAAAGATTAAGAGTGTATTAAGGATGATACGCGAACATGTTTCGTGAAAAAACGAGTCGAAGCGAGTGATTGATCACTCAGGAAATGAGGGAGAAGATAACAGGTCGCCTCAGTCAGACATGTAGGTGGCTTGGGAAGAGGAGCTGACTGGAGGTCAAGCAAGCGAGCCCTCTGGTTGGTCCGCGTAGACCAACCAGAAAATTCTGGGTAGAAAATTCCTTATTAGTTGAATTAAAATAGTAAATGATTTAATTATTTTTAGGTTAAAACATAAAGTATGTATCTTATTTTTGTAGTATTTTATTTTGATTTTTATTTATTTTTACAAGTTAATTTGTTAGGTGCTAATAATTGTATGTATAATTATAGGTGTATTTACCTATATATTGTATATTCTATTTTCATTTTACATTTTTTTTTATTATTTAATGTGCATAATTTATATATTTATAACTTATTTATATATTTATAACTTTTTATATTTTTATTTTTTTGAAGTTATATGTACACTTAAATAATTATAGGTATTAATTGTATAGGTATATGTATAGTGTATTTATCTATGTATAGAAATATGCTCATTTGTTTTAATGTGTTTCTGTTGAGTTTATTTTATTTTAATTATGTATATATGTTATAAATAATAATTACAAAATTATAAAAATATAAAAGTGGGAAAAATATAAAGAACAAATAAAACAAATATTTTATTCAGGTATATTATACAACAGAGGTCCAAAATCTATTTTTTTGCATCTTAACTCCAAATAAAATGAAACCTCCTTCATTAAATAGCTTATTAAAAGTTATATACAATTAAAAATGATTTTGGTGAATTTTGAGTTCATATGGAGAAGATACAAGTCCGTGGATTTAGGATTTTAGGTTTTTATCCTGAGTGTATATTGCATAATGTGTATTATTTTTATATGAAATGAATTTTGTATTTTTATTTGTATTTTTCTCTACAAGTTTTATGTAAAATATGTATTAATTTGGGCTACAAAATTATTTGTATAAAATGGGTGCCAAAAAGTGATTATTGATGAATTAAATATGAGGTTTTTGATGTGATTTCTGTACAATTCATCTACCCTATCTCCCCCTATTTTATTCTTTGTTGACTAATTTATCATGATGACTAAGTCGGGAGCTTGGGTCATTTAGTGTCCTTGACAATTCTTCTTTTTTATTTTATTTTATTTATTCTTTTATTTTGGCAGTAAATACAATATTTTGTACAACATATAAGGTTTTTTTGACAAATTAATTATATGTACATGCATTTAGCTAGGGAATAAATGCCAAAATAGAAGAATAAAGGTGATGAAAGGGAGATTCATCACCCCCTATACTTGCCTTTGCTAGTCCTTAGCAAACACTTATGCCTATAAGTGCAGAGAATGAAAATAATGAAAAGAAAAGGAAATAAAGTGAATTGATTTTAACTTTCAAACTTGTCTTAATAATATCAAAGTTTGGAGCTTAGTCGAACCTTTGAAATTTTAAGTATGGTCGGAACCTTATTGGGAACTGGACTTGAAACACAACTACCTCTGAGAATCACAAAACTCTGCCCAAGTCTCCTCAAAAGCCAGGTCAGAACACTTCGATGTCATACACAATCCCTTATGACTATGAGTTTATCTTGTATTGTGTGATATGTAGCTCCTCTCGATTGAAGCGGTAAAAGTCAGTCTTCTCCAACATGGTGACCCTAATTCCTCAATCCAACAACTCTTTCCTCGAGAAGTGGGGTATTCCCTTCTAAGTTCAAGTGCAATCGGCTCAAGAAGAGGAGGTGGAGAAGATAATGGATGGTAGTCAGTGTAGCTACCTATCCTAGGATGCTTGACCGGTGTAACCAAGGCATCCGGCTGCATGCTCACATACATATTTGACTTTGAAGCTCAAGCTTGCTTTATTGACTACATGCTCTGACAGGAATTGATTTTTCTTTGCTTTTGCTCTTCTTTTCTTTTTGGAGCTTTTGATATTGTCAATTTTTTGAATACTATATACAACATCATTTACATATGGACTTTTTTGTCTTGAGCCTGTAGACCATCCCTCTTTTGAAGCTTTATTGCAACCCACAACATTCAGTCATTAGACCTCATGGCTACTGGATCAGTTGGGGTACAATGGGCACATATATGTGACTTCTGATGTTTCCACTGATGTGTGCCTCATGCCGACAAATCCAGCCCTCTACCACTTCAACTGAGTTGAGCAAGGTGCAAAGTACAGGCATGCAAGCTAGGTCATTTTCGACAAGAGCCATGTGTGTGTTCTGAAATGTTCTAATTAGGCAGTCAAGATGACACTGAACCAAGTCTCGTGGTCTCAAAGAATTAAGCCTAGCAGACTTGAAGCATCTCAATTCTAATTCCTATAAAGTTCATGTGATTAAGTAGATTAAGGTCCAACCAAGCTCCAATCTTCGGATTTTATTTAGACTAGTTCAATTGTCATCATCAATCCAGAAAATACAAATATTATTGATAACATGCATATTCCGCAAGGGTCACCATGAATAATATATATAAGGTGTCGCTGAGGCGACCGCTCGCAGAATACCCACGTTAATCAGCAATTAACCCACAATAAAAGAATGAATAAATTAAGTCCAAAAATGCGAATTAATATTTATTACTCTAACATAAAATGTATAGTGAACAAGCATGTAGAGGTCGAACCACAGAGAGCAATACAAAAATGCATAAGCAAATGATGTGCATGTACCACATAGTCATCCATGTGTGAAGCCTATTTTTGTGGGTTTTTATCTTTTATATTTTTTTTAATTTTTATTTTAATAATATAATTAGGTAATATATATAATTTATAGAATATAAATATAGAGATGTATATGTACCCATAGAGGGTGAGTATATAGCCTATAATACATACATTAGATATGTATATGTATATATAAATAATAATATATTTTTTTGTTTTAATTTTAGGATTTTATATATATTAATAAATATGTCTATATATAGATGTATATATAGATTTTTTTTAAAATCGAGGAATATATATATATACAAAGGAGAGAGAGGAGTGATAAAATACTTATAAAAATATATAAAAACACTCAAAAATATAGAAACAAAATCTTTTTGGGATTTTCACAACTTTTTTACTTTTTTGGTGATTTTTGGGTATTTTTTCAGATTGTTTTTGGTATTTTTAAATGCTGAAATAAAGGAAAACAGTGAAATAGGTACTGGCTGTAAGTAAAATAGGAATCAAAAATAGCAAACAGCCACAAAATTTTTCCACACTATTTTTTAAATACAGATAATAAAACATAGAAGAAATAGGAGCTGAGTTTATATTTTTTCTGATTTTTGTTTGAATTTATATATTTTTTTAAGTTTTTGTGTATTTTTGAATTTTTAAGGTTTTCCTTTTTAGATTTTTAGGGATTTTTGGATTGACATTAAAATAGGTCAAAATACACACTAGGAAATTTTTTTGGAGATTTTCGAGGTCTTTTAATATTTTGTTGGTATTTTGTAAGCTAGACAGTAAATAAAAGGCATGTTTTTTACTTTTAATAAATGCAAAAATGCAACCTAATTAAAAACTAAAAATATGGCGTGTGAGAGCATGTTAACAGAAGCTTATATTCATTTTTGCAAGATTTTTCAAATTAAAATGAGGCATCAAATAAATGGACAAAGCCTACAAAAATATATGGCCTGACAGGGTCATTTTTGCGATTAAAATATTTCTCAGGGGCATCCATGCAAAAGTTACAACAGAAATAAACATTTACTTTCATTTTCGAGGCCATTTTATAATTAACAGAACCCGGCGGGGTTTAGACGCAAAAATCACGCGC
This sequence comes from Ottelia alismoides, assembly GCA_037367405.1. Classification (NCBI taxonomy): domain Eukaryota; kingdom Viridiplantae; phylum Streptophyta; class Magnoliopsida; order Alismatales; family Hydrocharitaceae; genus Ottelia; species Ottelia alismoides. The sequence continues at coordinate 293,469 of JAZKJV010001928.1, read as the reverse complement.
CTCACGTGGGTGCTGCACGTGAGGCGCGAAGGGACTAATATGTAAATACATAAACTACAGGGGGCCTTCCATAAATTTTACAATTTATTTACAACAGGGATTTTTATTTATAGCATTAAAAGATAAATACAAAAGGTGGGGGTGTGTGTCTGAAATTTACCCCCAATAGGCGCGCGATCCGATGGTTGATCTTCGTCCACTTGACACGCGTCGTGCATCCGTCGGCTGATACCGGTTCGCAGATGATGGCTGAGATTAGATCAGCCTCGCTGATCGGACGGTGGATGCGAGGCTTCATCTGACGGTGCTCGTTCAAACTGGGCCGACCCTCCTGATCTGACGGCGCTGGAGGTGCCTGGGGGAACAGGGAAGAAGCTCGCCCCCGGCGAGCTTCGATCGTGCAGCGTAGGCTTCTCCGGGCATCTCCCTCACATCTGAAGTGCTCCACACGTAGCTGGAGGTCTTCCGCATCTTCTGAAGGTCTCGCCATGGCTCCTGGAGGTCTGAAGGACTCGGACGAGGTCAGTGAAGTACAAGACCTCCAAGAACCTCTTCCTGGTTCGATGCGAGCCCAGATGGGTTCCATTCTTCGTTGGACCTGCATAGGAAGAACCGGGGGAGCGAGGGCTTCCTCCTCGACCCGGGGTTTTGAAGCTATACAGCAAGATGAGGTGTGGCGGAGGAGCTCCGGCGAAAGGCGAAGATGGAGCTCCGATTCGCCAAGACCATAGGTCCTGGGTTGAACAAAGATGTGCGATCGATGGAGAAAATGATGGGGAATGAAATGGGAGGCGAAAGGCGGGGGATACAGTCGAGGTCACCGTGAAGAAGTCGCCGGAGCTGAGCTCCGGCGAACTTCGAATTTTGGATTCTAAGCTACACTGATTAACTAAACACTAAACTAACAACTGGAATTAAAAGCTAACAATAAAACCTAACTAAAAAGCGATAAAGGGGCAGCTCTTATACCTGGGGGCCACCAGGGAGCAGGACGGACGCCGGAGCTCCGCCGCGTCAAAATTGTCCTTCCTTCGGCTGATTCGAGGTGCTGGATCACTCCCCCTGTCACGAGGAACGTCCCAGGAACGAAATCAGGGCTTTTGGATGGATTAAAATTGGCCCAATTTGAGGAAGGGGGCGGAGCTTCTTATTTATAGACAATGGCATGGAGCCTCATTGACCGGCGATTATTGCTTAATCCAATGAGTATCGGGTTGATCCAAGTTATCGGCGGGTATCAGTGATGATCAGAGATCAATTCTTGTGAAGGAAGCGAGCTCGATCGATGGACGGGATGGCCGTAAAAAAGGGAAGAAATCCGGGGAATTGACAGTTCAGAGGCGCCAGGTCCCAGATGGGACAGTTGACCGAGCGGTCAACAAGGGTTGGTGCCCCATTGGTCCACGTCGGCCGCTAGAAGACAAAACAGGAAATTTGATTCTAAAATGATTTATTTACCATAGTAAATGATTTTAGTAGAATTTCCTTAAAAAAATAAAAAATGTGTATTTTTTCATGTAGTATTTTTTGTGATTTTTATTGAATTTTTCGAAGTGTTTTATTATGGTTCTATCTTAATAAAGTGTATATGTGTGTATTTACATGTATTTTGTATCTTTTAATTTTTTATTTGTTTATTTTATTTTATTATTTTATTGGCTTATTTTATAAATTTATAATTTATTTTTGTGAGTGTGAGGGTATTTTTATTTAATTTTTATGAGTTTATTTTCATTTTTAAATAAATAGGGGTAGGTATATGTAGGTATAATTATAGGTCTTTTACCTATATATTGTACATACTTTATTTATTTAATGTATTTTCTTGATTTTTATTTTGGATTTACAATTTTAATGAGTTATATGTAATATTTACATTATTATAAAAATATAAAAGAAGAAAATAATTAAAGAATGTTTTCCCCTTTTATGTATGTACATACTTGATCATAGGTATTTTTGCCTATTAAGTTGCATAGGCTTATTTTATTTTATTAATCCTTTTTAGTTTTAGTCTAATTTTAGTATATACATATATTATATACATTATTTACAAAATTCTAAAAATATAATGTGATAAAAATAGTAGACAAGGAATATATCGAATATTTTAATCAGGCAGGTTGCCCAATGGGGGCCAAAAACCTAACTTTTGCAGACGGACTCCAAAAATTATGAAACCAATTTTATTAAATAGTTCTTGGAAAGCTATAAACAATTAAATGAGTTTGGGTGATTTGGAGTTTTTATTTGCAAGATATGGGTCTGTGAAGTTTAGATTTTGGCTTTTTATTCTGTGTATAAAATGTGCACTGAGTATTATTTTTACACAAACTCAATTTTATATTTTTATTTACATTATTCTCTACAACTTTCATGAACAAAGTTTCTTTATTTGATGAATAAATAATTATGTACAAAATAGGTGTCAAAAATGCATAAATAAATGCATGAATAAATGATGTATTTATTATATACTGGCCCTTATCTCCCTCTACTTTATTCCTTGTCGACCAATCCCATGTTGGCCTTGGTCTCGGGGTTAGGGTCATAAAATATTTGCAATATTTTACTCCTTTTTCTTTTCTTCTCTTTATTCTATAATTTTGGCATTAAACACCGTATTTAATGTGTAATTAATACAATGAATCATGAATGCTATTATGTACAATTTGATGCTATTTACATGCATTTGCTGGGGTTTTTGAGGCCAAAATGATAGAATAAAGGTGATGAAATGGAGACTCGTCACCCCCCTATACTTGCCTTTGCTAGTCCCTAGCAAACACTTATGCAATAAGTACAAAAAGAATAAAGAAAAGAAAAAGGACAATTAAAGAAGGATAGAGTGAATAAGGGTGCTTTCAGTGCAATGCATGTCTGTATAAAATCTGAATTTGGAGCTCCTGTTAGTCCTTGGGTGTAGATGTGTGTGGAACCTAGTCGGGAACCAGCTCTAAAGTACAACAGCCTTTGATAATCACAGAACCCGGTTCAACCCACCTCAATAGCCTGGTCAGAACTGGTCTACATCATACGCAAACCCTTATAACTATGAAGCTGACTTGTACAGTGTAAGTGATAGTGGCTCTCCCCAACTGAAATGATAAAGGAACTGACTTCTCCAGAATGACAACCCAATGATTCCCCAATCCAACAGCTCTTTCCTCGAGGAGCAGGGTATTACCTTCTAAGTTCAAGTGGCAACCAGCTCAAGCGGAGGGGGTGGAGAGAAGAATGGACGGTAGCCAGTGTAGCTACCTATCCTGGGTTGCAAGAACAGTGTAGTCAAGTCATCCAGCTGCAGGCTCACATATTTGACTTTGGAACTCAAGCTTGCTTATTGGCTTTACGACATATGTACATACTTTGCAGGCATTTTATTTTTGTACAGGCCTGACCATTTTTTTTCAATCATACTATTCACAGCAGCATTTACATAAGGAGTTTTTCCTCTTGAGCCAGTAGACTATCCCTCTTTTGAAGCTTTATCGCAACCCACAATCTCCTGTCTTTAGACATCATTGTTATTGGACCAGGTTGGGGTGCACTTCCCTCCCTAGACGAGGACGAATGTTTCCACCCGTGTGCGTCTCAGACTAGCAAATCCAACACCCTCACCACTCCAACTGAGTTGAGCCAGGTGAAAGGTGCAAGTGTCCAAGTTAGGTCACGGTCGGCAAGAGTCATGCGTGTGTCTCGAAAAGTTCTAGTTAGTCAGTTGAAGGGACTTGAACCCAGCCCTGATTTCTCAAAGAATTAAGTATGTATAGACCTGAAGTACCTTAAACCTAGTTCCCGTAAGGCTCCAGTGCAGTTAGGTGCGGTACGGTCTAACCAAGCTCCAATTTGAGACTTTATTGGACTGATTCAATCATCAAGCTCACTCAAAAAGAATATGAATGGTATGCTTATGCTATGCACAATGGATGATGCAATTTCTCACAAAGAATTTAAAAGAATCAAAGAATCTTTTTACACAAAGAATTTTTGCAAATAGAAAGCTTGACACATACAAAGGTATACACAATTATTTACACGGGCGGGCCGCTTTATTTACAAACTGTATAGATTTATAAAGACTCTACAGGTTTTAATGAAGTAGTTTATTTAGGTTGTCCAGAAAGAATTTTATGTGTTTTATTTACCAGTTACAAGTATTGTAATAATGCTTTTATTTCTCAGATCTAGTTTGAAAATAATTTTTGCAAACTATAGTACACGATAATTTTTGCAATCATTTACACACATTTGAAAAGTATTTTTGCAAAGCTTTTTCACACTATATATACATTTTTCACAATAATTTTGACAAACAATTTTCAAAACATTTGCACATAGGTTTTTCAAATCCTTTCTTTCATACAAAGAAAAGTTTTTGCAAACAAAACAGTTTCACACAGGTTGAAAACATTTCACAGCAAATTTTTCAAAACAGGTCACACTATTTTCCAAATCATACTGTATAGGTATCTAGCCTGATTTATTATTCAGTATATACAAAAGAAGAAAAACTGTATTTGTTATACAATATGGTTTTTATAAGTTTTATTTGTGATTATTCCTTATTTACGAATGAGAGATTTTTGTGTAGACTCCTCAGACTTAATTCGAGAATCCTTTTCAAAAGATTTTTGAGAACTCTAGTCCAAAATAATTTTGCAAACATGTACACGTCTTTGAAAATGATTTTACCAAGGTTTTACACAGCATAGATAGGTTTTTCAAAACAATTTTGACAATCAAATTTTTACAATCATTTGCACACTAGTTTTCACACATTTTGATTTCACTCAAAGAAAATAAATTTTACACACAAAACTGATTTTTCAAAGGTTGAATACTTGTACACACTATTTTCAAACAATTTTCACAAGGTTTTTCAAAGAAAACTTTCTTTCACCAAACATTTTTCCTGACTTAATAATCAATACAAGTATAAAGAGCCTGAGGAGCTCACAATCATCTTTTATTATTATAGGACTACTTTTTACATTATATTTTATATTGGGGTGATATATTTTATTTTTCAGTATGAGTTATGGCTTATAGTATATACATGGTATATACGACCCTCCTATACTTAGCTTGAGCTATGTCCTCATAGATTGAAAGGAGAAGCAAAGACATAACTCGTACTGAGTATAGACAGATCTAAAGAATATAAATGAATGAAATTAATGAATGAGAAGTCGACCGTCCCCCCTATACTTAGGATCAAGTAATCCTAAGTATAGCAGACTGTACAAAGAGCAGGGAGGGTCAAGGGTGGGAATACACAGATCGTACTCAGATTGTCTCCCGCTATACTTAGGGTAAGATACTCCTAAGTATAGACAAGAAACGGAGACAATGGAGAGGATCGTAATGAAATGAAAACTCGGGGTGCACATCCCCCCTATACTTAGGACAAAGTATGTCCTCAGTATAGAAAACTGTCTACAAGGGCGGCACCTTTTTGATACAAAGAGAAAATAGAAAAGGAAAAGAAGAAAAGAAGAAAAGAGGAAAATCAGATAAACAGTGGTTGGAGTACATCGTCTGAATCTTCTGATGCTGCAGCAGTTGTGGAGATGTCATCATGTTGCACGAGCTGGATAGAGTCAACAACGGCCAAGAATGCATCTGGTTCTAAGTAAGGCTTCAGGAGTTGGCCGTTGACGACGAAGGGCTGTGCGTCAGGGGACAATTCTGATATTGCAATACTTCCATTGTCACGTACTTCACAAACTCGAAATGGCCCTGTCCACTTGCTCTTTAATTTACACGGGAATATCCGCAACTTTGCATCAAATAACCAAACTTTCTGTCCAACATCGAAGGTCTTTCGTCTGATGTGCCGGTCATGCCAGCGTTTCACCTTCTCCTTGTATATCAATGTGTTATCGTATGCATAGTCTCGGAATTCCAAGAGCCTGTTCAGATCATCTTTTCTCTTCTGACCACTTTTGCGTGAGTCCAAATTACAACTGTTGATTACTCATAAAGACTTGTGAATTAATTCCACGGGCAGATGGCACGGTTTTCCATATACAAGACGATAGGGCGACATGCCCAAGGGAGACTTGTAGGCGGTTCAGTAAGCCCATAGGACCGAGTCCAAGAGTTGAGACCAGTCCTTTCTGTTTGGCCTAACAAGTTTCTGCAGGATAGTCTTGATTTCTCTATTTGATAGCTCCGCCATGCCATTGGTCTGGGGATGGTAAGGAGACGCGACACGATGATCGATGCCGTACTCCTTCGTTAACTTCTTGACCTTTTTGTTAATGAAGTGGCTACCACCGTCTGATATGAGAATTTTTGGTATCCCAAACCGTGAAATGATGTTCTTCTTCAGGAACTGGCATACTGTTCGGCTGTCGGCGGCTCGAGCGGGGATAGCTTCAACCCAACGACTCATGTAATCGACGGCAAGAAGGATGTGCTCAAAACCTTGACTATTAGGGAAAGGTCCCATGAAGTCAATGCCCCATGCATCGAAAACATCTGCTATCTGAATGATTTTCAGGGGCATTGAATCTTTGGCAGTAAGTGTACCTTTCAGTCTCTGAAGTCAATACATCGTTTGACAAATTCTGATGCATCCTTGAATAAAGTGGGCCACCAGAAGCCATACTGAAGAACTTTTGCTGCCGTACGATCTCCAGAGTGGTGTCCACCAGATTCGAGCGAGTGACAATGCTCGAGGACACTAAATTACTCCGTCTGAGGAATGCACCTGCGCCAAATGCAATCCGCTCCTTCCCTAAATAGAAGAGGATCCTCCCATTGGTAGAATCGGATGGTCGACATGAATTTGTTCTTCTGATTTTTCGTCCAATCCGCTGGTGTTACCCCAGAGGTGAGGTAGTTGACTATATCTGCATACCAAGGAAGAGAATCCACTACTAAGATGGCTTCGTCAGGGAAGGTTTCTGTGATGGGTGCACTGTTCAGAGGAGACTCATGCTGCTCTATTCTGGAGAGATGGTCTGCTACCACATTTTGAACTCCAGGCTTGTCCTTAATTTCCACATCGAATTCCGGGAGGAGAAGGATCCAACGAATCAGTCTTGGCTTGGCATCCTTCTTCTGCTGTAGGTACCGGATAGCAGAGTGGTCTGTGAAAATTGTGACTTTCGATCCCAACAAATAGGATCTGAACTTCTCGAGGGCGAAAACCACAGCCAGCAACTCTTTCTCTATCACTGTATAATTCCTCTGTGCTTCATCTAATGTTCTGCTGGCATAGTGAATGGCATAGGGCGCTTTGTCTTTCCTTTGCCCAAGAACATCCCCGACTGCAAAGTCTGACGCATCGGTCATTATCTCAAAGGGAAGAGTCCAGTCTGGTGGCTGTAAGATTGGAGCCTGAGTAATGAGCTTCTTCAACTGATTGAAAGTAAGGAGAACCGGCTGATCAACAATGAATTCAGTTTCCTTACACAAAAGTTCTGTCAGAGGTCGGGCAATGCGGATGAAATCCTTGATGAATCGTCTGTAGAATCCCACATGCCCCAGGAATGACCTGACATTCTTCACTGACTGAGGTGGCTGGAGATTTGAAATAACATCCACCTTCGCCGGGTCGACTTCCATGCCACGTTTGGAAACGACGTGGCCCAGCACAATGCCTTCAGTGACCATAAAGTGGCTCTTTTCCCATGAAAGCACTAGATTGACTTCTCGGTATTTCTGAAGTACTCTGTCTAGATGCACAAGACAAGAATCGAAACTATCACCATAGACAGAGAAGTCATCTATGAACACCTCGAGAAAACTGCCCACCATCTCGGCGAAGACTGCTAACATGCATCTTTGGAAGGTTGCAGGTGCATTGCATAATCCAAAGGGCATTCTTTTAAAGGCATAGGTGCCGAACGGACAAGTGAAGGTAGTCTTCTCTTGATCCTCAGGGGCGATCGCCACTTGGTTGTACCCGGAATACCCATCCAGAAAGCAGAAGAACTCCTTACCTGCTAATCTTTCCAAAACTTGATCAATAAAGGGCAAGGGAAAGTGGTCCTTCTTGGTTGCTGCATTGAGGCGGCGGTAGTCAACACACACCCGCCAGGATGTTGGTACCCGAGTAGAAATTTCCTCTTCTTTTTCATTTATGACCACGGTAAGCCCTGACTTCTTGGGAACTACATGCAATGGGCTTACCCATTTTGAGTCGGAGATGGGATAAATGAAGCCTACATTACACCATTTCGTTATCTCCTTCATGACGACGTCCCGAAGGTTAGGGTTCAGCCTTCTTTGGAATTCGCGGGACGGCTTGGCATCTTCTTTTAGATAGATGTGGTGTGAACACAAAGCTGGATTTATCCCTCGGAGATCTGATACGCTCCAACCAAGTGCCTTGCGGTTCTTTTCTAGAACCTCGAGAAGACGAGATTCCTGATCCGGATTCAGCCTGCTGCTGATGATAACCGGATACATTTGTTCTTCACCCGCAGGGAAAGCATACTTTAGGCTTGCCGGAAGTGGCTTGAGTTCTGGTTTTGACCTGTCCATCTTGTCGGTCACTTCAGAGACTATGCTCGTGGTGGGATGTACTTCTCTGAAGCTGCTAGCATCCTCATCATCTTGTCGAGATCCCAGTGATGTGCCGAACGGTTCTGCGCTAAGCTGATCGTGTTCGGTCTGGAGTGACTGCTTAAGTAGATGCGCCTGCATCTGAGAATCTGTCTCCCAAGAATCGTCGGAGCATAAGCTGACTGCGCTTTCCAAGTCCTCCTCAAGAGTGAGGATTTCTTGGGTCCATGGATCGTCCAATGATAAGGCTGAGTCTCCGATCTCTGCAATAAAATCACAGTCTGCTTCGGATGCTGCCTGGCTCTCATCAGTTGTGGCATTCGGCTCTCTGTTCATGTTTATCGTGATTTGCTGGGTGTTCGAGCTGAAAGTAATCTTGCCAGACTCGTAATCAACCACGGCACCTGAAGTCCGAAGGAATGGTCTGCCAAGGATGATAGGGGTCTGGAGCAGGGGTGCAGGCGAGTCCATATCAAGGACTACAAAATCAGCTGGGCATTTCATCTCCTGCACTTTAACTATGACATCTTCCAGAAGACCTCGGGGCCGCTTGACGGATCGGTCAGCGAACTGAAGGATCATGCGTGTCTGCTTGAGCGGTCCCAGCCCGAATTCTTGCATTATGGACGGGGGCAAAAGGTTGATGGAAGATCCACTGTCAAGGAGAGTACGCTCGAAGACCTGATCAAAAATCTCACAACTGATCAGAGGTGCTCCTGTGTCTTGTTTCTTCTGGGGGAGATTGCTAATGGCTGTAACAGTGGCCATGGAGAGAACGTACTTTTCTACATCTCGGCGTCTGTTTTCTTGCGTTGGGCGACACCTGTTAGTACATGCCTCTTTCAGTCCTTTCTTCACAGCTGGCATGTATTCCACGACCTTCAACAAGGGAATCTCAACAGTCAATTTATCTAAAATTTCCACAACACCTGGATCAGACAATGCCTTTTTTCGTTTTGCAGTTTTTTTGGATTTTTGTATTGCATGAGGAAAAGGAATATTTACATCACTGGCAGGAAAATGAGAGTTCTTATTTACATCAAAATCATCGCCCATCAAATGTTGTACATCCGGACTACAAAAAGGAGTACAATCTGTATCTTGGCATACTAGTGCTGCAGGGCGATCAAAAAGGGTAGTGTCTGCTCCGTCGGCTGGCGAGGGATCGGCTGCGGCTGGCGGCTCCTCCAATGCTGGCGCGGCTTCGCTTCGGCTGCAAACTTCTTTTTGGTGTTTTTGGTTTTGCTGATTTTTTTGTATTTTCTACTGAGGCTGCTGTTGGAAATGCACGACGACTGGACTGGCTTCTCCTTCTTCTTCCTCCTCACCCGCCCCCGTAGCTGGCAACGACTGATGCGGAAGATGACGATCCACATGTTTCTTTATTCACCCCACTTCTGGTAGTAGGCGGAGGCAAGGACCTACCGCTCCTGAGAGTAACAGCATTAGAATAAACAGTAATATCATTACCAGACACGGACAGGACATCACATTCTACCTGCTCTTTCTTCTTGAAATTATTGGGGTTGGCTTCGACCTGAGCCGGAATGGTAGTTCGGGTAGCGGTCAGGTCATCAAGCCGCTTGGTCATCTCCGCTAGCCCTTTGACAAGCTGGTCCAGACAATCCATGGTGGGGTTCGCAGGGGGTACTTCTGAAGGTTCAGCGTGCAGACCACGCTGTTGTTGGTTGGATGGGTGTGGAGGTTGTCGCTGGTGGTTCTGAGGTGGTGCAGGAAGTTGAAGTTGTTGGTATGAGAGAGGAGGATACTGCTGATATTGCTGAGAGGGAGCAACCGCGTACTGGGATACGGCTGTGGGTGGCGGTACTGCGGCTGCTTGTATGGATGATTCTGCCTCCATTGCTGTGCAAACTGGGGAGGCTGCTGGTACCGTTGGTGAGGCTGAGAGGACTGTCCAAAGCGACCACCCTGAGGTTGGTGGTATTGCCGATTGGCAAATGGCTGACCCTGGGGTTGTCCCGGAGGACGGGTCGGCTGTGCATCATTGCTCCATACCCCGTTCACTTCCTGAATCAGGGGTGGTGGTGGGAAGACTGGATCAGGTCTGGAAAGGAACTCTGGCTGGTACACGACCATCTGCTGCTGCGGCGGGCCCTGATCGGGCGTCTGCACGTAGTACACGTGTTGGACTGCCGGTGGCTGCTGGCTCGGCTGAGGCTGATGCTACGGTTGCTGCTCGTCCTTCTTCTCAGCGGAAGCTTCCGATGGTGTAGCCGACTGAACAGAGTTGATGGTGCCCACCAACAGTTCAAGGTACTTATTGATCTGATCAAGCTTGTCTAAATTCTGGGTCCTCTTCTCGATCACAGCGAGTTTCTTGAGGTTCTGTGATCGCTTCTCTGTGATGTCAACTTTAGAGAGATGGCCCCCGATGATACAGAGGTTGGAGCTCTCATCTCTCTCTGCCTCCTTGGACGCTGCCATGTGTACGTGCTTCTGGAGGATCTGGGGCTGCTTCTGATACGCCTTGGATGAAGAGAGGGCGGCCTCTCCTTCGGCCATTTCTTCAAATATCTGCCAGACTACATCTTCATCTTTGTTAAAATGTGAGCCCCCACATGCTACGTCAACGAGCCTTTGGCTTTCAATGTTCAGTCCCCCAAAGAAATGCTGGACCAAGCTGGACTTCGGAATATCATGATGGGGACACTTCTCCTGCAGGTCAGTGAATCTCTCCCACGCTTCATGTATCGACTCATGGAGTCCTTGAGAGAAATTACTGATTCGGGCTCGCATCTGGTTGAGCCGACCTAGAGGGTAATATTTGTGCAGAAAGGCGGACTTCAGCTCCTCCCAGGTCGTCACAACCTTCCCCAGATGATTGACCCAATAGAGGGCCTTGTCCTGTAGGCTGAAGGGGAAAGCCATCATCTTGACAATGTCCAGAGGGACATTGGGATAGTGAGTAGTACGGCAAATGCGGGAGAATTGTTGCAGGTGAATGTACGGCTCCTCGCTGGTGTTTCCATGGAATGCAGGGAGAAGAGCAATGAATTGGGGCTTCAGCTCCAAGTGAGCGTGTACCGGTGGAATGAGGATCCACTCGTTCATCTGGCTGTCTCCCGGATTGTATGTTTCTTTAAGTGTTGGCTTTGGTGGTGGTGGTGGTGGAAATTCTAGATCATCATCTGCACCACCACCTCCACCTCCACCTCCTCTTCCCCTGCCTCCTCTGCCTCTGCCTCCTCCTCCATCGTCTCGGTTCATCATATCATTCAACATGTCCTGGAAGGCTGTCTGTGTGAGGGCCTGCTCGGTCAGCTGCTGCTGGATGGCCTGGATAGATGCCAGTAGCTGTGCATTGACTTGATTCTGATCTGGCACCTGTCCCTCTGGTTGGGGTGGCTGCTGACCCTTGCCCTTTCCTCCTGGAGCCATGTCAGGGTCTGAGTCGGACGAGATGAACTCCGGAGTAGTCTCCAGGGCTCGCACTGTCTTCTATCTACATAATGAGAAAGTCCTGATCAGGCCGCTTGCAATTAATATTCAGCTGCCGTGATGAAGCTGGAATTCAGGTCAACCCCAGCATGTTGTGAATGGAAAAGGATGTAGACTGTAATCGACTTCCATTCACAACGGCGAAAGTGGGACAAAAGTGATCCCAGTTTATTGGGTGGCCAAGAGAAAGGTAGAAAACGAGGAGTCTGGAGATCGATCCGCAAAGTCCGTATCGGGTTCTCGGGAATTGCCTCGAATTTATTGGCGGAGTTGAGTCCATGGAATCGATGTGGGTGTCGGCATGGTCCCGACGGAAACCATCCATGGATCAACTTCGCGAAGTACAAGAGAAGATCGGATGTTGGATGAAAGATACGATGGTCAACGAGGAATAAAAGGAGTGTAAAGCAGTAGAGAGGCTCGGTTGAGCGGGGTGGTCAAAGGGAGAAACAACAAAATGTGCGCAAAGGCGCGGTACTTGATCTTTGAACCTTAATCTATATCCATATAAACACAATACAAAATCGGGTTCACCAACTCACGCCATGTGAAGCCGTGAAAGCTCGGCTATTTATTATCTTTTCATTTTTTTAGAGTTGTGATTTCAGGCATATCTTATAACAAGTCCTTAGTACGCTACCCTATAGGAGAGAGAGTACTACCAGAAGAGTATCCCGTACTTGTCCTCGTCCTGTGTAACCTGTAGTCTGTACTTTTTGGAGTCCTTGTAACCCTTCCTGGATTCCTAATCAGCCAAAGAAATAGAGAGAGGAAGCCGATAGGCGAAACCAATACTTCGGTTCTCGCTCGCAACGGAATCACATGTGAGCGTGCAAGAACCTACTCGGACGCAGGATAATGAGACTGACACCCCCGTGAAGGCGTGGCCTATACTCAATACTTCGGACAGGGTCGATGCTCTACACAACAGAGAGTCATCATTGGTGACCGAGCCCTACTCGCCTACGTACGATAGAAGCGCCATTACTTCGGAAATCCAGGCGATACACAAGGCAGTTGCAGACTGGGTTTTTGGCTTTAATCCTTAGGGGGTCGCACTCGCTCAAGGGAGTAGGGTTTTGGTCCCCCTCCAAGGTACCTGAAAACAATGAGGGCTTTATGAACGTGGGACAATGATAGTCAATTATAGATTTTAATTAAGGTCAAAGTTTATTTAGCAGTCCCCTTGTTTTAATTTTTTGGGTTTTCACTTTTTTGAGTCTGTTTTCATACCAGCGCCTAACGTTTTTGTAGATTTTCATTTAAGTCCTAGGTGTTCAAATTCAGAGGGAGATAGCGGAAAAGCCGTGCAAGTGGTTCCATGATGGAAATCTCACCATTGAACCGAATGATGCATGCTGAGTTAGAAGACTGACAGTGCATCCCAGCTCTCTCCATGTGGTATGCAAAACAAAATTTTTAAACCTATCTACATGTCGGTATGCAAGGCACAAAATCGCCCTAAACATTAGTTGCTTCTAGCGTGAAGAACCATAAGTCGCTCATTCATCTCTAGCCCGAAAGGTCCGGTCTTGGCTCACCCCTCCTCTGCTCAACACACTTGAGTTTAGGAGAAAGCGCTTTACAGGGCTCGCTGTGGCACAAGGGATAAGAGACAAATGAACGGCTTGTTTAAGTTTGACTAGATCCATACGAAGTAGGCTATAGGAACATGCATTCTTATTAATGTGTGGACCTAGCTACCGAGTCAAGCAACCTATATCTAGGGGCTCCAAGCACACAAAACAAAGTAAAAGAAAGGCGGAAAGCTCAAAACTTCGGAAAACAAAGAAAAGAAACCGATGAAAACTCGAAAAGCCGCGATGAGGCCCCCAGGTGAACAATCACCCGGGCACTGGACCTCATTGTGAAGAGTAGAGTCCTGTTTAATTACATGCCAAAATTATCTCTCTCTCTCACCATAAATTACAAAAATGATCCTAAGTGTTCTAAACCTATCTAATCCCTATCTCCTTGCTTCCTTGATGCTCTCTCCAAGTGGTCATGAGGTGAAGACCACCCTCCTCCAAGCTTGGCTACCTTGGCTCCCTAAGAAGTCATCCTCGCGTGGCGGGCCCTCGCATCAAAGTCACAAAAAGATTGCATTAGTAGAGGTTTGATCAATCAAAATGGAGCAGATAAGAAATTAATCACAATGAATAAATCAATCAATTAGCATGGTGATTAATTACAAGAGAAATTTATATTTTTTTTATTTTTCTTTGAATTTATATATATTTTTTGAAGTTTTTGTGTATTTTTGAAATTTTAAGGTTTTCCTTTTGAGATTTTTAGGGATTTTTGGATTGACACTAAAATAGGTCAAAATACACACTAGGGATTTTTTTGGAATTTTTTGAGGTCTTTTAATATTTTTTTGGTATTTTGTAAGTTAGACAATAAATTAAAGGCATGCTTTTGACTTTTAATAAATGCAAAAATGCAACCAAATTAAAAACTAAAAATATGGCGTGTGAGAGCATGTTAACAGGAGCTTATATCCATTTTTGCAAGATTTTTCAAATTAAAATGAGGCATCAAATAAATGGACAAAGCCTACAAAAATATACGGCCTGGCAGGGTCATTTTTGCAATTAAAATATTTCTCAGGGGCATCCATGCAAAAGTTACAACAGAAATAAACATTTACTTTTATTTTCGAGGCCATTTTACAATTAACAGAACCCAGCGGGGTTTAGACGCAAAAATCACGCGCCTCACGTGGGTGCTGCACGTGAGGCGCGGAGGGACTAATATGTAAATACATAAACTACAGGGGGCCTTCCATAAATTTTACAATTTATTTACAATGGGGATTTTTATTTATAGCATTAAAAGATAAATACAAAAAGGCGGGGGTGTATGTCTGAAATTTACCCCCAATATTCACGCGATCCGATGGTTGATCTTCGTCCACTTGACACGCGTCGTGCATCCGTCGGCTGATACCGGTTCGCAGATGATGGCTGAGATTAGATCAGCCTCGCTGATCGGATAGTGGATGCTAGGCTTCATCTGATGGTGCTCGTTCAAACTGGGCCGACCCTCCTGATCTGACGGCGCTGGAGGTGCCTGGAGGAACAGGGAAGAAGCTCGCCCCCAGCGAGCTTCGATCGTGCAGCGTAGGCTTCTCAGGGCATCTCCCTCGCATCTGAAGTTCTCCACACGTAGCTGGAGGTCTTCCGCATCTTCTGAAGGTCTCGCCATGGCTCCTGGAGGTCTGAAGGACTCGGACGAGGTCGGTGAAGGACAAGACCTCCAGGAACCTCTTCCTGGTTCGATGCGAGCCCAGATGGGCTCCATTCTTCATTGGACCTGCATAGGAAGAACCGGGGGAGCGAGGGCTTCCTCCTCGACCCGGGGTTTTGAAGCTATACAGCAAGATGAGGTGTGGCAGGGGAGCTCCGGCGAAAGGCGGAGATGGAGCTCCGATTCGCCAAGACCAGAGGTCCTGGGTTGAACAAAGATGTGCGATTGATGGAGAAAATGATGGGGAATGAAATGGGAGGCGAAAGGCGGGGTATACAGTCGAGGTCACCGTGAAGAAATCGCCAGAGCTGAGCTCTGGCGAACTTCGAATTTTGGATTCTAAGCTACACTGATTAACTAAACACTAAACTAACAACTAGAATTAAAAGCTAACATTAAAACCTAACTAAAAAGCGATAATGGGGCAGCTCTTATACCTGGGGGCCACCAGGGAGCAGGACGGACGCCGGAGCACCGCCGCGTCAAAATTGTCCTTCCTCTGGCCGATTCGAGGTGCTGGATCACTCCCCCTGTCACGAGGAACGTCCCAAGAACGAAATCAGGGCTTTTGGATGGATTAAAATTGGCCCAATTTGAGGAAGGGGGCGGAGCTTCTTATTTATAGACAATGGCCTAGAGCCTTATTGACCGGCGATTATTGCTTAATCCAATGAGTATCGGGTTGATCCAAGTTATCGGTGGGTATCAATGATGATCAGAGATCAATTCTTGTGAAGGAAGCGAGATCGATCGATGGACGGGATGGCCGTAAAAAAGGGAAGAAATCCGGGGAATTGACAGGTCAGAGGTGCCAGGTCCCGGATGGGACAGTTGACCGGGCGGTCAACAAGGGCTGGCGCCCCATTGGTCCACGTCGGCCGCTAGAAGACAAAACAAGAAATTTGATTGTAAAATGATTTATTTACCATAGTAAATGATTTTATTAGAATTTCCTTAAAAAATAAAAAATGTGTATTTTTTCATGTAGTATTTATTTGAGATTTTTATTGAATTTTTTGAAGTGTTTTATTATGGTTCTATCTTAATAAAGTGTATATGTGTGTATTTACATGTATTTTGTATCTTTTAATTTTTTATTTGTTTATTTTATATTATTATTTTATTGGCTTATTTTATAAATTTATAATTTATTTTTGTGAGTGTGAGAGTATTTTTATTTAATTTTTATGAGTTTATTTTCATTTTTAAATAAATAGGGGTAGGTATATGTAGGTATAATTATAGGTCTTTTACCTATATATTGTACATACTTTATTTATTTAATGTATTTTCTTGATTTTTATTTTGGATTTACAATTTTAATGAGTTATATGTAATATTTACATTATTATAAAAATATAAAAGAAGAAAATAATTAAAGAATGGTTTCCCCTTTTATGTATGTACATACTTGATCATAGGTATTTTTGCCTATTAACTTGCATAGGCTTATTTTATTTTATTAATCCTTTTTAGTTTTAGTCTAATTTTAGTATATACATGTATTATATACATTATTTACAAAATTCTAAAAATATAATGTGATAAAAATAGTAGACAAGGAATATATCGAATATTTTAATCAGGCAGGTTTCCCAATGGGGGCCAAAAACCTAACTTTTGCAGATGGACTCCAAAAATTATGAAACCAATTTTATTAAATAGTTCTTGGAAAGTTATATACAATTAAATGAGTTTGGGTGATTTGGAATTTTTATTTGCAAGATATGGGTCTGTGAAGTTGAGATTTTGGCTTTTTATTCTGTGTATAAAATGTGCACTGAGTATTATTACACAAACTCAATTTTATATTTTTATTTACATTATTCTCTACAACTTTCATGAACAAAGTTACTTTATTTGATGAATAAATAATTATGTACAAAATAGGTGTCAAAAATGCATAAATAAATGCATGAATAAATGAGGTATTTATTATATGCTGGCCCTTATCTCCCCCCACTTTATTCCTTGTCGACCAATCCCATGCTGGCCTTGGTCTCGGGGTTAGGGTCATAAAATATTTGCAATATTTTACTCCTTTTTCTTTTCTTCTCTTTATTCTATAATTTTGGCATTAAACACCGTATTTAATGTGTAATTAATACAATGAATCATGAATGCTATTATGTACAATTTGATGCTATTTACATGCATTTGCTGGGGTTTTGAGGCCAAAATGATAGAATAAAGGTGATGAAATGGAGACTCATCAATTATGTACAATGCAGAAAATGTTTTTGTAATGCAATTTTCTGGTTTTTATCTTTTTATGGGATTTTTGAAAAAGTTTTAAAAATTATTATTTAGGTTTTTGAAAAGATTTTGCACATGTTTTTGTAGTTTTGAATTAGCAAAAAAATTTAGGGATTTTTTAAAATAAAAAAGTTAGAAATATGTATAGGTATTTACATGGGAGTGCATCTTCTTATTTACAAGAATTTGGATTCAAGAATTTACATTAGTTGGTTATTTACAAATTTATGTGCCGAGTTTGTAAGGAACTTTTATTTGTTTGAATAATAGGCATAGTTCTCAAAATAATTTGAAAAGATTTTCACAAATATTTTGAAAAGTTTACTTTACAAATAATTTTTTCAAACATTTACAACATTTGAAATCCATTTTGCAAAGAATTTTCAAATAGTATGTATAGATTTTTCAAACTATTTTTGCAACCACTTTCAAAACTATTTGCAAATAGTTTTTCAAAACATTTTATTCACACAAATAAAAGAAAATTTTACAAAAAAAAATTTTCAAAGGTTGAATAATTTTACAAAATATTTGCCAAACAGTTTTTAAAAGATTTTCCATCCATTTTAAAACATTTTGCAAAACATTTTTACCTGATTTATTAATCAGTATATATAAAGAATTTTAATATGTATTTTTAATTTTTATTAATTAGCCATATTATTTGAAAATACAAAGTACGAGTTGTGGATAAAACGTATGTGTATATATGACCCCACTATACTTGGCTTGAGCTATGTCCTCATAGATCGGAGAGAAAAGGAAGACATAAATCGTACTATGTATAGGAAAATCTATACTACAATGACCGAATAACGAATAGGAAGTTGGTCGCCCTCCTTATACTTAGGATCAACTAATCCTAAGTATAGTAGATTGTACACAAGGCAGGGAGGGTCGAGGGTGGGAATAAACAAATCAGCGGCTAGGCCTGTCTCCCACTATACTTAAGGTAAAATATCCTTAAATTTAGAAAGAATGTCAAAAGTTGAGGAGACAAGCAAGGGTATTAAAGAATGAACACCAGTATGCACTCATCCCCCTCCCATACTTAGGATGAAGCATATCCTAAGTACAACAATGATGAATGGGATGAGTGAAGCTTTCTTAGAATAATAAAAGAATTAAAAATGAAAAGAAGAAAATAATAAAATGATTAACCACTCAAAAATATTTTCGATTCTTTGTCTGAATCTATAGATGCTATGGGTGGATGTTCTGCATCGTAGGCCACTTGAATAGAGTCAACCACAAACCAGAAGGTATCATGCTCGAGGTAAGGCTTCAGAAGTTGTCCGTTGATGACGAATCGTTGTACGCCAGCTGACAATCCAGATACGACTCTGCTTCCATTGTCACGCACATGCTTCACTACGAACGGTCCACTTGCTTTTCAACTTCCTTGAGAAAAGTTTCAACTTTGCATCAAACAACTAGACTTTCTAAATCAGCTCGAAGGTCTTGCGGTGAATGCGCTTGTCATGCCACTTCTTGACCGTCTCCCTTTACATAAGATTGTTATCCTATGCATAGTCACAAAATTTGAGAACTCTGTTCAAATCTACTTTTATGTTCTTTGTTACTTTTCTCAGATCCAAATTGCAGATATTGATTGCCCATTATGATTTATGAATCAGCTGGACTGGCAAATGGCGTGGCTTGCTGTATACCAGGTGGTAGGGAGACATTCCTAGAGGAGACTTGTACGCAGTCCGATAGGCCGAGAGAATGGAGTCAAGCAGTTGAGACTATTTCTTTCTGTCTGGATGTACAAGTTTCTGTAGAATCGTATTGATTTCCCTGTTTGGACATTCTACCAAGCCATTAGACTGTTGGTGGTACAGAGAGGATCCTAAATGCTCCATGTAGTATTCTTGAGTAAGCTTCTTCACCTCTCTGTTGATGAAATGGCTACCCAATCTTATATAAGAATTTTGGGGATCATGAACCATGCAATGATATTTTCTTTCAGAAACCAGCTGACGATGCGACTGTCGGCAGCTCGGGTAGGGATAACGTCCACCCAACAACTCACGTAGTCGACAACAAGCAGAATATATTCATAGCCCTGACTGTTAGGAAATGAGCCCATAAAATCAATGCCCCATGCATCGAACGCATCTAAAATTTAAATATATTTTAGGGGCATTGTGTCTTTTATACCAATGGTGTCACTCATCGTCTGATAGCCAGTGCAATGCTTCACAAAATGCTCTACATCTTTGAATAATGTTGTCCACCAGAGGTTGTATTGAAGTACCTTTGTTATCGTATGTCTGCCATGGTGGTGTCCTCCAGATTCTCGGGCGTGACAATGCTCGAGGACATTGTGTACTTCCTCCTGAGGAATGCATCTCCTCCAGATGCAATATGCCCCCTCATGAAAGAGATGTGCATCCTCACACTGATAAAAATGAATGTCTGACAAGAACTTGTCCGTCTTTAGCTTATGCCAATCTTGTGGAGTTCTTTTAGACAAAAGATAATTCACAATATCGGCAAACCAGGAGAGCGAGGTGACAAATAGAATTGCCCCATCTCGAAAGGTTTCATTAATTGACATCATACTCTACTCAGGATTACCTGACTCTAGTAATCTGGACAAATGATCCGCCACCACATTTTTAACTTCATGTTTATCACGGATTTCAAGATCAAATTCTTAGAGCAGAAGGATCCATCTGATCAGCCTTGGTTTGGCATCCTTCTTGGCTTGCAAGTACCATATGACGAAGTGTGTCTGTATAAACAATAACTTTAGATCCGAGAAGATGAGATCTGAACTTCTCTAGGGCGAAGACAACTACGAGAACCTCCTTCTCAGTGACTTTGTAATTCTTTTGTGCTTCATCAAGCGTTCTGCTGGTATAGTGAATCACAAATGGAAGATTGTATCTCCTCTATCCCAGAACCGCTCTAATGTCATAGTCTGATGCATATGTCATGAACTCAAATGGTAGAGACTAATCTGGCGGTTGCAGAACAGGGGCCTACGTGATCATATCTTTCAACTGGTTAAAGGCTTGGAAGACTTTGGCATCAACAATGAAATCAACCTCCTTGCCTAGAAGCCAGTTAACGGTCGGGCAATCTTGCTGAAGTCTTTGACGAATCGGCGATAAAAACCAACATGCCCCAGGAATGACCGAACTTGCTTCAGATTTGTTGGTGGCTCAAGATTAGAGATGACTTCCACCTTTGTGGGACCAACCTCCATACCACACTTCGAGATGACATGGCCTAGCACAATCCCCTCGGTTATCATAAAATGGATCTTCTCCCACGAGAGCACCAAGTTGACTTCGTCGCATCTTTTCAGGACCCGATCTAAATAAGATAAACACTAATCAAAATTATCACCGTAGACCAAGAAATCATCCATAAATACCTCAAGAAAACTACCAACCATATCTGCAAACACTGCCAACATGCATCGTTGAAATGTCGCTAGAAACCAAACGGTATCCTGCGGAAGGCGTGCGTCCTGAATGGACAAGTGAAGGTAGTCTTTTCTTGGTCTTCTAGGGCGATAGCGACCTGGTTGGACCTATAGTATCCATCCAAGAAGCAGAGATATTCCTTCCCGCGACCAATCTCTCAATGATCGGTCGATGAAGGGAAGCAGAAAATGGTCCTTCTTGGTCGCTAAGTTCAAGCGTCGGTAGTCAATGACGTGCCATGATGTAGGAACTCTGATTGCGATCTCCTCTCCTTTGTTGTTCTTAGCAATGGTGGCCCGTTACTTTTTTGGCATGACATGCAAGGGACTCACCCACTTTGAGTTGGAGATGATAAATGAAGCCCGCATCACACCATTTTATGATCTCGTTCATAACAACTTCTCGGAGATTTGGATTGAGTCTTCATGAAATTCATGGGACGAATTGCTATCTTATTCCAAGTATATGTGATGGGAGCCCAAGGAAGGATTAATCCCTCAGAGGTCGGAAATTTTCCGGCCAATCGCCTTGCGGTTTCTTTCTAGAACCTCAAGCAGATGAGATTCTTATTCTTGAGTCAATTAGGAATTGATGATCATAGGAAACGTGTCCGGCTCACCCACAAGGAAGGCGTACTTCATGTTTATTGGAAGCTACTTAATATCTGGGGGTGTCTGAATTTTCTCTAAGGTAACCTCTAGAATTATGCAGGGAATCAATGGTGTCAAATCTGATAATTGTATATTGTCCACCTTGGGCTTTGTAAGCTCTAAATCTATGTATGCACAAAAATTCTCAATGATTGAATCTTGTTCTAAGAAGTCTATGATGATCTCTTCCGCCTCTGCCGAGGACAGGTGGCCATCAATAAGTTCATCAGGCAGATCAACGAGAATCTCACACTCCAAGACAGAGGGAAAGTCGACTGTGTCATCCACTCCTTCCTCGGTGGAAAGGAGTTCACGGGTCTCATTGTCGTCCATGAAGAGGTTTGTGTCTCTAAATTCTACAAGGAAATCACAGTCTTTGTTTGCTCTGTATGTACACTCTTATCTGCTGCAGATTCTGAAGTTTTGGGCACCTGAATCATCTGAATGCGTACCTTATCGTTGTTCTAGCGAAAGGTAATCTATCCGCTGTCGTAGTCCACCATTGCTTTGGTTGTTCGAAGGAACGATCGTCCAAGTATAATAGGGGTGTGCAGAAGAGGAGCTAAGGTGTCCATATCTAGAATAATGAACTCCACAGGGAACTGCATTCCATGAATGGTGACGATGACATCCTCCAAAATTCCTCATGGCCGCTTGATTGAAGTATCCGCAAACTGCAGAATCATCCTTGTCGACTTAAGTGGTACCAACCCAAATTCCTTCAGTAATGAAGTAGGCATCAGATTTATTGATGATCCACTATCAAAAAGTGTTCGGTCAAACTATTGCTCAAACATCGTGCAACGAACGAGAGGCGCTCCCATGTCTTTCTTCTTGCACGGAAGATTGTTGAGTGCATTTACTGTTGCCGCCATTAAGATATGCTTCACATTTCTTTATCTGGCAAGGCACTGTTGTCTTTTCTAAGTATATGCCTCTTTAAGTCCCTTCTTTATGTTTGGCATGTACTTTATGGCATGCAGCAAAGGCATCTCAAGAACGAGATTCTAGATAATTTGCACAACATCTGGATTAAACAAAGATGTTTTCAATTTTTTAATTTTTTGGATTTTTCTAAAGTTCTATGTAACATCCAGATCTACACAAACCCGAACTCAACCCAATTAGGGTCCGTATAACTCCATAAAGTTAATAATTAACGTTAAATAACATAAACCGATCAATTGATCGTGAATCAAAAATTATTCAGGCGAAATCGATAAAAAAATCGACCGCATCATAATGCGTGTTCGAAAAAGCCACGATGCAAATTCGGAAACCGCGAATAAACCAAGACCACCTAAATGTACGATTCGATGAAATAAGATCAACAGAATCGATCGTTCATCGATTAGAGGCCGTTTGATATTTTAAAACCGCAAAATTTAGCCATGAACTAAAACCGTATCTCGGAAATTTCGGAGATTCATCATCAATCCAAAGTATATGAATATTATACTCATTTTGATTGTCATTCAGAGACGATCAAAACAAGCTATAGTACGTTCGAATCCGAGACTCAATGAGCGAATGCGAGTGACTTTAGCATGCTAAATAAGAGAGAGAAAATTAAAAA
The DNA here is from genome assembly GCA_037367405.1 of Ottelia alismoides. Lineage (NCBI taxonomy): Eukaryota > Viridiplantae > Streptophyta > Magnoliopsida > Alismatales > Hydrocharitaceae > Ottelia > Ottelia alismoides. The sequence goes on along the minus strand of JAZKJV010001928.1, from coordinate 270,319 downwards.
AAAATAAAAAAATAAAAATCCAGCTGCTGTCCAGGACAGCAGCTGCTCTCAACACATGGCTCCCAAATTCCACCCACTTGGTTCCATTGTATCCATTTGTCTCCACAATTCTCTCCACTTAACCTTTTCTTTCCACCACTTGTCAATAAACAAAGCACTTCACTTTGTTATATAAACCATATGATTCTCCCTAATTCTCCCCCCAACTTCCTCTCAAAAATTCCAACCGAGGAGTCCCATTCTCTTTTTTTTTCAGCTGGAGGAATTTCAGCAAGTCCTTCCCTTGTCATTGTGCCCCTCTCCCGAGATCCTAGAGCCCCATTTTCTCCACTAATATATGCTGGAGCTGTCCAAGCAATCCTTTTTCTTGCAATTTTGCTGCTGCTGGAAATCCATTCCAGCAAAATGTTTGGAGGTGCCATGAGCCCCTTCTTCCTGGAGCTACTACTACACCCTACTGCTGCTCCAAAGCAGCAGTCCCAGCAATTGAAAAGCTATTTAAAAACTGATGTTCAAGCCATTTGAAAGTTCATAGCTGTTGGAGCTGCTCCTCTCCTCTTGGAATTGCTTCCTAATTGAAGCCATTGTATGTCAAATTATTCTCCAATTCTTGGAGAATTCAAGAGGTGCAACTTTTCCCTCCTCTTGCAGCAAATCCATGTTTTTGTACAATCTCCAGCCCTCCCTTGCTTCTATCTATATCTTCCTATACATTTTGATTTCATGCTACTGCCCTTCTCCTAATTTGGAACATTCCAGGATTTGATTTGGATTATTATTAGCTATATATGCGTATCTAATGCTGGAAAGTACCTTTCTTACAATACCAGGAAGCAAACTCATAAAAATCGAATTGCATGAGATATGTAATCGATACACCGTTCTTGGTTTAATAAGTTTCAAATAAGTCAACTTTGTGACCACAATTATCAATTGGTAGTCCTATCAAGAATTTGAATAGGTCACCGTCGCTTCTCTTATTCTTTTTTATTTCTAATTCATATTCATTTTGATGTTATTAATTTGGCAATGGACTTGTTTTCCTCTTAGTTCTGTTAATGGAACCATTGCTATAGCAATAGAAACACAGGAAGAAGTTAATTTTCACAAATATTGTTACCTCTAAATATAATAATTTACATAAAATTGTTGTATTATAGCATCTGAAATCTTTGATAAAAAATGATATTAACAGAATTCTATAGTATGCTATTGATGGAATCTCATCTATAAACATTTATTGATGGCTCATTAAATATTTAAAAAAAATCACTATCCCTTAGTTGAAGTGATGATCTCTCTTCTTCCCATACTATAGTCAAATAAATTATTACATGAATAATGCTTGATCAGATTCTATTTTGTTTGATGGAATAATCATTAGAACATAACAACCAGGGCTGGATAATACAATGGGTTTATTATCTCACCTTTTATACTTCGGTCGAGTTTGGCAAGGAACTACTAACCTCTAACAGTCATGTTGTCACTTTACTCACAATGATTTTGACCAGGATCGACCCATCTATATTTGCTTTTATAATATTGTGATTCCCACATTCGGGTTTGATTACTAAGTAATGCACCCAGGGAGAACTGTAACTTAATTATGCAACTTTAATCTTGTTATCCATCACTTTGCTTTTCATTATCACTCAACTAAGTTTAAGATTTTCTCTTCACTCGCTTCTTCTTACTCTCATCTTCTAATAATTCCTTTCAGATAAAACCTAATTATCTTCTTATCATATCCGTACTTGGCATTCAAGCTACATATTCCAATCTTCCCATTAATAGTGAGTCACTATCCAATTTATGTTATTATCAAAGTTCCAGTGATGATTAGTTTTATAATCATGGCAGACTTTCATGTTTTACCAGATCAGACAACTTTGAACAAACAGTTTCATGAAGTTGTTATTACCTGCTGGCTCATATATAGAAGACATTGCTAAAAGTGCATCCTAAAAGTTTATTCATAGATTTTAGTTGTGGTTGTATTTTCCACCAGATTAATTTTAAGTGGGCAATACATCCAAATCGGTTGATCTCCAAAGACTCGATGAATCGGGAAATAGAAGAAGAATTTTCTTGTCATCTTGAGTGATCTTTTTCTTTTTCGATATGTTGGTTCAATAATTAGAGATGAGGAAGAGAATCATTTCAAACACAATTTGAGTCTGCTAATGGTTGTTGGTACAAATAACTGATTTGACGAGAGTCGGTAATAATAATTATGAGTGCCAGTCATGATGACCTTTAAATCTGACTGTGCAAGGGCGCGGTGACCCTCAGCTGAGCGGGAGATAGGAAGGCCAGTTAGGGCAGCGACCGCTTAGTGCGCGGGTCTAGGATCCCAGTCTTTTTCTCAGTTTTTTTCATGAGCGCTCGCAGTTTTTACGCTTCTCTGGGATCCACAGGTTTTCTTTTAAAGACTAGTTCCGCTGACCCTTGTTCTTTAGGGTACCTAGGCTGTAGGACCCTTAGTTTTAGTTTTTCGAGCTCGTTAGCCCGTACCGGTCGATCGGTTTTCTTTTAGAGTGACTTTTCCGGAGATTCTCTCTCACCCATCTCAGTGGCGTAGTTTTGGAGTAGACCTATCCCTCTATTGGACCGCTCTTCCACTTAGAGGGCGAGACGGAAGAGCCTTTTGTAGGCTACCTCATCGCTTGAGTTTTGTTTACTTTTCGCCAGCAGACCTGGAGATGCTACATCCGAATCATCTGTGTATACATCTGAATCCTCTATGGCTACATCTGAATTGGTTACAGTTGAGCTTGGTTTTCCGTTGGACTAGTTACTATTCTGCCAATAATTCCCGACGAAGAGAAAAGATTATATCATGAAAATCATCCTTATTAAATTACGAGCTACTACCACAGTTGTTAGTCATAGCTAGTGGGTGTGTTGGGAACTTAATTAGGATGCATTTTACTCCACCGCATGCTTACTGAGGCACCCCAACCCTAAGGTTTCCTTACTGCCTTAGAGTCATAGTGTGAGGTCTTACCCAGACCAAGACCACAGACTATCCACTAAGCTTGAGAAATTCAACAAGAAAGAATCAAAACATCAGACTCATCATCTACACTTACTATGGTCTATCCACATGACTCACAAACATGAAAAGAGACTTGAATCATCTCAACCATGTCAATCATTAAATACTCACGAAATCTGGATCATCTCAATTATGATAGGCATTGAATAAATCATTGAGGCTTGAAATTGATGGGGAAGAACGAAAATCATATACAGTTTTATACTGGAGTCAAACCTTATAATCATAATATGAGATTACACTCAGATCAAGATCTTAGATTATCCACTAAATCTGAGAGGTTAGATAAAGACCATGAACAAAGACTCAACATCCACATCTCCATATTCATTAAACATGATTTATAATTAATTAAAAGGTGAAAATTTAAATATGGATCATATAATCTGTGTATAAAAATGATAAATATTGGGAAATTAAGGTAGGGTAACTAAGTCGGTAAATTCACTTGCTGAATAACTATAAAACTTGTTTCATTGCTAATAGCTCTAAATTAAATTGCCAAGCCTTATTTCCTTGCTTTCTTTTGGATCCATTAAATATCATGTTATTGTTAATAATTAGTTGTGCTCAACATTTGTTGATGTTCTTTTCTCCCTATTACATGGATTGCAAGAAAAACACCTGCATTGTGATATTGGGAGAGTTGAACATCAGCTTCTATGATTTCTATTATTAGGTACGCATGCTATAATTTGTTCAAGGTGTTATTTAATGCTTTTATTTCTCTTTTGATACAATTGGGATGCATGTATATAATGCAATTCTGTTGTTACATGTTAACTGCTATGGATATTTATGCAATATAATTGTGTCATATTGTAGTTCTGTGGTTTGTTGGTTAATGTGAATGTTGTTCGTAAAATTTTTTCCCTTATTTCCTATTCTCTAATGCGATCTTTAGCGAACATAATACTATGGATAATTTGTAAACGGGTATCTCGGATCCGAGAAGGAGCGGGCCTAACAGTTTGGTATCAGAGAGCAGTGGTACCCCGCTACATACATTCGTTGTATTATAGTTCCGATCGCATTAATTCTCGGATATCGACAGTTCTCTGACTTGTCGCGAGTCCGGAAGGGTAACATGACATTCAAATTCCATAACCACAGATGTCACCGTTTGCAACTAATTTCCATATTGCATCCCAAGAAGAGAAAAAGCATAATAGAGATATCCGCGAACATTAACTATTGTAATTAAGGTTATCAGTTCTTATATAGAACCATGGCGTCCTAAACCGACCTTTCTATGTTTTAATTGATTCTAGAGCGTTGAATGAACTTCGAGTTTCTAGCTTCGATATGTAGAGGTGCATATGCCCTAGATTATATTATTATTAGATACATAGCCAGTCTCGATGGCTTCGTACTGCATGGCACCAGCCGAGTTGAGAAAGTTGAAGATGAAATTGCATTAATTACTTGACGTAGGTTTCGTAAGGCTGAACACTCCACCTTGAAATGCTCCAGTTCATTTTGTAAGAAAGAATGATGGATCGATGAGATCGTACATAGATTACATACAGATGAACAAGAAAACGGTGAACAACCATTATGCTCTGCCACACATAGATGACTTATTCGATCAGTTACAGGGATCTTCGGTATCCTCGAAGATCGACATTCGACATGGCTATCATCAAGTGAGGATTAAAGAGTCAAATAGTCCGAACATAACATTCAAGACTCGATATGGTCATTATGAGTTTGTCGTAATGTCGTTTGGGCTCACAAATTCCCGTACAACTTTTATGGATATGATAAACATGATTTCCGTCCATACTTGGACGAGTTTGTGATTGTATGCATTGATGATGTGGTGATATATTCCCGAAATGATTAGGGATCACATCAATGATCTAAAGACAGTCATGGACATACGTCAAGAGTACAAGTTGTATATCAAGTTAGTAAATGTGAGTTCTAATTATCCCAGGTCTCATTCCTTGGGCATGCCATTTCTGGAGTAGGCCTTTAGGACATTGAAGGAAAGATTGACGGCTGTACATATCTTTGCATTTCCTCCAGGCACTCAGAACAATGCCGTATATACAGATGCTTCAAGAGAAGGTTTAGGAGTGGTTCTGATACAACCAGGTCACGTGATTGTTTATGCATCACGTCATTTGAGGTCACATGAGCGGAATTGCTCCATCTGTGACTTGGAATTGGTAACAATTGTCTTCGCATTAAAGATCTGGCGCTACTATCTCTATGAGGTAAATTTTAAGATTTTCACAGATCACAAGAGTTTGAAGTACATCTTTGATCAGAAGGATTTGAACACGAGACAATGCTTGTGGCTTGAACTACCAAAGAATTGCATGCACAATCTCTTACCATCCTGGTAAGGAAAACGTAGTGACAGATGTGCTTAGCAGAAAAGCTCATGCATATACGACAAACTAGCTATACATATGGGATATGCTCGTAGCTTTAACTGCTTTGGCATCATCATAAGAATACATCTATATTTTCTGTTCCACATTTCAGCAGTTTTTTTGGATCGTATAGTAGAAGGATAGAGGACAGATCCTTAATTTTGAGACAAATACATGTGTACCATCAAGAACAAAGGGATAATATTATATGTCTGAGTAAATTTTTTTGAAAGACTAGATGCTTCATTGTGTTCAACGATTTGCTGTTACATAGAGAATCTTGAAGAGGTACACAATTCACAACTGTCTTTTCATCCTGACAGTACGAAAATGTATTATGATCTGCGCCAACATTCTGGCAGGTCGGGATGAAGCATGATGTAGCACATCATGTTAGCATATTTTTGACCTGTCAGATGGTCAAGGTTGAGCATAGAAGACCACCATGATTATTACAATATTCCCAAGTAAAAGTGGGAGAGTGCTTTAATGAATTTGCTACTAGACTACCGAGGACAACCTGGTGACCACAATGCTTTTAGGTTGTTGAAAGATTGACCAAGTCAGCTCATTTTATACCTTGCAACATAATCTACACTCCATCTAGGTTGGTTGGATGGTATGTACAGAACATTATCAGACTTTATGGTGTACCACATGAGGTAATGTCTGACAGAGGCTTGAGATTTACATCTCACTACTGACACATGTTCATGTCAGCACTACATACAAAACAGAAGATAAGTTCTGCATACCGTCCCCTAACCAATGAACAAAGCAATCATGCTATTTAGACACTTAACGATTTGTTACATGCATATACTCTAGAGATGAAAGGATCCTAGAAGGACCACCTGACGTTGGTAGAATTTCTATACAAAAACCATCATTCTAAGTATTGGTATGGCAACATTCGAAGCCCTACACAGGTGGAGATGCCTCATACTTCTCATACTTCTCAGTTCACGTAAGAAAGTTAAACACGCTCTGTACCCCATAGATCTCTTAGAGAAAACTATTACGATTGTTGATCTCGTGAGGTAAAGGCTTCTGACGGCTCAGGTCCATTAGGAAAGTTATACATATCATCGGAAAAGAGATATAGATTTTCAAGTAATATGAACATCTTATCTTTATTCATTAAAAATATGACTTATGAATATTCAATGTAATCTCTCACACTGATGAAATATCTGTAGACACAGATAGGAGATTATGTGTTACTACATGTATCTCACATGAAGGGAGTACAGAGATTTGATGGTCACGGTAAGTTGGCGCAATGATATATTGGACCATTTGAAATCATTACTCATATGAGTAAGTTGGTATATCGAGTAGCCTTCATCTGCAGCTGTCAGTCAAACACAATGTCTTTCCTATATCCAATCTAATGGAAATACACGCACGATCCTCGCCACGTCATCAACTACGAGGACCTTGACGTTGAGTAAGATTTGATATACAAGGAGAGACCAATACTGATATTCGATAATACTGTAAAGAATCTTCGCAACAAAGAAATTTCCCTAGACAGAGTGCTATGGCACTGACATGGTGACAAAGAAGGACATAGGAAACCGAAGCAGTATGCGGACAAGATACCTGCATCTCTCTTCAGGTAATTGTTAAAACAAGCCCATTTAAGTACACATATTGAAAGAATATGGCTTGTTTTCCCTTTGAGGTTTTTATGGGTTCAAAACCCTTTGAGGTTTTTATGATCAGATGAGATCAAACAAGATACAAAGTAACCTTGACTCAAGTCTCGAGGACGAGACTCCCTTTGAGGTTTTTATATTTGTAACATCCAGATCTGCACAAACCCGAACTCGACCCGATTAGGGTCTGTATAACTCAATAAAGTTAATAATTAACGTTAAATAACATAAATCGATCAATTGATCGTGAATCAAAAATCGTTCGGGCGAAATCGATAAAAAATCGACCGCATCATAATGCGTGTCCGAAAAAGCCGCGATGCAAATTCGGAAACCGCGAAATAAAACAAGACCACCTAAATGTTCGATTCGATGAAATAAGATCAACAGAATCGACCGTTCATCGATCGGAGGTCATTTGATATTTTAAAATCGTAAAATTTAGTCATAAACCAAAATCGTATCTTGGAAATTTCGGAGATTCATCTTTAATCCGAAGTATATGAATATTATACTCATTTTGATCGTCATTCTGAGACGATCAAAACAAGCTATAGTATGTCCGAATCCGAGACTCAAGGAGCGAATGCGAGTGACTTTAGCATGCTAAATAAGAGAGAGAAAAGTAAAAATAAAAAAATAAAAAAAATAAAAATCTGGCTGCTGTCCAGGACAACAGCTGCTCTCAACACATGGCTCCCAAATTCCACCCACTTGGTTCAATTGTATCCATTTGGCTCCACAATTCTCTACACTTAACCTTTTCTTTCCACCACTTTTTAATAAAAAAAGCACTTCACTTTGTTATATAAATCATATGATTCTCCTTAATTCTCCCCCAACTTCCTCTAAAAAATTCCAATCGAGGAGTCCCATTCTCTTTTATTTTCAGCTGGAGGGATTTCAGCAAGTCCTTCCCTTGCCATTGTGCCCCTCTCCTGAGATCCTAGAGCCCCATTTTCTCCACTAATATCTGCTGGAGTTGTCCAAGCAATCCTTTTTCTTGCAATTTTGCTGTTGCTGGAAATCCATTCCAGCAAAATGTTTGGAGGTGCCATGAGCCCCTTCTTCCTGGAGCTACTACTACACCCTAGTGCTGCTCCAAAGCAGCAGTCCCGGCAATTGAAAAGCTATTTAAAAGTTGATGTTCAAGCCATTTGAAAGTTCGCAGCTGCTGGAGCTGCTCCTCTCCTCTTGGAATTGCTTCCTAATTGAAGCCATTGCATGTCAAATTATTCTCCAATTCTTGGAGAATTCAAGAGGTACAACTTTTCCCTCCTCTTGCTGCAAATCCATGTTTTTGTACAATCTCCAGCCCTCCCTTGCTTCTATCTATATCTTCCTATACATTTTGATTTCATGCTACTGCCCTTCTCCTAATTTGGAACATTCCAGGATTTGATTTGGATTTTTATTAGCTATATATGACGATCTAATGCTGTAAAGTACCTTTCTTACAATACCAGGAAGCAAACTCGTAAAAATTGAATTGCATGAGATATGTAATTGATATACCATTCTTGGTTTAATAAGTTTCAAATAAGTCAACTTTGTGACCACAATTATCAATTGGTAATCCTATCAAGAATTTGAATAGGTCACTGCCGCTTCTCTTGTTCTTTTTCATTTCTAATTCTTATTCATTTTGATGTTATTAATTTGGCAATGGACTTGTTTTCCTCTTAGTTCTGTTAATGGAACCATTGCTATAGCAATAGAAACACATGATGAAGTTAATTTTCACAAATATTGTTATCTCTAAATATAATAACTTACATAAAATTGTTGTATTATAGCATCTGAAATCTTTGATAAAAAATGATATTAACAGAATTCTATAGTCTGTTATTTATGGAATCTCATCTATAAACATTTATTGATGGCTCATTAAATATTTAAAAAAAATCACTATCCCTTAGTTGAAGTGATGATCTCTCTTCTTCCCATACTATAGTCAAATAAATTGATACATGAATAATGCTTGATCAGATTCTATTTTGTTTGATGGAATAATCATTAGAACATAACAACCAGGGCTGGATAATACAATGGGTTTATTATCTCACCTTTTATACTTCTGTCGGGTTTGGCAAGGAACTACTAACCTCTAACAGTCATGTTGTCACTTTACTCACAATGATTTTGACCAGTATTGACCCATCTGTATTTGCTTTTATAATATTGTGATTCCCACATTCGGGTTTGATTACCAAGTAATACACCCAGGGAGAATTGTAACTTAATTATGCAACTTAATCTTGTTATCCATCACTTTGCTTTTCATTATCACTCAACTAAGTTTAAGATTTGCTCTTCACTCACTTCTTCTTACTCTCATCTTCTAATACTTCCTTTCAGATAAAACCTAATTATCTTCTTATCATATCCGTACTTGGCATTCAAGCTACATATTCCAATCTTCCCATTAATAGGGAGTCACTATCCAATTTATGTTATTATCAAAGTTCCAGTGAGGATTAGTTTTATAATCATGGCAGACTTTCATGTTTTACCAGATCAGACAACTTTGAACAAACAGTCTCATGAGTTGTTATTACCTGCTGGCTCATATATAGAAGACATTGCTAAAAGTGTATCCTAAAAGTTTGTTCATAGATTTTATTTGTGGTTTTATTTTCCACCAGATTTATTTTAAGTGGGCAATACATCCAAATCGGTTGATCTACATAGACTCGATGAATCGGGAAATAGAAGAACAAATTTCTTACCATCTTGAGTGATCTTTTTCTTTTTCGATATGTTGGTTAAAGATGAGGAAGAGAATCATTTCAAACACAATTTGAGTCTGCTAATGGTTGTTGGTACAGCTAATTGATTTGACGAGAGTCGATAATAATAATTATGAGTGCCAGTCATGGTGACCTTTACACCTGATTGTGCGAGGGCGCGGTGACCCTCGGCTGGGCGGGAGATAGGAAGCCCAGTTAGGGTAGTGGTCGCTTAGTGCGTGCGTCTAGGATCCTAGTCTTTTTCTCGGGTTTTTTTCGCGAGCGCTCGCAGTTTTTACGCCTCTCTGGGATCCACAAGCTTTCTTTTAAAGACCAGTTCCACTAATCCTTGTTCTTTAAGGTACCTAGGCTGGAGGACCCTTGGTTTTAGTTTTTCGAGCTCGTTAGCCCATACCGGTCGGGCCGATTTTCTTTTAGAGTGACTTTTTCGGAGAGTCTCTCTCACCCGTCTCAGTGGCGTAGTTTTACAGTAGATCTATCCCTCTATTGGACCGCTCTTCCACTTAGAGGGCAAGACGGAATAGCCATTTGTAGGATACCTCACCGCGTGAGTTTTGTTTTCTTTCCGCCAGCAGACGTGGCGATGCTACATCCAATCATCTGTGTATACATCTGAATCCTCTATGGCTACATTTGAATTGGTTACAGTTAAGCTTGGTTTTCCGTTGGACTAGTTACTATTCTGCCAATAATTCTCGACGAAGAGAAAAGATTATATCATGAAAATCATCCTTATTAAATTACGAGCTACTACCACAGTTGTTAGTCATAACTAGTGGACGTGTTGGGAGCTTAGTTTGGATGCATTTTACTCCACCGCATGCCTACGGAGGCACCCCAACCCTAAGGTTTCCTTACTGCCTTAGAGTCATAGTGTGAGGTCTTACCCAGACCAAGACCACAGACTATCCACTAAGCTTGAGAAATTCAACAAGAAAGAATCAAAACATCAGACTCATCATCTACACTTACTATGGTCTATCCACATGACTCATAAACATCAAAAGAGACTTGAATCATCTCAACCATGTCAATCATTAAATACTCACGAAATCTGGATCATCTCAATTATGATATGCATTGAATAAATCATTGAAACTTGAAAATGATGGGGAAGAATGGAAATCATATACAGTTTTATACTGGAGTCACACCTTAGAATCATAATATGAGATCACACTCAAATCAAGATCCCAGATTATCCACTAAATCTGAGAGGTTAGATAAAGATCATGAACAAAGACTCAACATCCACATCTCCAGATCCATTAAACATGATTTATAATTGATTAAAAGGTGACATTTTAAATATGGATCATATAATCTGTATATAAAAATGATAAATATTGGGAAATTAAGGTAGGGTAACTAAGTCGGTAAATTCACTTGCTGAATAACTAGAAAACTTGTTTCATTGCCAATAGCTCTAAATTAAATTGCTAAGCAAGCCTTATTTCCTTGCTTTCTTTTGGAGCCATTAAATATCATGTTATTGTTAGTTAATTAGTTGTGCTCAACATTTGTTGATGTTCTTTTCTCCCTATTACATGGATTGCAGGCAAAACACCTGCATTGTGATATTGGGAGAGTTGAACATCAGCTTCTCTGATTACTATTATCAGGTACGCATGATATAATTTGTTCAAGGTATTATTTAATGCTTTTATTTCTCTTTTGATACAATTGGGATGCCTGTATATAATGCAGTTCTGTTGTTACATGTTAACTGCTTTGGAAATTTATGCAATATAATTGTGACATATTGTAGTTATGTGGTTTGTTGGTTAATGTGAATGTCGTTCGTAAAAAAAATTTCCCTAATTTCCAGTTCTCTAATGCGATCTTTAGCGAACATAATACGACGGGTAATATGTAAATGAGTATCCCGGATCCGAGAAGGAGCGGGACTAACATTCTAGGAAAGGAATATGTACAGAATCAAATATATAAATATTGTTTTTATTTATAGAACCAAAATGTATGCCCACATCAGGCTAAATATCCTGATGACAAAAAGTAGAGTATTAATTTGTCTAAAGTGGTGGGCATCCCAAAATAGCAAGCGAGGCTCCTTTGGCTGGATTCGGGTTGGCTATAGGTAATGTCCTCTCTGTAGCTGGTTGGTTGTGCATTGGCTGTTGTTGTCCTCTTTTTGTCGTTTTTAAAATTTTTTATTTTTTGGCTTTTTCTTGTGCTTTTTCTGCTTCCTCCTTATGGCCATTGCTGCTGGTTCTATTGATGTAGAAGAGGATGATGACTCTCCTGTGGAAGCTTTGTTTTTGCACTTCATTGTTGCAGATGGTTGCAACGTCCTACTGCTCCTGAGAGTAATAGCATTAGATAATAAAGTATCATGCACTCTGACTCTCCGGGTTTGGCATGAACATCACAAATTAGCTGCTAATGTTTTCTGAAGTTGTTAGGGTTTGCCTCCACCTGTCTCGAAATTGGGGTCTTGGCAGCGGCGAGGTCATCGATCTTCTGACTCGTTTTTGTGAGGCTCTTGACAAGCTAAGACAAGCAGTCGAAGGCGGTGTTCACAGGAGGGGTGTCTGATGTTTCAGCGTAATGGCCATGCTGAGACTGAGAACGGTGCTGAGGTTTCTTATAAGGCTATTGTGGATGATACTGAGAAGGAGACTGATATTATTGGTGATGAGGAGGGTGCTGGTATGGCACAACCGCATACTGATGGTTCTATTGGTATGGTCGGTATTGCGGTTGTTAATACTGGTTTTATCTCCAACCCTTGTGATAGGGTTGAGATTGATGGTGGTGAGACTGGTTTTGACCTTGAACAAACCTCCCTTCTTGTTGTTGAGGGAATGTGTGAAAATTTGTAGGATGGCCATGCTAGGTCTGTCTAGATGGGCTAGTTGTACATCATTTGACCAAACTCCATTAACCTCCTGAATGAGAGGTGGTGGAGGGTAGCATGGATCGGTGAAGTCTGGAGTTCTGGTTGGTACACAACCATCTGCTGTTTTGACTATTGAGGCGATGAAGGCTCCGGGGCTTGCACGTAATATACGTGCTAAACAGCTGGTCGGGGCTGACTTTATAGAGGATGTTGTGGCGAGGCTGGTTCTTTCATCTTAGACTGATTGTACTTACTAGTAGCTCTAGCTGCTTGGTAATCTGATCGAGTTATCCGAGTGTTGCATCCTTTTTTTGATCACAACAAGTTTTTCAAGATCTTGTGATCGTTTCTCAATGATATCCACCTTGGATAGGTGGCTCCCAATAATGCTCAAGTCCGAGCTTTCATCCATGTCTTGCTCATGGAATAATGTCATGTGCATTGCTTTCTGATGAGCTTGCGGTTGTCGCTAATAGGCATGGGGACGATGTAAAGCAACTTCTCCTTCTGCCATTTCCTCTAAAATCTACCATATCGCATCCTCATCTTTGTTGAAGTGAGAGCTGCCACAAGCGACATCGACGAGCTTCTAACTCTCAATCATCAGTCCACCAAAGAAATGATGGACCAAGCTGGTCCGCAGGATATCATGGCGTGGACATTTCTCTTGCAGATCAGCGAACCTCTCCCATGCCTCATGAATGGACTCATGGTAGGCCTGAATGAAGTTCTTTATACAGGTTCACATCTGATTCAGCCTCCCAAGAGGGTAGAACTTATGCAGGAAAGCTGATTTGAGTTCCTTCCAGGTGGTGACAACCATCCCCGAATGATTGATCTAATGCAGAGCCTTATCCTGAAGGGTTAAATGGGATGTTGTCATTTTAACTATGCCTAATGGAATGTCAGGGTAGTGTGTGGTTCTGCAGATGCATCCAAATTATTGGAGATGAATGTAGAGTTCTTCATTTGCATTCCCGTTGAAGGTAGGAAGCGATGCCAAGAGTTGTGGCTTCAATTCAAACTGGGCATGGACGGTAGGAATCTGGATCCATTCAGTCACTTGTACAACATTGAGATTGTAGGTTTCCTTGAGGGTCAGCTTAGCATGCCCTCCTCTCATCCATTGGCTCCCCCTCCATGGGTTTCAACTTCTCATTCTTCATCTTCACCTCCTCTTATGTTCTCTTGTCTCCTTCTCATGTCATTGAGCATATCCTGAAAAGAGAAATGGGCCAATGCCTGGTCGGTGAGTTGTTGATGTATTGCCTGAATGGAGGCGAGGAGCTGTGCACTCATCGCGTTTTGATCAAGCTGTTGTCCTGTCAATGGTTGTGGTGGGGGCTGAGGTCCTTTCCCCTTTCCTGTAGGAGCCATCTCTTTCTCTAGATTGGACTCTGAATCTGAGACAATTTGCGGCTCCATATCGGGCTCGTGATCTACACAAGGAATGATGTCCCGATCAGTCTATATTGAAGCATCAGCTGAAACAAATCGATCTGTGTTAAGATCAACACAGAACATCATTAAGGATGGAAATGTATAAGGCGTGAAATCAGTTTCCGTCCAAAATGGATAGATTTCAGGACAAGAGTGATCTCAATTTATCGAGAAAAACGGGGAGTCTAGAGAGCAGTTCATGGAGTTCGAACGTATTCACGAGAATCACCTTAAAATTATTAGAGAAGGCGAGCATATGGACTCGATATGGGTGTCGACGGAGTCCCGAATAAGCCATCCATGAGTCACCATCTCGAAGATCAAAGAGGATATCGAGAATGGAAGAACGATACGGAGGTCAACTAGAAATAAAAGGAGCACAAAATAGTAGAATGGCTCAAAAGCGAGCGAGGGTCAAATGAGAATAAAAGAAGATAAAAATAAAGGCAACCACAAGCGTACGAGACTTTGAACTTGGACCTTAATTTCAATCAAACAAAATAAAGCAAGTTTTAAATTCACCAAAATAACCCAAGTAAAGCCGTGAGAGTTCGGCTATTTTTATATTTTCGATTTTATGATTGTATTATAGAAAAATCTTCTAACAAGTTCTTAAGTACGCTAACCCTATAGGAGTGTGTGTACTGCCGGGAAAGTACTTTGTACTTCTTCCACCTCCATTGTAACTTGTGATCTGCACACTTTTGAGGTCCTTGGCCTCGTGCTTAGGGGCTACTCAACCAAAGAAATAGAGAGAATAAGCCAATAGGTGAAACTAATACTTCCCTCACAAGCGAGATACTCGATTGCATGACAATGAGACAGACACCCTCGTGAAGGCGTGGCCTATGCTCAATACTTCGTACCAAGTAGGGTGTTCCACACAAGTTAGGAACACCGTCGTCTACAAGGCCCTACTCACCCACGTACGATCGAATCACCAATACTTCACCACCCCAAGTGATAACCAAGGCTGCCACAGATAGGGATTTGAGCTCTAATCCTTAGAGGTCGTGCCTCGCTTAGTCTGGAGTGTACCTGAAAGCAATGAGGGCTTTATAAGCCCAAAACAAGGATGTCCATTACTGATTTTAATTAAGGTCAAATTTTATTTAGCAGTCCTCTAGTTTTAGAAATTTTGGGTTTTCACCTTTTTCAGGAATGTTTCAAAGAAATCTGTCTAACGATTTTTTTTGTATTTTCTTTTGTTCCTAAGGATGATATAAAACAGAGGGAAAGAATGGAAAAGCAATGTAAGTGGACACGAGAGTGGAAATCTGACTCTCGTATCAAATGACGCATGCAAAGTAAGAAGACTCAAAGTGCTTCCCATCGCTCTACATGTGGGATGCAAGGCATAATTGGAATATTTACACTATATGACGATATGCAAGCGATGAAAGCGTCCTATACAATACTTGCTATTATCGGGAAGAACAAAATGCAAACTACTCAAAAGTAGATCCTAAGTGCCTGGTCCTGGGGACTACTTAGTGCCCATGATAACGGGTCCTGCAAGTATTGTATGGAATCCCTCACAGCATGCGGTTCCAAGTTCAAGTAATTTGTAATTTATTTTTGACTACACCCAAACATATATCACTATAGGAACATGCTTCTATTAAGTGTTTGGACCTAGCTACCGAGTCAAGCAAGCCTAAATACAGAGCTTCAATCACATAAAACAAATGAAAATAAAGACGGAAAGCTCAAAACGTGAGAAACAAAATAAAATAAAGCAAGAAAATAGGAAAAGCTGCAACGAGACACCCAGATGAACAACCACCCGGGCAATGGACCTCATTGGATGTGAAGTGCCCAAGTCCAAAATTATTATAAATAATTATGCAAAAATAAATAAATGGCACTCTTCTTATAAAATAAAACAATTATAAGTGTGAGATGTTCTGCTTCTCTCCTCCTTGCTCTTCCTCTTGCTCTCTCCCGATTGGCTCACAAGTAGAAGAGCTCGCCTCCTCGAATTCGGGTGCGTCCACCTCCTAAGAGATGGCCCTCACCACGTGGTCCCTTGCAAGAAAGACAAACAAAGAAAAGAGGTCAGAGCAGATTAATTAATATTCAAAAGTAAAGAGCAAAAATGATAGAGAAATAATATGCACAATAATATACACAAAACTACGTTAACCATTGCTCCTCGGCAACGATGTCATTTGTTTTACCCGACTAATCAAGGAATCTGTCTTGTGGTCCACATAAGGCGGGGCCGCTAAGTCGATGTGATGACAACTCACTAAGATCAATGGAGTAACACAATACGAATAAATCAAGCAGATGTGCGAATCAAAAATTAATATAACCCCACAATATATATGTAAAGTGACAAGTATGGTAGGGGTAGAACATGAGAAGCATGTGGCGTAGCAGGTATTATTTAAACAAATAAACAAAGCAAGTATATATACAAATGTGCACAAAATTACTCAATATGTACGCGGGTTTTAATAAAATAAAATATTCTTTTATTATTTTTTATTTATATTATTTTTAATTTTTAATTTTTAAATTTTATAATTTTTTATTTCTCTTTAATTTAATAATATAATTAGTATAAATATATAAGGATATATATAAAGGAAAATAAGGACTATGTATATAATATAAATATTATAGAGTATAATATATATAATAAATATGCAAAAATCAGAAAACAATCAAAGAGAACATTCCTTTTTAAGGTTTTAAAACATATTTGGGTATTTATAGTAATTAATAATAATATATACATATATATATATATGTATATATGTTATATAGGGTATTATATATATATAAATATTCAAAAATTAGAAAAGAAAATATTTTTATGTTTTTCAATTATGCTCCTATTTTTGTGATTTTTCTCAATATTATTGAATTTTTTTGGATTTTTAAAAATCTAAAAAGTCAAAAATAATGACTATAAAATAGGTCGAATTTATTTGAGGATTAAAAATACAAAAATGTTCAAATTTTCTCAAAATCAATTTTAGTTATAGTAATATATAAATAAAATATAAAGCAGAAATGAATATTTTTATGATTTTTGAAGATTTTTTATAATTTTTATAAGGATTTTGTAATTTTTAGTGATTTCCTTTTTCTATTTTTAGGGATTTTTGGTCTGGAATTATAAAATAGGGGAATACGCGCTATGTAATTTTTTGAATTTTTAGAAACGATTTTCTATTTTTTTGGATTTTTTAAGGAAAATTGGGACTAAGATATCTCTAAGTGAATTTTAAAAAATGATAAGTGCATTCAAATGGTAAATAAAAATGCTAGCGTGAATAAGCATCCAATCGTGCACATACACCCATTTTTTGAGATTTTTTAGAGCATCAGAGATATTTTAAATAAAAATAAATGCATGAATAGAAATTACAGAACTAGAAGTGGTATATTTACGAATGAAAAGAAGTTCAAGGGCCCAACGTGCAATTTACCAAAAGTTTTGACTTTAAACACAAAAATATCGACCAAATACAAAAAAAGGAACCTGTGAGGGTATCTTAGCAATTTTCCCAAAGCACGTGGAGGCCCATGTGTGCCTCGCTAACATAGACTAACATGCAAATACACAAAAGCTAGGGGTCATATGCAACTATTACACAAAATATTCAACATACTTAAAAAGTTACAGGACTATTTAATAAAGATAAAAAGGTGGAGGGGGTCTCTTTCAAATATACCACTCATCAGGCGGGAACGGACGGTAGGAGTGGGGCCATGTCGTCTCACTTAAGTTGATCATGCGGTCCCCTAAGTGCATCACTTTGTTTGAGAACCAATGTCCCAGATTAGATCTGGACCCTCACTATGATTTGACGTTTCCTGGAAGGTCACCAAGAACATGAAAGAACTCGTGCTTTGGTGAGCTTCGATTTTTGATTTCGAACATGTTCGGGCTCTAAACTCTATGCTGATGGGTGCTTTAGAATCATGGGGAACTCCCGCACCTGCAGGTACCTTATGATGAGCTCCAGGTCCCAACGAGGGGGGATTTGAGGTCTTCTTTTATTCCACGGCCTGGAGCCTCAAAATAGGGATCGACTCCCCTCTCCAAGCCTTCTGCACAAAAAGGTTTTGTGGCTCGAGATGAATGTCTCGACCCAATCTTTGAAGCATGAAGCTCCATGGCTAGAGATGGCAATGAAGCTCAGGAAAAGGCAGCGGAGCGAGCTTCGATTCGCATCAATTCGACTTGAATCGATGGTTGAAATGGGTCGCTTTGGTGGAGAATGTGATGAGGAATGGAATGGGATGGATTGCGGGTTCAAGAACCAAACGGAACACGATGGATTGGGCATGGAGCTTAAGTTCCATGCGAATGAAAGATTTGGGTTTTATCCTAAACTGCTAGATTAAATTGGAAACTAAATGCAGAATCGAAATCTATGCTAAATGATTACCTAAGGACTGGAAGAACAAGCCTCGACTTAGCCGGGAGCCAAGGAAGCAGAACCTCCGGACAGAGCTCCAGTGGTGGTTGGATACGCCTCCTCCGGCATTCTCCTCTTTGCAGAACACCAGCAATGCCTTGTTACCAAGTCGAAGCCAATAGGGAGGATCTGAGAGGTTGAAAATTCAGTCGAAGAGGGATCAAATCGAGAAAGGAGGCCGAGGGGGGTTATTTATAAACATGGAGGAGGAGTGTTATTGACCGACAACTGCAGGTCAATCAAGACAATGTACAAGGGTTTCAAAGATTAAGCGTGTATTAAGGATGATCCGCAAAGAGGTTCCGTGAAAAATCGAGTCGAAGCAAGTGAATGATCCCCGGGAAATGAGGGAGAAGATAGTGGGTGGCCTCAGTAAGACTGGTAGGTGGTTTGGGAAGAGGAGTTGACTGGAGGTCAACCAAGCGAGCCCTTTGGTTGGTCCACGTGGACCAACAAGAAAAATCCGACTATAAAATTCTTTATTAATTGAATTTAAAATAGTAAATGATTTGATTATGTTTATGCTAAAACATAAAGTATGTTTCTTATTTTTCGTAGTGTTTTATTTTGATTTTTATTTATTTTTACAAGTTAATTTGGCAACTACTAATAATTGCATGTATAATTATATGTGTATTTACAAATATATTGTATATTTTATTTTACATTTTAGATTTTATTGTTTTTTGTGCATAATTTTTATATTTATAACTTATTTATATACACATCAATATATTTTTATTTTATTTTTCTGAAGTTATGTGTACACGTAAATAAGTATAGATATTAATTGTATAGGTATATGTATAGTGTATTTATATATGTATAGAAATAGACTCATTTATTTTAATGTAATTCTGCTGAGTTTATTTTATTTTTATTATGTATATATGCTATAAAGAATAATTACAAGATTATAAAAATATAAAAGTGGGAAAATATAAAGAATAAATAAAACGAATATGTTATTCAGATATATTATACAATAGGGTTCAAAGTCTAATTTTTGCATCTTAACTCCAAATAGAACACCTTCATTAAATAGCTTATTAAAAGTTATATAGAATTAAAGGTGATTTTGGTGAATTGTGAGTTCATATGGAGAAGATACATGTCTATGAAGTTGGGGTTTTGGGTTTTTATTCCGAGTGTATATTGCAAATGTGTATTTTTTATATGAAATGAATTTTGTATTTTTATTTTTATTTTTATCTACAAATTTCATGTACAAGGTTTATTAATTTGGGGTACAAAATTAATTGTATAAAATGGGTGCCAAAAAGTGATTATTGATGAATTAAAAATGAGGTTTTTGATGTGATTTCTGTACACTTCATCTCCCTATCTCTCCTACTTCATCATGATGATCGAGTCTCGGAGGGTAGGGTCGTTCAGTGTCCTTGAACTTATTCCTTTTTCTTTTTGTTTATTTATTCTTTTATTTTGACAGTAAATATAATATTTATACAATATTTTGTAAAATTATAAGACATTTATTTTGATAAAATAATGATATGTACATGCATTTAGCTAGTGAATAAAGACCAAAATAGAAGAATAAAGGTGATGAAAGGTAGACTCATCAGTATGCACATGTGTGTACAAGTGTGTGTGTGTGTGTGTATGCGTGCACATGTGTGTGGATGCACGTGTGCGTATGTGTCCGTCCCTACTTTATTGTTCGCCGACTGATCTCGTACGATCTTAATCTATAAGGGTATGATCATGTCTATATATGTTACATATTTATTCCTAATCAAATCCCTTCAAATGTATACTCACTACATATATCAGTCGTTTAATGAGCAATACATGATAAGCAAAAGATTTAAGAGGTTTAGCAAAATTGTGTAATTGCTATTACATTTTTAGGTGATTAAAGCCCCGGAGATGATTAAATGTTGAGACATTCCAAGAGAGATTCTTCACGTCAACGATTGATTCCCTTTTGGAAAGTTCGATCCCCCAAAAAAAGGACAACGATGAGATGTCTCGGATCCTAACTCGTCTACTCGAACAATGTAGATTGCAAATCTTGTGGAGGCTCGAGGATAATATCACCAAAATAACATTCAATCCATAATGTTGTATAAACACTCTTAAGGGTTTTCATACGAGGAATAGTTCCAAGAATAAGGGTGTTATTCCCCCTACCTCTCCTCTCCACTCTCCTTTCTCATACAACTATTCCCCCATGCGTATCTCTCTTTGTCCTAATTCTTATACATATTCCACCTTATCTATCCTTGCTCCACCTTATTCATATCCTTCCAACCGAACATGAATAGTACATTATTCCAGCTTATTCCTCACTCGTATTTTTGCTTATTCCCGAACCTAACGCGACTACAGAGTTAGAGCTTTCACTATCCTTAGTATCACCAATCTACCACCATAGTAGAGCAAGATCAACGACCACAACCAAAGGGATAGCCTTGTTTCATGCTTGCTTGTTTGATACATCTACTTCCGCTACATACAACATGGAGCAATATCATTCAAAAAAAACATGCAACAATAAATTCGGTGGTCTAAGATTATAAAACAAAATGGCTTCATTTACTCGTCTTATTTTTTATCAGAACAATATTTTCAACGTCCTAAGTTATGAAACATCTGCCGTTCATGGTTAGATGTCTTACAAAAAGCTGCATGTGCAATAATCACCCGATTAGGTTTAAGAGAAATCTAACAAAACAGATAATGACGTGTTAGCTTATTATAAAGTGGATAAAATCATGATATGTGGACTGAAAATTCCAAAATCAACTTTGCCAGAGCAGCAAGCTCAATGATCCATGCCAACGCCAAAACCAAATTATATGCACGAGCATCAAACTGTAGTATTGTACTCCACCCAAAAGAATGTCTACCTGCTATCTAATCCCGAGAATAAATGCAGGTTACAGTGATAAAAGGAAAGATGAAACTACCCCACTCCATATTTTTCTTCTGGGGAATCAAATGATTACATCAATAGAAACACTGACCAATACGGACCAATACGGACGCAGCCCGGTCTTGGAGCAAGCCTGGCAAAAAGGAAAAGTTAAAGCTGGAGTAGATTTCGGGCAGCTAAAAATGGAAAATAACAATGGTGTTTATACGTGTTCATTACATCAGAATCCACATCCAAAGATGCATTTAAAGAAATAGGGATGTATCCCTAACCGTCTAGTCGTGGATTTCCAACCAGGATCCAGATAAACCATGGAATGGAGGTAGCATCTCGGATAAGGATTGCATGTTTTGCTGCAAGACACTGCCTAAGTTGGGAGAAATAGTGGTATGAAAACAGAATTTTGAGAGCAACCCAGCAGAAAAGTCGCCTTGTCCATGCTTTCCAAAGTAAAGATGCAATAAGAGCTAGATATCCGACTCGTGACTTTGGCTGCAGGCAATGGATAAAGGGGAATGCTCTTGTGTCCCTCGCCAAGAATTCACCAAAACATGTGTAGTGCAAGCCGTGCAATTAAGAATGCTACAAGACATTACAGGATTTTAAGATGCCTTTATGAAGCAATCAAAGCCTTGCTGTCTAACTTCTGCAAGAACACTTCTCCTAAGATATATTTCTCAACTTCTCAGTGCATAAAATGAAAACAACGTGAGGCTCCTATGTCATTTTGGTTTATGGGGATATATATGCAAGTTGTTTCCTTCTTTATTAACAAGCTGATAAAGTTACAAGCAAAATACTAAATAGTGCACTTTAAAATGTAGACACTTATAATTACGTCCTGAGTAAGATTCCCTCCTGAATTAAATATAGCCCTCACCTTAGTCACCTCACGCAGAAATACTTCTCTTTCGATAAATTTCTCAAATTGCCTGTGTTATAAATGACGACCTGGGGAGATTCCTCCCTGAATGCAAAGAAGATTTAAAGAAATAATGAGCATACAACAAGGGATAATACATAAACAAAACCAACGGGATTTAGCTATATATACCATTCGTTTGCTTCTTGATATGTGTAACTTATTGCAACTGCCAACCTTTGACCATCTCCGTTAAATGACAGTGATGAAACACTGTTATTATGGCTTGGAAACTGAAAAAGATAAGTTGCAATGGCACCATCAAACAGTATGATAAGTTACAAATGCACCATCTAGCAGTACTATCAACGTGTGGAGACATCTATGCTCGAGGTTCAGCATTTGAAGAACACACATATTTACCAGCTAAGAACATTTTTTCTGAGAAAATAGTGTTAAAGAATAATTTCATATATTACGCGGCAATGAAGCAAAGAACAAGCAATCAAAAGAACATGAGTATTTACATAGAACCATTTCTCAACAAAAGGAAACCCCACGGGACAGGATGCCCTAGTGTACACAACTTACTAAGTTGTTTGCTGGGATGTGTACAGTACTTATAAAGACAAGGGTTAAGTGGATCTACCTCCAAGATCTGTTTCCCCGACTGCATCTCTCAAAACTCCCTAAAATTGAGAATGGTCTGCATGGATGTCAATCATGCCCAACTTGTCAAACATGTCTTGTGCAATGGAACAGCTCATAGCGAAAAATATTAGTGAGCTGGTCTTTAGATTTAATGAAAAGAAGACAAGCTGTCTATCATCAACCTTCTCTCAGAATAAATTGTATCGATTTCCACATGTTAGATGTGATCACACAGCATAAGATTGTTAGCAAGATTAATAGCCCTCTCGTCATATTACAACTTCATAGGCAAGTTGGCTTGAATCCCCATATCATGAAGCATTAGCTGAACCCGGAGCATCTCAACAAGCACAATGAACTGTGGCACATTACACCTCAGTACAAGATCTGATACAGGATTTTGTTTCTTGCTCCTCCATAAGACAAGAGTTCCACCCAAGTATACGAAGTATCATGAGGTAGAGTGACAATCATCAACTAATCCAGCCCAGTCAGCATGTGCAAATGTTTCGACTTTTGCATCCTTTCCTGCATTAAAAAAGGGTTTTTAGCGCCTATGTCCTTAACTTCTGTAATATCACTTATGCCCCCCCTTTTATAATATCAGTTGTGCTCCTGACTTCTTACAAAAATTCAGTTTTATCCTTTTGTAATATCAGTTATAACCCTACTTTACCATAAAGGAAGGGTTGTGAATTTTGTAAGAAGTCAGGGCACAACTGATATTACAAAAAAAGAGGAGCATGATTGATATTGCAGAAGTTAAGAAGGGCAAAAAACAACCTCTTTTCTGGATTTTCCTTAAGTAACACATTATCTAATAGACATTGAAGCATCTGTGATGATACACATAAATTGGCTTCCAAGATTCATCGCATATTGATATCTGGCCTCGTAAAGATGAGAAAGTTCCCCCGCATTTCCCTAATAGCATACTTCGTCTGATTCATCGAGATTTTTCCATTTGTTAGATGCAACTTGTGATAAGGTTCAATTGGAGCTTTAGCAAGATGTCACTCTTGTTTTTCCAAGTCCTTAAATAAAGATGGCACTCTTCTTTTTCTAAGTCCTTTAATAGATCAAGGACATTTTCTCTAACAAATACTTCAAGATAAAGATGAAAACTTGCAATCCCCTTTTCAGATTTCGAGATCTAGCAATCTCGATTCCTGGGAAATAACTTCATTTCCTAGGTCTTTGATCTCAAATTTATTTGGAAGTTTTGCCTTCAACCGATCAATCTCATGAGATTATCTCATATTGTAACCATGTCATCCACATAGCGTTAGTATTACTTGATTTCAATTAATGAAGAGGGTGCCACCTCCATTTTCTTATATCCATGTTTCTTTCATTGGCAGTCAAACCACGCATGTAGAGATTGCTTTAGAAGACGGAGATTTCTTTAGTTTTAAGCAAAGTTGCAGAAAGCGGTAGTCGGTACTCGGTCGGCGAGGTCACTGACTAAGGATTAATCGGCAGTTGGGCGACTAATCGGATTTAATCGGTCATTATTCGATTTTGAATTTTTTAAATTATTTTAAATATATAAATCAATTTTTACACACATATTCTTATATAATTACATTGATTTGTACATTTTCTATACTATCATAATGAAATAAAAGAAGTAATTATCTTTAAATATAACATTAAGCATATTAGAATAAGCTTGCTTTTAAAAAAACAAAAAAATAAAAAATTTAAAAATCTCTATATAAAAGTCGATCGAGTAGTCGGTTCGATTAGTCGGGTTGACTGACTAATGGTCGATTAGGCCTATAGTCTAGTCGGCTACCCCCCCCCCCCCAACTCGACTAGTGGGGCCACTAATCGGCCTACTCAGCCGACTTTTACAACAACGATTTTAAGCACTTTACATGCTTCCCATATCAAGAGGCATTTCCATGAGGATTTCTTTTATAAGATTTCCACTCCAATAGCCATTCTTTGTATCAGACGTGTCCCTCCCGGGCTCCATAGTTCATCATGTCAAAGAGAAAGATTGATGTATCCTCTTCCTAAGCCTTTAAAGGCTCGATGTCGATCGTCAAGATTGATGAGACCAATTATGAACTATGGTCCATGTAGTTCAAGAGCATTATGGAGTGCAATAACAAGTACATTTTAACATAACCGACAAGACTAGGGTGAATGCTTTCTAAAAGCACGACTGGGGTGAATGCTTTCTGAAAGCATGACTGGGGTGAATGCGTACGTATTTAACTATCGGATATGCTTACCACATATATAGCTAACGAAATTCTCTATCAACCAACCACCAATTCAATGTGGGACATCATCGTCGGCACATATTCTGAGGCAAAGAATGAGACGAATGTCCTGCGGCTTTAGTCAATGGTCGAGAAAGCGGTAAGCGTATGTGTTCGGATAGGTCGCTGAATAGCGATTAAGCTGTGTGCGGGGGGCATATGCAGTGTAAATGCAGTTCTACATGGTTTTCTAATTTTTATTTTAAAATAAATATATAAATATAAATATATATATATATATAAATTTGACTATAATTGAACTAAATTTATGTGCCATTATGGTCCAACACAAGATCTAAGAAAAATGACTTTTATATAGAGCTCAAAATAATCTCTATCAATCAAATAAAAAATACTTCAATAGAAAAGTTAGCACACATAATAATTAACAACAATCACCAAAATATGTAAATATCTGAAAGAAAACCGAAATTCAAAAGAAATAACATCTGCAAAGTACTAATTAAGATAGCATAAGAAAACTAAAATATTCAAGCGATAATATTCTACCGAGTACAAAGCAATTCTAATCTAGATCATCATCAACTTCCATTGCGATATTGTCTTCATATTCATCTTTACTTTCTTCCTCAGATGGGAGTTCTTTCTCATTCAAACTTGGCAATGAGATTGAACCAGTAGCATGCCTTTGACTTCTTGTATGTTGCACCAAATCTTCTGTGTCAGTTGCATTAACCACTAAGTTCCATGTCAGTCCCGATCATTGAAAAACCTCACCATCTCCTTCATCTTCTTAACCAATCCAATCACTCAAATGGGCTCTATCATTTATAACAAATGGATCATTTCATTTTTTTAAGGCAGTGATCCCTCTACTTGGCTTTGAATCTAGCATACACCAAGTCATTTAATCGCTTGACTTCAAACATGTTCCTTTTCTTCGTGTGGATCTACAAAATAACCATAATATATCATTACCCACCTCATAAATGATGTGCAACATGTGACATGAGTGGCACCAATTCTTTACTTTACTGCTTAAAAAGTGCTCCAATTCCTTTCATAATTCGGGGAAGAAGCTATCAACTTTAAAACTTTAATTGCCATTTCATTCAAATGTGGTGTTTCCATACTATGCAATCCCCACTAACAACAGACTATATTCAAGAAAAAATAGTTAATAATCGTTAAACATATAAGTCTATTAATTCAAATGAGAAATTATACTTGGATTGAAATCATCATCAATGATTGATCTCTGTCTGATAGCCAGAGGTTTGCCAAATGGTCCTTCTGCCCCTTTATATAAAGGCAACTCCTTCCCGATGATGATATCTTGGATCTCTAAATCATGATAGAAAGTATCCATACAATCCAAGAATCCCTTCAGAGCAAGGCATTCCCTCTGGATTTGGGCATTGTCTCTATACAAGAAATAGGGATTCAAAAAATACGCAGCAAGGTGGAGGGGGTTATTCATTGACTTTGACTCGATGGCATCAACAAAATGTTTGTAAGACGCTTCGACATCTTTAAAAATGCTCATGATCTCTTTTCTAGCATCTTGCAACTCACCGTATACAAAACTCATAGCCAACCCCCTATCTCAATCAACGAACCGCAAAACATGTACCAATGGAGAAAAGACCTTCAATGCCAAAGACACTTGAGTCCAAAATGAAGGACTCAGAACTATGACCGAAGCTATTTCCCCATTCTTGGTCTTGTACCATTTACAAGCTCTCCATTCATCAGAAGAAAACATGAGTCTCAACATATCTTTCTTCTCTATCACAGTTTGCAAGGTGAGATATGTGGTAGCAAATCTTGTTAATTCTAGCCTCATTATCTCGCACTTTTGCATTATCCCATCAAGCTCAATGTTTTTGCATGATTGTATATGAAGACGATCAATGTCCTTGCCCTTTGATATGCCAGTTTTCACCTTCGATTCTTTGTCGATTTCTTCTAGCATCAGATCGATGCAATGTGTTGCACAAGAACTCTAGAATATCCATGGATACTTGGTTCTCAAGATTCTGCCAACAACCATATTAGCATATGCATTATCTGTCACTACTTGGACTACATTGGCAGGCCCAACTTCCTCCATGGACTTATCCACTAAGGAAGCAATGTACTCCACAGTATGAGAATCTGCAGGCGAGTCAAAAGAAGTCATAAAACTAATTTCAAGCTCCAGTTGACGAAAATTTTCATTATGTTCATTCCTTTCCTATCAGTCCATGTATTTTTCATAATGGAACATCCAGGATTCTTCCAACTACCATGATGTGCTTGCAAGAACTCTATTGTTTCCTTAACTTGTTCCTTCAAAAGAGTTTATGTACGCTCATAATACGTTGGAGGCTTGTACGACCTTCCATACTGTCCAATTGCTTCGCACATTCGAAGAAAGTGGTCAGTTTTGACAACATTGAAAGCAATGTCATTGTCATAGAAGTACTTTGCCATGAATGAATTCGCATGTGTGTGTTCCTCCTTGGTAAAGATATCTTTGATTGTGGATTGGTAGAGATTCTCCGTTGGTACATTTCTACTGAAGTTCGAGACCTTTTCATATCCCTCTCTTCATCAGTCAAGGGTTGATTAATATTGATGGAGACTTTCCCTTCAATGTCTTTCATCCGTGTAGTCTTCTCATTCCTTTTTACTTTAATTACCTCTATGTTGTCCATAATTTCTTTCTTCACCTCAAGTGTTACCTTGGGACAAGGTATTGTATTGCCTTTAATATGAGCTAAATGTTGCTTCATGCGATTGATCCCTCCTGTCACATCCTTCCGACATAATCGACAAGTGACCATGCTAGCTCAGATTCGCTAGAAAAGCATACCTTCATTCCAGATCATTGAATGCAAGAGGAACAAAAAACTTTGATGTATCGCTCCTCTAAATAAGAGGCTCACTTCCAGTTCTAGGCGTAGAGAAGAACCACTGTCAGATGGTAGTCTCGAGGCCATAACTGCCTAACATTCAATCATAATTATAAAACATGATCAAGGTAGTAAAAGTATAGAATCAAAAAACTCTCGAAGCAATGTTAAAGATATTCGTCTTAGTTAAATTAATTTATTTTTAAAACAGTAAAATCAAATCGAAAGACAATCAAATCAAACAAAAAATAGTTTAAGATCCAGTAGTATTTCTTGAGAATTCGAGTTCATGAGTATGTATAATGGATTGCAAAATATATCTAATATTTTGATTATTTTCCTTCCAAAATATAAAACAAACAGTCTAATCACCTTATATCAAATCACAACAGCAATACTTAATAAAACAAACATGTTCTAAAAAATTAAACAAAAATAGTTTAAGATCCAGTCAGGGTATTTCTTGAAAATTCGAGTTCAAGAGCATGTATAGTGAATTGCAAATCCATATCTAATAATCTGATTATATTCTTTCCAAAATATATAGCAAACAATCTAATCACCATATATCAAATCACAACAACAATACTAAATTAAACAAACATATTCAAAAAAAATTAAATTCTGAATATGATAAATCAAACAAAAATAGAGTAAGATCCAGTCAAAGTATTTCTTGAGAATTCGAGTTCAAGATTATGTATAATGGATTGCAAAACATATCTAATAATCTAATTATTTTCCTTCCAAAATATATAACAATCTAATCACCCTATATTAAATCACAACAACAATACTAAATAAAACAAACTGAAATTCTGATAAAATCTACCAATCTTTTACATGTGCTTTGGCACACTTGAATATGCATCGATGCATCAAAAAATAGCCAGAAATTATACAAAAGGGGACCTAGGGTTACCTTCGCACAGACACGACGGAGCTGGGAGGCGGAGGAACCTCACACGGAGGAGATGGAAGTCGAGGAGCCATACACGGAGGAGGACGAGCCTCTTGTACGGAGGAGATGTAGGTGGTGGAGCCTCACACAGAGGAGATGGACGTGGTGACTCCTCGCACGGAGGAGCTGGAGGCGGAGGACCATCGCATGGAGACGAAGGACTTCCGGGCAAGGTTCAGGAAAGCGGTATGCGTATGCGTTCGGACAGGTCGCTGAATAGCGCTTAAGCGGTATGCGGAGCATATGCGGGGTATATGCGGTTCTACGCGGTTTCCTAATTTTTTATTTAAAAATAAATAAATATATACAAAAGTGACTACAACAGAACTAAATTTATGTATAATTATAGTCCAACAGAAGATCTAAGAAACATAACTTTCATATAGAGTTCAAAACAATCTCTATCAATCAAATATCAATACTTCAATAAAACGGTTAGCACACAAAATAAATGGCAACAATCAATAAAATAGAAAAGTTAGCACACAAAATGCCTCTATTGTTGAATATAATGTCATTTATCTCTGTCATTATATTTATAACTGATCCTCCATAAGTATATTATTCTTTTTCTTCCTTGCGTATTTACTCCAATCTCGCAGTACAACTACTTTGATGATGGATTTAAATGATCATGTAATGCTTGGTTGGCATACATGCAAAAGCAAGGAAAACCTGGCACAAAACACAATAAAAATGCGGCATAAATTAAAAAATTAAAAAAAATTAAAATATATATATGCGGCCGTACAACCCGCATAAGCGCACAGGGCGCATAATGGGGGGCTTCATGAAACCGGTGCGCTGAAGGCACCGCATACGCATATGCGGCCGCACGGGCTGCTTTCGTGAACACTGCTTCCGTTCAGCAGTGGAGGCAGAACTGGGAGGAGGCAGAGGAGTTGGGAGTCGCTTTAGAGGGAGAGAAAGAAGATTGATCGGGGTATCGAGATTCTGAAGGTGGAAGGCCTTGATAGGGGTATTGGGTTTCTTGGGGATTCGGGGTATCGAGTCACCTTTTACTATAGATCTGAATCTAACAACCCGGCTAAGCTCCGAAAATTAGGAAGCAGGCGCACGGTTCGCATATGCGGTCACACAACCCACATATGCGAGCCATATAAGAGCATGGGGCGCTTAATAAAGGGCTTCACTTATACAGCGTGCTAGGGGATCCTCTCACTCATATGCGGTCGCTCAGAGCGATTTGATGAATACTGGCTTCAGTATGACATTTTCATAACCAAGTAGAATGGTCACCCTCTTTATGCTTTCAACTTCTGGCTCAGGAGTATGTTTCAGAAGCTTCACAGCTTCATACCTTTGAACGCTTCCATTAAGAAACAGAAGGTGTTGAGATATTTATCTCTTTATCTTTACTTTGTAATTTTCTATTTCTTCTGTCTCTTTATGTAATTTTCCCTTAGAGCTTTTCTCCTATATAAGAGAGCTCTGGGGCTACGGTGAATATCACTTTTCATTTCAATCCTTTCCACATGGTATCAAAGCGACGATCCTAAACTGGAGCATGTGCCCTAGAATCCCTACTCCACCAAAACCCTAATGCATCCTCGCGCAACAGTCGCTGCCTCGACGTCCACGCAACAACGGCAACTATAGCTGCCGTCAGGAAGCAGTAGCAACGGCTACATCCACAGTCGACCATTAGGGAGGCTGTAGTCTACAGCCTGGTTCTGGAATGGTTTCCACACCCCCATTCTCGCGGGTCCTGCTAGGTCTGATTTGGTTCGTAGGGTGTGATTTTTTATCCTCTAAAACCATCCTAGGTTCCTAAAGAAGCCTCCGGTGGATGGAAGATGATGTGGTACGAGTCTAAACCCACAACTGTCTTCCTATATGTCTATGTAGACATAGTTATTCCAGTTTGTAACCCATGTTTTGGAGATTGTTGTCGTCATGTCATACAACAAAGTAGATGTTCCATCCCTATGTGCCTTCAAAGGTCCAGCACCCATCGTGAAGATGGATGGAACGAACTATGAACTATGGGTCATGCAGTTCATGAGTTGCAATATAATGGCAAGAAACATATCCTCACACAGGAGGATCCTACTGACAAGACTGGGGTTAATGCCTCATGGGAGGCAGACGACGCTTATGCACATGTGTGGCTTTTTGGGACTGTGTCCATGGAGGTAGCCAATGATATAGAGTCAGCACAAGCGAAGGCTATGTGGGACATTCTCGCTGCTACATACTCTCCAACGAAGAATGAGTTAAAGATCTTGCAACTTCAGCAGGACATCTTCACGTCGAAGCAGAATGGTCGTCCTCTCCATACCCTTTACACTTCTCTAAGGGTATGTTTGAGAAGTTACATGGTTACATTCCCTTGACTGCCATAGCAGAGCACCTCAAGGTATAGGGATTCGGTAATGACCGGAGTTTTTCTAGCGGCACTCGACTCTGAGTATGATGCTGCTAGAGCACAGATTCTTACTGATGCCATCATACCTCTGATGGAGGAGGCATATCGCATGTTGAGCAGGCCCTCCATACCTTCTGGTGGTATTCAATTGCCTCAGACATCTTCAGTCATGGCAGCATCTCGTGGTAGGGGGAGCCCTATACAGTATCGTGGTAGAGGTGATTGTGGTAGAGGGAGGGGATAGCCCCCGCCCCCTCCCCCCCCCGGTCAGCCTTTTACTTACTTCCACATGCCAGGTCACTCTGAGGAAACATGCTATTATAAGCATCGATTTCCAGCTTCAGCACGTGTGGCTGAACAGACCCAGCAGGTTGGCAGTTCTTCACCTGCATATAATAGAAGATTTGATAAACTAGTAGCGCGGCTCAGGGAGATTATGCATGCTCCTAAGTCAACTAGCTCTCCATCAGGATCATCAGAGGTAGCAGCCTCAGCTTCTGCATCAGGTATAGCATACGCTTTTACTAGCTGTTACAGGGCAAATTTGTCGCAATGGATTATGGATTCAGGAGCTTCCCATCATCTATGCGGTGATAGAGGACAGTTTAGTACATATAGCCCAACTCAATCGGGTAGATCAATTGTAATAGCAGATGGGACATACTCTCCCATTACTGGTCAAGGGGAGGTGCAGTTAGCTCCCATAATGCGACTTCAGAATGTTCTCTATGCTCCTGAATTTTCTATGAATTTACTATACATTAGTCAAATCACCAAGGATTTACATTGTCATGCCATATTTGACCCTTTTGCTCTTGTGTTTCAAGACATTCTTATGGGCAGGGTGATTAGATCTGGCCGTGAGCGAGGAGGCCTCTATAAACTGGTACAATCTCCTTATGCTGGTGTCTCTTCTCTTCGCACTGGATCTGTTCTCCCTATGTGTGGCATCTTCGATTTGGTCATCTTCCTATGCAAAAGATGTGTCATGTTCTTCCACAGATTTCTCCTCGATCCACTTTCAGTGCGAGGCATGCCAGCTTGGGAAGCATCATCGGTCCACATTCCAGAGTCGTTAGGGTGAAGTAGTCATAGTCTTTTTGAGTTGATTCATTTTGATATTTGGGATCCTAGTCGTGTCCCAGATCATCAGAGGCATAGGTTTTATCTAGTTGTAGTTGATGAGTTCTTCTTGTGTAAGGACCCCGTCCAGGAAAGACTGACTATTTTGACATCTAAATTGGTTTACATCTAGGCTCAGCTTTGAGTCCATTTATTTTTACTTAGATTATGGACGAGTTGACAAGTCACATTCAGGATGAGTTAACTTGGTGTATGTTATTTACTGATGAAGACGAGACTAGAGATGGAGTAAATGAGAAGCTTGAGGTTTGGAGACATGCATTTGAGACTAAAGGATTTCGTATAAGTAGGGCTAAGACGGAATATATGGAGTGCACCTTTGATGGAAGTAATGGTGAAGGGATTGAGGTGAAGATTGGTGCCAATAACATTCGGAAGAGAGATTCTTTTATATATCTGGAATCTATTTTGCAATAGGATGGGGAAATTGATGGAGATGTTACTAATAGAATAAATGCAGGCTGGCTGAAGTAGAGAGGAGCCTCTGTTGTTCTCTGTGATAAGAAAATTCCTTTAAAAATTAGAGGAAAGTTTTACAAAGCAGCTGTAAGACCTGTTATGCTCTATGGAACTGAATGTTGGCCTATGAACCATAGACATGTGCAGAGAATGGTGGTAGCAGAAATAAAAATGCTAAGGTGGATGTGTGGACACACACGTAAAGATCGGATTCGGAATGATGCAATCAGAAAAAAAGTTGGTGTAGCTCCGGTCGAGGATAAGATGCGAGAAAACCGCTTAAGATGGTTTGGTCATTTGCAAAGAAGATCAGATGCACCAGTTAGGAGATGCGAATGTTGGGATGTTGAGCCGGCTAAGAGAGGGCGAGGACATCCCAAGAAGTGTTGGAAAGAGACTATACAAAGGGATCTTAGTTTTTTTGGATATAAGCCCAAGATTGACCCAAGATAGATCTGAATGGAGGTGAAGAATCCATGTAGCCGACCCTACTTAATTGTGGGAAAAGGCTTTGTTGTTGTTGCTGTTGTGTAGTCGATGAGTTCTCTAGATTGTCGTGGGTTTTTCCTATTAAGAACAAGTTTGATGCTAGTCCTATTATTCAGTCCTTTATTAATGAATTAAGAAATGTGTTTTCTACAAATGTCAAGTCTATATGTTCAGATAATGCACTTGAATTTTGCAGTAGTCAGCTTTCAGTTTCTTAGATCCTATGGTATTGTGCATCAGACATCTTATGCGTATAATTCTCAATAGAATGGGGTGGTTGAGAGAAAACACCGCCATCTTTTTGATGTTACTAGGACTCTTTTGATCCAGAGCCATGCTCCTCATTCGTACGGAGGAGACGCGGTTCTAACTGCATGTTACCTGGTGTATAGTATGCCCTCATCGAATCTGGGGGAGAAGATTCCATTCTCGATTGCGTTTCTCGAGATAGATCTTTTCTCTCTCACGCCTCATGTTTTCGGATCGGTTGCTTTTGTTCATCAGATGTCTCCAGGTCTTGACAAGCTCTCTCCTAGAGTTGTCAAGTGTGTGTTGGGTATTCCAATACCTAAAAGGAATATTGTTGCTTTGGCCCCGTTCGACGAAGGTACTATGTTAGTGCACATGTCACCTTCTTTGAGTCCATTAAGTATTTCTCTCCTACAGGTGACAAGATCATTCCTTTAGAGAGTGGAGAAGACGTCTATATGCCTCTACTTCGCCTACTGCAGGCTCCATTACACCACCACCACCACCCTCTCTTCCACCGTCACCCCAACCACCTCCTGCCACGCCTACTTTCTTTCCGTAGGTTTACCAGCATCGACCTCGTGCTCATGTGCCTCCTCCATCATCCAGCACACCCAAGGTATGTTATGAGCATTTGAGTTCTACTTATGGCACTGGTGATTTGAGTGTGCAACTTGAGGTGCAGGATGTCTTAGATGATACACCTTCTGAGAATACTGCGGACTTGGATGTGTCTATTGCTCTACGGAAGAAGAGGGTGCATGCACTATGCATCATCTTGCTTCCTATGATTCCCTTGTACGGCTCTCTGGGGATTTGTAGAGGTTTGTTGTTGGATTGTCAGCTGTGAAAATACAACGATCCTATCAGGAAACATTGCAGAGTAGTCAATGGCGCCTGGCGATGGAGGAAGAGATGGCAGCTTTACAGTCTCGTGGTACATGGAGTGTAGTACCGACTCCTCCAGGTCAAGGTTGCAAAAATCGGTAGTCGGTACTCGATCGGTTGGGTCACTGACTAAGGATTAATCGGTAGTCGGGCGACTAATCGGATTTAGTCGGACTTTAATTGGCTTTGAATTTTATGATTATTTTAAACATATAACTCATTTTTATACATATATTTACATAGAGTTTGTACATTTTTATACTGTCGTAATAAAATAAAAGTAATTGAATCTAAAAAACATTAAGCATATTGTAATAAGTTCGCTTATGAAAAACAAAAAAAATGTGATATCTCCAAGCAAAAATTGGTCGACTAGTGTGCCTAGTCAGAATTAGTCAGTACTCGGCCGGCCACCCCACTGACTAGACTAGTCGGACCTAATAGTCGGGCTAGTCGGGCGACTTTTACAACACTGTTCCAGGTGCATCTGTTGTTGGCAGTAAATGGGTATTTACAGTGAAACATTGTGTAGATTGTTTTGTGGACAGATATAAGGCCAGATTGGTTGCTCGTTGGTTCACCCAAACCTATGGGTGGATTATCATGACACATTTTCACCAATTATGTGGCATTCTACACTGTGGATTCTTATTGTTGTTGTTGTGGTACAGGACTGGCCGCTTTTCCAATTAGATGTCAAGAAAGCATTCTTGCATGGAGATCTGTTGGAGGGAGTTTATATGCAGCAGCCACCAAGGTTTGTTGCTGAGGGGGAATCCAATATGGTGTGTAAACTCCACAAGGCTATATATGGCCTTAAGCATCGTCTGAGGGCTTGGTTTCAAAAGCTCTCAGAGTTGATTGAACAAAAGGGATTTGTCAAATCTACTGCAGATCATTCTCTTTTTGTTTAGAGAACCCAGAGAGATATTGTTGTATTTTGGTTTATGTTGACGATATTATTGTTACAGGCAGTAATGACTAGGGTATTCAGGCAGCTAAGGATTTCCTTGGACAACAGTTTGTGATCAAGGATCTTGGCAAGTTGCATTATTTTCTAGGCCTAAAATTTACAAGAAATTAGCATGGTATGGTAATGACGCAAAGGAAATATGTAATCGATCTTCTATCGGAGACAACCATGACAGGATGTAGACCTGCTACTACTCCAATGAATCCCAATGCTAGGCTCTATGATGATGATTCCGCGGAGGTGGATAAGAGACAGTACAGAGAGCTGGTAAGGAAGTTGTTGTGTGCTACTATTACCGGGCCTGATATATCGTTTGTTGTCAGCAGGGCCAGCTAGTTTATGGAGCAGTCTAGGCAGGCTCATGGATGCAGCCAACATGATCTTGAGGTATTTGAAATCTTCTCCAGGTGCAGGACCTTTATTCTGGAGAGACATGTCTCTCACAGTTTCTGGATATGCAGATGCAGATTATGCTGGGTGTCTCAAGGACAGGAAGTCTACTTCAAGCTTCACTCTGTTTGTGGCAGCTCGTTGGTTTTCTGGAAGAGTAAGAAACAAACAGTTGTCGCTAGATCCAACGTTGAATAAGAGTATAGGGCCATGGTCCAAGGGAGCACGGAAATGATGTGGGTCAAGTCCGTTCTGACTGACCAAACTGTTGAGGTGCCTCTTCCTATGCACCTCAAATGTGATAATCAAGCTGCTTTATTCATAGCTAATAATCTAGTCATTCATAAAAGAACAAAGCTTATTGAGGTTGACTGTCATTACACCTGTGATTTAATCCAGAAGGGGCTTTTATTCACTTCTCATGTTGCTTCAGGCAATCAGATTGCCGACATGTTTACCAAAGCTCTTGCAAAAGGCCCTTTTATCGTTGTTGTTCCAAGCTGAGCATGATAGACATATATGCTCTAGCTTGAGGGGAAGTGTTGAGATATTTATATCTCTTTATCTTTACTTTGTAATTTCCTTTTTCTTACGTCTCTTTATGTAATTTTCCCGAGTTTTTCTCCTATATAAGAGAGCTCTAGGGCTACGGTGAGTACCACTTTTTATTTCAATCCTTTCCACATAAGGAATATAAGAACACCACAATGCTCAGTGTATTTGTAGCAGCACTGGATTCACAGTATGATGTCGCACGTACCTAGCTTCTCACAAGCGCATCTATACCTTTCGTAGAGGAGGCCTACAATCAACTGAGAAAGACCATGCTACCTCCTACAGCCACTACTCAGACCGCAAGTCATAGCAGACGAAGTTCAGCATAATTCAAAGGATGTGGAGGTAGAGGAGGTGGACCCTCATGCTAGCAGTACACATATTGTCATCGTTTCGATCACTTTGAGGACATATGTTACCAAAAGCACAGTCACCCATGATCTGCCCATGTTGCTGAGCAAGTTGAGTCTATTGTCACTTCTATTGATCAAAAGTTCGATGATCTTGTCTCCTGTCAGAGGGAGATCATGGATCCATGTACATGCCCTGCTAATGCTCCTTCATGTCAATCAGATGGTGCAGCCTCTACCTCTACCAATACCACATGTGTATCTTATGCACTTACTAGTTTCCACAGGACAGCCATTTTAGAGCAGATTATGGACTCCAGTGCATCTAATCATCTCTGCGGAGATAGAACACAGTTCACTTCCTACAAATTAATACATCTGGCAGAACTGTAGTCACTGCAGATGTGACACATTCCCTATTAAAGGAGAGGGAGAGATTCCGTTGACATCGTTTATGCATCTATAGAATGTGCGCCATGTACCTGACGTTTCTGTGAACTTGTTATCTATTAGTTAGATTACCAAGGATCTACATTGTCATGTCATATTTGACCCTTCTTCTCTTGTATTTCAGAATATACTCACAGGAAGGGTAATTGAATAGGGCTATTAGCAAGGCCTTTACAAACTTGCCTAGCATCCTTATGCTGGTAAATCTTCAACCCCACTAAATGAATCTCTCTGTACATATGGCATATTCGGTTCATTCATCTTCCTCTGCAAAAGCTGCATAGAGTCCTCTTGCAAAATTCCTCCTCAGTCTACTTTTCAGTGCAAGGCGTACCCGATTGAAAAGCATCGTCATTCCAGTTTTCCCAGTAATCAGAGTCGTAGCAGTAGTTCTTTATTCGACTTAATTCATTTTTGATATTTGGGGCCCTAATCGTGTTTCTAGGGTACATGTTCTATCATGTTGTTGTCGATGATTTTTCTAGGCGTTCTTGGATTTTTCTCCTAAAAAATAAGCTTGAGGTTGAATTTGTTATATTGAAATAAAGGAAAATTTTACTATTATTGTTAAGTATGTTCGCACTGATAATGCCTTGTAGTTGTGTACCGCTCATCTCTCTTAGATCCTTAGGTCCCTCAGCACTATACATCAAATCTCTTGTGCTTACACTTCTCAACAAAAATGTTGTTGAGCGCAAACACGATCACCTTCTTGATGTTACGAGGACTCTTCTTATCCAGAGTCATGCTCCACATTCTTTCTGGGGTGATGCAGTTGTCACTGCCTGTTACCTGGCCAACCGTATGATGTCCTCTGTATTAAAAGAAAAGGTTCCATTTTTTATTGTATTTTCCAATAAGGACCTTTTCTCTCTAATACCTAATGTCTTTCACTACGTGGCTTTTGTTCGATCGCCTGACTCCTGGCCGCGGCAAGCTCTCATCCAAAATTGTCAAGTGCATCTATGTTGGATACTCCCGGATCCAGAAAGGGTACTGGTGCTTTGATCCTGTCAGACAAGAATATTATATCAGTGATAACATCACCTTCTTTGAGTTTGTTATGTATTTTTCTCCCACTAGTGACAAAATGAATTCGTCTGAGGCTGGTGTGGAGGTTTAGATTCCACCTCCTCCTTTGCCTCTGCCTCCCACCATATCTCATACTCTTCATGTGGCTTAGACTTTGCTCAGTTTGCCTCATTAATACATTCGCAGGACAACTACTAAACCCCTTGCTCATGTGCCTCTTTTCCATAATCCTACACGCCCCAAGTAAATCTGAGCACTTGGTTTCTACTGGTTGATTTGTTTGTACATTAGGAGATTCACCACGTTGAGCATGTAGCACCTCATAAGAGTATTGTACAGGTGACAGATCGTCTAGAGGATCTTGAACATCCCATTGCTTTTCGGAAGAGAATGCATTATTGTGCTACGTAATCTCTTACAAGTTACAACCCATGTTTCACTTAGCGGTCATTCATGGGATTTCAGGAAGTTTGTGATGGGATTGTCTGATGTTGTGATCATGCACACATATCATGAGTCGATGCGAGATAACCAGTGGTGCCTTGCTATGGAGGAAATGGATGTACCCCACTCATCGAGCACATGGAGATTAGTTGCTGCCCCAACAGGGGCGTCTGTGGTTAGCTGCAAATGGGTCTTTACAGTGAAGCAACAAGTAGATGGTACTATTGAATCATACAAGGCTAGGCTTGTGGTACGTAGATTCATCAACACATATGAAGTGGAGTATCTAGACATGTTTCCCCCTGGCTCATCACTCTACCATTTGTATCCTCTCAATTGTTGTGGTATGAGAGTGGTCACTTTTCCAAATTGATGTCAAGATTACTTTCTTTATGGTGACTTGCAGAAGGAAGTCTATATGCAGCAGCCACATGGGTTTACTACTGAGATGGAGTGTCAGAAGATATACAAAGTTCATAAGACTATTTGTGGCTTTAAGTAGAGTCCCAGAGCATGGTCCTAGAAGCTAACATTCTAGATAGAGCAACAGAGCTTCACGAGATCAACAATAGATCACTCGTTCTTTGTACACAGAATACAGAGAATTGTCATTCTGGTTCATGTTGATGACATCATTGTTACAAGAGATGACTTACAAGGTATCATCAAAGCTAAGGAGTTCCTTAGGTAGTAGTTTGTACCCAAATACGTTGGCGAACTATGATACTTCCTTGGGCTTAAATTTGCTTGGAACTAGATAGGTTTTGTGAGGACATAGAAGAAGTACGTTACAAATCTCCTTCTAGAGACATGTATGGCAGATCGCACACCTACCACTAGTCCTATAGATCCTAGCATGAAGCTCTATGATGATGATAGGTGGAAAAGTGTAGATACAGGGAGCTTGTTGGGGAGCTCCTCTACACGACTATTACCAAGCCATATATCTCCTTTGCGTGAGTAAAGTTATCCAATTTATGGAGCAACCATTTGAATGTTGTTTACATGATTCTAAGGTATCTGAAGTCTTCTC
This sequence comes from Ottelia alismoides, assembly GCA_037367405.1. NCBI lineage: Eukaryota > Viridiplantae > Streptophyta > Magnoliopsida > Alismatales > Hydrocharitaceae > Ottelia > Ottelia alismoides. Next base: position 230,376 of record JAZKJV010001928.1, on the reverse strand, counting down.
CAGGTATAGGGTTGCTATTTAGCAGAGGATATCTCTTGCCATCACGGCATATGCAGATGTTAACTATGCGTGATGCCTTAAATATTAGAATTATACTTCTAGTTTTGCAGTCTTCATAGTTAGTCCTTTAGTCTAATTGAAAAGCAAGTAGATATTGTGGTTGTTAGATCTAGTGTTAAGTCTGAATACAGAGCAATGTCATAGGGGAGCATTGAGATGAAGTCGGTAAGATCCATTTTGATAGAATTAGTTACTAGCACGCCTCTTCCTATGCAGTTGCTTTGCGACAACTAGATGCTCAACAATCCAGCTTTCCATGAGAGTACCAAACATATAGAGGTAGATTGCCAGTACACACGATGTAAAACCTCGTAGTATTAAAAAATCAGTAAGTCTCATTTTCCAATCCGGTCTAATATACAAATTGGATAAATGAGTATTCCATCTCATAGTTTTCTTTGAGATCATTCCAACGAGCCTAATAACATGGAAAACGAAGATCATATGCAAACATTATGTGTGGGGTTTACAACTTTTGGGTTTGGAACCGAACCCGGATCCCAAGCCTGTATAAGGTTAAGTAGATAAGCCATTTAGCCATTTCACCCAAACCCCTTTGCTAGAGCACAACCGCCTCATTGGAGCTCCGCCTTTGACAATCAAATTCCAACATTCGATCGACGGAATGAGGGCATTAACGCGAAGAGGACAACGAGGTACACTCGTCTCTCGCGTGCATTTTACATGAGACACTCCAAAAACATCATTTTCATGGTGGAGGAATCTGGGGAAGCATCCCCCTCCCCAACGTACGGATTTCAGCAATTCGCCTTGTTGTTGGTATACACATTCTTATTTCGTCATTTATGTGTCATTTTGGAGTCCGGATCGGTCGTTTCCATCACATGCAAATTGAGTTCCAAACCGTATCGCGTCATGTTTTGTATAATTGAGTGATCCATGTATAGCACGTAGATAAATATTATACCATTGTCATGTGGATAGAGTGAGGATCACATACACAAGTTTGGATCGAAAATATGAGCAGTTTCACGTGAGGTGTTTTGGGTGTATATAGTTATCAAATATTGTCAAAAATCCAGCCTTTCATGAAAGGACCAAAATCATCGAGGTGGATTGAGACTACACTAGAGATATGATATAGAAGGGCTTCATATCTACATCCCATGTCAACTTTCCGGAGCAAATTACGACATTTTTACTAAGGCCCTGGCCAAGGAACCATTCCAAAAGTGTGATGAGCGTGATAGACACCTATCTTCTTGAGGGGAGGTGTTATAAGAAATGGTATATATGTCATATTAGGACGGCTTAAAGAATAGTTCCATAATGTCTTTTTTAAGGAAAAATTCATATACATATCGCAAGTTGAAAGAAAAGACCATTCCACCGGAGAAACCAGTTTAAAATAAATAAAATGTAGGGATTTTTACACCCATAATCCTGAGTAATTTTGTAATTACAATCATCACCCTGTATAATCCCGAGTTACACTAAGAACCCCGAGTAATGTTTATCTCTTACGCAATATGACACGCAATATGACTCTTTGTTAACTTCCATCCAATGTTGCAGTTAACTCCAACAGGAACCGTCACAAAATGAGAACATTAACCTTTAAGTTTTCGATATTTACAAATATGCCATTTTCCCTTTGTCGTCCTCCTCAATTGCAATCAGCTCGTGACATACCTCATAGGCAGCTATCCAGAGTCGAGGACAGCGGGTCCTCAACCGATTCGGTATCTACGAGACTACGTCAGATATTAGAACATTGAATCTTGGTCTTCCACTCCCCCCTACGTGTCGCAGATCTATTGCATCTGGAGAGATGAGGTGCCCTTGGGTGGCGAACACGGCGATGAACTCAATGTGCTCGGGATTAATGGACTCTAGATGGTGATGAAGGTCTCTATGCGGTGAGATCTTGGTACTCGGTGCAGATCGAAGATGGGACTAGAGTATTCCAGAATGGGGCGGAGATCATGGCTCTCGACTCGCCCCGCTGAGGGTTGACGAAGGAGGTTGCTCAGTTGTTTTGAGATTAGGAATCATCCTACAGACGAAGGATGATGATGCAGGTCGAGTAGGGCTCTCACATGGATGGTTTCTCCATCTGTAAGATTGCTTCATTTGCTGCGAACCTTCGGTAAATCCCGACTACGGTGGAGACGAGGTACGATTTGTCACTGGACTGCCTCCATCATGCCATGGAATCTGAAATCATGGAAGGGTTCGTACCACTCTACGAGTGTGCAACGGTGGGAACGACATGGCTCAACGGAGAGGAGGCGGAGGGGTTGGAGGGAAGGGTGGGTCGGTGGAGGAGGCGGAGGGGCTGGAGGACTTAGAGGAGGAGGAGGAGGCCAGGGAGGAGGCGGAGGGGCTGGAGGACCTGTAGGAGGAGGATGAGGTCAGGGAGGAGGCGAAGGGGCTGGAGGGAGGGGTGGGTCGGTGGAGGAGGCGGAGGGGCTGGAGGACCTGGAGGAGGAGGTCGAGGAGGAGGCGGAGGGGCTGGAGGACCTATAGAAGGAGGAGGATGTCGGGGAGGAGCACCTAGAGGAGGAGGGCGAGGGTTGATGACCTGGAAGAGGAGGAGGAAGTCGGGGAGGCGCGGGGCGTGATCTGGAGGAAGAAGTGGAGGGGGAGGGGGAGGAGGGCCTGGAGGAAGAGGGCGGAGGGCAAAGGGTGGAGGCGGAGGGGCGGAGGCAGGGGAGGGCGTCGAGCATGGAGAAAGAAGGAGGGGTACGGATTTTTTTATTGAATTTTTTAATAGCCATTCGATGAGATCATGGGTTAGATTAAACCAATGAAATGGTTGGATTAACAAAAAATAACGGAGGGTTATAGGTGTGAGACGGAATGACTATATGGGGTTTCTCGTGTAATTCACGATTAACGGGGATATGATTGTAATTACAAGATTACTCAGGGTTGTGGGTGCAAAAATCCCTAAAAAATACTGGAATACAAAAAGACAGGTTTAAATGCCATCATGCGTGTATATACAAATACATGTACACAGATCAATACTTGTGTATACATGACAAAGAAAGGCAATACTATCAGACAGAATTTCAGCAAGCATATCTAACATGCAACTTTCTGGATATGAATGATTTATATTTCGACTAGTGCAGAAAGGTAAAAGATGGCTTCAGCATCTTATAGAGAGAGAAAATGTAGGAAAATCCTGCTGTAGCATGCAGAATGTTGAATACTTGCCATGACAAAATTCAGATTATTCTTATAAAGAAGCGCTGGAATATACAATCTAGATACCTCAAACAACATAGAACAGTTTTGACAACGAAATCATTTATCATCAAGGAAAAAGGGTGTACCTCTAGTAGCCTCTTCCTACTCTTAGCATCCCACATGATGGCATGTCCTTCGCTATCTCCCGTTACAAAGTTATCCAAGCTGTAGAAATTTACAATATAATTGAATAATTTAAACATGTTTAAAAATATAAGCTTAAAGGAGTATGTAGCTAAACATACCTTGGATGAAATTTTATATCGTTCACTCTGACAAGATGATCTCTCCTATCTTTCGACTTAGGATGACACCGGAAAATACAACTATCAATCAAAAAATATCAAATAATGCTATTAAATTCATATGCATGCAAACAGTTAAATCTGTATGTTATTTTTTCCTACTTAGCAATTCTTATTGTGCAAGCCAACTGGCATCTTGTCACAGTTGTCCGCATAGTGACCTTTAGGGAAAAAACCAATACCTTTAATATATAAGAGAACTTTCTATTGAGAAGAATTATTGGCCCTCAAAAAGGTCACCCATCTCAACCACTGATTTGACTAGTGTAGTGTATGATGTGAAACCAGGTAAAATAACAAAAAAATAATTTAGGAAAAAGAGGGTAAGACATCGAGAAAATGTCTATCCGGTAAGATAACATCTTTTAAAACAAGAAAATGGTTTTAACATTAAGAACAAGGATGTTTTGCTTAAATCTAAGGTCCCATGCAATAAGACATGCGTAAAAAGTAATATTATTATGCATGCAATAAACAATTTTTTTTAAAGGAAATATATAAACTAGTGATCAACAGAGTCTGCTTTTTTGTGAATAAAACTGCAACTCGTTGAAAAGCATCCTGCAATTATTTTTTTTGATATTTTTAATGTATAATATATCAATACTCTATATTAAAGCTGGGTCCTCCACCTCCACCCCAGCTTCAGCCACGTGGTATATCTCCTTTGGTTGCAGCTCCATCCGAGTTCTCATCCCCTGCTATGGTCATATGGTTATATCTCTTTTGCTTGTGTTCCATGCCGGTTATAGATCTCCCTTGCTTGTTACTCGGACAACTGGCTCTACCCCTTTGTGACACCGTCTCTATGTACCTGTCGGGTAATTATAGTCTCGTTTACCATGTGTTGAACATGCGTTAGGTTTCCTTCGTTCTCTCTAAAAACTTGATTTGGGATTGGTTTTCCCAAAACGCATGTTCTTTCTGTTGGGAAAATAGGAAAACTTGTTTATTCCATCAGTCCTAGGCTCTCTTATATAGGAGAGCAGCCTATGGGTAAAATACATAAAGAGTCCAACATAAAATAAAAATATAAGAAAAGTACATAAGTGATTAATCTCTCTCTACACTCCCCCTCAAGGAGGAGCATAGATATCAATCATGCTCAACTTGGACGAACACTTCTGGAATGGCCCTCGAAGTAACGCCTTGGTAAAAATGTCTGCAGTTTGATCCTCTGAGCTAACATGGGATGTAACAATAAATCCCTTCTGAATCATGTCACGTATGAAGTGACAATCAACCTCGATGAGCTTGGTCCGTTCATGAAATGCTGGATTATATGCAATGAATAGAGCCGCTTGATTGTCACATTCCAGAGCCATAGGAAGTGGGACTTCTATATATAGATCTGCAAGCACAGCCTTTATCCACATCATTTCCGTACTGACTTGAGCCATAGCCCTATATTCAGACTCAGCACTGGACCTTGCTACAACCGTTCGCTTCTTGCTTCTCCATGAGACTAGAGAATCTCCAACATGCACAGCAAACCCAGTGATGGACTTCCTATCTTTGGGGCACCCTGCATAATCTGCATCTGCACAAGCTGATATAGTAACCTCCTTGCCTTTCTTAAACAGCAGACCCGCAGCTGGAGAAGACTTAAGATACATGAGTATCATATGCATAGCATCCATGTGTACCTGACGCGGTCGCTCCATAAACTGGCTCATTCGACTCACAGCAAAGGAGATATGGGGCCTAGTAATAGTAACATAGAGAAGTTTGCCCACCAGTTCTCTGTATCTTCTCTTATCCTCCTCATCAGTGTCATCATCATATAATTTCATACTGGGATCCATAGGTGTAGTGGCAGGTCGGCAACCAAGCATTCCTGTTTCACTCAACAGGTCAGTGACATTTCCTCTGGGTCATTACCAACCCACGAGGATTTCTGGCGAACTCCAGTCCTAGAAAATATCTAAGAACCCCAAGGTCCTTGGTGACGAATTCACGTCCCAGCATTTCTTTTGCCCCCGGGATTCCCTGTTCATCATCACCTGTAATCAGAATATCGTCTACATACACCATAATAGCAATAATACCTCTAGGTGTCTTCTGTACAAACAGGGAATGATCAGCATTAGAACGTCTGTACCCCTGTTTCTCAAACAGGTCTGAGAGCTTCTGGAACCAAGCTCTGGGGCTCTGCTTAAGGCCATAGATAGCCTTATAAAGTCTGCACGTCGTAGGACACCCCCCCTCAACAGCAAAACCAGGTAGTTGTTGCATGTAGACTTCCTCCTGTAAGTCATCGTATAGGAATGCATTCTTCACATCTAACTAGTAGAGCGGCCAATCACGAGTAACTGCAACAGAAAGGAGATCCGTAGGGTGGAATGGCGAGCAACCGGTTATGTCTGTGTGAAGCCACGAGCAACAAGGCGAGCCTTGTATTTGTCAATGTTGCCATCTGCATTATGCTTAACTGTAAAAACCCACTTGCAGCTAACTGTAGATACATCAGTAGGTGTAAGAACAAGGCTCCAGGTGCCTCTGGACCGAAGAGTTGCCATTTCTTCTTCCATGGCCAAGCGCCATCGACTATCATTCAGTGCATCTTGATAATTCCGTGGAATATCCACTGCTGACAATGCAATGACAAAGTTCCCAAATTCGCCAGTGAGACGGTCAAACGACACAGAAGATGCTATAGGATATGAGCAATAGGTACATGTAAATCATGTGTCTCCTCAGTTGGCCTCTGTAACACATCCTGCTCAGGAAAATCATCATGTGTCTCCTCAGCATACCTCAGGCGAGCTGGATGATGAGCGGTGACCATGAGCAGAAGCAGGCCTACAGGTATAGTGGAATGGAAGTGGTGAAACAGGCACCGTGACGGGAGGTGTAGGAGATGGTAACGGTTCTGGTGGTGGTAGTGGTGGTGGCATGTATATAGCATCAGTAGTGTCAGAGGGAACCAACTGATCACCTGTAGACGAGAAGTACATAACGGATTCGAAAAAAGTGACATCAGCACTGACTAAATACCTCCTGCGCAATGGATCATAACACTCGTACCCCTTCTGTGTTCTGGAGTACCCGACAAAGACACACTTGACAGCCCTAGGAGAGAGCTTGTCAGTCCCGGGAGACAACTGGTGAACAAGGCTACCGAGCTAAACACGCGAGGAGTAAGGGAGAACAATTCTTTATCATGGAAAATAAGAGAGAATGGAATCTTCTCACTTACGACGGATGACGGCATTCGATTAATAAGATAACACGCCGTAAGAACAGCATCACCCCAGAAAGAATGAGGGGCATTACTCTGTATAAGAAGCGACCTAGTGACATCGAGTAAGTGGCGGTGTTTCCTTTCAGTAACCCCATTCTGTTGGGAAGTATAGGTACAAGATGTTTGGTGGATAATCCCTTGAGATGAAAAGTAACGGAATAGGGTATAAGTATAGAGTCCAGTGCATTATCACTTCTCACAATCTTAATAGATGTAGAAAAAACATTACAAACTTCATTAATGAAATTGATGATAATATTCCCTGCTTCAGATTTATTCTTTAACAGAAATACCCATGACAAACGAGAGAAATCATCCACAATAACTATATAAAACATGTACCCCTGATGATCAGGAACACGACTAGGACCCCAGATATCGACATGAAATAACTCAAACTTGGAGATACTACTCCGACACTAACGACTGGGAAAAGTAGACCTGTGATGTTTTCCCAACTGACAAGCCTCACATTGAATGGACGTGTGAGGTGAAACATGAGGTAACACATGACAAAGCTTCTGAAGCGGTAATGTCCAAAGCGCAGGTGCCACAGTAATGGGGAGATAAATCCAGCAGGTAGAGATGAGGTTCCAACATAAGGAGTCCGACTAAGGCGATAGAGGCCGTCTTGCTCATAGCCATGCCCAATCGCGTTGCCCATTGTTGTAAAAATCCCCCGACTGGCCCGACTAGTAGGTCCGACTAGTCTAGTCGGTGGGGTGGTCGACCGAGTACTGACTAATTCCGACTAAGACCAATTAGTCGATCGATTTTTGCTTGGAAATACCATTTATTTTTTTATTTTTTAAAGTAAACTTATTCTAATATGCTTAATGTTTTATTTAAATTCAATTTCTTCTTTTCTTTCATTATGATAATATAAAAAATGTACAAATCTATGTAAATATATAAGAATATGCATACAAAAATGATTTATATATTTAAGATAATTAAATATTCAAAACCGATTAAAGTCCGACTAAATCCGAATAGTCGTCCGACTGTCGATTAATCCTTAGTCAGTGACCCAACCGACCGAGTACCGACTACCGATTTTTGCAACCTTGACGTTGCCCGTAAGGATGTCCTGAAAAATAAGAGAGGATGGATCAAAAATTGCTCGACAATGTAAATCCTTTGTAAGTTGGCTAATAGACAACAAATTCATCGAAAAATCAGGTGCATGTAACACGTTCTTGAGATGCATGGATGGTGTCAGTCTAGTCTCCCCATGACCAGTAATCAGGGAATGTGTTCCATTAGCAATAACCACTGTACAGCCTGAAGAAACCTGTTTGTATCCTGTAAGTAGACCTTGATCACCACGCAGATGATGTGTGGCACCAGAGTACATAATCCACTCTAAAGTATCTGATCCACTGCTGCTAGTGAATGCATAGGTGCTACCTGATGTACTGGTGGATGCAGATGCAGATGCGGCAACGTCGGTGTGACTCTCAAAAGTAGATGCTGATGTTGCGGGACCAGATGGAGGAATGATGCCCCTCAGACGGGCTACAAGATCATCAAAGCGCTGATCCATAGATGACGCGACTGGGGGCTCGATCTGTTCAGCGACTCGTGCAGAAGCTGGAAATCCATGCTTAGAATAGCATGTGTCTTCGGTATGTCCAGAACGATGGCAAAAAGTACATGATGGCCGAACACGACCTCCTCTACCGCGAAGTCCACGGCCACAGAACTGATGATGATGACCTCCTCGACCTCGATTTGCTGCCATGGCCGAGGATGTTGGATTCGTAGCAGACGAGGGAACAGTGATACGACTCAGCCTATGAAAAGCTTCCTCCATAGGAGGGATAGTAGAATCCGCCAAGATCTGGGAACGTGCCGCCTCGTACTCAAGATCAAGGGAAGCAAGAAAAAAACCCACCATAGTGGCATTCTGATAGGTCTTTTGTTGCTCTGGAGTGGCTGTGAGAAGCATGAAGCTATAAAGCTTCTCAAACATTCCACGTAAAGATGTGTACAACGAGTATAGATGTCGTCCATTCTGCTTGATAGTAAAGATGTCAAGCTGGAGTTGCAGAATCTTCGTCTCATTCTTTGCCTGAGAATATGTAGCAGCCAGAATATCCCACATTGCTTTTGCAGTGGGCTGATGAAGAATATCATTGGCAATCTCAATTGCCAAGGTTCCAGATAGCCAAACCTTAGCATATACATCATCTGCCTCCCATGAGGCATTGACCCCAGTCTTCTCAGCAGGCTCTTCTTCAGTAAGAATGTGTTTCTTACCGGTTGACTTCATCATACTCATAAATTGCATTGTCCACAGTTCATAATTTGAACCATCCATCTTCACAATCGACGTTGGACCTCTGAAGGCGCCTATAGATGGGATGTCTGCCTTGCTCTCTGACATAGTGATAACGGAAGACTGGGGTAGTAGACTGAAGATATGATCCTCTACATGGACATTAACGGGTTTAGTTGCATGTGTAGACTCAAGCAACCAAACCCATTACTTTGGAGGAGCGCGCACGGAACGAGTTCTGAGGTCACGCACACAAGCTTGACTTAGGATTGCACGTGCACGGTAGTCGAGACCTTTACACGCACAGTTGCGTACAGGAAGGTCACGCGCAGGGAGCGCGCGCTGGGGCACGCGAAGATCACGCGTACTAGGGCACGTGCAGGGATATCACGCACAGGGAGCACGCGCTGGGGCACGCGAAGATCACGCGTACTAGGGCACGTGCAGGGATATCACGCACAGGTCACGCACGAAGATCTCGCGCAAGCGCGCAGCGCGCATAGGGCAAGCACGATGCTCAGCGCGCACTGTGCGCACAGCGCGCGCCGCAAGATCGGAGACGCGGAGGAGGCACGCGATACAGGAAGGCGCGTAGGGCTCGATGGTGGGGCTAGGGTTAGGGTTTGGCTCGAGAACTCCCGTCTAGGACCGTCGCTCTAATACCATGTTGGGAAAATAAGAAAACTTGTTTATTCCATCATCCCTAGGCTCTCTTATATAGGAGAGCAGCCTATGGGTAAAATACATAAAGAGTCCAACAGAAAATAAAAATATAAGAAAAGTACATAAGTGAATAATATCGCTCTACACTTTCCTTTCCAAAAATGCATGTTCTTGCCTTTCTCAAAACGTTGGTTCCTCTCCCTTCGACTTTCTATGCATGGACGTTTCTCAACAAGGTCTCTTTCTATTCTCTCCTTCTGCGATTATCGCTTCTTCTCAAGGTCTTTTTCCATTCCATCCTCCTGTGGCGAAGGCTTCTCCGCGGCATTTTTTTCTGTTCTTTACTTTTGTGACAAGTGTTTATCTGTTTACCACGGTTGTACTGCTTATTTCTTCTCCAACATCCGTAACATCTCCTATTTTCCGCCCTGCGGCAATCTATGAGATTGGAGAGGTTTCGTGAAGAATTTTCCTGCATTTAACACAAAGTTTGGGATCGTTCTACACGATCTGAAGTTCCCTACCTTAGCGCTTCATCTCCGCATGGGTATTTTTAAAAAAGTTAATGCTAGAAATTGCCTCTATATTATACTAACATTTTAGTTTTAGTGAAGTATAAATTTGATTATCTATTTCATTATGATACCTGTTGTTGTAGTGGTTATCTTGATTATTCTTATTCCATGTTATGTTCGTAGATATAAATATAATTTTATTGTGTTATTTTTAGAACTTAGATTCATAGAAAATTAAATAACATAATTAATGTGTTTTTCTCTTAACAGGAAGTTGAGGTTCATTTGTTATCTACTTCAAGCACCATATCCGTTCACGTATATTTTAGGAGTTTATTGTCAGAAATCATGATTGGGCAAGCTTGTAAAAATCGGTCAACTAGGCCAACTAGTCGAGTCGGGGGTAGCCGACTCGACTAGACCTAGTCAGGCATTAGTCGGTCAACCCGACTAATCGAGTCGACTAATTGACCGACTTTTAGATCAAGTTTTTTTTTAGTTTTTTGCCATTTTTAAAGCAAACTTATACTAATATGCTTAATGTTATATCTAAAGTCAATTACTTCTTTTGTTTCATTACGATAGTATAGAAAATGTACAAAGTTATGTTAATATATAAGAATATATGTATAAAAATGATTTATATATTTAAAATAATTAAAAAAAATCAAAAACCGACTAATGGCCAACCAAATTCGATTAGTCGCTCGACTGTCGATTAATCCTTAGTCAGTAACCCCGTTAACCGAGTACCGACTACCGCTTTCTACAATCTTGTGACTAGGTGATTGGAAGTGGCCAGTCTACTTCAAGCACCGTCTACTTCAAGAACCATATCCGAAGTTCAGGAGGAATTTATTGTCAGATCACAAAGAATCTGCATTGTCGTGCCATTTTTTACCAATCTTCTCTTGTATTACAGGATATATTCACGGGCAAGGTGATTGGATGTGCCAGTGAGCAGCCAGGGCTCTACAAACTGGTCTAACCTCCTCATGTTAGAGCATCAACTATTCCTATTGGACTAGTCTCACGGTACTTGTGGCATCTTCGTTTTGGCCACCTTCCCCTGCAAAAGTTGCGTCATGTCCTCGCACAGATTTTCACGCAATTTTACATCCAGTGAGTCTTTCCGGGTTGGGAAGCATTACCGCTCTTCTTTTCCTAGTCGTAGCAATACTTAGTTATTTGAGCTTATTCACATAGATATTTGGGGTCTGACTCGCGTTCCTGATTACTAAGGACACCATTTTTATCTTGTTGGTGTGGATGGCTATTCTAAACTTTCTTGGATCTTTTTTGTTAAAAAATAAGTCCGACGTTGAGTATATCATTAAAACCTTTATTAATGAACTAAAGAACATGTTCTTAGCTATTGTCGAGTAATTGTGATCAGACAATGCCTTACAGTTCTGCACTTTACAGCTATCCGAGTTCCTCGGATCTCTTGGCATCGTCCACAAAACCTCGTGTGCCTAGACATCCCAGCAGAACGATGTTGCCGAACGCAAACACCGTCATTTACTCGATGTAACCTGAACCCTTATGATTCAGATTCATGCCCCTCACTCTTACTAGGGAGATATGATCCTCACAACTTGCTAATTGGTGAACCGCATTCCATCTTCTGTTTTAGATGAAAAAGTTCCTTTCTCGATTGTGTTTCCCGATAAGGACATGTTCTCCCTTATACGTCGAGTGTTTTGTTGTGTGCGCTTTGTTCACAACCAGATGCATGGTCATGACAAGCTCTTCTCTAAAGATGTCAGGTGTGCCCTTATTGGCTACTCTCAACCCCAAAAGGGGTACCGTTATTTTGATCCGCTTCAACGGAAATACTTTGTCAGTGATGATGTCATCTTCTTTGAGTCTGTTATGTATTTCTCTCATATAGGTGAATGGAGGTTGACTCCATCTGACTCTAGTGAGAAGGTATACATGCATCCTCCTACGACTACACAACCACCACCAGTGTTTGTAGGGAGTTCCTTGGTGTCATGGAAGAGCAAGAAGTAAACAGTGGTTGCCAGATCCAATGCAGAATCAGAATACAAGGCAATGGCACACGCTAGAACAGAGATGATGTGGGTCAGATCTGTTCTTACTGACCTAACAGTTAAGGCGTCTCTTCACATGCACCTCCAATGTGACAACCAGGTTGCTCTCTTCACTGCCAACAACCCAGCCTTCCATGAGAGCACAAGCATATCAAGATAGACTGCCACTACACTCAACACCATGGCTTCGAAACTTCGCTGAAATTTCAGTTTCGACAAGGAACCGAAATTCCGAGCGAAATGGCGATATAAGGGAAGTTTCCGGTCATTTCTTCACAAATGGTGGTCAATATGGGCAAAATTTCGTCAAAATTTCGATGAAATGTCGTATCAACAAGGTATCGATACGATATCCAAAACCGATATTTAAACCCTTGCTCGAGATATGATACTGAAGGACCTCATTTCCACAACTCATGTTAGCTCAGGAGATCAGACAACAGATGTACTTACCAAGGTCCTAGCCATAGGGTCTTACCAGAGATGTTGTTCTAAGCTGAGCATGATTGATATCTACCTCAAGCTTATGGGGGAGTGTTGCGATATTAGTTATCTTTTAATTCTTTTTTCTCTGTTCTTTTTGTCCTCTTTATGTAATTTGCCTAACAGGGTTCTCTTCTATATAAGAAAACCCTAGGGCCTCAATTGTTTTCTCCCAACATAATTTGATAAAATCGAACGAACGAAAAATCTTAATTGAGCACCAATTTACCATTCCCCATTGCATCAACGATCGATTAATTCAATAAGGTGGTCGATAAGTACATAGACAATAGCTTCGAGTGGTCGATCAAAATAGGTAAGGTGATCAATCAAGGTCTATCAATCAACCAAATCAGCAACGATGATCGATAAATGTCAATTGAAACTAAAATAAGATAATGTTACATAAAGTTTCTAGCTCGCCTATGTATTATATATGCATATACATTTTTTAAACAAGAGGGGGAAACACGCATAGGTGCTCATCCCAAGATTTATACCCTGATCTTTTGGGTTGTAGGCACATAACACTACCAACAGACCATTGAAGTAGGTGCATATTCATATACATTGTGGTATTTTGTTCTTTCTTTCAGTTGTTCATAGAGTTTATTGAGAGATTATGTTGCTTTTTTCTATTTATTTATCTTTCTATCCGTATTATGTAATTTACCCATTAGGGTTTCTCCCATCTATAAAAGAGAACCCTCAGGTACTCTTGATTAATGAGAAAACTCTTCGCCTCTTTCCGCATGATATCAAAGTGATGATCCTAAACCAGAGCCTTGTGCCTAAAAATCACATCCCCACCCACTATCCTCCTCGCTCTCAAGGGTCTGCTGGAAACCCTAGCAGCTATCAGGGGCCATCAGGTGCATCGACAGCACCGCAGCATAGCCTAAAACCACTGGTCGTACCCCAGGAGCGTACCAACATCACCTATGCAGCACCCAACGCTGCCTGGGGGTTCAGTGACACTCTAAGGGGAGGTCCGCTTGACTCCCTCCAGACGTTTGCATAATGTTCTCCATGCACCAAAATTCTCTATGAATCTCTTATCTATACATCGGTTTACAGAAGATTTGCATTGTTACGCCATATTTGACCCCGTTTCCCTTATTTTTCAGATATACTCACAGGCAGGGTGATTGGATGTGACCGTAAGCATGAAAGGCTTTACAGATTGATCAAGTCCCCATATGCAGGAGCTTCTTACACCTCTATTGGATCCATCTCACCATATATATGGTACTTGCATTTTGGTCATCTCCCGTTGCAGAAGATATATAAACTCATTCCTCAGATCTTTTCCAAGTCTACATTCCATTGTGAGGCGTGTCAGCTGGGAAAGCATAATCGCTCTAACTTTCCAAGTCAACAGGGTCGTTGTCAGAGTCTTTCTGAGCTTGTTTGCCTTGATATATAGGGTCTGAGTCGTGTCCATGACCATCAGGGACACAAGTATTATCTTGTCTAGATTATCTTGAGTGTTTATGTTAAAGAATAAGTCTAGAGCTAGTTTTATGATTCAAACCTTTGTGAATGAGATAAAGAATATCTTTTCTGCCATTATAAAGTATATTCGTTCAGATAATGCCATGGAATTTTGTACATCTCAGTTGTCTCGTTTTTTAGATCCCATGGTATTATTCATCGGACTTCGTGCCCAAACACCTCTCAGCATAATAGTGTTGTTGAATGCAAACACCGTCATCTCCTTGACATTATTAGAACTCTCCTTATTAGGAGTTGGACTGCCCATTCTTTCTGGGGTGATGTAGTCCAAACTACATGTTATTTGATCAATCGGATGCGATCCTCGGTTCTGGGAGTGAAAGTCATGTTTCTAATAGTGTTTCATAAAAAAGGATTTTTTTGCCTTACCCCATGTGTGTTAGGATGTGTGACATTTGTTCTTCTAAACATTCGCGCAATAAGCTCGCTCCTCGAGCTGTCAAGTATATTTTTATAGGATTTTCTCATTCCCAAAAGGGTTATCGTTATTTTGTTCCTATTTAAAAGAAGTATTATGCAAGTGTCGATGTCACCTTCTTTGTGTCCATTATGTATTACACTCTTAGAAGTGATAAATTGACTCCATCTGAGCATTGTTGTAAAAATTGGCCGACTAGGCCGACTAGTCAGCCCGACTAATCGAATAGGGGGTACCCGACCCGACTTGGCCAAATCGACCTTTAGACAGGCTGACCCGATTAAGCGGACGACTAAACAGCCTAGTCGGTTGAATAGTCGGTCGACTTTTGCATGTGGATTCGTATTCGGTTCAGTATAATCCCTCATCCCGATTACTCGTTTAAATGGGATTTGGGGCTTATTGTCTAAATCTTATACGCATTAGAACCCTCCCCCCCCCCCCCCCCGACCTCCCTGCGCACGCCTCTCCCCCGATCGATCTCCATGTGTCGCTTTGTTGTCTCTGTCATGTCGCCGCCCCCTCCTCCACGTCGTCGACAACGAGGCAATTGATCCTTTTTGTGTCAAGCCTCCACCGCCCCCTCCTCTGTATTCTCGGATCTCCAATGACTAGGTTAGGGTTTTGTTTTTTTTTGTTTTTCTTGCTCCGTTTAACATTTTAATGCTTGATCTTAAATGTTATGTTATTGTAATCTTGTTTTCTTACTTCGTTTAATAATGCTCTACTCTTGGAATCTTGTCCCCTTGTTGACAGTTCCATATGAAACTACTTTTTGGGTGGTATTGGTTGGTTAACTTGTGGGAGGGTGGTGTCATTGGTTGGTGAAAAAGTTCTATTAATGGTGATGGTATTAAGTGATGAGGAAGCAAGGAAAAGAGATCTAGGAGGGATGTTATTAATGCTTATATTTTGAACATATTTTACATACCTTGGCCAAGTTCGTTGTCTTTTTTATATCGGAAGGATATGCAACATGGAATATTATAAGAGAAATTTGAAAATTGTACAGTGGAAAGGTATGAGTTTTATGTCAATCGGTATCTCAAATTATTAAATGGTTTGCATGTTGGTTAACTTATATAGATTAGAATTGTGTTTATTACGTCCTATGATGGTTTGCATGTTGGTTAACTTATATATGGTTAGGTAACTTAGGTTTTACCTTTTATGGTTGTTGATTAGCATTGTGTGTTTATTTAGCTTTGTGTTTGTTGATTGGCTAACTTGTGAGTTTGTTGATTAGTAACTTGTAAGTTTGGTTAGCTTTGTGTTTGTTGATTAGTAACGTGTAGTCTGTGACTAGGTAGATGGCTACACCTCAGCGAACGTTGCTTCTGACAGTGAATCATCTTTTTACGTGCCGCCAGGATTGTCGAGATATGTTCTATATTTATGTACCCTTATTACATATTTTCCTGTCCTTCTGTCTACTTTCTGTAATTTTTCCATAGGTCTCTCCTTATATAAGAGAGCCTAGGGCTCAAGGACTAAACATTTTTTACATTTTCTCCCAACATGGTATCAAAGCGGCGATCCTAGACCGGAGCTCCGAAACCCTAACCCTAAGCCCCTCCCTCTCCTCTCCTCCTCTCCATGCAGGGCGTCAACGCCCCTTGCCACCGCATGGGCCCCCGCGTAGCCCTCGCCGCCTCCGCCTAAGCCCTTGTTGCCCCCGCCTGGGCCCCACTGCCCTCGCCTAGGCCCCCGTGTGGTCATTGTCGGCACTGTCTAAGCACCTCGCAGCCTGGCTCCCTCCCGTGTGGCGCCTGTCGCCGCCTAGGCAACTCGCAGCCGCACGCCTGGGTCCTCACGACCCTCCCTTCCACGTGGGATGACCCCCTCCCCCCACCTCCTTTCCTAAAGGCATCGTCGTCGGGGTCTTTTGTTTTTGATGAGATTGGTTGCATGAGTATATACATGCAATCATATCTCTTTATGTCAGTGTAGATAAGCCCGTGTCTAGCCTTCATCTCTAATCTTCTCGAGCTGTTATGTCAGAGAGCAAGGTCGTGGTTCCCTCCATAGGCGCCTTCAGAGGTCCTGCGCCTATAGTAAAGATGGATGGGTCAAACTATGAACTGTGGGCTATGCAGTTCATGAGCATGATGAAGTCTACAGGTAAAAAACACATTCTTGGCGAGGAAGAACTGGTCGAGAAAACTGGAGTTAACGCCTCATAGGAGGCGGATGATGCTTATGCTAAGGTTTGGCTTTCAGGTACATTGGCATTAGAGATCGCCAATGATATACTTCATCAACACAGCCAATGCGATGTGGGATATTCTTGCTGTCACTTATTCACAGGCGAAGAATGAGACAGATTTTATAGCTCCAACATGATATCTTTACTATCAAGCAGAATGGGCATCGTATCCACTTGCTATATACATCCTTGTGTGGGATGTTTGAGAAGCTCTATAGCTTCATGCCTCTGACATCTACCCTGAGCAGCAGAAGACTTATCTGAATGCCACCATGGTTGGTGTGTTCCTGGAAGCCCTTGATCTTGAATACGAGGCGGCCCCTTCTCAAATTTTGGCATACTCTACTATTCCTCCAATGGAGGAAGCCTTTCATAGGCTCAGTCGGATCACTTTTCTATAACATCCAGATCTGCACGAACCCGAACCCGACCCGATTAGAGTCCGTATAACTCAATAAAGTTACTAATCGGTGTTAAATAACATAAATCGATCAATTGATCGTGAATTAAAAGTCGTTCGGGCGAAATCAATCAAAAATCGATCGCATCGTAATGCGTGCCCGAAAAAGCCGCAACGCAAATTCGGAAACCGCGAAACAAACCGAGACCACCCAAAAATCCGATTCGATAAAATAAGACCAACGAAATCGACCGTTCGTCGATCGGAAGTCGTTTGATATTTTAAAATCGCAAAATTTAATGACCAATCATGACCGTATCTCGGAATTTCGGGAATTCGTCTTTGATCCGAAGTATATGAATATTATACTCATTTCAATCGTCATTTAGAGACGATCAAAACGAGCTATTGTACACCAAAATCTGAGACTCGGTGTGCGAATACGGAGCACTTCGGTTTCTAAATAAGAGAGAGTTTTAAAATATATAAAAAATATATATATATATATATAATTTTTTTCTTGGGATTCCAGACTTTCCAGCAGACTGCTGTTGTCCACTTGACTTCTCTCTCCATTTGTCTCCTTTGTGTCCACATGTCAAACTCCAAGGGTCTTCCTTGGTTATATAAACCACACCAACCCTTCTTTCCCTTGTCCTCTCTATTTTCTCCAAACAACAGCCGATAGGACCATCTCCAGTCCCCCTTTCTCCTCCAAAAACCATATGTATCTGCTCCCCATGGTTGAAACAAGATGGCTTCTCACAACAGCTGAAGATCTGGAGCCTTCCTTCTGTTGGAAATCCTCTACTAGAGCTAAGACTGCTCTAAAGCAGTCATTAGCTGTTGTTTCCAGCAACTGGAAGAGCTGCAAAGAGCAGCAACTCCTCCTTGCCCCTGGAGCCTGCTACTGCATGCTTCCAGTGTAGCCAGCTGCTGCTCATAATCACTGATGGATGCATTATCTCCTCCAAATTTGAGATCAATAGAGGTACAATCTTCCCTTCCTCTTGCTACAATCCAAGCAATTAAAACCCTCTCCTCTTCCATTTCTCCTCTAATCTTTTTTCTCTTTTCTCTTCCATAGCTGCTGGAAAACAGCTATTGGAGCTTCTGAATGTCGGAATTCTGGAGCCTAAACCATTGCAAATTATTGTAGTAGCTGCTACAATAAAGTTGCTGCCCCTCTCTTCAGTATTTCCAATCATACAGCAAGAAGTTGCTGCCCTCTTTGGTGTTTCAAGCTGCTGCCATTAGCAACAATTACTGCTGCTCTAAAGCAGTTGGTAGATCCCTAGAGCAGTCAAACAATCAAAGGATCTTGCATGCAAGAATCCTCTCCAAGGTTTGGAGAAATAGGTACAATCTATCCCTCTCTTGCTGCAATGCATGTCGTTTTTACTTAAAGATTTCTCCATTACCTGCAACTTTCTGTTGCCCCAATCTTGTAAAGTTATGAAATGCTTAAAACTTTTAAATACAAGTTTCTTTTGCTCCTGAAGAGATCCTACACTAAAAAAATGGCTTTGGCTATGTAAATTAAGAAAGTATTAAAATTTGTATTGTTGTATGTATCCTTTGCATTTATAGATGTGCTTATGTATACATGTACATGCTTATTTTAGCTATAGTCAATCACAGAAAGGATTGAGAGAGGATGAGGAATCAAGTCAGTGGTGGTGATTCAATGATGACTGACATTTATGAGTGCCAGTTATGGTGACCTTTACACCTGACTGTGCGATGGTGCGGTTACCCTCAGCTGGGCGGAAGATAGGAAGCCCAGTTAGGGCAGCGGCCGCCTAGTGCGCGGGTCTAGGATCCCGGTCTTTTTCTCGGGTTTTTTTCGCGAGCGCTAGCAGTTTTTACGCTTCTCTAGGATCCACAGATTTTCTTTTAAAGACCAGTTCCGCTGACCCTTGTTATTTAGGGTACCTAGGCTGGAGGACCCTTGGTTTTAGTTTTTCGAGCTCGTTAGCCCGTACCGGTCGGGCCGGTTTTTCTTTTAGAGCGAATTTTCTAGAGAGTCTCTCTCACCCGTCTCAGTGGCGTAGTTTTGGAGTAGACCTATCGCTCTATTGGATCGCCCTTCCAATTAGAGGGCGAGACGGAAGAGCCTCTTTTGTAGGCTACCTCACCGCTTGAGTTTTGTTTATTTTTCGCCAGCAGACTTGGCGATGCTACATCCGAATCATTCATATATACCTCGGAATCCTCTATGGCTACATCTGAATCAGTTACAGTTGAATCTGAAAAAGATACATTTGAGATTGGATTCAGTCACAATTGAGTTGGCTAAAGTTGAATTACAGTTGAGTTGGTTTCCGTTGAACTAGTTACTTTTCTTTCTGCCAATAATTCCTGGCAAAGAGAAAAGACCATATCATGAAAATCATCCTTATCAGACTATCTACTAAGCTTGAGAAAATCAACAAGAAAAGAATCAAAACCCCATATCCATCATATACCCTTACTATGATCAATCCACAAGATTCTTAAACATCATTATAAGCATTTAATAGAGATAATGATCATATCAGAGTCTCATCAATCACATTTTCAAGACCAATCAAACTTATATTATAATTAATAGAAAGGCAATGATTCAAATATGGACCATATGATATTTATATATAAATGATTATGTGGGTAATTAGTATAGGATGAGTAGACTGGGGTTTTACATACCAAACAACTTGAAAGCCTGTTTCATTGCAAGTAGCTTTAAATTTTAACTGTCAAGGCCAAATTACTTACTTTCTTTTGGAACCACTAAATTTCCTGTTGATTTTAATTAATTAAGATTTACTCAACAATTGTTGATGTTCTTTTCTCCCTATTCCATGGATTGCAGGCAAAATACATGCACCGTTGTACTAGGAGAGTTGAATGTCAGTTTCTGCAGTAAAACATATCAGGTATGTATGCTACAGTTTGTTCAAGTTATTTATGCTTTTATTTCTCTTCTGATAAAATTGGGATGCATGTATATAATGCCAATTTTGTTGTTACATGTTAACTGCTATGGAATTTATGCAATATAAGTGTGACATAGTGTAGTTCTGTGGCCTGTTAGTTAATGTGAATGTCCTTAAAAAAAATTTCCCTAAATTTTCAGTACTCTAATGTGGTCCTTAACAAACATGATACTACGACTGTTATGTAAACAGGTTTCCCAGATCCGCGGGAGCGGGACTCACAGTTTGGTATCAGAGCAGTGGAACCCTGCTACATACATTCGTAGT
Source organism: Ottelia alismoides (assembly GCA_037367405.1). Classification (NCBI taxonomy): domain Eukaryota; kingdom Viridiplantae; phylum Streptophyta; class Magnoliopsida; order Alismatales; family Hydrocharitaceae; genus Ottelia; species Ottelia alismoides. The sequence continues at coordinate 209,765 of JAZKJV010001928.1, read as the reverse complement.
ATTATAGTTCTGATTGCATTAATAATCAGATAGCGACAGTCCTCTGACTTGTCGCGAGTCTGAAGGGGAAATATGACATTCAAAATTAATGACCACAGATGTCACCGTTTGCAACTAATTTCCATATTATATCCCAAGAAGAGAAAAGGCATAATAGAAATATCGACGAACATCACTTATTGTAATTAAGGATATCGGTTCTCATACAGAAGCATGGCATCTAGAGCCGACCTTTTTATATTTTAATTTATTCTAGGAGCGATAAATGAACTTGAGTTCTAGCTTTAGTAAGTAGAGTTGCAGAGGCCATAGATCCTCTCTGTCACATCCATATCACTATAAGATTAATAGTCAGATAGCTACCAATGTTGATTGGTGGTCATGAGACGATAGCATACTGTCTGCTACTACAACTTGACAAGTGTGACCCGATAATGGGTATGGATTAGCTGTCAGCTCATTATACTAGTTAATTACTTCAGGAAGATGATTGTCTTCAAGATTCCAGACTTACCCAAGTTTACCTATAACGGTACATTACATGACTCCAAAATGGAGTATATCTCAGTATTAAGAACTCAGAAACTTGTTGATCATGAATTTGATTCATATCTAACAATTGTCCGAGAGACATCTGGTAGAGAGCCGATTGCTCAGGACATTACGATAGTGTCAAATTACCCTAGTGTGTTCTTTAATGATTTGTCAAGTTTTACACTTGAGAAAGAGATTGAGTTTGAGATTACGTTACTACCAGATATACAACCAATCTCGATGGCTCCGTGTTGCATGGCACTAGCTGAGTTGAGAGCTGAAGATGCAATCGCAGGAGTTACTTGACGTAGGTTTTGTAAGGCCAAATACTTCACCTTGAGGTACTTTTGTTCACTTTGTCAGAAAGAAGGATGAATCGATGAAATTATGCATTGATTACAGACAACTGAACAAGAAAATGGTGAAGAACCATTATGCCACACTTTGATGATTCGTTTGATCAACTGCAGGGATCTTCGATGATGTCAAAGATCGATCCCCGATCTGGCTTCCATCAACTAAGGATTCAAGAGTCGAATATTCCGAAAACATCATTCAGGACTCGATATGGACATTATGAGTTGTCGTAATGTCATTTGGGCTCACAAATGCCATACAACTTTTTATAAATATGATAAACATGATCTCCGTCCATGCTTGGACAAGTTTGTAATTGTATGCATTGACGATGTGTTGATATATTTCCGAAATAAATAGGAATCACATCAATGATATAAAGACAGTCATGGACATACTTCAAGAGTACAATTTGTAAACCAAGTCGAGCAAATGTGAGTTCTAATCATCCCAGGTCTCATTCCTTGGGCATGTCATTTTTGGAGCATGTATCGTAGTTGACCCTACGCATATTGAGGCAGTCACATCTTCAGAGCTTCCTTGGACTACAGGGTTATTACAGACGCTTAGTCAGTAGTTTTTCTCAAGTTGTTCTTTCCTCGACACGATTGACACAGAAGAGAATTCCTTTCATTTGGAATGATTCATGCGAGCAAGCCTTTAGGATATTGAAGGAAAGATTGACGACTGTACATATTCTTGCACTTCTTTCAGACATTCAGGATTTTACAGTATATCCTGACGCTTCAAATAAGGATTTAGGAGCGAATCTGATGCAACAAGGTCGCGTGATTGCTTATGCATCACGTCAGTTGAGGACGCATGCGCATAATTACTCCATCCGTGACTTAAAGTTGGCGGCAGTCGTTTTCGCTTTAAGAATATGATGTCACTATCTCTATAAGGTGATTTTTGAGATTTCATAGATTATGGGAGTTTGAAGTACATCTTTGGTCAAAAGGAGTTGAACATGAGACAACGTCGATGGTTTGAATTACTGAAGGATTTAACTGTACGATCTCTTATCATCTTGGTAAGAGAAATGTGGTGGAAGGTATGCTTAGCAGAAGAACTCATGCATATACAACAAACTAGTTATATACGAAGATGTATTGTATTATGCGCCAACATTCAAGCGGGTCGGGATGAAGAGCGATGCGACACATCATGTTAGCAGATGCATAACCGGTAAGATGGTCAGAGCTTAGCATGGGAGACCACCAAGGTTATTACAGACTCTCCATGTTCCCAAGTAGAAGTGGGAGAGTATTGCTATGGATTTTATCACTGGACTACCGAAGACATTAGATGGATACGATGCTATTGGATCGTTGTTGGCGGATTGACCAAGCCATCCCACTTTATACATGTCAGGATGACATACACTTCATCCAGATTAGCTAAATTATATGTGAAGAACATTATTAGAATTCATGATATACCACGTAAGGTAGTGTATGACAGAGACTTGATGGTTTACATCGCACTACTGGCACCAGTTCGTGTCAGTACTTCAAACAAAGCTAAAGACAAGTTCTGCATACATCCACAGACCGACGGACAGAGCAGACACATTATTCGGACACTTAAGTATTTGCTACGTGCATGCACTCTAGTTAAGAAAGTCTCTTATGAGTACTACCTGCAATTGGTAGAACTCTTGCATAAGAACAATCATTATTCCAGTATTGGTATGGCACCATTAAAAGCCCTATACAAGCGGATATGCCTCATACCTCTCCATTGCTCTGAAATAGGTGAACACGCTCTTTACTCCGTAGATCTCTTTGAAAAGATTGTAAGGGCGGTTGACCTAGTTAGGAGAAAGCTTCTGACAGTGCAGACGTGTCAGAAAATCTATGCATATAGTCGGAGAAGAGTTTTGGAGTTTCAGGTAATCCAACATCTTCTCTTTATCCATTCAAAAATATGACTTATGAATATTCAGTTTAATCTCTAACACTGATAAAATATCTGTAAACACATATAGGAGATTGTGTGTTCCTACGAGTATCTCCTACGAATGAAGTACAGAGATTTGATGTCCACGGCAAATTAGCACCGATATATTGGATCATTTGAAATCATTACTCGTAAGAGTAAGGTGGTGTATCGAGTGGTCCTTCCTCCACACCTATCAGTCAAATATGATGCCTTTCATGTATCCAATCTAAGGAAGTACCTACGTGATCCTCGCCACGTCATTATCTACGAGAACCATGACGTAGAGCAAGACTTGATATACGAGGTGAGGTCTTTACATATACACGAAAATGTTGTGAAGAAGATTCACATCAAGGAAATTTCCCTAGTTGAAGTATCATTGCACCGACATAATGTCAAAGAGGCAACATGGAAGACAGAAGCGGATATGCGGGCACGATGCCCACAGCTCTTTCAGGTAATTATCAAAACAAGCCCAACTAGTTATATATATTGAAAGAACATGGCTTGTTTTCCCTTTGAGGTTTTTATGGGTTCAAAACCCTTTGAGGTTTTTATGGCCAGATGAAATCCAAACAAGATACGTAGGAACCTTGACTCGAGTCTCGAGGACGAGACTCCCTTTGAGGTTTTTATATTTATAACATCCAGATCTGCACAAACCCGAACCCGATCCGATTAGAGTCCGTATTACTCAATAAAGTTACTAATCGGTGTTAAATAACATAAATCGATCAATTGATCGTGAATTAAAAGTCGTTCGGGCGAAATAGATCAAAAATCGATCGCATCGTAATGCGTGCCCGAAAAAGCCGCAACGCAAATTCGGAAACCGCGAAACAACCCGAGACCACCCAAAAATTCGATTCGATAAAATAAGACCAACGAAATCGACCGTTTGTCGATCGGAAGTCGTTTGATATTTTAAAATCGCAAAATTTAATGACCAATAAAGACCGTATCTCGGAATTTCGGGAATTCATCTTTGATCCTAAGTATATGAATATTATACTCATTTCGATCGTCATTTAGAGACGATCAAAACGAGCTATTGTACACCAAAATTTGAGACTCGGTGTGCGAATACGGAGCACTTCGGTTTCTAAATAAGAGAGAGTTTTAAAATATATAAAAATATATATATATATATATAATTTTTTTCTTGGGATTCCAGACTTTCCAGCAGACTGTTGTTGTCCACTTGACTTCTCTCTCCATTTGTCTCCTTTGTGTCCACATGTCAAACTCCAAGGGTCTTCCTTGGTTATATAAACCACACCAACCCTTCTTTCCCTTGTCCTCTCTATTTTCTCCAAACAACAGCCGATAGGACCATCTCCAGTCCCCCTTTCTCCTCCAAAAACCATATGTATCTGCTCCCCATGGTTGAAACAAGATGGCTTCTCACAACAGTTGAAGATCTGGAGCCTTCCTTCCGCTGGAAATCCTCTATTAGAGCTAAGACTGCTCTAAAGCAATCATTAGCTGCTGTTTCCAGCAACTGGAAGAGCTGCAAAGAGCAGCAACTCCTCCTTGCCCCTGGAGCCTGCTACTGCATGCTTCCAGTGAAGCCAGCTGCTGCTCATAATCACTGATGGATGCATTATCTCCTCCAAATTTGAGATCAATAGAGGTACAATCTTCCCTTCCTCTTGCTACAATCCAAGCAATTAAAACCCTCTCCTCTTCCATTTCTCCTCTAATCTTTTTTCTCTTTTCTCTTCCATAGCTGCCGGAAAACAGCTACTGGAGCTTCTGAATGTCGGAATTCTGGAGCCTAAACCATTGCAAATTATTGTAGTAGCTGCTACAATAAAGTTGCTGCCCCTCTCTTCAGTATTTCCAATCATACAGCAAGAAGTTGCTGCCCTCTTTGGTGTTTCAAGTTGCTGCCATTAGCAACAATTATTGCTGCTCTAAAGCAGTTGGTAGATCCCTAGAGCAGTCAAACAATCAAAGGATCTTGCAAGCAAGAATCCTCTCCAAGGTTTGGAGAAATAGGTACAATTTATCCCTCTCTTGCTGCAATGCATGTAGTTTTTACTTAAAGATTTCTCCATTACCTGCAACTTTCTGTTTCCCCAATCTTGTAAAGTTATGAAATGCTTAAAACTTTTAAATACAAGTTTCTTTTGCTCCTGAAGAGATCCTACACTAAAAAAATGGCTTTGGCTATGTAAATTAAGAAAGTATTAAAATTTGTATTGTTGTGTGTATCCTTTGCATATATAGATGTGCTTATGTATACATGTACATGCTTATTTTAGCTATAGTCACAAGCTAATTTCATGTCATTTACAAGCTAATTTCATACCATCCTCTAATTGAATTGGAATAAAATTTGATGCACCATCAGGCTTTCAATATTTAAAGTATGTCACATGCATTGACAACCATACCAGAAACTGTATAGTAATAATAGTTAAGTTCTTGATGAATCCAATCTAGATTGGAATAAAATAATAGCATAATTGGATGGCCACTAAAGTACATGTGTCTACAGCAAATTGGATTTACAAGAACTAAGTGGAGTGGTATGACCTAATCTGATTTCTCAAATACCAATTTGGTGATGGTTGTTTGTTAATGGTATAAGATGGTTTGGACAATTTAAAGCTATATGTTCAAGTAGTGAAATTACTAGAAGAATATGAAGATGAAGATCCAATAGATTGTGAGTTAATAATAGAAGAACTTTAATATGTGATTATATTTCTAAGTTGAGAATTACATCACTATAAGTGAGGGTTGAAACCTTAATCTCTGTTATGTAGTTGGATGCTCTATTCGGTACAGGTAATTGCGATAGATGTTAGACTATGATATTCTAGTTGGATTCATGGGATATGAATCATATGATCCAATTAATTGAGTCAAGGTGCACTCACAAGTACATGAATATGAAAGGATGTTCCATTTGACCAAATCGTTACAATTCTATTGAAGTCTAGTATATATATATAGATCCTTCTTTATTGATAACTCTATATTTTCCTAAATGTTCTCATCACACTTATGATTTGAGGGAAAGACCTAGTTAAGATTAAATAAGTTTCGAGAATGATAAAACAGTGTAATTGTTTAAAGGAATATGGAACGAATACCATACTATGTGGATTTAATTAGTTATAAAGTACGATGAGGAAGAATTTTACATACCTCCACATTATGGCATGGGGAATTGCAATACCATAGTCGAATTAGAGTATTTTCATACAAGTGAATTATAAAAGTTAGATCAATAAACTACACCACTATATTAAAAGTTAATTAAGAAAATGAGGAATGTCTGTATTTAATCGAACTTAGATCCAGATCCGATGAATGATTGTTGATCTCATGAATTTAAAAGTGGTAAATTGTGACCACAAAGACCAACCATATTCATGAAGTAATCCCTTAGGAATACTCTACACACTATATATCATTATTGACTGAATTATTGACAAAAGACTTGGATCTGTACAGTCAATCACAGAAAGGATTGAGAGAGGATGAGGAATCAAGTCAGTGGTGGTGATTCAATGATGACTGACATTTATGAGTGCCAGTCATGGTGACCTTTACACCTGACTGTGCGAGGGTGCGGTGACCCTCAGCTGGGCGGAAGATAGGAAGCCCAGTTAGGGCAGCGGCCGCCTAGTGCGCGGGTCTAGGATCCCGGTCTTTTTCTCGGGTTTTTTTCGCGAGCGCTCGCAGTTTTTACGCTTCTCTAGGATCCACAGGTTTTCTTTTAAAGACCAGTTCCGCTGACCCTTGTTCTTTAGGGTACCTAGGCTGGAGGACCCTTGGTTTTAGTTTTTCGAGCTCGCTAGCCCGTACCGGTCGGGCCGGTTTTTCTTTTAGAGCGACTTTTCTAGAGAGTCTCTCTCACCCGTCTCAGTGGCGTAGTTTTGGAGTAGACCTATCCCTCTATTGGATCGCCCTTCCAATTAAAGGGCGAGACGGAAGAGCCTCTTTTGTAGGCTACCTCACCGCTTGAGTTTTGTTTATTTTTCGCCAGCAGACTTGGCGATGCTACATCCGAATCATCCATATATACCTCTGAATCCTCTATGGCTACATCTGAATCAGTTACAGTTGAATCTGAAAAAGATACATTTGAGATTGGATTCAGTCACAATTGAGTTGGCTAAAGTTGAATTATAGTTGAGTTGGTTTCCGTTGAACTAGTTACTTTTCTTTCTGCCAATAATTCCTGGCAAAGAGAAAAGACCATATCATGAAAGTCATCCTTATCAGACTATCTACTAAGCTTGAGAAAATCAACAAGAAAAGAATCAAAACCCCATATCCATCATATACCCTTACTATGATCAATCCACAAGATTCTTAAACATCATTATAAGCATTTAATAGAGATAATGATCATATCAGAGTCTCATCAATCACATTTTCAAGACCAATCAAACTTATATTATAATTAATAGAAAGGCAATGACTCAAATATGGACCATATGATATTTAGATATAAATGATTATGTGGGTAATTAGTATAGGATGAGTAGACTGGGGTTTTACATACCAAACAACTTGAAAGTCTGTTTCATTGCAAGTAGCTTTAAATTTTAACTGTCAAGGCCAAATTACTTACTTTCTTTTGGAACCACTAAATTTCCTGTTGATTTTAATTAATTAAGATTTACTCAACAATTGTTGATGTTCTTTTCTCCCTATTCCATGGATTGCAGGCAAAATACATGCACCGTTGTACTAGGAGAGTTGAATGTCAGTTTCTGCAGTAAAACATATCAGGTATGTATGCTATAGTTTGTTCAAGTTATTTATGCTTTTATTTCACTTCTGATAAAATTGGGATGCATGTATATAATGCCAATTTTGTTATTACATGTTAACTGCTATGGAATTTATGCAATATAAGTGTGACATAATGTAGTTCTGTGGCCTGTTAGTTAATGTGAATGTCCTTAAAAAAATTCCCTGAATTTTCAGTACTCTAATGTGGTCCTTAACAAACATGATACTACGGCTGTTATGTAAACGGGTTTCCCAGATCCGCGGGAGCGGGACTCACATTTTCCAACTTCCACTGCAAGTCAGACTTCTTCAGGGATGGTTGCCTCTCGAGGTCGAGGAGGCGCTTCTCAGTTTTGTGGATGAGGACCTCGCGGCAGAAGAGGTCATGTTCGTCAACCCTGCACCTTCTGCCATCGTTCTGGACATACCGAAGATACATGCTACTCTAAGCATGGATTTTCTGCCTTTGCTCATGTGGCTGGGCAGATTGAGCCTCCGGCTGCCTCCTCTATGGATCAGAGGTTTGATGATCTTGTAGCACGATTGAGGAGCATTATACATCCAGTCAGTCATGTCATGTCTTCCTCAGCCTCTGGGAGTCACTCTGATGTGGATGTCTCAGCCTCCACCAGCACTTCAGGCAGTACTTATGCACTCACTAGCACTTGTGGATCCGATATCGTTGAATGGATTATGGATTATGGTGCCACGCATCACTTGTGTGGAGACAGAGATCAACTTACAGCATACAGACATGTCCCTCTAGGACGCATGGAGGTTATTCCAGATGGGACTCATTCCCCAATTACAGGACATTGGGAGATTAGTTTAACACCCTTTATGCATTTACAGAATGTGCTACATGCACCTTACTTTTCTATGAATTTATTATCAATCAGTCAGATTACAAAGGATTTACATTGTCGAGCTATTTTTGACCCATCTTCACTTGTATTTCAGGACATCCTTACGGGCAAAGTGATTGGGTGTGGTCGTGAGCAAGGTGGCCTCCATCGCTTAACCCGGACTCCATATGATGGCATTTCTTCTCTTTCTGTTTGACATATCTCCTCTTTCATGTGGCACCTGCGCTTTGGTCATCACCCTCTCCAGAAATTACGTCGTGTCCTGCCTCAGATTTCTCCTCAATCATCCTTCCAATGTGAGGCTTGTCAGTTAGGAAAACATCACAAGTCGGCATTTCCCAGTCATCAGGGTCGGAGCAGTAGCTCCATTTTAGTTGCTTCATATAGATATTTGGGGTTCTAGTCGTGTTCCGGGTCATCGAGGACACAGGTTTTATCTTGTTGCAGTGGATGATTCCTCTCGTCTGTCTTGGGTCTTTTTATTGCATAATAAATCTGAAACTGGAGTTATTAAAACTTTTCTCACTGAAGTTTAAAATGTGTTTTCAGCTTCTGTAAAATTTGTGAGAACGGATAATGCCTTGGTAATCTGTACTCATTCTCTTTCAAATTATTTTTCTACCAAAGGTATTATTCATCAGACATCGGATGCCTATACTTCTCAACAAACTAGGGTTGCAGAAAGGAAGCATCGTCATCTACTTGATGTTACACAAACCCTTCTCATTCAAAGTCGTGCTCCACATTCCTTTTGAGGTGATGCTGTCCTTACAGCATGTTATCTTATTAATCGCATGCCCTCGTAATTTTAGGCAAGAAAATTCCTTTCTCTCTTGCTTTTCCTGAACAGGAATTATTCTCACTTACTCTTCGTGTGTTTGGCTCGGCCACATTTGTCCACCAGTTGTCACCTGGTATTGACAAGCTCTCTCCTAGGGCTGTCAAGTGTGTCTTTGTAGGGTACTCCAGAACACAAAAACGGTACAGGTGTTATGATCCACTATGCAGGAAGTATTATGCTAGTGCTGATGTCACGTTTTTTGAGTCGGTGATGTAATTTTCTCCTACAGGTGATCGGTTGGCATACTCAGACTCTGATAATGAAATATACATGCCACTACGACCATTATCTCCACCACCACCGTCACCACCGCCATCACAACCACCACCATCTCCACCACCTACTATGGTCCCGGTTCCACCCTTGCCACATTACTATACCCGTCGGCCTACTTCTGCTCATGGTCACCGCTCATCATCTAGCACACGTGAGGTATGTTCTGAGTACATATTTTCTAACGATGGGTCGGGTGATCTACCTGAGCAGAGTTCTGTACAGAAGACATGTGTGGAGGTTACCGACTTGGACATATCCATTGCGCTTAGGAAGCAGAATGCAGTCGCGCTACATACCATATTGCATCCATGGTCTCCTTTGATCGCTTGACTGGCGATTTCCAGAAGTTTGCAGTTGCATTATCTATCGTGGCCATTCCACGGAACTACCAGGAGGCATTGCAGGACAGTCGGTGGCGATTAGCTATGGAAGAAGAGATGGCTGCTCTTTAGTCGAGAGGTACTTGGAGCCTTGGGCCCGCCCCAGTTGGGGTATCTATAGTCAGTTGCAAGTGGATTTTCACAGTGAAGCAGAATGCAGATGGTACCATTGATAGGTACAAAGCTCGACTAGTTGTCAGTGGGTTTACATAGACATACGGGGTGGATTATCTTGACATGTTCTCCCCAGTTGCTCGACATTCTACCTTACGTATTCTCTTCAGTTGTTGTGATGTGAGATCGGCCTCTGTTTCAGTTGGATGTCAAAAATGCTTTTCTGTATGGTGATCTTCAGGAGGAATTCTACATGCAAAAGTCGTCAGGGTTTGCTATTGAGGGGGAGTGTTCACAGGTGTGCGGACTTCATAAGGTAATCTATGGCCTTAAGCAGAGTCCTGGAGCGTGGTTCCAGAAACTCTCAGACTTGTTTGTAAAATAAGGGTTCAAATGGTCGAATGCAGATAACTCTCTTTTTACACAGAGAACCTCCAGAGGTATGACTGTTATTATGGTATATGTTGATGATATACTCATTACAGGAGATGATATGCAAGGAATAAAGAGGACAAAAGAATTTCTGGGTCGTGAATTTGTTACAAGGATCCAGGAGACCTCATATACTTTCTGGGATTGGAATTTGTCAGAAATAAAAGGGGCTTGTGATAACTCAGAGAAAGTATGTCACTGACTTGTTGAGTGACATGAGTATGCTTGGATGTCGACTTGCGACTACACCCATGGATCCAAGTATGAAGCTCTATGATGATGATACTGATGAGGTGGGTACGAGAAGATAAAGAGAGCTGGTTGGAAAGCTCCTTTATGTTACCATTATTAGACTCGATGATACAGCGTGAAACGGATAAATAGGGCCTCATGTTCTACCTTTTTATCCGTTATTTAGAGGCTAATTTTATTTACGTTTATTTGAGTCGTCGTAATTTTATTTAAATAAAAGAGATCGCTTGTGATTTCAAATTAGTCGTCGGTTTTCAATTAAAATTGAGAAGAGAAAGCACGTCGGTTGCACAAGACCCACGCAGATGAAAGGCAGCTGACAAGGAATAACATGACGCAAACCTTTCCATCAAAGCAAGAAGCATTTGGAGACAGAATCGCGAAGATCGTGTGGGGAAGGAGAGAGACAAGAGAGAGAGAGAGATAAATCTCAATTTTTCATATAATTTGACCTGTTTCAAAACAATAGCCTATCATCCCTTTATATAGGAGGGATGAGATTACAAAAATAGAAATTCAAACTCAAAACTACTTATCCTAATTTGACTATAACCGGCTAACTAATAAATTCAAATCTTTAATTGACTCTAACTTGAAATTCAAAATTCTAATTGAAAACCGTCGACTAATTTGAGATCAAAGCGATCTCTTTTATTTAAATAAAATTACGACGACTCAAATAAACGTAAATAAAATTAGCCTATAAATAACGGATAAAATGGTAGAACATGAGGCCCTATTTATCCGTTTCACGCTGCATCAGTCATCGTCTATTTCACAGCTAAAGCTTGCCGAAATCTCCACGACCAAATCTGTATGCTGGAAGCTCGTCCCTGTTAATTGCATCTTGTATATCCAAATCTGGATAAATTCTTTTCATGCACTCCTTAAACCATCTCCTCACCACGACAGCCGGATCACCACGAGACTCAGTGTAGAAGAAAAATAGGTTCAAGTAATAAGCTGTTAGATGTAATGGAGTATCGAGCCTCCCTTTGGTCTTGGAGGTAACATCCATAAAAAAATTGTAAGACGACTCTACGCCATTGAATGATGCAATTATCTCCCGTTTGACCTCTTCAAGCCCTCCGTAGACAAAGCCATGGATGGATGTCGATCGACATCAAACACACGCAATAAACAAACCAATGGAGTGAAAACTTGAACGGCATGTGCGGTGTGATTCTAGAATGTAGGGCTGAATACGATGGAACTCGTTGCTTCTCCCTTCTTGGTCGTGTACCATTTGCAGTTCCTCCATCTTCTGAGGACAACGTCAATCTAAGCTTGTCTTTCTTCTCATTTAAGCTCTCAAGAGTGAGAAAAGTGGTTGCAAAATATTGTTTGGGCAGGCCTTGCAATGTCCCTCTTGCTGGTGAACTTTCTGACTCTTCTTCCAGACAACATCATCAAGGTAGGCAATCATCTTCTTCTTCGCCTCTTCATCCACCTTGGGACATGAAACCACGTTGCCTCTTCGGTCTGCTAGATGTTGCTTGAACCTATACATACCTCCCTTGACAATCTTCTTGCACAATCTGCAAGGAACTATATTCGAATATGCACAGTTTGAAAGATAACCATACTGCCATGTAGGATCAGTTGATCCTTGTTGGGCGAAAACGTAAATATTGTTTATTCCTTGAGCCCTAGGCTCTCTTATATTGGGAGAGACCTATGGGCAAATCACATACAGTAGACAGAAGAACAAGAAAATATGTAACGAGGGTACATAAATATAGAACATATCTCGATACTCTCCCTCAAGATGAAGCATAGCTATCTATGATGCACAAGGATGAACATTTCTGGAAGGGCCCTCTAAGTAGAGCTTTGGTGAAGATGTCTGCTGTCTGGTCCCCTGAACTGACATGAGATGTAGAGATGAAGCCCTTCTGAATCATATCGTGTATATAATGACAATCAACTTCAATGTGTTTTGTCCTTTCATGAAACGCAGGATTATTAGCAATGAATAGTGCAACCTGATTGTCGCATTACAGCGACATTAGAAGAGGAACATCTATATGTAAGTCGGTTAGGACCGCTCGAACCCACATCATCTCTGTACATGCTTGTGCCATCGCTCGATACTCAGATTCAGCACTAGATCTAGCAACAACAGTTTGCTTCTTACTTTTCCATGAGATGAGAGAATCTCCAACGAATATAGAAAACCCTGATGTGGATTTCCTGTCCCTAGGGCATCCTGCATAGTCTGCATCTCCGCATGTTGAGATAGTCATAGAATCACTGTTTTAAAAAGCAATCCTGCACCTGAAGATGATTTGAGATATCTTAGTATCATATGTATAGCGTCCATATGGACTTGACGAGGGTGTTCCATGAATTGGCTCACCCGACTGAAAATGAAATATCGAGTGATGCAAATCGAAATTTTGTGACGGATAAAAAAAATATTTTGATGGTGGAATTTATTTGGTAGAAGAAATTGGAGGGATTCAGAAGAGAAAGCACGCCGTTTGCGCGAGATTTGGAGACAGAATCGTGAAGATCGTGTGGGGAATGAGAGAGACAAGAGAGAGAGAGAGAGATAAATCTCAATTTTTCATATAATCTCACATGTTTCAAAACAATAGCCTACCATCCCTTTATATAGGAGGGATGAGATTACAAAAATAGAAATTCAAATTCAAACTCAAAACTACTTATCCTAATTTGACTCTAACCGACTACCTAATAAATTCAAATCTCTAATTGACTCTAATTTGAAAATTCGAAATTCTAATTGAAAACCGACGACTAATTTGAGATCACAAGCGATCTCTTTTTTTTGAAATAAAATTCCGACGACTCAAATAAACGAAAATAAAATTAGCCTCTAAATAACGGATAAAAAGGTAGAACATGAGGCCTTATTTATCCGTTTCACGCTACATCAGTTCTCCTCCGCTTGAAAAATTCGTCTCCCGATGAATTGCTTGATCTGCAGGCTTGAAGGTTGATAAATTTAATTCAGCATTTTTGATCATCCCTTGGAAGAACTGGTGCGGAGCAAATGGCGGAATCCATGCGTGCGCAGTACGAATGTTGGAGTCAGTAGCTTCATGATGGAATAACATGTGCGGCGCGAATGCGGGCGCCCATCCGATTTCTGTCCTCTCGATATGGTGCTTGAAAAATTAATGTGGCATCTTCATATCGGACAACTCGGCCTTTGGAGATTCCATAGCAAAGCAATAGCACAAAGGGAGTAGAGGAGGAGATGTGGCCAATGAATTAAGCCATGGGACCTTTAAATAGGTGAAACCCATGTATCTAATCCTAATTGGGTAAGGAGGCCACCCAAATTTCTTTCTTTCAGTCCTTCTTTTTAAATATTCCTGCTCCAGGGTGGTGGGCTGCAAATTTCGTACCCCTTTACTCAAGTTATCTCTTCTTAAATATCCATCATCTTTGTCCTTTACGCAAATAGTTTTTAAAAGAGGTATACTTTTGCAATTTTTTGAAATCCTTGCTAAATCCCAGATATCACGGGATGGTCTCTTGGAGAGCAAGCCAGGATTCCGAGGGACTCGTTCTTCATTCCCCTGATGAGGGCGGTGCCGAACCCTAAGTCTGCGGCTTCGACGGCTCGAGATCGTGCCAAGGCAGCGCTGGCGGTACCGGTCAGGGAGGGCGGCAGCAAGGGTTGTGAGGGCGGCATCACGGATCGGGAGGGGAAGGTTGGTGGCGCGAGCAGTAGGGAGGAGATTGGTAAGTGGTTCTAGAGGTGGTGCGGGGCCGACGGGGAGGGGGCGATAGTGGGTAGGGGCGGCGGGAGGGGATGTAGGCGGTGGCGCAAGAGGCGCGAGGGTGGGAGGGAATAGCTGCAGCGGTGGGGCAGGGAGGGTTGTCGGGGGTGCGAGGGTGGCGTCGGGAGGGGAGTTTGCTGGGGGTGCGGGGACAACGGGAAGGTATGGGGATGGGGGGGGTCGCTGGTGGCGTATGAACTGCGGGAGGGGGTGCTGGGGGTGCAAATGCAACGAGAGGAGGCGCTGAGGGCGCAAGGGATGCATGAGGGGGTGTTGGCGGTGGTGATAGGGCAGGGAAATTCGTAAGGGTTGCGGAAGGGGCCACTGGAGTCGCGGGATGGGCCGCTAGGATTACGGGAGGGGGTGATTGCAGCGGTGGTGGGTCTGTGGCTGGGGGTGCGTGTGTCGCAGAAGGTTGTATGGGTGCAGCGGGTGGGGGTGGTTGCATGGGGGTGGCGCCGGGAGGTGGAGGAGGTGGTGGTGGGGCAGGGGGGGTTCATGAGAGGGCAGCGGACAGGCTGTAGATCAATTTCTGCGGCGTTTTAAAGTCTGAAAATACCTGGACAGCAAGCAAATCGACACTTTTTTCTCCTTCCACGGTCTGGACTGCGAGCAAATCGTCGTTGACGGCGATATTTTCGTGATTTTCTTCATCATGAGTTTGGACAGTGGCTTCTACGATCGAAGACTTTGATTTGGCGGCGCATAGAGTCTCGAAATTGGCCATCAAATCTCGTAGCTCTGATTGAAAATCAAGCAGTACGCCCATCATCTCCTTGTCGTAGGCTTCTTCGACTCGCCGTTTACGCTCCAACGAATGATGGTCTTTCGTCGCATGTCGGTGTGAACGTCTGGATGGATCGTCAGATCGTGAGGATGATCTGTAGGCCATGCTCTGACACGAATTGATGCAAATCGAAATTTTGCGATAGATAAAAAAATATTTTGATGGTGGAATTTATTTGGTAGAATAAATTGGAGGGATTGAGAAGAGAAAGCACGTCGGTTGCGCGAGATTTGGAGACAGAATCGCGAAGATCGTGTGGGGAAGGAGAGAGACAAGAGAGAGAGAGAGATAAGTCTCAATTTTTCATATAATCTGACATGTTTCAAAACAATAGCCTATCATCCCTTTATATAGGAGGGATGAAATTACAAAAATAAAAATTCAAATTCAAACTCAAAACTACTTATCCTAATTTGACTCTAACCGACTAACTAATAAATTCAAATCTCTAATTGACTCTAACTTGAAATTCAAAATTCTAATTGAAAACCGACGACTAATTTGAGATCACAAGCGATCTCTTTTATTTAAATAAAATTCCCACGACTCAAATAAACGTAAATAAAATTAGCCTCTAAATAACGGATAAAAAGGTAGAACATGAGGCCTTATTTATCCGTTTCACGCTGCATCAGTTCTCCTCCACTTGAAAAATTCATCTCCCGACGAATTGCTTGATCTGCAGGCTTGAAGGTTGATAAATTTAATTCAGCATTTTTGATCATCCCTTGGAAGAACTGGTGTGGAGCAAATGGCGGAATCCATGCGTGCGTAGTGCGAATGTTGGAGTCAGTAGCTTCATGACGGAATAACATGTGAGGCGCGAATGCGGGCTCCCATCTGATTTCTGTCCTCTCGATATGGTTCTTGAAAAATTGATGTGGCATCTTCATATCGGACAACTCGGCCTTTGGAGATTCTATAGCAAAGCAATAGCACAAGTAGAGTAGAGGAGGAGATGTGGCCAATGAATTAAGCCAAGGGGCCTTTAAATAGGTGAAACCCATGATCCTAATCCTAGTTGGGTAAGGATGCCACCCAAATTTCTTTCTTTCAACCCTTCTTTTTAAATATTCATGCTCCAGGGTGGTGGGCTGCAAATTTCGTACCCCTTTACTCAAGTTATCTCTTCTTAAATATCCATCATCTTGGTCCTTTACGTAAATAGTTTTTAAAAGAGGTATACTTTTGCAATTTTTTGAAATCTTGTTAAATCCCAGATGAACCCACATGATGGTCTAGTGGTAGTACAGTGTGGTCTACCACACAAAAGACCAAGGTTCAAATCCCACTCGTGCAGGGGTTGCGTTAGGTAGTCGACGGCCAGCGTAAAAAATAGTCGAATCTTTCAACATGGATTTGAGCAAGAATCTATGTAGCCGATCCTACTTATAGTGGGAGAAGGCTTAGTACTTTTTTTCTTGTTAAATCCCAGATATCACGAGATGGTCTCTTGGGGAGCAAGCCAGGATTCCGAGGGACTCGTTCTTCATTCCCCCGATGAGGGCGGTGCCGAACCCTAAGTCTGCGGCTTCGACGGCTCGAGATCGTGCCAAGGCAGCGCTGGCAGTACCGGTCAGGGAGGGCGGCAGCAAGGGTTGTGAGGGCGGCATCACGGATCGGGAGGGGAAGGTTGGTGGCGCGAGCAGTAGGGAGGAGATTGGTAAGTGGTTCTAGAGGTGGTGCGGGGCCGACGGGGAGGGGGCGATAGTGGGTAGGGGTGGTGGGAGGGGATGTAGGCGGTGGCGCAAGAGGCGCGAGGGTGGGAGGGAATAGCTGCAGCGGTGGGGCAGGGAGGGTTGTCGGGGGTGCGAGGGTGGCGTCGGGAGGGGAGTTTGCTGGGGGTGCGGGGACAACGGGAAGGTATGGGGATGGGGGGGGTCGCTAGTGGCGTATGAATTGCGGGAGGGGGTGCTGGGGGTGCAAATGCAACGAGAGGAGGCGCTGAGGGCGCAAGGGATGCATGAGGGGGTGTTGGCGGTGGTGATAGGGCAGGGAAATTCGTGGGGGTTGCGGAAGGGGCCACTGGAGTCGCGGGATGGGCCGCTAGGATTACGGGAGGGGGTGATTGCAGCGGTGGTGGGTCTGTGGCTGGGGGTGCGTGTGTCGCAGAAGGTTGTATGGGTGCAGCGGGAGGGGGTGGTTGCATGGGGGTGGCGCTGGGAGGTGGCAAAGGTGGTGGTGGGGCAGGGGGGGTTCATGAGAGGGCAGCGGACAGGCTGTAGATCAATTTTTACGGCGTTTTGAAGTCTGAAAATTCCTGGACAGCAAGCAGATCGACACTTTTTTCTCCTACCACGGTCTGGACTGCGAGCAAATCGTCGTTGACGGCGATATTTTCGTGATTTTCTTCATCGTGAGTCTGGACAGTGGGTTTCACGATCAAAGACTTTGATTCGGCGGCGCATAGAGTCTCGAAATTGGCCATCAAATCTCGTAGCTCTGATTGAAAATCAAGTAGTACGCCAATCATCTCCTTGTCGTAGGCTTCTTCGGCTCGCCGTTTACGCTCCAACGAATGATGGTCTTTCGTCGCATGTCGGCGCGAGCGTCTGGATGGATCGTCAGATCGTGAGGACGATCTGTAGGCCATGCTCTGACACGAATTGATGCAAATCGAAATTTTACGACGGATAAAAAAATATTTTGATGGTGGAATTTATTTGGTAGAAGAAATTGGAGGGATTGAGAAGAGAAAGCACGTCGGTTGCGCGAGATTTGGAGACAGAATCGCGAAGATCGTGTGGGGAAGGAGAGAAACAAGAGAGAGAGATAAGTATCAATTTTTCATATAATCTGACATGTTTCAAAAAAATAGCCTATCATCCTTTTATATAGGAGGGATGAGATTACAAAAATAGAAATTCAAATTCAAACTCAAAACTACTTATCTTAATTTGACTCTAACCGACTAACTAATAAATTCAAATCTCTAATTGACTCTAACTTGAAATTCGAAATTCTAATTGAAAACCGACGACTAATTTGAGATCACAAGCGATCTCTTTTATTTAAATAAAATTACGACAACTCAAATAAATGTAAATAAAATTAGCCTCTAAATATAAAAAGGTAGAATATGAGGCCCTATTTATCCGTTTCACGCTGCATCAATGACAAATGATGGTAATTATTATCCGTATATTTCATCCTCTGCGCATTCTCTCTTTGGCAAGCTTTTTTTATTACATTATATTATATTGACCAATTCTCTATTTAAATAGCTAATTGATGGTATAATCATGCAGATGACACGCATCATTTGAAAATCATGACCATCAAGATCTTGAGTTTGGCGTCTTAAACCTTCGGATGTAAGCGTAACTGGAGTACATTTGACTCGGTAATGACTCCATTCCACCCACCAAATTTCATTAGTAATAGTAAACTATAACATAGTAATTAATATAAATTTAAAATTTGTATTTTGGTCTTCAAATACATATCAAGAAGAGAAACAAATTGGAAACAAAGAAGCTGAACAATCATGTGTACGTGTGTTTCAATTCAAACCTGCAGGAATGTCGAGTTGAGAAAGAAAAAGATCCTCCCTCGTCTCGTGATCGTGCACACATGGCTGAATAGACCGGAGATATCGACGCTCATGACTAGGAGGTTTTTCCAGGTTCCGGATTGACATGGGGTGTTGTAGCACATGCTAGTGGTGCTGAAGAGAATTTGGAACCGAAAAGGAGCCAACAAGGTGAACGTGACAAGGGAGTTTCATCTTCAAGCTCCAATGCAACGCCGATGAATGTGAACGAGTAGAAATTACATCTTGAGGATATAGAAGAAGATGATGATGATGATGACGAAAAAGAAGAGATGGACTTGGACGATGACATTGAAGATTGAGTCGATTGATGAGGGGCCCGCTCCCTCTCGGATCCGGGATACCCGTTTACACATCATTCATAATATCATATTCGCTAGGGATCGCATTAGAGTACTGGAAATTAGGGGGGAATTCGTATTTATGAATGGCATTCACAAATTAACCAATAAACCACAAAACTACAATATGTCACAATTATATTGCATAAATCTCCATAACAGTTAACATGTAATAACAGAAATGAAATCCCAATTGTATCAGACGAGAAATAAAAGCATATATAATACCTTGAACAAAACTATAACATGCGTACCTGACAATAGTAACTGCGGAAGCTGAGATTCAATTCTCCCAACACCACGGTGCAGGTATTTTACCTGCAATCCACGCAATAGGGAGAAAAGAACATCAACAAATGTTGAGTAAATCTTATTAATTAGAAGTAACAGGAAATTTTACTGGCTCCAAAAGAAAGCAAGTAAATTGGGCTTGACAATTAAAATTTAGAATAACTTGCAACGAAACAGGTTTTCAAGTTGTTTGGTACGTAAAGCCCCATTCTACTCATACTACATTAATTATCCATATTAATCACTTTTATACAAATATTATACGATCCATATTTAAGTCATTGTCTTTTTATTAATTATAATATATGTCTGATGGGTCTTGGGAATGTGAAAGATGAGTCTCTGATATAATCATTGTCTTTATTAAATGCTTATGATGAGTTAGGTGTTTTGATTCTTTTCTTGTTAAATTTCTCAAACTTAGTGGATAGTCTGTGTTCTTGGTCTGGGTAAGACCCTACACTATGACTCTAAGGTAGTAAGGAAGCCTTAGGGTTGGGGTACCTCCGTAGGCATGCGGTGGAGTAAAATGCATCCTAACTAAGTTCCCAACACATCCACTAGCTATTTTAAACAACTGTGGTAGTAGCTCGTAGTCTGATAAGGATAATTTTCATAAATTGGTATTTTCTCTTCGTCAGGAATTACTGACAGAACAGTAACTAGCTCAATGGAAACTAAGCTCAACTACAACCAACTTAACTGTAACAAAGCTCCCATGTAACCAACTCAACTGTAACTCATCTCAATTTTAGCCAAACTCATTTGTGACTCAATCCAATCTCAAATGTAACTCTTCCAAATTCAACTGTAACTGATTCAGATGTAGCCATAGAGGATTCAGATGTATACACGGATGATTCGGATGTAGTATCGCCAAGTCTGCTGGCAAAAAGTAAACAAAACTCAAGCGGTAAGGTAGCCTACAAAAGGCTCTTCCGTCTCGCCCTTTAATTAGAAGTGCGATCCAATAGAGGAAAAGGTATACTCCAAAAGTACGCCCCAGAGACGGGTGAGAGAGACTCTCCGGAAAAGTCACTCTAAAAGAAAAACAGACCCTACCGGTATGGGCAAACGAGCTTAAAAAGAACTAAAACCGAGGGCCCTCCAACCTATTTACCTTAAAGAACAAGTGTCAGCGGAAATGGTCTTTAAAAGAAAACATGTGGATCCCAGAGAGGAATAAAAACTGCGAGCACTCGCGAAAAACCGAGAAAAGACTGGGATCCTAGACCCATGCACTAAGTGGTCGCTGCCCTAACTGGGCTTCCTATCTCACGCCCAATTGAGGGTCACCGCACCCTCGCACAATCAGGTGTAAAGGTAACCATGACTGGCACTCA
Organism: Ottelia alismoides; assembly: GCA_037367405.1. Lineage (NCBI taxonomy): Eukaryota > Viridiplantae > Streptophyta > Magnoliopsida > Alismatales > Hydrocharitaceae > Ottelia > Ottelia alismoides. The sequence continues at coordinate 188,941 of JAZKJV010001928.1, read as the reverse complement.
ATATTTATCAGTCATCACTGAATCGCCAACGATGACTTGATTCAACATCCTTTCTTAATCATTTCTCAATCACTGTTGTGATTAACTTTACAACATAGGCATCTTGTTGATAATCTTTTTGAATAGTGATCCATAATTAGTGCTTCATACTTATATGATTGATCACGAAGATTTCCAGTCCTTGATCATAGATTATCTCATAATTTGGCGGCATGCTTATTGATCTAGATTTTCTAAGTCACTTGTATGAAAATATCCTAATGATCTATTTTTTTCAAATCATGAAATAAGAAATTGTTCAATAGGTCGGGATTCAAATTTTTTATCAGTATTAGATTCTCAACTTTTCTTATTTAAATCAGGTGATTAAGATTTACTCTTTAGATCTTGGATACTAATAGGCAGTTGATATCTCTCAAATGATCTACTTAAGCCAACTTCCTTCCACATAGGACACGATACAAATCTTACACTTCTCGAATTAAGGAAATGTGATAATTAGATATTATGAATTAATAAGGATCTAAAACTCCCTTTTCCACAGGAATGGCTATAAAGGATAATATAAGATGCGAAGAATTAAAGGAAGATAATCATGTTACGCATACAAGCTGTCATAGTAGTTACATTTAAGCTTTGTACTTGTAATTTAACAGGTACAACATTGAGTATACCAAACCCCTAGGAATACAATGCTTGTAGCAACTTAAGATGGGGTGAAGTATGTAGTCAAGAAAAGCATTCTCAAGTGTCAAATTCTCTTATGTAGCATAATAGGGGCAAGAGAAAACACACATAACGAATATAGGTTTTTAAAAAAATGTGCGTCGAACAGATCTTAGTCAGGTCTCAATCCTTCCTACAACATCATAGAACTCAAGTTCCTTTATGCTAGGAAACCAATTACATCGACCCATAATTAATTTTAAAAAAATAATAAAAAAAACCACTCAAGTAATCATCTATTATGGAGAAGATAAGTGTAGACTTTGACTTTTGGTATGACTAGTCGAGTGTGGCATCAGTGTTCCTTAGTCATGGATTTAGCGATGAATGCATGTACAATAGTGGCCATTTCCACTCTACCTCCTTTTCCTTGACAAGGATGATGTTTGTTGATCCCACACACAAAAAAAATTATCTTATCCTCAAATTACTCCGCTACACCTTTCAATTCATCAAAATTGGCACCTCCACTTTAGTAAGAATCCTCTACTCATTCCTATAATCCCAAACCTCCATTCCACCTAATAATGGAAAGTTTCTGGAAAATTTTGAATGAGAACCTTAGAAACATTTACTTCATTTTTTTAAACAAATCAAGAGTACATAAATATAACTAATCTTCACAAATAATATATGTCTGATATGTTAAAGATGAAATCAAGATTGTTTAATAGATGATTTAACCCAAGCAAAACTTCATCTTTATCATCTAATTTCAGAGATAAATTATAGGTTTTAAATTTGTTTTTAACATGCATGGAAGGCAGCAAGAGGAGGAAAAAGATTGTACCTCTTGAAATCTCTCAATTTTTGTAGATTTAATTGCATGCAGCAACAGCCGTAAATGATTTGTTTGTTCTTGGAGAGATACTGGAAATAACCCCTGCAGCTTCTGTTGGGAAACGTGAATGAGTTATCTATTCCATAGCCCTAGGCTCTCTTATATAGGAGAGTAGCCTATGGGTAAATTACATAAAGAGAATAACAAGAAAATAAAATAGCAAAGAGACACAATAACTCAATATGCGTCAACACTCCCCCTCAAGATGGAGCATAGATGTCGATCATGCTCAGCTTGGAAGCACACTTCTGAAATGGACCTCGTAACAATGCCTTGGTGAATATATCTGCAGTCTGGTTCTCTGAAGTAACATGAGATGTGGCAATAAATCCTTTCTGAATCATATCACGTATGAAGTGACAATCCACCTCAATATGCTTGGTCCATTCATGGAATGCAGGATTGTTTGCAATGAACAAAGCAGCCTGATTATCACACTCCAAGTTCATAGGAAGTGGTATATCTAAGCATAAATCTGTCAGCACCGCTTTCACCCACATCATCTCTGTAGTAGCCTGGGCCATAGCCCTATATTCGGATTCAGCACTGGATCTAGCTACCACAGTTTGTTTCTTGCTCCTCCATGAGACTAGGGCATCTCCAACATAGACAGCATACCCTGAGGTGGACTTCCTATCCTTAGGACATCCTGCATAGTCTGCATCTGCGCATGCTGAGACAGAAATCCCATTTCCTTTCTTGAATAGCAGACCTTTACCTGGAGAAGATTTGAGATATCTAAGTATCATGTGTATTGCATCCATATGCACCTGGTGTGGCTGCTCCATGAACTGGCTCACACGGCTCACTGCAAATAGTATATCTGGCCTAGTGATCGTGACATATAACAATTTGCCTACCAGTTCTCTGTATCTTCTCCTGTCAACCTCCTCTGTGTCATCATCGTACAGCTTCATGCTGGGGTCCATTGGTGTCGTAGCAGGTCGACACCCTAGCATACCTGTCTCACTCAGTAGATCTGTGACATACTTCCTCTGTGACATGACTAATCCATACGGATTTCTGGCAAACTCCAGCCCCAGAAAATATCTAAGGACTCCCAGGTCCTTGGTGACAAACTCGGTCCCCAGCCTTTCCTTTACCTGCTTAATGCCCTGGTCATCATCACCAGTAATCAAGATATCGTCAACATAAACCATGATTACAACAATACCTCTTGCCGTCTTCTGTACAAACAAGGAATGATCAGCATTGGAGCGTTTATATCCTTGTTTCTCAAAGAGGTCTGACAGCTTCTGGAACCATGCTCTGGGGCTCTGCTTAAGGCCATAGATGGCCTTATGTAATCTGCAAACCTTGGAACACTCCCCCTCAACAGCAAAACCTGGTGGCTGTTGCATGTAGACTTCCTCCTGCAAGTCGCTATACAGAAAGGCATTCTTCACATCCAGTTGATAGAGTGGCCAGTCTCTAGTAACTGCAACTGATAAGAGGATCCGCAGAGTGGAATGACGAGCCACCGGGGAGAACGTGTCAAGGTAATCTACCCCATATGTCTGCGTGAATCCCCTTGGCCTTGTACCTGTCAATGGAGCCATCTGCATTATGTTTCACTGTAAACACCCATTTGCAACTCACCGGGTTGACATCTGGAGGTATAGTAACCAAGCTCCATGTTCCTCTAGACTGAAGTGTCGCCATCTCTTCCTTCATAGCTAGCCGCCATCTAGAATCCTGCAAAGCCTCATGGTGGTTCCGTGGAATGTCTGTAGCTGAAAGTGCCAATGCAAATGTCCTGAAGTGTCCAGATAGCCTCTCAAAAGACACCGCTGCTGATACTGGATATTTGGCACAGCTTCTCTTTGGCTTGCGTAGAGCTATTGGAACATCCAGATCCTCTGTGGTATCCCCATGCTCCTGTAATGCATCCTACTGAGAAATGTCGTCAGATCCATCAACATTAATATTTTCATTACATACCATAGGCGAGCTAGTTGACTGGTCAGGTCCATGAGCTGTATGCGGCCTGCGGGTGTAATGGAATGGTAACGGGGATACTATTGGTGGCGGTGGTGGTGGTGGTGGAGATGGTGGTGACGGTGGTGTTGTTGGTGGTGCCATGAATACAGTATCAGGAGATATAGGTGGTGGCTGTATGTTCCCGGATTCTGAAAAATACATAATGGATTCAAAGAATGTAACATCTGCACTGATCATATACCGCCGACGCACAGGGTCAAAACACTTGTACCCCTTTTGAGTTCTGGAGTACCCCACAAAGACGCACTTGACAGCCCTAGGAGAGAGCTTGTCAGAACCAGGCGACAACTGATGGACAAATGCGACTGACCCAAACACACGAGGGGTAAGAGTGAACAGATTCTTGTCAGGATAAATAAGTGAGAAAGGAACCTGTTCATTCAAGACAGACGAGGGCATACGATTTATAAGATAACATGCAGTGAGGACTGCATCACCCCAGTAGGAATACGGAACATGACTCTGAATGAGAAGTGACCTTGTGACATCAAGTAGGTGACGGTGTTTTCTTTCTGCAACCCCATTTTGTTGAGACGTATGAGCGCAGGATGTTTGGTGAACAATTCCTTTAGAGGAGTAGTAGTTGGCTAGACTGTTGGTGCACAATTCTAAGGCATTGTCACTTCTCATAATTTTGACAGTTGTGGAAAAAACATTATGAATCTCATTTAGAAAGTGAATAATAATATTTCCAGCTTCAGACTTATTTTTCATTAGAAATACCCATGATGCTCTAGAGAAGTCATCCACAAATACAATATAAAACCTGTGCCCCTGATGAGCGGGAACACGACTTGGACCCCAGACGTCGACATGAAACAACTCAAACTTGGAGTTACTACTCCGACCTTGGCTACTGGGAAAAGATGACCTGTGATGTTTTCCCAACTGACACGCCTCACACTGGATAGGTGTGTGAGAAAGACTATAAGGTAAGACTAGACGCAACTTCTGAAGCGGTAGATGACCAAAACGCAGATGCCACAGGAGAGGAGATACTTGTTCTGGGGGAGAAGCTGTGATTCCGGCAAACGGGGTCTGGTTCAGACGATAAAGGCCTCCTTGCTCATAGCCATGACCAATCACGTTGCCCGTACGGATGTCCTGAAAAATCAATGAAGATGAATCAAAAATAGCTCGACAATGAAGATCCTTCGTAATCTGACTAATTGACAACAGATTCATAGAAAAATGCGGTGCATGCAAAACATTCTTGAGCTGCATAGAAGACGTCAATCTGATCTCCCCCTGACCCGTGATAGGAGAATGCGTGCCATTGGCAATAACTACTGTCCGTCCTGGAGGAATCTGGGTGTATCCTGTAAAAAGGCTCTGGTCGCCACATAGATGATGTGTAGCGCCGGAGTCCATGATCCATGGCAGTTTATCAGATCTACTACTGTGGAGTGCAAGTGGACTACCTGAAGTACTAGTAGAGGCCGAGGCGGAAGCAGCAGCATCAGTATGGTTCTCTGCAGTCGGTGCTGGACCAGATGGTGGAATAATGCCCCTGAGACGGGCAACTAGGTCATCAAATCGTTGATCCAGTGTGGCAGCAGACGGGGGCTCTATCTGCTCAGCTGCTCGTGCGGATGCAGGAAATCCATGCTTTGAGTAGCATGTGTCTTCAGTATGTCCGACTCGGTGACAATATGAGCATGTTGGCCTAGTACGGCCACCCCTTCCACGAGGAGCACGTCCACGGCCCTGGTGATGAAAACCACGGCCTCTGTTGGCCGCCATAGCTGAGGGATTCTGACTCGCAGCTGCTGAAGGTACTGTGATCCTGCTCAATCTGTGAAAAGCTTCCTCCATGGGAGGAATACTCGAGTCCGCCAAAATCTGTGAACGTGCTGCCTCATACTCTGGATCAAGTGCAGCGAGAAACACACCCACCATCGTCGCATTCCTGTAAGTCTTCTGCTGTTCTGGCGTGGCGGTAAGAGGCATGAAGCTATAAAGCTTCTCAAACATCCCTCTCAATGATGTATAGAGAGAATGTAAAGGACGGTCGTTCTGCTTTATTGTGAATATATCATGTTGTAGTTGCAGGATCTTCGTCTCATTCTTCGCCTGAGAATATGTCGCTGCCAGGATATCCCACATGTCTTTCGCCGTGGGTTGATGTAAGATGTCATTGGCGATTTCAATAGCCAATGTACCGGATAGCCACACCTTGGCATATGCATCATCGGCCTCCCATGAGGCATAAACTCCAGTCTTCTCTGCAGGCTCGGGCTCAGTAAGAATGTGCTTCTTACCTGTAGACTTCATCATACTCATGAACTGCATTGCCCACAGTTCATAGTTCGTATCATCCATCTTGACAATGGGCGCTGGACCACGAAATGCGCCCATAGATGGAATATCTGCCTTGCTTTCTGACATGTTGGAGACGGAAGACTGGAGCAACTGAGAGGATATAGTCTATGTCTACAATGACATAGATGGGATTAGTTGTGTGTGTAGACGTCAAGCAACTAACCCCATGTATATCAAGATCTGTGCCCTAGGGTTTTGGGGCTTAGGGCACGCAGGCACGTGCGAGTCGCACGTGCACACGCAACGGGATGCGCACAATCAGGCTGGATGCACTGTTGCTGGAGACACGCGCTTGCTGGAGGCGCTACAGATGCGCGATGCGCGCTGTTGCTGCTAGGCGCTGGATGCGCCGCACTGGTTGCTGGTGCGCGCTGGATGCGCTAGAGGCGCTGCAGTGGTGCGCACAGGCGCTAGAGGCGCTGGATGCGCTAGAGGCGCACAGGCGCAGGCGCTGGATGCGCTAGAAGCGCACAGGCGCACACAAACGGCGCGCGCGAGATGCGCGTTAGACGCGCGCGAGATGCGCGTGAGATGCGCGCGAGATGCGCTATGCGCAGATGCACCCCAGATGATCGGAGAAGTCGTCGATCGGATCGACGAAGGGGCGGCGCCGAGAAGGGAGAAGGGAGAGAGAGAAGAGGCCGGCGGGTGGGGCGGGTTAGGGTTAGGTTTTCGAGAACTCCGGTCTAGGACCGTCGCTCTGATACCATGTTGGGAAACGTGAATGAGTTATCTATTCCATAGCCCTAGGCTCTCTTATATAGGAGAGTAGCCTATGGGTAAATTACATAAAGAGAATAACAAGAAAATAAAATAGCAAAGAGACACAATAACTCAATATGCGTCAACAGCTTCAGGAGTTTAAGGAGGAGCAATTGCAGCTCTTCCTTGCTTGGAGAGCCCACCTACTGCTAATAGTAGCAGAAATTCCAGCAAGTTGTTGGCAGCGAAAGAGGGGAAAAATTTTGGATTTCTCTTGTGGAGTTTCTTGTGAATTTGGAAAAGAAGGAAATAAAGAAGAGAGGGGAGGGGGTAAGATTGTACCTTTAGATCTCAAATTTGGAAATCAAAATCAACATGCAGTGACTTCAAAAGCAAGGAGCAGCAGCTGAAAGGTCTTCCAACAACAACTAAAAGGTCTCTTGGAAGAGGAAACTTGTAGCCTCTCCTCTTGAGGCAGTAATAACACCAGGTACTACTTGGACAGCAACAGCTTGGCTGCTGGGAGCAACTCCAGGGGAGGAGGAGGGGCTCCAGCAGGGCCCAAGTGGCACAAGGATAGCAGCTAGAAGCTGCTGGAGCTGCAGACACACCTCCAGCTGCTTGGACAGCAGCTGAACTGGAAGGAGAATGGCTGGGAGAGGCCCCTTCGGTGGTATTCTTTAGGGGAGAATTGGGAGAATTAAAGAGGGTTTGGGGTTATATTTATAAGGGAGTAAGGGCTTTAGGGGTTTGACAAGTGCAAAAGCTTTTAAGCCAAATGGATAGAGGATGTGGAGCCATGTGTTTAGAGCAGTTGTTGTCCTGGACAGCAGCTGGATTTTTATTTTTTTATTCTTTTTTACTTTTCTCTCTCTTATTTAGCATACTAAAGTCACTCGCATTCGCACCTTGAGTCTCGGGTTCGAACGTAGTATAGCTTGTTTTGATCGTCTCTGAATAACGATCAAAATGAGTATAATATTCATATACTTCGGATTGAAAATGAATCTCCAAAATTTCCGAGATACGGTTTTCGTTTATGGCTAAATTTTGCAGTTATAAAATATCAAACAACCTCCAATCGACGAACGATCGATTCTATTGATTTTATTTCATCGAATCGGACATTTAGGTGGTTTCAGTTTATTTCGCGGTTTCCGAATTTGCATCGCGGCTTTTCGGACACGCATTACGATACGATCGACTTTTGATGGATTTCGCCCGAACGACTTTTGATTCACGATCAAATGATCGATTTATGTTATTTAACATTGATTATTAACTTTATTGAGTTATACGGACCCTAATCGGGTCGACTTCGGGTTTGTGCAGATCTGGATGTTACAAATATAAAAACCTTAAAGGCAGTCTCGTCCTCGAGACTCGAGTCAAGGTTACTTGTGTCTTGTTTGGATTCCATCTAGTCATAAAAACCTCAAAGGGTTTTGAACCCATAAAAACCTCAAACGGAAAACAAGCCAGGTTCTTTCAACATACATAATCAAATGGCTTGTTTTGACAATTACCTGAAAAGAACTGCAGTACCTTACCCGCATGTCTGCTTCGGTTATCCAATGCCGCTTCTTTGTCATCATGTCGGTGACATGCACTCTGACGAGGGAAATTTCTTTGCTGTGAAGCTTCTTTATAGTATTATCGAGTGTCTATACCAGTCTCTCCTTATATGTCAAGTCTGACTCGACGTCAAGGCTTTCGTAGATGATGATGATGTGTCGAGATCAAGTACGTAATTCCTTAGATTGGATATATGAAAGACATCATATGACATTGATGCATCAGAACTGCTCCTAAATCCTCACTTGAAGCATCAGTATATACTGCAAGTGTCTTAAGAAAGTGCAAGAATAGGTACATTTGTTAATCTTCCTTTCAATGTCCTTAAAGGCTTGCTTGCGTTAATTCATCCCAATGAAAGGAACTCTCATCTGTGTTAAAATGACTCGTGGAAAGCCACTGACGAAGCATCTATAATAACTATTTAGTTCAGGGAAGCTTTGAATTCGAGTAACTGTCTTGGGATGTTCCCAAGACATAACATCCTCAATGTTCGTAGGGTCAACTGGCATACCTGCTCCAGAAATGACATGCCCAAGGATGAGACTTGGGATAACCATAACTCACACTTGTTCAGCTTAGCATACAACTTATGCTCTTGAAGTGTGTCAAGGACTATCTTTAGATCATTGCATATTTCCTTTTATTTCAAGAATATATCAGAACATCATTGATGAACACAACTGCAAACTTGTCCAAGTATAGATGGAAAATCATGGTTATCATGTCCATGAATGCTGCATGTGTATTTGTGAGCCTAAATGGCATCACAACAAACTCATAATGTCCGTATCGAGTCCTGAATGATGTTTTTGAAATATTCGACTCTTGAATCCCTAGCCGATGGAAGTCAGAATGGAGATCGGTCTTTGAAAACATCGAAAATCCATGTAGCTGATCAAACAGATCATCAATGTGTGGCATAGGATATTGGTTCTTAACCGTTTTCTTGTTCAGTTATTGGTAATCAAAGCATAATCTTATCGATCCATCCTTTTCTTGACAAAAGAACGGGAGCACTTCAAGGTATAGTGCTTGGCTTCACAAAACCTAAATTAAGCAACTCATGCAACTACACCTGCAACTCTCTCAACTCAGCCGATGTCGTGTGATAAGGAGCCATCGAGATCGGATGTGTATCTGCTAATAATGTGATCTCGAACTCAATCTCTCTCAGACAGTAAACCTGACAAATCATTTGAAAACACATCAGGGTAATCTGACACTACCATGATGTTCTGAGCCATCGACTCTCCATCATATGTCTCTCAGACAATGCTAGATATAAATGGCATCTCTGATCAACAAGTCTTTGAGCTCTCAATACTAAGATATACTCCATTTTGAAGTCATGTACTATACCATCAACGGTAAACTCGGGTAAATCCGTAATCCTGAAGACAAGCGTCTTCCTGAAGCAATTAACCAGGGCATGATGAGCTGACATTCAATCCATACCCGGAGTTAGGTCAAACTTGTTGAACCGTAGTAGCAGACAGTCTGTTATCGTCTCATGTCCACCAATCAACATCGGTAACTTTCTGACTATCAGTCTAATGAAAAACAACTGGGCACCAGGCCCATAAATGTGACAAGGACGATCTAAGGCATCTGCACCTCAACCTATTGAAGCTAGAAACTCAAAGTTCATTCATCGCTCCAAAATCAATTTAAAAGATAGAAAGGTCGGCACTAAACGCCATGGTTTCGTATACGAACCAATATTAATAATTGCAATAATTTATGTTTGCAGATATTTCTATTATGTTTTTTCTCTTCTTGGGATGCACTATGGAAATAAGTTGCAAATAGTGACATCTTTGGTTATGGAATTTGAATTTCATATTTCCCTTTCGGACTCACGACAAGCCGAAGAACTGCCGCTATCCAAGAATTAATGCAATCGGAACAATAATATTACGAATGTATGTAGCGAGGTATCACCGCTCTGATACCAAAACTGTGGGGCACGCTCCCTCTCGGATCCGGGATACCCGTTTACACATCATTTGTAATATCATGTTCGCTAGGGATCGCATTAGAGTACTGAAAATTAGGGAAAAAAATTTCGCATTTATGAATGGCATTCACAAATTAACCAATATACCACAAACTACAATATGTCTTAATTATATTGCATAAATTTGCATAGCAGTTAACATTTAATAAAAGAAATGAAATCCCAATTGTATCAGATGAGAAATAAAAGCATATATAATACCTTGAACAAAACTATAGCATGCGTACCTGACAATAGTAACTGTGGAAGCTGAGATTCAACTCTCCCAATACAACGGTGCAAGTATTTTGCATGCAATCCATGCAATAGGGAGAAAAGAACATCAACAAATGTTGAGTAAATCTTATTAATTAGAAGTAATAGGAAATTTTAGTGACTCCAAAAGAAAGCAAGTAAATTGAGCTTGACAATTAAAATTTAGAACTACTTGCAATGAAACAGATTTTCAAGTTTTTTGGTATGTAAAACCCCATTCTACTCATCCTACAATAATTACCCATATTAATCATTTTTTATACAAATATTATACGATCCATATTTAAGTCATTGTCTTTTTATTAATTATAATATATGTCTGATGGGTCTTGGGAATGTGAAAGATGTCTCTGATATAATCATTGTCTTTATTAAATGCTTATGATGAGTCAGGTGTTTTGATTCTTTTCTTGTTGAATTTCTCGAGCTTAGTGGATAGTCTCTGGTCTTGGTCTAGATAAGAGCTCACACTATGACTCTAAGGTAGTAAGGAAGCCTTAGGGTTGGGGTGCCTCCGTAGGCAGGCGGTGGAGTAAAATGCATCCTAACTAAGTTCCCAACACGTCCACTAGCTATTTTAAACAACTGTGGTAGTAGCTTGTAGTCTGATAAGGATGATTTTCACAAACTGCTCTTTTCTCTTCGTCAGGAATTATTGGTGGAACAGTAATTAGCTCAATGGAAACTAAGCTCAACTACAACCAACTCAAGTGTAACCAAGCTCCCATGTAACCAACTCAACCGTAACTCATCTCAACTTTAGCCAAACTCATTTGTGACTCAATCCAATCTCAAATGTAACTCTTCCAAATTCAACTGTAACTGATTCAGATGTAGCCATAGAGGATTCAGATGTATACATGGACGATTCGGATGTAGTATCGCCAAGTCTGTTGGCGAAAAGTAAACAAAACTCAAGCGGTGAGGTAGCCTACAAAAGGCTCCTCTGTCTCGCCCTCTAATTGGAAGTACGGTCCAATAGAGGGAAAGGTCTACTCCAAAACTATGCCCCAGAGACAGGTGAGAAAGACTCTCCGGAAAAGTCACTCTGAAAGAAAAATCGGCCCGACCGGTACGGGCAAACGAGTTCAAAAAAAACTAAAACCGAGGGCCCTCCAGCCTAGGTACCCTAAAGAACAAGGTTCAGCGGAATTGGTCTTTAAAAGAAAACCTGTGGATCCCAGAGAGGCGTAAAAACTGCGAGCGCTCCAAAAAATCGAGAAAAGACTGGGATCCTAGACCCGTACACTAAGCGGTTGCTGCCCTAACTGGGCTTCCTATCTCCCGCCCAGTTGAGGGTCACCACACCCTCGCACAATCAGGTGTAAAGGTCACCATAACTGGCACTCAATATTTATCAGTCATCACTGAATCGCCAACGGTGACTTGATTCAACATCCTTTCTTAATCCTTTCTCAATCACTATTGTGATTAACTTTACAACCTAGGCATCTTGTTGATAATCTTTTTGAATAGTGATCCAAAATTAGTGCTTCAACTTAGATGATTGATCACGAAGATTTTCAGTCCTTGATCATAGATTATCTCACAATTTGGCGGCATGCTTATTGATCTAGATTTTCTAAGTCACTTGTTTGAAAATATCCTAATGATCTAATTTTTTCAAATCATGAAATAAGAAGTTGTTCATTAGGTCTGTATTCAAATTTTTGATCAGTATTAGATTTTCAACTTTTCTTATTTAAATCAGGTGATTAAGATTTACTCTTTAGGTCTTGGATACTAATAGGCAGTTGACATCTCTCAAATGATCTACTTAAGCCAACTTCCTTCCACATAGGACACGATACAAATCTTACACTTCTCGAATTAAGGAAATGTGATAATTAGATATTATAAATTAATAAGGATCCAAAACTCTCTTTTCCATGTGATTGGCTATAAAGGATAATATAAGATGCGAAGAATTAAAGGAAGATAATCATGTTATGCATACAAGCTATCATAGTAGTTACATTTAAGCTTTGTACTTGTAATTTAACAGGTACAACATTGAGTATACCAATCCCCTAGGAATACAATGCTTGTAGCAACTTAAGATGGGGTGAAGTATGTAGTCCAGAAAAGCATTCTCAAGTGTAGCATAATAGGGGCAAGAGGAAACACACATAACGAATATAGGTTTTTAAAAAAATGTGCGTCGAACAGATCTTAGTCAGGTCTCAATCCTTCCTACAACATCATAGAACTCAAGTTCCTTTATGCTAGGAAACTAATTACATCGACCCATAATTAATTTTAAAAAAATAAAAAAAAACCACTCAAGTAATCATCTATTATGGAGAAGATAACTGTAGACTTTGACTTTTGGTATGACTAGTCGAGTGTGGCATCAATGTTCTTTAGTCGTGGATTTAGTGATGAATGCATGTACAATAGTGGTCATTTCCACTCTACCTCCTTTTCCTTGTCAATGATGATGTTTGTTGATCCCACACACAAAAAAATTATCTTATCCTCAAACTACTCTGCTACACCTTTCAATTCATCAAAATTGGCACCTCCACTTTAGTAAGATTCCTCTACTAATTTCTATAACTCCAAACCTCCATTCCACCTAATATAATACTGGAAAGTTTCTGGAAAATTTTGAATGAGAAGCTTAGAAACATTTACTTCATTTTTTTAAACAAATCAAGACTACATAAATATAACTAATCTTCACAAATAATATATGTCTAATATGTTAAAGATGAAATCAGGATTGTTTAATTGATAATCTAACCCAAGCAAAACTTCATCTTTATCATCTAATTTCAGGGATAAACTATAGGTTTTAAATTTGTTTTTAACATGCATGGAAGGCAGCAAGAGGAGGAAAAAGATTGTACCTCTTGAAATCTCTCAATTTTTGTAGATTTAATTGCATGCAGCAGCAGCCGTAAATGATTTGTTTGTTCTTGGAGAGATGCTGGAAATAGCCCCTGCAGCTTCAGTAGTTTAAGGAGGAGCAATTGCAGCTCTTCCTTGCTTGGACAGACCACCTACTGCTAATAGTAGCAGAAATTCCAGCAAGTTGTTGGCAGTGAAAGAGGGGGAAATTTTGGATTTCTCTTGTGGTGTTTCTTGTGAATTTGGAAAAGAAGGAAATAAAGAAGAGAGGGGAGGGGGAAAGATTGTACCTTTAGATCTCAAATTTTGGAAATCAAAATCAACATGCAGTGACTTCAAAAGCAATGAGCAGCAGCTGAAAGGTCTTCCAACGACAACTAAAAGGTCTCTTGGAAGAGGAAACTTGCAGCCTCTCCTCTTGAGGCAGTAACATCACCATGTACTACTTGGACAGCAGCAGTTTGGCTGCTGGGAGCAGCTCCAGAGGAGGAGGGGCTCTAGCAGGGCCCAAATGGCACAAGGACAGCAGCTAGAAGCTGCTGGAGCTGCAGACACACCTCCAGCCTGGAAGGAGAATGGCTAGGAGAGGCCCCTTCGGTGGTATTCTTTAAGGGAGAATTGGGAGAATTAAAGACGGATTGGGGTTATATTTATAAGGGAGTAAGGGCTATAGGGATTTGACAAGTGTAAAAGCTTTTAAGGCCAAATGGATAGAGGATTTGGGGCCATGTGTTGAGAGCAACTGTTGTCCTGGACAGCAGCTGGATTTTTATTTTTTTATTCTTTTTTACTTTTCTCTCTTATTTAGCATACTAATGTCACTCGCATTCGCACCTTGAGTCTCGGATTCGGACGTATTATAGCTTGTTTTGATCGTCTCTGAATGACGCTCAAAATGAGTATAATATTCATATACTTCGGATTGAAGATGAATCTCCGAAATTTCCGAGATATGGTTTTGTTTTGTGGCTAAATTTTACGGTTTTAAAATATCAAACGACCTCCGATCGACGTGTTGATTTTATTTCATCGAATCGGGCATTTAGGTAGTTCGGTTTATTTCACGGTTTCCGAATTTGCATCGCGGCTTTTTCGGACACGCATTACGATGCGATCGATTTTTTATCTATTTCGCCCGAACGACTTTTGATTCACGATCAGTTGATCGATTTATGTTATTTAACATTGATTATTAATTTTATTGAGTTATACGGACCCTAATCAGGTCGAGTTCGGATTTGTGCAGATATGGATGTTACAATTGACTTGTCTCAATTTCCACTTGTATTATTTTTTGGGCATGGTGTATGTGTTTTCAGACATTTGCTCGTGTTATGTAACCAAACATTTTGTTCTTAATTTGCTTCATTTTTTCTTCTCTTGCTATTATTTTTTAAAGTGGGAAAAGGCATTGTTGTTGTTAAAAATATTAAAATTGCTAAATACATAAATATAAATGAGAGTATATGTATTTCAATTTGATTTATATATTTAAAATAATTAAAAAAATCAAAACTGACTAATGCCCGACTAAATCTGATTGCTCTCCCAACTGTCGATTAATCCTTAATCAGTGACCCTGTCGATCGAGTACCGATTGTCGACTTCTGCAAGCTTGCATCTGAGTCGATGGACGAGGTCCATCTTCCACCTCCTCCTAGTCATGCCCCCTCTGCTCTAATGCCTTTCACATCATCCAGACCCAAGTAAATTCTGATAACTTGGTTTCTACTAATGGCGTTGGTGATTTGGATGATTAGCAAGAAACTTTACATGTTGAGAAGGAAATACCCCAGGAGGATATTATACAAGATTATTATTTGGGGTAGCATATTGCTCTACGCAAGAGGAACCACAAATGTGCCAAATACCCTCTTGATGGATATGTCTCACTGGGACGATTGTTAGATGAATACAGGAGGTTTGTTGCAGGATTGTCAACAATTGGCATTCCACACATGTACCAGAATACATTGAAATAGAGCCTCTGGCGCTTCGCCATAGAAAAGGAGATGGCATAGTTACAATCTCGTGGTAAGTGGACTCTAGTTCTTACTCCATAATGTGCTTCTATATCAGCAAAATGGGTCTTTACAGTGAATCACAGGGTCGATGGCACTGTCGAACTATACAAGGCATGTCTGGTAGCTAGAGGATTTGAGCACATGCATATGGCATTGATTATCTGGACACTTTTTTCTCCAGTGACTAGTATTCCACGATATGGATCTTCCTATCAGTTGTTGCGGCATGTGATTGGTCATTCTTACAGCCAAGGTTGCAAAAATTTGTAGTCGGTACTCGGTCGACAGGGTCACTGACCAAGGATTAATCGACGGTCGGGTGACTAATTGGATTTAGACGGCTATTAGTCGGTATTGAATTTTTTTAATTATTTTAAATATATAGATCATTTTTTACATTAATTCTAATATATTTACATATATTTATACATTTTTTATATTATCATAATGAAATAAAGAAGTAACAGACTTTAAATATAACATTAAGCATATTAGAATAAGTTTGCTTTTAAAAACAAAAAACTAAAAAAATAACAAAAGCCTATGAAAAAAGGTTGACCGATTAGGATTAACCGACTAATGACTGACTAGGCCTAATCGAGTCGGTTACACCCCTGACTCGACTAGTCAGCCTAATCGGGTGACTTTTACAACAGTGCTTACAGTTTGATGTTAAAATGCATTTTTGTATAGTACAGGAATAGGTGTACATGCAGCAGCCACATGCGTTTGCGGCTGAGGAGAGTCCCACAGGGTATATAGATTTCATAAGGCTATTTATGGCTTTAAGCAGAGTACCGAGCTTGGTAGTAAAAGCTCTTAAATCTAATAGAGCAGAAGAGTTATATGCGATCACTGCAGACCAATCCCTCTTCGTTCAGAATACTCAATGAGGTATCATTGTAGTTTTGATTTTTGTTGATGGTATTATTGTCATTGGAGATGACACTCGGGGCATCAGTGCGACCAAGAGCTTTCTGGGACAACAGTTTGTCACCAAGGATTTGAGTGAGTCATAGTACTTTTTGGGTCTTGAATTCACCAGGAATCAACAAGGTCTTGTTATGACCCAAAAGACATGTTATAGACCTTTCAGAGGCAGGAATGACAGACTCACATACCGGCCTCCACTCCTATGGATCCAAGCATGAAGTTACATGATGAGGCCACTGAAAAGGTAGATAAATGAAGATACCGGGAGTTGGTAGGAAAGATTCTTTATGTTACAATCACCAAGCCGGATATATTATTTACCATGAGCAAGGTTAGTTAATTTATGGAGCAACCACGGTAGATGCACATGCATATAGTGTATATAATCCAGAGATTCTGAAGTCTTCTGGTATGGGTTTATTATTTGGAAAAGAGACTTCCCTTGTTGTCACAACTTGTGCATATGCAAATTATGCTAGATCTCACAAAGACAGAAAGCCTACTTCAGGCTTCGTCGTATTTATAGAAAGTCCATTAGTTTCATGAAAGAGCAAGAAACAGATAATGATCATGAGATCTAGTGTTGAGTTCAAAGTAGAGCTACGACACAAGGCAACGCTGAGATGATGTGGGTAAGATCAGTCATGAGTGATCTTGGCGTTGATGTACTTCTTCCTATGCAGCTACAGTGCGATAGTCAGGCAGTTCTCTATATTGGCAACAATCCAGCCTTCCATGAAAGGACTAAACATATCAAGGTAGACTGTCACCATACACATGATACGATACAGAAAGGTTTCATTCTCGACCCATGTTAGCTCAAGGGATCAGACGGCTAACGTATTCACCAAAGCCCTAGTCAGGGGGCCATTCCAAAGATGTTCCAAGCTGAGCATGATAGATATCTATGCTCCATCTTGAGGGGGGAGTGTTGAGAGATTTATGTTATTCTTTTCTGATTATTTATTTTTATGTTTGTACCGTGTAATTTGCCAATTACTACTATTTCCTGGCTCTATATAAGGGGACCCTAGGACACTCTTGATGAATGAGAAAACTCTTCTTTTCCACAGCATTCAACTTGTTCTTTTGGATTTGGCTTTGCCACCCTTGTTAAACCATGTGATTTAGCAACTAAGCTGCTTCTCTTTTGTATTTCAATCTCAATAAATATGCTCCTTTATTTGTCATGCTTGGTATGAAGCTGTCGTGAAAGTAAAAGTAATATGTGTACTCACAAAATTTGTTATCGAAACAGTAATAAAATGAAAATGCATAAATTTTGCAGCCACATTTTTTAGTCAAAAATTCTAGGCATTTTCACTTGAAACCTTTTTTAATACAGCTAACTAAGTTCACTTCCATGAAACTTTCAGACTCAAATCAAGATGATGAGTGATAGGTGTGCATAAATATATACCTTTTAACTATAATTTCATGACATATAATATCCCAAAAATCAAAGGGGAAGATGAATAACATAGTGGCCCAGTACGACAAGCTCATTTTATGTAATGCACCAAATCCCAAAAGGGATAACTCGGTATTCAAAGGCATTCATTTACCATGTGCAGAGCGTTTTCATATCAGAAATGTTATTCATTTTGCAAAGATTCTCCTCGAGTCTGGATTCTTGTACTGAATCTTTTATAATTAACTAATTTGATTGGGCAGACACCTATGTTTCCTCCTTTTTGCCTCAAAAAAAATAATTTGTACACAAGTTTTCACGTTATTGTCTGGCAATGATCATTATTAAAGTTGAAGATTGCCAGCCCTTAACTATGAAATTCATCTTCTTTTTTTAATAATATGGAAGTTCAATTAAGCAGTAAATTCTTTAGGAGAGAATTTCACCAAGATTTTAAGTCTATCTGTTTGTCAGCATGGACTGCATGAGAAATAGACGCAGACAAAAATATTCACTCTATCATACCAACAATATAACGTTATCCAAAATGCTAGCAGAACAAATGGGAGGATACATACAAACCTCAATTCATTCGCCTTCAATGGATCCCAAAACTCTAATGCGACACGTCCATCTATGGATCCCGTGGCATAACCTATAATGTGCA
The DNA here is from genome assembly GCA_037367405.1 of Ottelia alismoides. Classification (NCBI taxonomy): domain Eukaryota; kingdom Viridiplantae; phylum Streptophyta; class Magnoliopsida; order Alismatales; family Hydrocharitaceae; genus Ottelia; species Ottelia alismoides. The sequence goes on along the minus strand of JAZKJV010001928.1, from coordinate 170,611 downwards.
AGCAATGCTCAGATATGGCCAAAAATATTTCTTGAAATATTGCAAGAAAGGAATATAACTCAGCCATGGGCGGTCCCAAGCCCAGATAAATTGAGGAGGGTTGCATGAGGAACGCATGAGGAAATATAACTCAAAATTTGCAAGGGTTCTTGCATGAGGAACGCATGCGAGTAAATAAGCTAGTTCAGCTGCATCGCTACACGAATACAGTCCAAAATTTGCAAGGGTTCTCGCATGATGGACATATGCAAGTAAAGAAGTTAGTCTAAAAGAGGTTGCAAAGGAAGTTATGGAAAGGGAGTTAGGATATTGGCACTTTGACTAGCAAATCGATGGAGATTGTAGATATGATGGAAAGAAGATCCAGATACTATGTCCCCAAGAGATAAAATGAGTCGGAGAGAAAGCAAGATTGAGAAGATAAGCTTTAAAGTTTGGTATTCAAGTAAAAATAAGGGCAGAAATGGTGTTGGAGTGGTTATTCATAAGGATTTGAAGGATTGTGGATTGATCTGCAAAGGTTCGAGGATCGGATTATTTTGCTAAAATTGGTGATCGAAGAAGAAATTTCGGATATCATCTTAGTTTATGCACCACAAATTGGTTTAGATGAAAGGATTAAACAAACTTTTTAGGAGATTAGGATAAGACTATGCAAGGAATCCATAAAGAGAGATGATTTGCCTATGTGGAGATCCTAATGGACATGTGGGAAAGGATGCTTCAAGATATACTAGTGTTCATGGAGGTCATAGCTTCGGGGATAAAATGAAGAGGGAAAAGTCATTTTGGGCTTTGTAACGGCTTATAATCTTTTCATAGAAAACACTCTGTTCAAGAAGAGGGAGGAGCATTTAATTACTTATAAGAGTTTCCTGACTAAAACACAGATAGATTACTTTGCGTTGAAGAGAAGATATCGGTTGTGTTGTAAAAACTGCAAAGTAATCCTAGGAGAGAGTTTGACAACCCAACATCACTTGTTAGTCATAGATGTGTAAATAAAAGGGTTGGTAAAGAAAATGAGGGTTTTCAAGACCACTAAAAATAGATGGTGGAATCTTCCATTGAAGCAATCAAGCTTTAAGGAGAAGGTTTTAGAAGACTTATCTTGAGATTATAACGGAAGTGCAAACGAGATGTGGGAGGCGGCGACATTTTGTATACAAAGGGTAGCCAAAGAGATGCTAGGAGAGTTAAAGGGAGGAGCTCAATGCCAAAAGAAAGCTTGGTGGAGTGGAGGATGCAAAGAAGCTCAAAATTAAAAGAGTGTGCTTTAAAGCTATATCTAAGGATAGAACAGAAGAAATTGTCACAAACTACAAAATTGCAAAGAAGGAAGAAAAGAATGCTATAAGAGAAGCTAAGTCAAAAGCATACGAAGTTTTGTACAAAATCTCGATTCTAAGGAGGGCCAGAAGGATATATTCAGGTTGGCCAAAGCAAGAGAAAAAACGATCAAAGACCTTTCTCAAGTGAGATGCATTAAGGATGAGGAAGGTCATGTGCTTGTTATTCAGAAGAATATAAAGACTTGATGGAAGTAGTATATCCATAAACTTTTCATTGAATAATGAAATAAAGAGATCACTTTGAGAGATCTAGCTAGTAGTGAAAGTTACTTGAATCGTGTAATCTATAGATGAATACAAAGGAAGGAAGTAGAAGAAAATTTGAAGGTTATGAGACATGTGAAAGGTGTAGGATCTGATGACATTCCTACGAAAGTATGGAGAGTTTTCAATGAACATGGTTTGACTTGGCTTACAAATTTATTCAATATTATTTGGCAAAGCAAGAAAATGCCTGAAGATCGGAGGAGAAGCATTATGGTTCCTCTTTATAAGAACAAAGGAGATATTCAAAATTGTTCAAATTGCAGAGTTATCAAGATGATGTCATACTATGAAAATTTGGGAGTGTGTGATCGAAAGAAGATAGAGGCAAGTTTCCAAAGTAAAAGAAAATCAATTTGGATTCATGTCAGGTCGCTTAACTATAGAAGTCATCCACTTGCTGAGGAGAACGATGGAGATTTATAGAGCTAAAGGAAGAACCTCCATATGTTTTTATTGATTTGGAGAAGGCTCATGATTATGTCTCATGGGAGATATTATGGAGAGTTTTAGGGAAGAGACAAGTAATTATCCTATACATTAACCTCATAAAGGATATATATGATAGGACTTCATCTTGTGTAAGAATCCAGTCTAGAAAAATCAATTATTTTTACATCAACATTGGTTTGTATCAAGGTTCATCTTTGAGTCCATTCATTTTTACTTTGATTATGAATGAAATGACATACCTTGGTGTATGTTATATTGTGTTGATTGATGAGACTAGAGATAGACTAAATGAGACGCTTGAGGTCTGGAGACATGCATTGGAGACTAAAGGATTTCGTATAAGTAGGGCTAAGACTGAATATATAAAGTGTACTTTTGATGGAAGCAATGGTGAAGGAATCGAGGTGAAGATTGATGATAACATTCATAAGAGATATTCTTTTGAATACTTGAGATCTATTTTGCAATATGATGGAGAAATTGATGGAGATGCTACTAATAGAATAAATGCAAGTTGACTAAAGTGGAGAGGAGCATCTACTTTTCTTTGTGATAAGAAAATTCCTTTGAAAATCAAAGGAAAGTTTTACGAAGCAGTCGTGAGACCTCTTATACTCTATGGATCTGATTATTGGCATGTGAACCATAGACATGTGCAGAGAATGACAATAGCAGAAATGCAAATGCTGAGATGGATGTGTGGACACATAAGTAAAGATCAGATTCGGAATGATGCCATCAGAAGGAAAGTTGGTGTAGCTCCAATCGAGGATAAAATGTGAGAAAATCGTTTAAAGAGGTTTAACTATTTGCAAAGGAGGTCGGTTGATGCACCAGTTAGGAGATACGAGTTTTTGGGTGTTGAGTCTGCTAAAAGAGGGCGAGGAAGGCCCAAGAAATGTTGGAATGAGACTATACGAAGAGATCTTAGGTTTTTGGATCTAAGTCTGAGATTGACCCAAGAGAGATCTGAATGGAGGCAAAGAATCTATGTAGTTGACCCTACTCAATGTGGGAAAAGGATTTGTTGTTGTTGATCAAGAAAGGAATATGTGTGGGAAAAGGCTTTCTTGTCATTGTTGTATTATTGCAAGAAAGAAATATGACAAAAATATAATAGTAGAAAATAAGGAATTAATGGAAAAAACACAAAAAAGATATTAGATCTTATTCAGGATGATGTCCTATTATAGTGATAACAGAAGTAGGCATTGTGCTAACAGATGACGCTTGATGAAGCACTAAATCAGAAATATATGCAATATTTTTCAGTATCCAATAGCTACTCAACACATTTTTAAATTCAAACAAAATACATTAATATAACATTAGTCAATTCCAAAGACGTATTAAGAGTGTACAGATTGAGAAGACACCCCATAGGTTTACTATTGTATATTCCTCGACATGTTTTAATCTTAAACGGATGTTGAAAAATCGCAACAATAATAATTATATTTCTTTCAAAAACAATGATAGTAGTTGTCAATAGTTTCCCTCTGCAAGGCATTAGCATATTATGGTCGACACTCGACATCTTTAAACATCAAAAGATCTTGTCAATGCAGAAATAGCTCGTCAAAAGCAAAAGATCATCTTTGTTAAGAGTTGCCTGGCTCTTCAGATGAACTTAAGGTGCCCTTAAACTGAAGTTTTGGCATATACTGAACCACGTCTAGTTCAATGGCTTTAAGAACAATATATTCAAACTCAAATCCATCTATAACGTTTAAAAAAAATAGACCGTTACTTTGAAATATTTTTCCAAATATACTAATATAGTATGCCTAAAAAAAGAATGTGACATTTTAGCTGGACAAACAATCAGATAAACTTGGAGCATATATACCTTGGGAATTAGAGAAACATCTGATGCAACTAATTTGATATTCAAGGGAGGACTCTCTAAATTGAACTGGTTTTGTTAAGTTCCTCAAGTCGTATATGTGCACAGACCTCCCAGTGGCAATTAAGAGATGAAGCCCACAGAGCGACAATGACTCGATGTCTGAATACGTTGTTATTGAATCTCCAGAGCTGCACTCTGCCGGCCTACGACGATCATGAAAAAAAACCTTCTTGTCCAGACCAGAAGATATCAACAGCCCTGAAAATATATTGTTGGTGATGCATTAAGCAATAAACAAAAACATCTTCACTAACTTAAGCGTTGACTGCTGGATTGTTTCATATGGACATCTAATTACTTTCTACCTACATTGTAATACAGCAAGCAACAAAGCTAAACCGGTAATACTTATTCATCACCTGGTATAAAAGAAAAAATATTCAAGGTTTCAAGTGTTGATGTCGATGATGTTTCACCATGTCAAAAAAGGGCACACCATGATTATAGTCATTAATTATAAAATCAAGATCTTACACTATTCCAATGGCACCGCCAACGAATTTCATCACATGGTGAGCCAATCAATGTTGGTAAAATAAAGTTTATCCAACTTCCTTTGGACATTAATCTTTTTCGAGACACCAAACCATTTCAATGAAATTATTTAGACATTGATGTTCTGTCTGTTTTTAGTAATTTTTCCCCTTTTTTTGAGTCAGAAAATGGAGAAACACGCTATGATGTCTACCCCAAATATATTAAAAACTAAAGAAAAGTTACAAGAAAGCTTACAAAAGCCACGACTCGAGCAGAGTCTTAGAATGAAAATTACATTCTCACGGTAAGAACGTTATAAAGAAAAAATGCACCAATTCTGGCTTAGCCAAATTGCCCAGATGACAGAGACCGGCCGCAGGAGTTCCTGTCTAGAACGTTGTTTAGCCTCAAACAAGGAGTTCCAAAAAAGGTCCAGATTTTGTACATTTAGCCAGTTCGAGTCAAACTCTATCCAAATTGTTGACGTCCTCACGCAGTGAAAAAAAGGTGATCCAATGTCTCAATATGAGCTTCACAAAGTGGACATCTGTTAGAGACATCTGTAAAGAGTCTAATACATCTATCCCTCGTCATAATACTGCATAGCAACCACATAAAGAAACCAATGTTGTTCAGCAGTTTTGATTCCCATATAAAGTTGCAGTCCCGAACGAAAAAGTATGTCCTCAGCAGCGGTTGTCTGGAAATAGCTCTGTAGGCTCGATTAACTAAGAATGTATTATATTTTCCTCATACAGTGATCTCGCTTGTCAGCCGGTCAATCTAACAGCACGAGGGTTTCTAGAAGTAGAAGGAACTCTTCTAGTCATTGATCAGAGAAATATGTCACAAACGATAGCATCCAATTGCTGTCAAGCCAACAGTCCAGTATCTGTGCATCATAGTTAGCAGCCAAGGCAAGGCGGGGGAATTTGACAGAGATTGGATCTTCTCCCGACCAATTGTCGATCCAGAATGCAAAAAAATCTACCATCTCCAAGCACAGGACGAAAGAACTCTTGAAAACGAGGCATCATCGAGTTTATTTCCTTCGAGAAGGTCGAAGGGTGAAAGAGCAGGTACTGCGGCAAAACATCACCGACCCCAATGTTGTATATCCTGCGATTGAGACGGCAACACAAGTCATCATATCTGCCCAAATCATGCTAACATACTTAAGGAGAAGTGCATCGTTCATGGATTTCAAGCGAGAAATACCAAGGCCACCATCCACCTTTGGCGGAGTAACAGTCTCCCGATTAACCAGATGTATACCAGAACCAACTTGTCATGTTTTGCCCCAAAGGAATCTCCGCATGATCATCTTCACCTGGCGTTTAATGCCAACAAGTAGAAGATGAGATGACAAGAAGAAAACAGAAATAGCTGAGAGGACCGCATGTACAAGCACCAAGCTCCTGCCATACGAAAGAAGAGCCATCTTCCAACAAGTTTTTTCTCCATTTTCTCAATGATAGGCAACCAAACAAATACCTTTAATCTTCTAGCTAACAAGGGAAGATTGTGGAGAGGAAATAATGAGTTGCTTATTCATGATGCCCTAGGGTTCTCTATAGAAGAGAAACCCACTGTGCAAATTATCTAAGTAGACGAAAAGAAAAGAGAATACATAAAAGAGACAAAAGATAACTAATATCTCAACACTCCCCTCAAATATGACTGTAGATATCAATAATACTCAGTTTGGCACATCTTTGGATAGCCCTCTGGATAAGGCATTGGTAAATGTTGGGATAAAATTCATTCATATGATAAAAGAGATCCCAAGGCTCTCTTATATAGGAGAACAGTCATGGGTTAATTACATAAGAGATACCGAAAGAAAACCAAGGCCTCAAATGTCGGATTTCGGTTTCGTTTCGATAACCCCGGAAAAGGAATTCGGTGGAATTTCGGTGAAATGGCCGGAAATTCTGGAAATGACTTGAAATCTCAATATTTTTATGAAATTAAGATTTCTGATGTTGGTCAATCATTAAATGAGATAGAAATACACATTTTTAATATAATAATAAGTTGTTTTCATGATGAAGGCCTTAAATATCGGTTTCGATCACCATTTCGGAGACTGGATGGAATTTCGGTGAAATGGCTGGAAATTCTGGAAATGACTTGAAATCTCAATTTTTTATAAAATTAAGATTTCTGATGTTGGTCAAGCATTAATTGAGATAGAAATACAAGTTTTTACTATAATAATAAGATGTTTTTATGATCAAGGCCTGAAATATCGATTTTGGTCACCATATCGGTGATTGGCTGGAATCAAATTTTGGTACATATGATAATATTAATTTTGAGTTTTGACATTGAAATTTTCCTTCAAGCCCAGAAAGAAGTAAAGAAAAGCAATGATTATATATGCATAGATGCCTTTCAAATTGAAATATCATATATTCATATTATTATTATACAAGTCCACAACCACAAAATCACGTAACATGACACATGAAATTCCAATCACATAATGTGCATAGACAGATGCACTATGTTACTACTACTTTTAGTAGTCTAGTACCACATTTATTTATCTGGGAGAGTAGGAATGACATTTAATCATCCAAACCAAGAATTCCTAGGTGGATCCATGTATCTTGTATGATCCCTTCCTCCATAACGTGACCTGATGGTGTCCCTATATTCCACGTAATCCTCCCATGTCATATAGGAGTACATGGTTTTGTAATCCATTAAATACTCCATGTATTCATGCTCAGTCACGTGTGCAAGGAAGCCAATCCTAGGATACTTGTCACCCGAAGAGGCAGAAGCCGCAGAATCACGCGGAGGTCGACGCGAGGAGGATGCAACGTGAGAACCTCGAGATGAAGAAGATGGAGCAGGAGCCGCAGGAGGAGAAGCCATCTGAAGGGGTTGAGATGGAGGTACTGCAGGGTAATAATCTGGAAATATACCATATCCTGATCCAGCGCCAATCTGGGATTGGGAAGAGGTATTGGTATATTGTTGTTGATTTCCCGGAAATACCCCATAAGTACCACTGCTATAGCCATATGGCCCATATCCGGGAGGGAAAACATCATATGCATCATTTTGTTGCCCTTGAGATCCATATCCACTGAAGGGGCTTGAAGTTGTCTCGCCAGCAAATATTGAATCTCCAACATCCATACTCAATGATCCCACCGAAGATATGAGATCTTCCTCAATGGTGTCATCTTGGACTTGTCCCCGAGGGTGCGAGTACGAGGGGTATGGACAGTAATCCATTTGCTCTGCAGATGACTCTCGATTAGGACTTGCAATATATTGACCATGTATATTTGTACGGTAGCCCGTGTATTCTTGTACAGGTCCTGCAGAAAGTCCAGCATGTATTCCTTCAAATCCAGATCCAGTAGCACCTCCACCAGATGTCGCCCCTTCATCTTCTGCTGGAACAACACCTCCACTACCTCCTGATTTGGATTTTGATTTAGACCTGGAGGAGGAGTCATCAGAATCACTTTCCAACCCTCCAGCTGGGTCTGGATGTCTCCCTGATCTAGCCATATAATCCTCGACATTTGCCTCCATTTGCGAGGCAATCTGTGTATTTGGTCTCCCTCCTCTCTCGTCGAGTACGGGAGCGCCATTATCATCCATCCACTTCTGTAAGACGTCTTCCTCATCGTCATCGTCATCTTTAATCTTGAATATATATGCAAGGTCGATGGGATCTATGTATTCCTGCTTGTCGTGTCCTTCCCTTGCATGCTTCATTTTCAACCTGAGGTTGTAGTGGATATAGACAAGGTCATGTAGCTTTTGTACTCCTAAGGAATTTCGCCTTTTGGAGTGGATGAGGTTGAAGGTGCTCCAATTTCTCTCGCATCCTCCAGCGGACGCAGTCTGCGACAATACCTTCACAGCAACTTGTCGCAAATTAGGTGCATCTAATCCATACAAGATCCACCATTCACCTACAAGCCAAGGTACAAGTTATTTTAGTCATGCTATATAAGTAATATTACTACTTGATACTTCAAGATCATACATTAATACACACCTGGAAGAGTATTATTACGACCGTTGATCGCGACCATTCTTCCAAAAGAACCCAAGGACTCCCTAAAGTATTTTATCTACAAGGTAGAAAATACCAGTTTCAATAATAAATTTAAGAAGAGAAGACATCATATATTAGGAAGATATGATATTGTATACCTCATTCATGCAATGAGTTTGGACGTCTCTTGACTTCACTAATTTCTCCACTACAACTTGAAGGGCTGATAGGAGCTCGGGACGAGTGCCAAGGTTGTGCTTGTAGTGGTATTTTGGATTAAGATAGTACGCTGAAAACAAACAAAAAAAAGTACTTAAGGGTGACTGAATAAAGCTAAAATATTAACTTAAAGAGCGTAATATACAAAATGCATACTGGCTTGGTGAAGAGGATGTGACAACATTTTCGACCAACGTTCGTCGATGATGCCCAACCACACCTTATAACCTTTTCCAACATTTTCTTTCACTTTTTCCTTCATCACCCGCGTGGCTTCGTATATCACACCCATGGTTGGTTTCTTGTCACCATCCACTATTCTCAAGACTGACACAACCGGCTCCATAATTTTTATCGCCCTGGCAATGTCGTCCCAAAAATTGACGTTGTTGATCAAGGTTTCTGCCCTTCTTCCTTGATCGGTGCGAACCTCGAGAATCTCGAACCATTCCCCTGAACAACACATTTGCTTTAAACCAACCTTATGTTGTTGCATGCTTTGCAACGCTATAAAGTTGGTTGCAAATCTTGTAATTCCAGGCCTGACGATGTCACCACCACACATCCTTCGCATCAATGTTAGGACTTTTGAATGGTTATAGATGAATGTCGTGATTGATCGTGCATTATCAACAACATTCATGAGGGTTTTCCTCTTTCCAAAATCTTTAAGGATCAGGTCTATGCAATGTGCAGCACAAGGTGTCCAGAAGATGCCATACCTGTTGGAAGACATGATCATCTCACCAGTTTTCTTGAAATTACTCCCATTGTCGGTCACAATTTGAAGAATGTTCTCTTGACCGACCTCTTCTATGACATCTTTCAAGAGTTTCAGTATGTACTTGTGACTCTTGACATGCTCAGATGCATCTACAGACCTTACAAATACCGTTTTTCCGTCACAATATACGAGAAAGTTGATGATTTGCTTTCTTGTATAGCTTGTCCAACCATCACACATGAGGGTCACGCCGTACTCCAGCCACTTCTTCTTCAATTCGGCAATGTACTCCCCAATCTCCTCTTTCTCCATGAGAAGATACTTGTTCATTATCTCGTACGGAGTAGGAGCTGTCACGCCTCCTCCTGCTGCAGCAATCTCATCAATTGCGTGCTGCAAGAAGGGTCCCTTTGCCACATTTGCCGGAATACCCTCTCCAACAAACAACTTTGTAACAGCCCTTCCTACCCACTCCCTCATATTACCGAACATGCCCTTTAATGTCTTTTGCTTTGGATCTTTGCTCGGAACATAGTGACCGGAACTGCTCCTTCTCAGAAATGCTTCTATGCCCTTTTGTTTCTTCTTTGGTGGCACCATAGCTGCACCACTTCCACTTCCACTGTCGCTTCCCGATCCAATATTTATCGGGAACCTTGAACTGCCACCGACACGTCCAAGGCCACCACGACCACCGAGTTCCCGCCTCTCATGCTCGCTCCTCATAGAGTCGCATAATGCTGCCTTATATGCCTTTCTCTCAGCCTCCGTTTGAATATCTTGTAAGTATTGGATATCATCATCATCTGAATCAGACAAGACATTGAACTCTCTATGGAACATGAATTCATTAAACTCCTCATCTCTTCGCCCCTTTTCTTTCTTCTTCTCATTCTTCCCTTCCAAGTGAGCCTTCACTTCAGCTCTGATCTCCTTTGGACATGTAGGGCATTTAGCCACATTCACGTAGCCACCAACGAGATGTTGTTTCAGTCTTGTGATTCCTCCTCCTCCAATTATCTTCCCACAAAATTTGCACTGAGGTTTTGACTTGTTGCCGTCAGGAGCAGTAGCATATTTCCATCCAATCTCTCCACCAGCCATTTGAGAGTCGGAACCAAAGTCAGAAGCCATTATCTTCACCTCTTGAGCATTAACAAATTAACAATGTAATATATTATGATATTATGAAGACAAGAGCATGAAAAAATGGATATGTAAAATCCATAAACCAATCTACTAAATTTGTACCCAATCAAAAGAAATTATTTACTATAAGTCTATAATTAGTACTAAAATATTTATAAAAAACGGAGTCATTGACTCATTGATTATAGTTGTCATTAAAGATATCCAAAGTGTCGATATAGATCGTATAATTTGATTCCTAATCGTATGTTCTGCAGAGCACATGCCACATAAATAGAATGGCTGCTCACCTTGGCATGCATTCTCTGATAATAGTGGTGGCGTTCGTCGAAAAGAAAATGATGTATATTTTCAGCATCGAAAATCAACTCATATTTAGAGCAGTGACAAAATGAGAATTAATCTTAGATAGCAACAAAATTATAAGGAAAGTACTTACAGACGGTTACAAACACAACAAGACTTGTCGTCAAGGAGAGAGCTAGAGAGAAAGAAGGCTTGTGAGTTGTGAGAACTCTTTGTGTTGTGTGTGTGGTGAAATGGTGCAATGGATGCCACCATTTATAGGCCTCCAAAGAATCTTTATCAAGGGCCTACAACCAATATAATATGGATGAAATCCATATAATATAGCTAGCTCTTCTTTATAGGTGTCTAAGGAAAAATATGAAATGACTAAAGTTGGCTAGATTCTTTGAAATTTGGATTCACTAGGACACCTAGCTAGTATTTTAGAGTCTAAATTACTATCTAGGTGTCCTAGTGAGTCCAAATTTCAAAGAATCTAGCCAACTTTAGTCATTTCATATTTTTCTTTAGTCATTTCAGCACTTTTTTTTCCATTTTGGCCAAAAGTGGCTGACAAAGGCCGAAATTCGAGGACTGCATGTGCACATATTCCAAATTTCGGTCATTTCGGCCGAAATGTGTCGACATGACCGAATTTCGGTCATATTTCGGCCGATATGTGTCGATATCCTGGAAAAAGATATATGACCATGTATCGATATAGGTTATCGACCGAAACCGAAATTCGACCAAATTTCGGTTGAATTTCGCCGACATTTAAGGCCATGAAGAAAACATAACATGTAAATATAATACTGAGATAAATAAACTTCTCAACACTCCCCCTCAAGCTGGAGCATAAATATCAATCATGCTCAGCTTGGAACAACATCTCTGAAAAGGACCTCTGGTCAGAGCCATCATGAAGATATATGCACTATAATCTCCTATGGTAACATGAGAGGTGGATATGAGTCCTTTCTGGATCATGTCTCTAGTGTAGTGACAATCTACCTCGATATGCTTTGTCCGCTCATGAAAAGCAGGGTTATTGGCAATAAATAAAGTTGCTTGATTATCACATAAAAGCATCATAGGAAGAGAGACCTCAACGGTAAGGTCTGTTAATACTAATCTGACCCACATCATTTCTGTACATCCTTGTGCCATCACCATGTATTCAGACTCAGCACTAGATCTGGCCACCACAGTCTGCTTCTTGCTTTTCCATGAAACAAGTGAGCTGCCTACAAAGATAGAAGGTCCACAACAAGCAGGTTTGCACCCTGTCATGCTTGTCTCAGATAGAAGGTCCATAACAAATTTCCTTTGATTCATCACGAGTCCACGTTGATTCCTGGCGAACTCTAATCCAAGAAAGTAGCGAAGATTGCCAAGGTCCTTAGTCACAAACTGCTGACCAAGGAACTCCTTGACAGTAAGAATACCCTGCTCATCATCTCCTGTAATGACAATATCATCCACATAAACAAGAATAGCCACGGTACCTCTAGGTGTCCTCTGTACAAACAGTGAGTGGTCCGCAGTAGACCGTACAAACCCTTTTTCCATATCTACTCCGATAGCTTTTGATACCAAGCTCTCGGACTCTGCTTCAGGCCATAAATCGCCTTGTGAAGCCGGCACACCTTCTGAGACTTCCCCTCAATAGCAAATCCTGGTGGTTGTTTCATATATACTTCCGCCTGGAGATCCCCATAGAGAAAGGCATTCTTGACATCAAGTTGATATAGAGGCCAGTCCCTGGAAACGGCAACAGATAGCAGAATGCGTAGTGTTGAATGTCTTGCTACTGGAGAGAAGGTGTCCCGATAATCCACCCCATAGGTTTGGGTGAACCCTCGAGCCACAAGCCTTGCTTTGAATCTGTCGGCACTGTCATCTGCCCTTTGCTTGACCGTAAATATCCATTTGCAGCTCACAATAGATGCTCTTGGTGGAGGTGCGACAATGCTCCATGTGCCACGTGATCGCAGAGCCGTCATCTCTTCTTCTATAGCAAGGCGCCACCTACTGTTCTGGAGCGCCTCCTGATATGTCCTTGGGATAGTAACAGCCGATAGTCCCACTAGAAACTTCTTGTAGTCCTCTGACAGATGATCCAAGGAAACATGGCAATCATTGGGTACGTAGCGCATTGGCGACGAGGTTTCCTTAGAGCAATTGGTATCTCCAGGTCATCAGCCTCACCGTCCTCTGGAATTAACTTTCCTGTTCATCATTAAAATCTCCAGTGCCATCAGTAGAAATAATATGTTCCTGACATACCTGAGGCATGGTGGATGATGTGGTAGGCGTATGAGCAGAGGGACGAGTAGAAGACCTGCGAGTATAAACATGTGGTAAGAATGTAGATTCTTTGGGAGGAGGTGGAGGTGACGGTGGGGGTGGTGGTGTAGGTGGTAAAGGTGGTGAAGGAGCAGATGGAGGTGGAGGAACCACAACATCCTCTCAGGATCCAGTATTAGACAACATGTCACCTGTAGGAGAGAAATACATAATACATTCGAAAAAAGTAACATCAGCACTCACATAGTATTTTCTCCCAACAGGATCAAAACATCTATACCCTTTTTGGGTACGGGAATAACCAAGCTTGCAAAAGTCGGCCGACTAGTCGGCCCGACTAGTCGAGTCGGGGGGGTAGCCGACTCGACTAGGCCTAGTCGGTCCACCCGACTAGTCGACCGACTAGTCGGCCGACTAGTCGGCCGACTTTTACAACAACCTTTTTTATTTTTTAGTTTTTCACTTTTTTTAAAAGCAAACATATTCTATCATGCTTAATTTTATATTTAAAGTCAATTACTTCTTTTGTTTCATGATGATGGTATATAAAATGTACAAATATATGTATATATATAAGAATATATGTATAAAAAATGATTTATATATTTAAAATAATTAAAAAATCAAAACTGACTAATGACCGACTAAATCCGACTAGTCGCCCAACTGCCGACTAATCCTTAGTAGGTGACCCCGCCGACCGAGTACCGACTACCGCTTTCTGTAACCTTGGGAATAACCAACAAAGACACATTTGACAGCTCTAGGTGAGAGCTTGTCACGGTCAGGAGTAAAGTCATGGACAAAAGCTACCGATCCAAAAACACGAGGTGTAAGTGTGAAGAGTTCCTTCTCGGGAAACGTAATCGAGAAGGGACTCTTCTCGCCAAGAATGGTGGAGGGTATGCGATTTACCAAGTAACAGGCGGTTAGGACCGCATCCCCCCAGAAAGAATGAGGTGTACTGCTGTGAATCAACAAGGTCGTCGTGATGTCTAATAGGTGACGATGTTTGCGTTCTGCAACCCCATTTTGCTGTGATGTATAAGTGCATGAAGTCTGATGAACAATACCCAGAGACTGAAGACATTCTGCCAAATGAAGAGTAGAAAATTCCAAAGCATTGTCGGTACGAATGTATTTGACTTTAGCAGAAAATATGTTGATCTCAAGAAGAAAAGTTTTAATTATAGCACATGCTTCAAACTTATGTTTAAGTAAGAAAACCCAAGAAAGTCTAGAATAATCATCCACATCAACAATATAAAATCTATGCCCCCTGATGATCAGGAACACGACTTGGACCCCAAATGTCAAAATGAAATAACTCAAAGAACCGACTACTACTACGACCAGGACGACTCGGAAAGGAGGAGCGATGGTGTTTCCCAAGCTGACAAGCTTCACATTCCAGAGAAGTACGAGTAGATATTTGCGGGAGAACACGTATCATCTTTTGAAGAGGAAGGTGGCCGAAGAGAAGATGCCACATAAAAGGCGAAGCAGATCCAGAGGGAATAGAGGAAACCCCAGCACATGACTGAACAGCAAGTTTGTATAATCCTCTCTGATCACGGCCATGAATAATCATCCTGCCAGTTAGTATGTCCTGAAACATAAGAGAAGAGGGGTCAAAAATGGCACGACAACGTAAATCTTTTGTAATCTAACTAATAGACAAAAGATTCGTTTGAAAGTCTGGGGCATGTAACACATTCTGAAGACGTATAGAAGGGGCTAAAACAATCTCCCCCTAACCAACAAAGGGTAGCCGAACTCCATTGGCTATGATGACGGAATGCCCTGGAGGAATAGTCTTGTACGAAGAAAACTGTGTCCGATCTCTACACATGTGATGAGATGCTCCAGAATCCATAATCCAATCTGTCACATCGAAATTGTTGCTATTGGTACTGGTAGGCACATATGAATTACCTGAAGAACTGGGTAGTGCTCTGGTGATAGTTGCTGCATCTGATGGTCCTGCAGTCTGAGTCACGGGAGCGGTCACCATTTCTCGAAGTCTCGAGACAAGATCATCAAAACGTGCATCAGTAGTAGGTGCAGGTGAAGAGCCAGTCTGCTCCGCAACACGTGCAGACACCGGAAAGCCGTGCTTGTGAAAGCACGTCTCCTTTGAGTGGCCAGGACGACGACAATAAGAACATGGACCACGCTGACGGCCTCCACCTCTACCACGAGGTCCACGACCACGAAATTGGGACGTACTGCCTCGTCCACGAGAAGTAGCCATAACCGAGGAAGTCGGTTGTGGCGTGGATGTAGGTGTAGTAGTAATCCTGCTCAGCCGCTTGTATACCTCCTCCATTGGTGGTATGGTCTCGCCAGTCAGAAGTTGAGTACGAGCGACATCGTACTCCGAGTCAAGAGGGGATAGAAAAACGCCAGTCATAGTGGCATTCCGATGCGCCTGTTGTTCCACACTAGTAGTGATAGGCATGAAGCTGTGGAGACGTTCAAACATGCCTCTCAGATGTGAAAAATGTACATGTAAAGGTCGATCATTTTGCTTGGTCGAGAAAATGTCGAACTGAAGTTGGAGTATCTTGCTTTCGTTTTTCGCCTGTGCATAGGTAGCGGCCAATATGTCCTACATGGCCTTCGCAGTTGGCTGATTGACAATATCATTAGCAATCTCTGTGCTAAGTGTCCCAGAGAGCCATATACGAGCATATGCATCATCTTGCTTCCATGATGCGTTAGCCCCTGTCTTGTCCGTTGGCTCTGAATCAGTCAGAATATGCTCCTTGGTGTGGCATTGCATCAGGGTACGAAACTACATGGACCATAACTCGTAGTTGGTCCCGTCCATCTTTATGATAGGTGCCGGTCCTTTGAAGGCACCGGAAGAGGAGAATACGTCACCCTTAACTTTTGACATTCTTTAATAAGCCAAAATGCGGAATAAGAGGGGAATATCTCAGCAAAATACTTGTCTACAACATCAAATGAGGGATGATGTGTATCTGTAGACTTATACACTCATCCCTAATACTGTGTTTGTGGTCTAGGGCCGCAAATGAAGGGAGAAATCAGACTATTTCACCCCCTACAGATCTATCCAGACCTCGTCGTACGTGAACAGGGGTTCCGCGGGGCCGCCGAGGGTGCGTCGAGCCCTTGCGAATCAGGCCACAGCGTCTACGGATGCCTCAGCGCCGCTAAGGAGGGTCACTGAAGCAGCGCTGGGCTGGAACGAGGCGACAGCGGCCGCTGGGGGGGCAGGGACGGTGCCGCTAGGTGGGGGTGGTGGCGCTGGGTGGCGGCGCGGGCCGCACGGAGACGCGCAGAGGCACGCAGGGGCACGCACGGTGGCGCAGAGGCGCGCGGAGGCGTGCGTTGAGGGGGGAACGGCGGGTGGGTTAGGGTTAGGGTTTTGGTTCGAGAACCACGATCTAGGACCGTTGCTCTGATGCCATGTTGGGATAAAATTCATTCATATGATAAAAGAGATCAACAAGGCTCTCTTATATAGGAGAAGAGCCATGGGTTAATTACATAAGAGATACCGAAAGAAAACATAACATGTAAATATAATACTGAGATAAATAAGCTTCTCAACAGTAAACATACCGGTTGTCCGATCTCCTGAGCTAACGCGAGTAGTGGAGATGAAACCCTTCTGAATCATGTCTCGAGTGTAGTGACAGTCTAACTCAATATGCTTGGTCCTCTCATGGAAGGCCAGGTTGTTGGCGATGAAGAGAGTAGCACGGTTGTCGCATTAGAGGTGCATGGGAAGAGGCACCTCAACTGCTAGGTCAGTGAGAATAGATCTCACACACATCATCTCTAAAGTACCCGATACCATAGCTCTATGCTCTGATTCTGTAATGGATCTGACGACCACCACTTGCTTCTTGCTCTTCCATAACACCAAGGAACTCCCTATGAACACTACAAAGCCAGAGGTGGACTTCATGTCCTTATGGCACCCCACATAATCTACATTTGCGCAAGCTATAACGGCAAGGGATGTGTCTCTGTTGAATAGAAGACCAATGCCATGTGAGGTCTTCAGATACCTCAGAATCATATGGATTGCATCCATATGTGTCTGTCTAGGCTGCTCCACGAACTGACTAACACTGCTCACTGCAAAGGATATGCATGGCCTAGTTATGGTCACGAATATGAGCTTCCCAACGAGCTCCCGATACCTCATCTTGTTTATCTCCTCTGTGTCATCATCGTACAACTTCATACTCAGGTCCATGGGAGTAGTAGTAGGCCTACAATCTACCATGCATGTCTCAGATTGAAGATCTGTAACGCACTTCCTCTCGGTCATCACAAGACCTCGCTGGTTACTTACAAACTCCAGTCCAAGAAAGTAACGTAGACTACCAAGTTCCTTGGTTACAAACTACTGACTGAGGAAATCCTTAGCAGATCATGGATATCATCAACATAGACAAGCATGGCAACTGCACCCTCTGAGACCTCTGAACAAACAGTGAATAATATGCAGTCGATCTCACAAATCCATGTAGCTCTATCAAATCCGAGAGCTTCTGGAATCATGCTCTTAGACTATATTTAAGATCATAGATCGTCTTATGAAGTCTACAAACCTTTTGACACTTCCCCTCAGCAGCGAATCTGGGTGGATGCTGCATGTAGACCTCCTTCTGTAAGTCGCCATAGACGAACGCATTCTTCACATCAAGCAGATACAGAGGCCACTCCCGTGTCACTGTAACAGATCAGTGTAGAATGCCAAGCTACCGGAGAGAAAATATCATGATAGTCCACCGCAAATGTCTGGATGAACCCAGGAGCCATAAGTCTCGCCTTGTAGCGATCTACGATGCCATTTGCTCGGTGCTTCACCGAAAACATCCACTTGCATCCTACAACGGATGCTCATGTAGGAGTTGTAGCAATGCTCCATGTGTCACGTAACTATAACGCGGTCGTCTCCTACTCCATGGCAAGATGCCATTGATGGGCTTGTGTCGCATCTTAATATATCCGTGATATCTCGTGGCCAATAGTTCTATGATAAACATCTTGAAATCCTCTGAGAGTATGTCTAAGAAAACATGGGTTGCAAGAGATAGGTAGCACAAGTACGTCTCTGCTTCTGCAGAGCAATAGGTACATCAAGATCACTTGCCTCCTCAACATGTAAACTACCCTCTTGAGAGGGCACATGCTCATCATGTAAAGAATCTTGCTGAATGGACAAATTATCAGTGCCATCGGTAGAAACAAAGTGCTCATTACATACATAGGGCGCACTGGATGATGGGGAGGGCCCAAGAGTAGGAAGAACTGTGAGAAGCATGCGAACATAAAAATGTGGTAACATATGTGGCCAATGTACGGGGCGGTGGTGTAGGAGTAGGCACAAGAACAGGTGTAGGTACTAGAGGAGATGGTGGTGGTAGTGGTGGTGGAGGTAATGGAGGCGGTGTAGCAACTGGAGGTGGTGCAACCATGGGAGGAGTGATAAGCCGCTAATTGGTTGTGTTAATTCATATTCGTTGTAATACGACCAATTAACAATTCGTCAGAACCATATTAACAATATCTAGGTGAAGAGAATGTGGCTAAATTATTATGGATAAGGCTAGGGTCGATCTCAGGGACACGAGCTATCGCTGTGCTTAATTAAATTATAACACATGGGCTAAGTGATGATTAAGGCATCTAGGTAAACAAGGGATAGTACGATCCAAAACTTGATGAATGCACATAATGCATTTTTTATTTTAATTTCATGTAAATTAAACTACAGAATGATATGTTATGCATGCATAGAGTAATGTACAAAAATTCTCCTAAATTTATCAAGTTAATGAGAAGGAAACATGTGATTAATTTCATTGACATTTAATGTGACAACAAAGCTCCAATTTCAATTAATGGCATTTAAATAAGCAAACAAAGTGACATAATACATCTCAAATAAAATGTACCATTCCAAATGTCAAATCAAGAAATTAAAAATGCCATTAGATAGATAATTAAACATGCATTTAAATGAAATTGAAATCAACAAAAACGGAGACCAGATGCTTAAGACATAGTCTAGGGGCATATTGAAAGAAAAAACAAAGAAATAAATAGAAGAAACATCACAAACAAGCACTGACGGGTATTTTAGAAATAAAAATAAGACACAAGTGCCTTCCCTTTAAAAATCCAAGCGTGCAGGGGCATAGATGTAATTATCTTGAAGAGGTAGGATCCTCGCGCAAATTTTCCAGGCACGTCACGTGAGGCACGTGCCTAGGAAGGATCTGTATGCGATATGGAGAAACTGCGGCGTATGGTTGTAAGAATCCCAAGCCCTCACGCATTGGGCACGTGCGGTGGAGGCTTGGGAGTGGATTGGGTCGAAGCAGGTGGCTCGGGCCACGTAGGTGGTCTGAGGTGACTCAGGCGAGGCTCGCTCCCACCAAACCTAGCATGCCTCGGACTAGCGACGCGGTGCTCCATCAGTCGTAGGATTGCACCGAGAGGGTGCCATCCAACGACACCTGTAACTCGAGGCTCCTCCTCATTGCGGTGGCGCTAAGGGAACTTCCAGCAAAGCAGTTGCAGCTCCTTTGTGGTCCCCTGCTACCTCTGAAGATCCAAGAAAGCTCATATAAGGTTGTCGAAGAAGCTCAGGCGGTGAAGGGTGGCTGAGATCTCTGACTTGGGCTAGCGACGTATGCTCGGTGGAGGCGGAGCTCTAGAAAGGAGCTCTACCCATGGCCTCAAATTTCAGCGAAATTTGGTCGAATTTCTCTCGAATATCGATATCCAGTCGAAATCAAAACTCGACCGAAATGACCGAAATATGGAGGTCCTAGTTCAAAAAATGATCGAAATTTCGGTCGAAATTCCACCGAAATTCCATCGAAATTCTGTTTTCGTCGATACCGAAATGTTGACCGAAACCGACATTTAGGGCCTTGGCTCTACCCGAAGTCTGACCATTAAAGGAGTGTACATGCACGATGGGTTAGGGTGAATAGCTAAAGCTTTGTGTGTGTTTTAGATGGAGCGAGGACCTGGAAGGGTGAAGAAGAGGGAGGTCCATGGTAGGTTCTTCTCCGACCATGGTAGAGAAGAAGGTCTGGGGTGAACAGGGCTCTGTTGGAAGAAGGAGGTGAACAGAGGCTTCAGCGTGGATCTATGATCCACGACGAAGCTTGGAAGATGGTCGGATTTGGGTGAAGCACTCTGTACAAAGCTGGAAAAATCGAAAAAAACCAAACGAAAGTAAAGAAGGGCTTACCTGGAGGATTGAAAAACGACGTAGTAGAGGTATCCACTAGGGCTGAATTCCTTAGAGGAGCTCCGATCGTCGCACAAAATGGGCAACCTACCTAGGGAACTCAGACAACAGCCGTGAAGGCTCTGTAGCTTGGTCATAGGCCAAGGGTCGACACTTGCGAGATGGGCCATACTCATCGACTCCTTCCTCCGTCATAGGAGGAGAAGGCTAGGTTGCCACGCGTGAAATGGTAGATAGACGTGGACAGAGCTGGAGGATGTGGCTAAGAAGGGGTGGCTCGACGGTTTCAAGAGGTGAATCGCATGGGCTTCAACCGTCGAGTGGTAGCACTGGGGATTAGGATGTGACGATGAGAGGGCTATTCGTGGAGGAAAGATGCATGGTCAACATCAAGGGATGAATGGTTAGTGGAGAGGTGGTCAGAGGCGGATGAGAGAAAATGGAGAAGGAGTCGACGAGGTGAATGTGGGAGCGAGCGATTATAGGAGGAAGATGAATGGGAGCTGTTGAATCTGGAGATCTAACGGTTCTGATGGAAGCCGGTGCAGGCGGCTTAGATGGACCTGATGGATCAAATCAAATAGCTAAGGTTTGAGGCGTTGATCAAGGGTGTAGATCAAATCCATCAGAGCTGTAAAGATATATATATTTATGTTTCTGTAATGTTTGTTTATTTTCTTTACCCATATTTGTCTTATGTAATTTACCCATAGATTTCTCATATATATAAGAGAGCCTAGGGTTCCCAAGAATAATAACTTGTCCCTTTTTTCCCAACATGTATCAGAGCGGCGGTCCTAGACCAGAGCTCTCGTACCCAAGATATCATAGCCCCGCCTCTGTTCTTCCCTTTTCGCATGTAGCCACCACCTTCACTGTTTCTCGGGCAACGTGCCGACCACCTCTCTTCTCTGCAGCAGCACTATCGCACCTCTTTACGCGGCACCCAGCAGCAAGCATTGTCGCACCTCTCGCGTGGCACCTATCTTGGGTGGTAGTGCCATCAGTCGAGCAACATCCTCTTCTCTCTCTCTCTCATGTCGCGCGCATGAGGAATCTATCTTCAGCGTGCAGTACCACCAAGGGGGGTGTTGCTCCATCCGCACGCGTGCTCGCATCGAGGTCCGCTTGTGATTGATGGATTTGGTTGGATTTTAGGTCTACACATGCAATCAAATCCCAATATGTTTGTGTAGACATAATTCTACCAGTCTACAAACCCTAGTTTTTCCTCAACCCGACAGTATGTCAGAGAGCAAAGTTGATGTTCCCACCACAGGCGCTTTCAGAGGTCCAACATCAGTTGCCAAGATGGATGGGATGAACTATGAACTTTGGGCCATGTAGTTTATGAGCTTCATAAATCCCATGGGTAAGAAACTTATCCTTACCGAAGAAGAGATAGTTGAAAAAACTGAGGTTCACGCCTCATAGGAGGCAAATGATGCTTATGCACAGATCTGGTTATCCGGTACATTGACGACAAAGATCGCCAACCATGTGTTACATCAACCCATCGCCGAGGCGATGTGGGATATCTTTGCAACTACTTATTCCCAGGCAAGGAATGAGACGAAGATTCTACAACTCCATCATGACATCATTACTGTTAGGCAGAACAGACGACCCCTTAATTCTCTCTACATATCCATGTGCGGAATGTTTGAGAAGATCCACAGCTTTATGCCTCTTAGCAAAAGACTTACAGGAATGCCACGATGGTTGGTGTTTTCTTAGCAGCACTTGATCAACAGTACGAGGATGTTCGTTCACAATACTGAGGAATATACAATTCCTTTCATGGAGGAAGTTTTCCGCAGACCTAGCAGGATTACTGTCTCATCACCTGCCTCTTCTCAGTCGTCTTTTGTGATGGCAGCTCCCACGGTAGAGGGGGCTCTTCACAATTCTGTGGTCATGGACCTCGTGATAGATGAGGTCGTATAAGACAGCCCTGTACTTGTTGTCATTGTCTTGGTCACACAGAGGATACATGCAACTCCAAGCACGGCTTCCCGGCATCAGCTCGTGTAGCGAAATAGGTTGACTCTCCTGCAGATCCTTCGGAATGTGTTGATGCATTCTACAGAATGTGTTGCATGCACTTGAGTTTTCTATGAATTTATTATCTATTAGTCAGATTACATAGGATTTGTATTGTCAAGCTATTTTTGACTAATCATCTCTTTGTATTTCAGGACATTCTTACAGGCAGGGTAATTGGTTGTGGCCGTGAACAAGGCGGCCTCCATCGACTGGTTCGAACTCCATATGTTGGTCTATCCTCCAATTCTAGAGGACATGTCTCTCCTTAATATGACATATGTGCTTGGTCACCTTCCCTTATAGAAGTTGTGTCAACTTCTCCCTCAAATCTCACCTCGCTCCTCCTTCAATTGCGAGGCGTGTCAATTGGGAAAGCACCGTCAGTCTACTTTTCCCAGTTGTCAAAGTCAGAGAAGTAGCTCCCCTTTTAGTTATTTCATGTTGACATTTGGGGTCTAAGTCGTGTTCCCGATCACCAAAGACACAGGTTTTATTTAGTTGTGGTAGATGATTTTTCTCGTCTGTCATGGATTTTTGTTGAAGAATAAATCTAAGGGTGGAAATTTAATTATAACATTTATCAATGAAGTACAGAATGTGTTTTCTTCTTCTATCAAAATTGTGAGAACTGACAATATATCGGAATTGTGTACTTGTGCATTCTCACAATTCTTTTCATCTCGTGGTATTATTAATCAAACGTCATGTGCCTACACGTCTCAACAGAATGGCATCACAGAAAAGAAAGCATCGCCACTTGATGTTACTCGCACACTTCTGATTCCGAGTCATGCCCCATATTTGTTATGGGTGATGCAGTTCTTATTGCTCGCATGCCTTCATCTGTTTTAGGTAAGAAAATTCCCTTCTCACTAGCATTTCCAGAGAATGAGTTGTTCTCACTCACTCCTCGTGTTTTAGTTCTGATGCATTTGTGCATAGGTTGCCTCCAGGTGTTGACAAGTTCTCTCCTAGAGCTGTCAAATATGTCTTTGTTGGGTATTCCATGACTCAGAAGGGTTATATATGTTATGATCCATTACATATGACGTATTATGTTAGCACAGATTTCACATCTTTGGTCGGTGACGTATTTTCCCCTACATGTGACAGGTTGACTACCTCATATTCAGATAATGAGGTCTACAAGCCACTTCCACTTACGAGTTCACCATTGCCATCACCACCTCCATTGCCACTACCACCATCGTTGTCATCACTCCTCCTTCGCCTCTTGCAACCCCGCTACCTCCCATTGTCCCAGTCCCACCCTTACTACGGTACTATAGCCACCGTCCTGCTCCTGCTCATGCTCATCGCCCCTCATCCCAACAAGCCTCGGGTTTGTACTGAATACAATGTTTCTAACGGTGGGTCTGGAGATGTATCTCAACAAGAACCCTTGCAGGAGGCCGATGTCCAGGAGATTGAAGGACTTTCCAATGATCTTGATGTTTCTATAGCACTTCGGAAGCAGACGTTTACATATGCCTCATATCTTATTGCTTCTCATGTCACATTCGACCGCTTGACAGGGGATTTTAGGAGGTTTGTTGTAGATCTATCTGCCATGGAATACCACGAAATTACCAGAAGGCCTTAAAGGACAGTCAATGGAGTTTAGCCATGGAGGAGGAGATGGTTGCATTATAGTCGTGTGGTACATGGAGCCTGGTCATTGCTCACACTGGGACGTCCATAATCAATTGCAACTAGGTGTTTACTATGAAACACCATGCATATGGGAGCCTTGATAGTTACAAGGAAAGATTGGTTGCACGAGGATTTACTCAGACATATGGGGTGGATTATCTGGACACTTTTTCCCTTGTTGCGTGCCACTCCACTCTACGAGTTCTTCTTTCAGATGCAGTGGTACGTGACTGACCCTTATTTCAGCTCGATGTTAAAAACGCATTTTTGTATAGTGATCTCCAGGAAGAAGTCTACATGAAACAACCTTCAGGGTTTGCTATTGAGGGGAGTGTCGACAGGTTTGGAGACCTTATAAGGCAATATATGGCGTTAAGCAGAGTCCAAGGGCATGGTTTCAGAAATTCTCGGATTTGATAGAAAAGCAGAGATCATTTATTGTTTGTACAGAGAACTCCCAGAGGTACAGTTGTTATTATGGTCTATGTTGATGACATACTTGTTACTGGAGAAGATGTGCAGGGAAGAAAAAGGTCAAAGGAATTTATGGGACGTCAGTTTGTCACCAAGGATCTTAGCACCCTAAGGTATTTCTTGGGGTTAGAGTTTGTCAGGAATCAGCAGGGTCTTGTGATGACCCAAAGGAAGTATGTTACAGACATGCTAATTGAGACAGGCATGACTGGATCTCGACCTGCTACTCCTATGGATACCAGTATGAGATTAAATTATGATGATACAGATGAGGTGGATAGGAAAAGATATAGAGAATTGATAGGAAAGCTTCTCTATGTTACTATAACTAGACATGGTATCTCCTTTGTAGTTAGTTGGGTGAGTCAGTTCATGGAGCAGTCATGAAAGGTATACTTGGATGCTATATATATATATATGATATTAAGGTACCTGGAGAAGTCATCTCCAGGTGCAGATTTGCTATTCAGAAAAGGAGCAACTATTACTATTTCAGCATATATAGATGCAAACAATGCAAGATGTCCTAAGGACAAGAAGTTAACTTCATGCTTCGTTGTATTTGTTGGCAGTTCTCTTGTCTCTTGGAAGAGTAAGAAGCAAACTGTGGTTGTTAGGTCAAGTGTGAATCCGAATATAGGGCAATGGCACAAGAAAGCACAGAGATGATGTGGGTTCGAGCAGTGCTAGCAGACTTACATACAGATGTACATTTTCCTATGCAGCTACAATGTAATAACCATGGCATCTTATTTATTGCAAACAATCATGCATTTCATGAGAGAACTAAACATATCGAGGTGGATTGTCACCATACACGGGACATGATCCATAAAGGCTTTATTCCTATCTCTCATGTCAATTCGGGAGATTAAACTGCAAATATCTTCACAAAGGCTTTGTTCAGATGACCATTTCAGAAGTGTTCATCCAAGCTGAGCATGATTGACATCTATGCTCCATCTTAATGGGGAGTGTAGAGATATATATTTATGTTTTTATACTGTTTATTTATTTTCTTTACCCACATCTATCTTATTTAATTTGTCATAGGTCTCTCCTCCACATAAGAGAGCCTAGCGATCCCGGGAATAATAACTTGTCCCGTTTTTCCCAACAAAAGCCAATCGGACGACCTAGAAGAGGCGCAGGGTGTAAAGAAGGGTAGGGTTACATGGCTCAACCAGAGATAGCCACGTGGCCCAATAGGAAATAGAAAATATAGAGAAAATATAAAAAAAAAACAAAAAAGAAATATTTACAAGCTTTAAATGAAAAGGTGTAAAACATAAAAGTTGTAGATCTTTTTGAGATCTACAAGTTTCATGTTTAATACAAAGTCAAAACAGGTCATATATACATATATTTTTTAAGTACACTTGTTTTATTTCTTTTTAATTTTTTTATTTATATTTAATGTCAAAACAAATATGTACAATATTTATTGAATTTTTATGTGATTTTCATAAAATGAAGCGCATTAATAGTTAAGGAAGAGGGATAATAAATAATAATGATATATCATGGATTTATCACCTCCCTATACTTAAACCATGCTCATCCACGAGCAAATAAAGAATGGATTAAGTCGGATTAACTCCGATTGTGCATGTGAATTTTCAAGACTTAATTTATTAAGAATCCTCATTTTTAGTGATTTGTGATCCTAAAATTCTAAGTTGAACCAAGCTCTAGTCAAAAAGAATTCAACTTTCCTAATATCAGACTCTCTGTGTATACATATAGCATATGGATATGACATAAGTGTGAATTGCAATTATGAGAGTCGAGTCGAAATGTCACTCAAAGTCCCAGTCTAAGAGACTATCCTCAAGACCTAATTCTCAATACTAGGGAATAAAACATTTATTGCATTCATCCATCGTCTTTTTCATTGTAAGATTTTATAGTGTGGATGGATAGGCCAATTATAGAGGATGTAGGTTTATGTCATTTCTTCTCTCCCTCTCATTGGAACAAGCATCCTCTAGAGTGACTTACTAACTCAACACATGTATATTTTTTGTTGTTGATCAGTGTGTCCATCAAGAGAGTGCTGAGTCATCTGCACTTGTTTTCCTGGGAATGCACGGATTGAGTATCTGATATACTTTCGACACCCAGACTTGTATCACTATACGATGCTGTTAGAAAATAATATTGTGAAAGCTAATCAGAGAAAAGATAAAGAAATTTAAGGACATCGAGATTTTAACATGGAACACTACTCCCTTAGGAGCGAGATGAAACCACGGGAGAATGCCTCAAAGGGTGCTTTTCTCATCTTGATACAATGTGTGAGGTCTATATATAGCCCCCACTGAGCCTCTATATCTCCAAATTGGTAGATGTGGGACTAAACTCTGGATGAGGTAAATGGATCCTAGAGAGATCCATTTACCCATCTACAATATAAGTGGTGTACAACCAAATGCTCCAACACTCCCCCTCAAGCTGGAGCCAAGGCCTTAAATGTCGGTTTCGGTCACCATTTCGGTGACGACCAAAATAGAATTTCGATGGAATTTTGGTCAAATTTCGATCGAAATTTCGATCATTTCGAACATTTTTTGTACTAGGACCCCCCATAATTCGGTCATTTCGGTCGAATTTCGATTTCGACTGGATATCGATAATGGACAGAAATTCGATCGAATTTCACTGAAATTTGAGGCCATGGTTGGAGCATGCAATGCTCAGCTTGGACAAACAGAAAGAAACTCAACTCACGCTACATGACACTAAAGACAATATCAACTCAACACGCACTACTGCTGGTTGTTATCGAGGACTTTGCTTCTTGTATCGTGCAGGTGAGGAGAACAAACGAGTTGGAGAGTAAGTCAACTGAATCTCCTCGTCGGAGAGCATGTGCTCTGTACTGCGCCTGTCAGAGTCATTGCAACTGAAGATGAGTCTCCACCTGTAGAACTCTGGCCCGCCACAACATGTGGATAACTGCTCCATCTCTAAAAGGGTCGAACTGAAAGGTTGTGGAGTGCAATCCTCGTCGGAGTCCACAGTCGTAGGAGAATGAAGTCTGAAATAGTCTCATCATCGAAGAACTGGGTCTCTCCGATCTCGCACAGAGAATGGTACTCTACTCTGGAGTCCCTATGAAACCACATGAAAATCCTAGCTAACATGGCATAGGGAATGGTATCTCTACTCTGGAGTCCATATGGCACACATGAAAACTCTGGCCAACAAAACAAGATGGGGACCACTGAACTGATGGCATACATGTGCACATCTAAAAAGACCACATACATGTGTGTGTCTGAAACTGAAGACTCAGAAACATCTGACATCTAGTCTGGATATCTGAACTGTAGAGCCTGGAAACTGAATGGCCTTTGGAATCTATGAATCTGGTGAATCTGGCAATCTGCTTTGTGACTCTACATAATACTCCTCCTTTCTCCCAGACTTGTCGAAAATTAATGGCATAGACAAAGTTGGGAGAAGACAATAAAATGGAGAGACAACAAAACATCATCATAAATGCCGATCTCAATTTTTTTTCGGCGTCTCAAATCATTTTTAAGCCGTTTATTTTTTTACGGCTTTCCACTTTCTAGTTTTTGCATTTTTCTTCAAATCTTTTCCGTACAGTTTTTTTATTGTACACGTTTGTTCAAAAAACACAATTTTTTTTTGTAAACTCTTGTCCCGTCTATTTTTTTTCAAATGAGGTTATATGTTTTTTTTTGCAAAATAGGACTACCATTTTTTTCCTTTTGGTAGTTCCCTCTCTGTTTTTTTTAATTCTAAAACAGGCCTTCTTACTTTTTACACGGCCTGCTCTGTCCCCCTTTTTTACATTTTTTATTTAAAACAGAGCATGGCCCGTCGGGCCCCTTTCTTTTAATGCAAAGAAATTTAGGGTTCCCATCGTGGGAACCCATATTCCAGATCTGTGCCTGCAGTGCCACCGCAAACAAGGAGCTCCGCGAAGCTTCAAGCGAGGGTCATCGCTGAAGGGCTTCTGCCTGGAACTTCCCTCGTGGAGGCTGCTGGGCGAGGGAGGAGTTGTTGCCACCGCCCGATGGGAGGAGGATGCGTTGTTGGGAGCAGGGCTAGAAGGGGGGGCGGCACAATGAGGGGAGTATGGATGAGAGGAGATTTCGCCACAAGGAAGAGTTGTTGCGAGGAGATGTACAGGGAGGTGCGAAGCCAGGAGGTGCGCCGCCGAAGGGAGATGCAGCTTGGAGGTCCTGCTGCGATGAAGCAGAGGAGGCGTGTGAAAGAGGCTCCGCCTAGAGCCATTTGCGCCTGGAGGTCCTGCTGTGATCTCAAAAAATTTTGAATCTCGGCTTGGAGGTCCTGCTGCAGTGTGCGAATTCTTGGATGGCCCACCGCCTTTGATGCATGCATCTCGCATTACCAATTCCGATATGTACCGTTGTCGCGCCTAAATGTAGATGGGAGGATGAAGATGCACCTCCTCCTTCATTGGAACCATGGACAGTAACATCTCGTCGTGGATGTTCTGGAGCAGGAGCTCAGTTGAAGATGCGTCACTTTGTGATGCTCACGCTGCTTAACCTAGGGTTTCTGATGAAACCCTAAAACTCGAACAGATCATACATATCCCACGAACATGATTTTCATAAAGTGATCTTAAGAATGAACAGTAATTGAATTGATGAAAAAATCTTCAAGAATAAATCCACGAGAATCGAACCCGCTCCGATACCATGTTTAAAATAGGAATGCGGAAGCGTATCAGAATAAATGATTAAAAAACGTGAACTGTGGGATTTTATCATGGAACACTACTTACTAAGGAGCGGGATGAAACCACGGGAGAACGCCTCAAAGGGTTGATAGTCTATTGCTTTTCTCATTTTGATACAATGGATGTGGGGGTCTATATATAGCCCCCATTGATTCTCCGCGTCTCCAAACTGGTAAATGTGGGACTAAACTCTGGATGAGGTAAATGGATCCTAGAGGGAACTATTTACCCATCTACAATATAAGAGGCGCACAACCAACTACTCCAACAGATGCGGAGTCCTTTTTGGGTACTAGCTCAACTCATAAAAACCTAAGATGGTAGTCCAAGTGGATACTTTGAAAGATTTGGAGTGCTCGTCATTAGTGGAAGCTCTTTGAATTTGCCATTGAATTGTAAGAGCTTTTCTTTCTCTTTCTTATATTTTTATTTGTATTTTTGTCTAGCTCCACTGCTTTTACCAAAGTTGGCGCACATTGATCAACATTGTTATTGACTTCATCATACCCTGGCACTTAGATAAATATCAAGTGATAATATCAGAACTTGTTCTCATACTGGCTAAGGTTGTTGACTCTTATCATGAGTCTTTCATTGATTTTATCCCATCCTCGAACATTATTAAATCAGGTCCAAAGTCAAATCTCAAATCCCACTTCCTCAAGTGAAACCTCAATCTGTCTCATCATATATGCAGGTGTGCGTGTGAGGTGTGGGTCATATTCTTTAAAGTACAGATGAAGTGTACAATATAGCACACATCTTTTGAACTAGGGAAGTGTGGATTATTAAGTCTAGGACCCAAATGACTAAGGGTGGTTAACTGTGAATCTTAAAACCTCATGAACCGAGTGTCCTTTATTTCTCAAGTCATGAGTGATGTAAAAGTGTCACGATATATCCAACTCATTTGGTTAGTATTTTTGTGATTTTTTGGATTTTTTATTTTTTTTATTTTTAAATAAAGTCATATCTATTTACAAAACATAATCTAGTCTCATACACTCATTTTTGAAAAGTTTTTGAAAAGATTTTACAAACCATGTCACATAAATATAGATTTTCCAAATATTTTTCAAATGATTTTCAAAACAAGTAAAATCCTCGTTTTTCAAAGACAATGTCACATAGTTATAAATTTTTTTAAATCATTTACAAACATTTTTACACAAATCGATTCAAAAGATACTTTATCCTAACCCCTAAAATTTCGAAAATATGAGCTATGGCTAAAATATATATGAAATATATACGTTATACCCCCCTATACTTAGCTTGTGCTATGTCCTCATAGCATTAAGTGATATGAAGCCATAGCTCATGCTAAACACAAAGGGATATATGTGAACTGACTCGGGTCTTCCCTGTATACTTAGGTTAAAAATAACCTAAGTATA
Organism: Ottelia alismoides; assembly: GCA_037367405.1. Classification (NCBI taxonomy): domain Eukaryota; kingdom Viridiplantae; phylum Streptophyta; class Magnoliopsida; order Alismatales; family Hydrocharitaceae; genus Ottelia; species Ottelia alismoides. The sequence goes on along the minus strand of JAZKJV010001928.1, from coordinate 139,870 downwards.
AGAAGAGGACCGAGAAGAGGGGTCAAATGAGAAAAGATTAGAAAAGACGAGGACTCAGGTTCCCCCTATACTTAGGCTGAGAAGAGCCTAAGTAAAGAGATGTGGAATAAAGATGAAGGGACCCGAGGTGAACAATCAGGTAGACTTGGTTCCTCCTATACTTAGGATGAAGAGATGCCTAAGTATGCAGAATACGGAAGTAGGGATGGGGAACCGGGACACCAAGTAAAGGTTAGATTGACTCTAAATGATGACTGAATCTTTGGAGATGGAACAATGGAGTTTATATACTATGGAAGGGTTTTGAATAAAATACATAATCAAGGCTCAAACCAATCATATAAATTCCTATGATTTCACCAATTCACACATGAAGACCAACAAATGTCAGTCATCTTATCTTTTCGGTTTTATTGGTGATCATCCAAGATATGAGTCCATTTACGCAAGGTTTAATGACGGATTTTGGATACTATCCTAAGGATGCATCCTCACCTCTCAATATGCAAATATACCTGCGTACAATGTGGATATTTCTTTTCTATAAAACAATGTGAATTTTTACTCCATTTTATTAGATCGACTTGCAATTATTTGTTCCAATTTTTAAGCTTAAGTTATCACTAAAAATAATAAGAGCAAACAGGCAATCAATCAACATCTATCGTCCACTCTCGATTCCATTTAATCCCAAGTTGTAAATTAAGTTCGAGAATCCAGAAAAGCCGATGCAAACGGAAATCATGATGCATGCCCGAGAAAGAGATACAACAATTCCCATCTTGTTGAGAGAAAAGAATTATTAATCATTGAAGAAACCCTAGGGCTCTCTTATATAGGAGAAAAGCCATGGGTTAATTACATAAGATGTATATGAAGAAAATAGTAATGAGAAATAAACATGAGATACAAATATCTCAACACTCCCCCCTCAAGCTAGAGCATAAATGTCTATCATACTCGGCTTGGAACAACATCTCTGAAATGGAGCTCTAGCAAGGGCTTTGGTGAATATATCATCTCCAGTAGGAACATGGGAGGTGGATGTAAGACCCTTCTGAATCATATCTCTGGTATAGTGGCAATCTACCTCTATATACTTGGTACGTTCATGGAAAGCGGGATTATTGGCAATAAACAGAGTTGCCTGATTGTCGCATAAAAGCTGCATGGGAAGAGGTACCTCAACAGCAAGATCAGTCAAGACGGATCTAACCAACATCATCTTTGTGCTCCTCTGAGCCATGGCTCTGTACTCAGACTCTGCACAGGATCTAGTAACCATTGTATGCTTCTTGCTTTTCCATGACACAAGGGTGTAAACGAACCGAACCTGAACGAGCCAACCCAGACTCGATTCGGTTCATTTAGCATACTTTCAGGCTCGTTTTCGATTCGGCTTGATAAAATGAAAACTGTAATCAGGTTCAGCTCAGGTAAGATTCGTAAAGGTTCGGTTCGGCTCGTTAAAGGTTCATTTGAGAATAAGGCAACACCGTAGCCTGGATGGGAGGTTTTTGCGGGGGTTTCGGGAATAGGGAATATGAACTTAGGGAGTGGATGACTGGATGGGTTTGGGAAAATAAGGGAATATCCCTTATGTTATGATAGAATGTCTTTTTTTCCTTATATATATATACAATATGTATGTACACATACTTTTATGTATGTATGTGTGTGAATAATCGAACTATTAATGAACCGAACCTGAGCGAACCTATGTTTTTGAGGTTCGGATCGTTTATTTAATCGAGCCCAAACTCGTATTCAGGTTCGTTTCGTTTATTTTTGAATCGAATATGAATCGAACTTTTAGCGAGCCGAATCTGAGCGAATGTCGAACCTGAGAATTTTCTGACAGCCCTCGACACAAGTGAGCTCCTAACAAAAATACCAAAGCCAGAAGTAGACTTTATGTCTCTAGGGCATCCTGCACAAGTTGTCACCTCAAGAGATGTACCTCTGTTTAATAGAAAACCAATACCTAGTGAAGTCTTCAAATATCTCAAAATCATATAAACAACATCCATATGAACCTTCCTGGGTTGCTCCATAAACGGGCTTACCTTGCTTACAAAAAAAGATATATCTAGTCTGGTGATAATAGCATAGAGGAATTTCCCAACAAGCTCCATGTATCTCCTTTTGTCTACTTCATCAGTGTCATCATCATATAATCTCATGCTGAGATCCATAGGAGTAGTAGCAAGTGTGCACCCTGTGATCCATGTCTCTAGTAGAAGATCAATCACAAACTTCCTTTGGGTCATCACAAGACCACTATGGTCCCTGGCAAACTCTAGTCCCAGAAAGTAATGGAGACTACTAAGATCCTTAGCCACAAACTGCTGACCTAGGAACTCCTTGGTAGCTTGAATGCCCTACTCATCATCACCGACGACAATAATATCATCAACATAAACCAAAATGACAAATGTACCTCTTTGTGTCCTCTGAACAAAAAGAGAATGATCCACAGTGGACCGCGCAAACCCTTGGTTCTCTATCAACTCGGATAGATTACTGTACCAAGCTCTTGAATTCCACTTCATGTCATAAATCACCTTGTGGAGCCTACACACCTTCTGAGACTCCCCCTCAGCAGCAAATCATGGTGGTTGTTGCATATATACCTCATGTAGATCTCCATATACAAATGCATTCTTCACATCAAGTTGGTAAAGAGGCCAACCCCGAGATACAACAACCGCTAGAAGAACATGTGCAATGTCGAATGTATGGTCATTAGCGAGAAGGTATCCTGATAGTCCACCCCATAAGTCTGGGTGAACCCTCGTGCTACAAGCATTGCCTTGTAGAAATCTACACTGCCATCTGCCCGTTATTTCAACGTAAAGATCCATTTGCACCCCACAACAAAGGCACTTGAAGGAGCATAAACAACACTCCAAGTACCACGAGACTACAAAGCGGCCATTTCCTCCTCCATGGCTAGTCGCCAACTACTATCCTGTACAGACTCCTGGTATGTTCGTGGGATAGTAAAAGCAGATAGTCCCACAACAAACCCCATGTACTCCTCTGAAAGATGATCCAAGGAAACATGAGCAGCAAGAAGATAAGTGGCATAGTTACGACGTAGCTTCCTCAAGGCAATAGATACATCAAGATCATCAGCATCTCTGTTCTCTAGTATCAGCTCCTCCTGTACAGTATCATGTGGTACAAACATATCACCAGTGCCATCAGTAGAAACAATGTGTTCAGTACATACCTGAGGCGTGCTGGATGACGGGGAAGGCACAGGAGCAGAGGGGCGAATAGAGGACCTGCGAATGTAAAACTGTGGCAGGTACTAAGTAAGGTTAGACGGAGGTGGAGGAGGTGGATGTGGTAATGACTGAGACTCAACATTGGGTGTTGGTGGTGGAGATAACGGAGGTGTTGGAACAAAGACATCCTCTCCAAAGTCAGAGTTAGACAACCGGTCACCTGAAGGAGAAAAATACATAATAGACTCAAAAAAATGTGACATCAACAGTTACATAATATGTTCTCCCTACAGGATCAAAACATCTGTAACCTTTTTAGGTACGAGAATAGCTAACGAACACACATTTGACAGCTCTTGGAGAGAGCTTGTCACGACCATGAGTAAAATTATGGACAAATGCCACAGACCCAAAGACCCTGGGAGTAAGGGAGAATAGGTCCTTCTCGGGAAACGCAGTCAAGAAAGGAAACTTTTCTCCATGGATAGTGGAAGGCATGCGGTTCACCAAGTAGCAAGCAATGAGAACCACATAACCCCAGAATGAATGATGAGCTTGACTCTGAATCAAATGAGTCCTCGTGACATCCAGAAGATGACGGTGTCAGTGAAGTGTAAGCACAAGAGATCCGATGAACAATACCAAGAGATCTGAGAAAGTCAGATAGTTGTAAAGTGGAAAACTCCAAGGCACTATCAGTATGAATAAACGTCAACAACAACAACAACAAAGCCTTTTCCCACAATTAAGTAGGGTCGGCTACATGGATTCTTCGCCTCCATTCAGATCTATCTTGGGTCAATCTCGGATTTAAAAAATGTACTAAGCCTTCTCCCACTATAAGTAGGGTCGGCTACATGGATTCTTGCCCAAATCCATGTTAAAAGATTCGACTATTTTTTACGCTGGCCGTCGACTACCTAACGCAACCACTGCAACAGTGGGATTTGAACCCTGGTCTTTTGTGTGGTAGACACACTGTACTACCACTAGACAGTGGGTCAATCTCGGATTTATATCCAAAAAATTAAGATCCCTTCGTATAGTCTCTTTCCAACACTTCTTGGGCCGTCCCTACTTAACCGTTCGGATCTTTTAAACATGGATGAATAAACTTCACATTAGCAAAAAAAATATTCTTAACTTTAATAAGAAACGATTTAATGACAGGACCCACTTCAGGCATATTCTTTAACAAGAACACCCAAGATAATCTAGAAAAGTCAGATGTTCCTGATGATCGGGAACACGACTAGGACCCCGATATCAAAATGAAACAACTCAAACGACTGACTATTGTGATGACTCTGACGACTCGGAAAAGAAGAACGATGGTGCTTCCCAAGCTGACATGCCTCACACTCCAAGGTAGTACGAGTAGAGATTTGAGGGAGAATATGGCACAGCTTCTGCAGAGGAAGGTGTCCAAAGCAAAGATGCCACACAAAAGGAGAAACTGATCCAGAAGGAATGGTAGCAGCACCAGCACACGAAGGTTGGACCAGCCTATAAAGTCCTCTATGCTCATGACCACATCCAATCACCTTGCCTCTATGTCCTGAAACACAAGAGAAGATGGATCAAATATGGCATGGAGATGTAAATCTTTTGTAATCTGGTTAATAGACAAAAGATTCATCTGAAATGCTGGAGCATGTAAGACATTCTGCAGGCACATCGAGGAAGCTAGGACAATCTCCCCCTAACCAATAATGAGTAGATGAACCCCATTAGCAATCACCATTGATCTACCAGGAGGGATAGACCTATACAAAGAAGGTCGTATCGATATCGATATCGTTTTGGTCTGCCAAAAAATGGATATATCGCAGATATATCGACGATATCGGTGGAAATATCAGAAATGGCTCAAAAAAGCCATTTTTTATCGTTTTTCAGAATTAAGATCATCCAAGATATTAAACAACAAATAACTTACAAATACACACTTACGTTACACATCAGTCATTTATAGGGCATATCGCATATATCGGTCATATCGAACATATCATTGTTAATGTTTATTCTTGACCTATAGATATTGGAAATGGATTCCATTCAAGTTCTTATAACTTTAAATAACTTACAAATATACACTTAGATGACACATATAGATCATTTGTGAAGACTATGATCCTTATATTGCACATATCGATCATATCGAACATATCGTTGGTACTGTTAGTTGTTGACCTATATATATTCAAAATGGAGTTCATCTAAGTTCTTAGATCACTAAATAACTTACAAATATACTCTTAGATCACACATATCGGTCATCTATGAAGCTTATATCGCTATTGATATTAATGTTGATTCTTGACTTATAAATATTTTTTCGAAGAATTTTTTTTTGAGGCTCAAAAAAGGGGGATACACTCGTTGGTGTTCGCCCCAGTATTATATACTACGAATGGTATAGAAAGAGATACTTACAGGGTTAAGGGGGGATGAAGGAGGGAAGAGGGAAACCAAAGATACAAAATACAAACGCGACTAACGAAACCCGTAGCCCAACTAAATACACCAATCTGAGATTAATCTGATGGCCGCAGACGTCACATTCTCCTTGTAAAAACGCGTCCCCGAGAAGATAGTCTCATTGCAAGCCCGCCAGATAGACCAAAGGCGCGCAATGGGACCCAGCAGATCAGAACGGGACCTCTTTCTGTTGACCCAAAGGATATCGCAGAAGTCCTCGGTATTGGCCGCACGAGCCCAAGCAACATCGTCCCAAATCCGAGTCACCGACATACAATGAAAGAAGAGGTGGTCGGCCGATTCATCCGACACCCCACAAAGCTAGCATCGGACGTTGGGGGTGGGAAGAAAAGAGGCGCAACGGTCGCGAGTCATCAGCCGATTTTTTTTTCGAAGAATTGACTTATAGATATTGGAAATGGATTTCATTCAAGTCTTACAACATGAAATAACTTGCAAATATACTTCAAGTTGAAGAACCATTGTATGCACCCTCTTGTCGCATCATACCCTACCAGTACGGGGGTCTCGCTTCCCAGTCCGCGAGCCTGGGGGAGCCCAGGTTGCCCCCCCCCCCTTGCGGGGGTGCGGGAGCAACGCCCCCGACCCGTAACAATATGTATATAAACCATTGTGTGTTTTAATACTAGGTGTGGCTAGATATGTGTTTTAATACTGGGTGTAGCTAGATAAGTAGTGGAATCAATCTTGCATGAATAATAACATTAATATGCAGAGATATCGACGATATCGATCGATATCCAAGATTTTTTATACTGAATCCAATCATTTTTTATCGATATGAGATGATATGACGATATATCACCGATATATCGACGATATCCCTGTAAAAGGATATACTAGATGATTTCGATACCCCTACCCTGTCGAAACCGATATATCGGCGATATATCGTCGATGCACCCTTCTATGGACCTATAAGAATTGAGTTGTGCCCAATCGCCACACATATGATGAGATGTTGTAGAGTCCATGATCCAATCCGTCAAATCTGAACTGCTATAGCTTGTAAGTGCATAAGCAATACCTGACGAACTCGAAGAAGCTCTGGCAGCAGCTGCGACATTTGAAGATCCTGCAGCTGAAATGGTTGGAGTAGTCATCATCTCTCTCAGTCTAGAAACTATATCATCAAACCACGCATCATGAGAAGGAGCTGGAGTAGGCTCTGTATGCTCATCTACACAAGCAGACGCAGGATACCCATGCTTCAGATAGCATGTCTCCTCACAAATGACATGGACGGTGGCAATGTAAGCATGGGCCACGATGGCATCCTCCTCCTCGACCACGAAAACCGCGCCCGCAAAACTGCAAGGTACCCCCTCTGCCACGAGAAGGCACCATAGAAGATGGAGTCTGGACCATAGTAGTAGATGAAGTAGTGATCCTGGTTAGCCGCTTGTAGACCTTCTCTATTGGAGGTATCATCTCTCCAGTAAGTAGTTAAGTACATGTTGCATCGTACTCAGAAACAAGGCATGACAGAAAGACCCCTGTCATAGTGGCATTCCGATATGCATGATGCTGCTCAGTGCTGGTAGTAGGCATAAAGGTATGCAGACGCTCAAACATGCCTTAAAGATGTGAGCAGTGGGCATGAAGAGGTCGACCATTCTACTTGGTCGAAAAGATGTCATATTGCAATTGTAGAATCTTGCTCTCATTCTTAGCATGCCTATGTGTGCCTGCTAAGATGTCCCACATAGCCTTGGATGTCGGTTGATTAACGATGCTGTTGGCAATCTCCGTGGTGCAAGGCCTTAAATGTCAGTTTCGATCACCATTTCGGTGACCGGCTGAAACAGAATTTCGATCGAATTTCGGTCGAAATTTGACCGAAATTTCGATCATTTTATGTACTAAGGTCCCCATATTTCGATCATTTCGGTCCAACTTTGATTTCAACGAGATATCAATATTCGACAGAAATTCGACCGAATTTCGTTGAAATTTGAGGCCATGCTGTGGTGAGGGCCTCGGAGAGCCAAATCTGTGCATAGACATCATCTTGCTTCCAAGAAGAATTAGCCCCAGTCTTGTTCGTCGGCTCTGAATCCGTCAGAATGTGCTCCTTGTTATGGCACTGCATAAGGGTGCGAAACTGCATGGACCACAACTTGTAGTTGGTCCCATCCATCTTCACGATGGGAGACGGGCCCTTGAAGACACTGGACGATGAAAAAACGTCACCCTTGTTCTCTGACATGGTAAAAAGAATGCCGACAATCCGAAACAAAACTGAGGAGAAGACTGCTCTGAGCGAGTCTACACAATCAAATAGAGGAGTGGTTGTACATGTAGACTCATACAACCATCCTCTTCAATCCTTGTTGTAGTCTAGGGCCGAAAAACGTGATTTATATGTTCGAAATCACGAAATCCGAACGAAATCAGACCGTATAGGCCTGCAAAACGGTTGAACTGCAACCCGCAGAATGTGGAACGGCCCATAAAGCGGCGGCGGGCAGCAGAGCCGCGAGGAGGAGGGAGCCGACGACATGGAAGGCCGGTTGACGGGCTTGGGCAGCCTGTTGGGCGGCAGCCTGCTGGGAGGGAGGCGGTGGCCTGTTAGGGGGCGTGTAGGCTTACGGTTGGTGGGATATGGGAACCTCGGTCTAGGACCGTAACTCATATATCATGTTGAGAGAAAAGAATTGCTTATCATTGAAGAGACCCTAGGGCTCTTTTACATAGGAAAAAGGCCCTGGGTTAATTGCATGAGAGGTACATGAAGAAAATAGAAATGAGAAATAAATATGAGATACAAATATCTCAACACATCTCTCTCCATGTTTTATGCAAAATTGAATATAAATTTATCACTAAATAAATGCAAGTCAATAAAAACCGCATCCTAAACATGTTACTATTAGTAGGAAGAATTGACTTATTTTTGGCTAAGTAAAGCGTTGTTATGGTGTGTCTCATTAGTGAATCTTATTCAAGCACATGTGATTTGACATAATGATAGTTCTAAGAGCAGCATGCCTAACCCTAATATCGAACACTCAAGTGGAGCCCCACTTGGGTTAGGGGTGAAACATGCTCCACACCCCACAATTTTCCAAGTCCATTATTACATATGTGAGTCCTCAAAAGAAGACCATTATAAATGCAATTATTACACACATAGACAATAAATAAATACAGCAACAAATGCTAATTATGTCTTGATTCTTCAGAGTTGCTTTCGTAGCTCCTCGCAGCAGGAGCTCCCAACTCCTCGCCTCCGCATCTCCCGAGCATCCTCGATCCTCACGAGCCATGTCACAAAAGCTAAGCATTAAACAAACAATCAAGAGAAATAATTAACATTTTTTTTGAAAACACCAACACAGGTATTCTCCCAAGCTGGGAGCTACCGCCTCATATTATACGGGAAAAGATGTAGTTACATTAGTGAGAAGCCCAGAAATTGTAAACGGCTTTACAATGGATAAGATCATTCTCCAAGTAGAATCTCTGGTTTTTAAAAATATTGTCATTTCGTCCCTGCCAAATTGCCCATAGCGTCGCGAAGGCTTGTGAGACGTCGTCAGTGGAGCCACACCCCACCCTCCGGATCGATCTCCAAAAAGTCGCCGCATCATCAGACCGTAGCCACGTCAAGCCTAGCTCACGCCAAACCGCGCTGAGGTTTGGCACTTGAAGAAGATATGGTCAGCGTCCTCTTGCTGACCATGGCACCTGTCGCACATCGTGTCCTGTATCCCAAAAAGACGAGCCCGCCTAACCTTATCACAAATGCGATCCCTCCTCAAGCACCACAGGAAAATCTTGACCCTATTAGGAATCTTTGCCGCCCATATCACTCCTAAATCTTGTATAACTTCCACATCCTGCACCTTCGATGTTCACCGCAGCTGCTCGTACACCTTCTTCGTAGAGAACCCCCCCCCTCCATTCGAAGTGATCTACGTGCTCGGCAGGGGGCATAAGAAAAGTATCAGCCACCAACGACAACTCCGACTGCATCCTTAAGAACTCCTCTAACCTCTGCTCCGATAGTTCGTTGACGAACTCAGGTGCCCAAGTGGCGGTCCCCCTAACCTGACAGAGTGTAATATCCCGCGTTGCCGCAAGGGCAAACAACCTCGGGAACCTGGCGCACAACTTTTTTTTCCCCGTCCAGTCGTCACTCCATAACCGAAACAGACGCCCATCTCCCATCTTCGGAGTCATATTATGTGCGAGAGCTGGGAGGACTCCTCTGACACCAGACCAAAGAGGTGATTCCCACCGCACTCTCCCAGCCTCCATCTCGCCCCGGACACCATAGATCTTGTGGATTAGCCTGAGCACAAGCGAGGAAGAGGGCCCCAGATCTGGGCTGCCCATTTTCCCAGCAACGATTTGTTCATGCATTCGACATCACGGATGCCAAGCCCTCCATCATCTTTCCCCTTCGTCACGTCCTTCCACCCCACCAGATGAAGTCCCGCCTTCTGTTGTTTGTCGTTCGACCAGAAAAAGGATTTCATCAGCGCGCCTCAATCTTCCTTCGCACACCAACAGGAAGAATGCGTGTAGAAAAGAATAAATGTGGTATCGCCGAAAGAACGTGCTTCAGCAAAACTAGTTTGCCCCCCTTGGACAAGGTGATCGCCTTCCATCCCGCCATTCTTTGTTCCATCTTATGAAGCACAATATCCCAATCAGCTTTCTTCAATTTCCCATCCATCAAAGGTAAGCCAAGATAAGTCAGGGATAGCGACCCCAGGGGGCACCGGGAGACCAGCAACTGCCTCTCGTTCATCGTCGCTCATCCCAAAGGTGACCACCGTGGATTTGCAGTTGTTAGAGACCAGGCCTGATAGCTCACCAAAAATATCAACCAGCATGGCCGCATTCGCCGTGTGTTCCTCCGACCCGCCGAGCATGAGCAAAGTGTCATCGGCATACTGAAGGAAAGGAATTGACAAATCCTCTATGCGAAAACCTGCGCACACATCCGCTTCCACAGCCTGATTGAACAAGACTGCCAATGCATCGGTCGCGATCACGAAGAGCATCGGGGCTAGGGAGCAGCCCTGGCGCACCCCCCTTTGTGGTTGGAAAGGACTGCCCTCTGGCATGCCATTAACCAGAACAGAAAAAGAAGTTGTCGTTACACATCTTTTCATCCACCCGATCCACAGCTCCGGGAACCCCTCCGCCTCAACAAAGTCCACAAGAAACTCCAATCAATGCAGTCATAAGCCTTGGAGAAGTCTATCTTCCATAGAGCTCCTTTCGTCTTCGACCTCTTCCAGCAGGCATATTTCTGTCGCCATCACCAGACCATCCGCCAATTGTCTCCCTGGAATAAAAGCACACTGCCCCTGCATGGCCATTGAGTCAAGAACCAGTTTAATCCGATTCGCCAATGTCTTCGTGACAACCAGATAGATCGCATTGGATAGCGTGATCGGATGATAGTCCTCTATTCTCGCCGGAAAATCCTTCTTCGGGAGCATGAATAACAAAGCTCTGTTAATTTTATCAAATCCACTGTTACCTTCCGCAAACTCGTTCATCAGCTCGATGATCTCTCCTTTCAACAAATCCCAGAACTCTTTATAAAAGAAGACCGGGAAGCCGTCGGGGCCCGGAGCCCCTTCCGCATTCAGATCCTACACCGCACTCCTTATTTCTGACTCCGAGAACGACACCTGCAGCGCCTCGACCTGCAACTCATTCAACCGCCTGACCCCTCTTCCTGACCACCCCTAGCCACTGCGACGCTGCCTCCTGGAGGTAGCCACAAAATGCTCGCAGATAGCAGCTCCAAGGCTCGCCTCCCCTGTAACCCGCCGATCCCCCACAAAAAGCTCATGGATGTGATTTCTCCGACGCCTCCCCGATGCCATGTTGTGGAAGAAGCGTGTATTGGCATCCCCCTCACGAAGCCACCGTTGCCTGGACTTTTGCCTCCACTCAACTTCTTTACGGTCTTCCAGCATAATTTCTTCCAAAAGCTTCATCCTCTCTTCCACCTCCTCCAGCTCAAGTCCTCGCTCGTCATCCAGCTCATCAAGGCGAGTCACACCCGTCTGAGCCTCCCCTCTCTTCAACCTACGCCGCCGCCTTACATCCCTACCAAAACGAATAAGGTGAGATCTCATGAGTGATAACTTCGTAGAGAAGCGGGCGACCGCCGACCCCACAGGATCCCATTCCCGTCAAAGAGCCATCACATCCTCGTGGAAGCCCTCCTCAGGCAACCAGCACCTCTCAAAACGGAAGAGGAACATGTCCCTCTCCTCCTCCCCAGAAGACCAAATAATCGGCGTGTGGTTAGAGTGCGCCCGAGGCATCGCCCACGCCCGCGATAGGGGGAAGGCCTCCACCCCCTCAACCGACACCAAGAATCTGTCTAACCTTGAACGAGACCTCGCATTGCGCCAGGTGTAGGAGCAACCTGCAACATCAACAATCAATAGACCTAAGGCATCCATAGCTCTCCACAGCGCCTCCGAAGCCGCGTCTCTGCCACCACTCTGATAAGGACGATCCCCCGAAAGTAAAGTAACATTGAGGTCGCCCCCGATCAACCAAACCTCAGCTTCACGCTTAGCCCCTAAGGCCTCCAGCTCGTCCACCAAAGGGCCACACTCCTGGTACGTGGGGCCATACACATTAGTGACGAGGAGCCTGAGCCCATCCGCTCACCTCTTGAGCCTCACAGAAAGAGATGAGTGTGAACGTGATACCGAAGTCAACTCAAAACAAGCATCCTTCCACCCCGTGAGCAAACCCCCAGAAGCACCAGTAGCATCCAGATCTGCCACGCCAAAGCGACCACCCCTGCCGAGCTCCCTCAGCAGCTTCGTCGCCCCTCTTGAGGTCTTGGTTTCTTGAAGCAGAGAAATATCAGTTGTCGACTCGTCCACCAGTTTCCTTATTGCCAGTCGCTTCTCGGGCCGACCCGCACCACGCACATTCCAAGAGAGAACCTTCATTTAGGAAACATGTTGTCCATCACCTTCGGGGGCACCACCCCCAATCGTTCCGCCACCGATCTATCTAGAAGGCTGAATCTGTTCACCAGCAGAGACTTCGTCTGATCACATGGTCTGGCATCCCTTGATCCATCGTCCTCCAGAGCATGCGCCCGTGTCGCTGCCCGCCTCAGTTTTCTTCTCAACGGCCTTGGCAGGTCATGTCTGGAGTAGCATTTCCCAAACCGAGGCCAATCTTCCGATCTAGGACCCGCTGCAGCAACACTTGTAAGCATAATCCGCTGAGTTTCGCCCGTCGGATCCCCGGTCGCTGGAACCTGACCATCCGAGCCGAACTCATCCTGCCCATGCGTGGATGTGAGCATGTTGACCCTCTCCTCCACCTGCTCTTTAGCATCGGTCGCGCGTCCCTCGCAAATTCTCTCATGCAAATTGTGCCTAGACAGGCTACCAATACCTGAGGCATCGCATCATCTGAAGGGCCCTCGGTTGAGGGGGCGGCACGGTCACCTCGACATGACCAAAACGTTCACAGGAGAGCACGGGAATTCCCCGGAGCTCCAAATGCGGGGTTGAAGCCGTATTCGGGTCGACACGGACAACAGCGCTATTGGACCCACCAAGAAAGACGAGACAGGCCCCACCAGCCTTCAGAGAAGAATGTTGGCCCACCCGAATATTTGATACTCCCACCTCGGGAAGAGAGGCTCCATTATCCCCCCATTGAAGGCGCTGTGAAATGTCCCGAAATGAATATTCCACGGAAGACGAGCGGTCACCGCTGTAACCGCTTTGGAGTCCCTCCAATGGTGTTTTGTCTTCTTGCTCGGCCCGGCAGAGGTGATTGGCGAAAGACGAGCGATCGTCGCAGGAACAGCATGCGAATCTCCCCCAAGATGAAGCGCCTTCTCGCCAGCTTCTGTGCTCGCCTCCACTGGACCACTACCATGCTCGAGGGGCACATCTCCGAGCAGCGCATACCGAAGGAAATCATCCCAGCGTCTGGACAAGCTCAGTGACGAAAGCTCTAAGAACAAAGTCTTCCTTTGCAACTCGATCCTCATACGCCGAACCCTCAGGACGGGGTCGGGCGGGTCCCCGGGCTGACAGCCACTACATTCAAGACCCAAAACCTCCACGATCCCAATCAAAATGAATCGAAGATCATCCAGATTGTGCATCGAGTACGGCATACCTTTGACGCGAATCTCTCAAGAGGTTTGGAACCTAAAGTGCCATCCCATGAACAGGGGCGGCGCCACTGCATGCGAGATATCCCCGCCGCCGACCATCGTAGTAGCCCTCCTTCCTCTTCCTCCGAAAGACCCCTCACAACTACTCTCCACGGGCTGAACTCAACGATGTCCCCCCAAAAACGTCCCTTCGATATCATACCGACTTCAGAACAGGCGAGGAATAAAGTCTCCGAACCGTCGCCCTCTCCGATCAACACCCTCGAGCAGCAAGGGTGTGGCGTCCGCATTGAGCAGACACGCCCTCTGTGACGAGAACCGTGGCACACAAAGCATCTGATAGGTTCTCTGCAAGAACGCACCCAGTGTCACAAAGAGCCGCAGCGGTAGCAACCTCGACTGAAGGGGTTAGCGCGTTGTTGTGCTGGCCTTGAGGCATCACCCTACCATCGTGGGGGTTTTCGTAGCTGAACTTCCACCCACTCTCCTCTGGATTGCTCCCCGTCGCCTTCCATCAAAGGGATTTCCCAACACAATGTTGTACATGTTCATTCTTCGAAAATCAAAATAATTAACATATTAACAATAAGATAATGCAAAAACATCACAAACACATTGTCCTAAATATCAAAACAATAAACTTAATTAGACTTTAAAACCTAACTAATCACGAAGATGAAACCATGTCTTCGGCAACAACGCCATATGATGAGCAGCTAATTGGCTATGTTAATTCATATTCCTTGTAATACAGCCAATTAACAATTCGTCGAAACCACATTAATAATCTCGGTGGCTAAATTATCCTAGATAAGTCATGGGTCGATCGATCTCAGGGATACGAGCTATTCTCGTGATTATTAAATTATAACACCTAAGTTAAGTGATGATTAAGGCATCTATGTCAACAAGGCACATAGTTCGATGCAAAACATGAATGCACAGAATGCATTTTATTTTAATTTCATGCAAGTTAAATTAAAGACAACAATTCTATAGAATGATATGTTATGCAAGCATAGATTATTTTACAAATATTCCCCTTTTATCAAGTTAATGAGCAAGAATCATGTGAATAATTTATTAAAATTTGACGTGACAACAAAACTCCAATTACAATTAATGGCATTTAAATAAGCAAGCAAAGTGACACAATACATCGCAAAAAAAAGTTCCATTCCAAGTATCAAATTAGGAAATTAAATATGTCATTAGATAGATAATTAAAGATGCATTCAAATCTTGAAATATTGGACTGTAGTTCTTTATATCATATTGAACTACTAGTCATTACATAGAAATTGATGGGGGACGGGCAACAAGCTGCGCTGCCAATCCCTTATGGATGGCAAATCCGATCCCTGCGAAATACAACATTCATAGACCTAGGAACTAGAACATTGCTATGCATAATTTTTTGGATCCTCATAAGGTGCTCCACTGCTTCACTTGCCAAGAACCCAAATGTATCAAAACCAAAGGGGATGAATACATTTTGATTGTCAATACAAACCTTCTCGTGCTTAGCCACTTTAGCTGAGGCATTTTTTTGTGCAGTGTATCCCGCAATAAAATCACTCTTTATTGGATTCACCAATGGAGAAACTCCAGTCAAATCAACACATGCATGTTTTCCTCCAACCCATACAGATATTAGAACATATGATGGTCTAAGTGTCGATCTCTCCTCCTGCGGATAAGTCAAAAAATTCACCGGTGCTTCTTTTTTTGAAGCAACCCACGCATGTCTGAGTACATCAAAAAGGACATCCCTAATAAAATCATGTCTATATTTAAAACCTGAAAGTTCGCGACAATGAACGGCATGCTCCCAAAAGCTTCTAAGCAGGATTTGTGGCATACTGGACAAGTCTCATCTGCTGGGAATAGAGGAATCATGAGGCGGTACTTGATAATAGTACGATATTCAAGAGGTGACATATGCATTGCAAGCCCCTTAATAGGAATGGCAAGAACGAAATCTTGAGCATGTTCAGCTCGTAAACATCGAAAAATTGCTTTTTGTCTACAGTCATATCAAACTAAACTTCCATTTCTTTTACGATTTTGCTAAAAAAGGAACTCGCCAAAGCATTCTGGGCTTTAGAGGGGACGGTATCCTTACTAGTAAAATATATAAAATCAAGAGATGGAAGTGCGACACGTAGGCCGTCCAAAGCATTAAGAAAATCAAAATCCATACCATGTATCCCACTGTCTCGTAGAATGTGGTCTTGGAGCATCCAGGATTGAACTCTAGAGGCCACAGAAGCATATGAAGAAGCTTCAATAACCGAGTACAGACCTATACCACCGAGTCTGATGGGTAGCGAAGCCACTCGCCGTTGAAGGTCACCAAGGAAAGGACCTCCACAAACCACAATATCCTGAATAGCTCCGTGTAACCCTTTGTCGAACTACGTAGCAACCCGTTCCATGTATACGGGTTAACATGTCCGTAAGCCGAACATAAGCTTGGCAGTACCCAATGACGGTTCGCGATTTGCCTATGTTGAAACGCGTGGATTATCGTTCGCTTAAAAAATGTCGTTTCGTTGTAGACGGGCAATCGGAATCGGTCAAGAAATAACCACAATAAAATTTAGTCAATTTTTAATCACGTGGTTTTATGTTTATTTTACTTGGACAAGTCCCAAAGTCGAATACAAGGAAGCAAAAGAACAACCTAGAATTTTGTCTATCAAAGTTCATGCACGGTTTTCAAGGTGGTCTTTTTTGTAATTTTTTTAATGCAATTAGGGATGCAAAATGCAATGTTGTCTGATTTTAGGGACTAAAAATGTAAAGATCAATCAAACAATGTCCGAAAAATATGAAATTTGGCCAAGATGATAATTACGATGAAATGAATGCATTGTAATTGTTTGGAATTTTTCGATGCAAGATGATTTTTTTATGAATTTTTAAATGCAAACAAAGTGAATTTCAATATTTAATTATAATAAATATTAAACCTAATTATTTTCAAGAGATAAAATTATCTAAGATCTATCACTAGGTGATGGATCTCAGAAAAATCCTAAATCTCGAAAATGTGAGACTTAATACCTATTAAAAATCAAAGATTGAAATATGCAAAATGATTTTCACGAGGCAAACTATGCACACAAATACAATTCTTTTTGGGTACAATGTTAAACACGATTAATTCTACAATCCGTGATTTTTCGGCAATTTTTGGATCAACGGTTAATCAATTATAAATTTTTGAGCACAGAATGGGCAAAATATGTTATTTTCCACAAAAAGATTAATTTTTAATTAACCATTGATCACAACAATGTCCACAATATGTCAAGATGTAGAGAATTAAGTGAGGAACAAAATGTTATTTTTGGATAATAAAATAATGCAACGTAGCGGTCCAAAACAAAGGGGGAATACAGGGGTATAGATGCAATTACAATATTTAAATAAATATAAAAATGCAGAGCAGGAGTGAAAATGTGAATACTTAAACCCTTGGGGGTTCAACTGCAAAAATCCCAGAGGGACACGTGCGTGGCACGCGCCCTCTGGTCGGCGGGCTGATGTGTAGTTAGGAATGACCCCATGGGCTTCGTTGCAAATTTCCCGTGTATCACATGACACCCACGTGCTAGTGGTAGGTTCGGATGGAGGCTCGGGGTGGCGTCCACGTGGCAAGCTGGCGTGCTTCGGTTTTGGCCCGAGGCTCCTGGCTTGGAAGGTTGGTTCGGATATAGACTCGGAGCAAATCAGGACCGTTGATGAAGATAAATCCGACGCATAAGGGTGATCGCCATATGGATGGTCAGATCTTAATCATGTTGATCTGACGGCTGTGATTGGCCGACGCACAACCGGCGGGCGTCGGGGCGGCGGCTGAGGCTACCGGCGGAAGGGAGTTGCCGGTGAAGTCTTAATGCTCGGAGAAGCTCGTTGATGCCTCGTTGATGATAGTCAATGATGACGCCTTCGATGAAGGCCGGGCCGGAGTCGTTGGCGTGGCGTTAGCCGATGGAAGTTAATAAGACGACCAGTGATGAAGGTTCGCAGGCGGAGCTTGGACGATCGAAGGAGCTCTGGAGGTCCGCGTGCGTCATCGGAGTTCTGGAGGAGGGTTGCTCGACGGCGTGATGATGATCGTACGGTGTTTGAAGGATTGATGATGAGCGAAGGAGGATTCGATGATGACGAGTAGAAAGGTGGACGGATATGATTATCGGGGATGGGAGATGAGGCGAAGTAGCGGGGAGATACCTGGAATGGGGGCTAAACAGCGAGATGCCGGAGCGGAGCAACGGCGCGAAGGCGGGGCTGCAACGAGGAAGATGGTCCTCGGATCACGCCGATGGAGGGTTCTTGGGTTGTCGCTACCGGAGAAGGGGGCTCTGTCTGTGAACGGCGAATATCACAGCGAAGATGGCGAGGGAGAGATACGCGGGCGGCGGAGGTGCGAAAAGGGAAAGGCGGCTGGAGGAAAAAGGCAATCCAGGGGCCGTCCGATCGGCCGAGATCGGATGGTCCTGGTCGTGACATGTGGCGGCGAAAGAGAAGGCTGGTGAAGCACGTGCGTGGCACGTGCGCGGGAGGCACGTGTTCCATACGTGCGGCCTAAATTTTTTTATAAAAATGAAATAAAAATTAAATCAAAAATGGGTGACACGTGGCGGCTCCAGGAGCTGCCACATGTCAGCCCCACAAAAATCAGAAAATAAATATAAAGAAAAATAGAAAAGAAATAGCAAACGACCTCGGATCGAAAAAGTTTCTTCACGAAAATTGATCGTCTCGATGAGATCTACAACTTTTATGAAGAAATCAAAAACAAAATCGATCATTTGCACAAAGTGATATTTTTGGGATATCCCGTGTACATAGAATACCATGATTTTTGGGTTTTATAATTTTTTTGTCATTTTTAAACCAGATAAAAATACGAAAAAAATATGGTAAAATAAAAGATAAATATTTACACATTAATCTAATTTTTTTGGATTTTTATTAATTAAGAAAAAGAAGAAATAAAATAAAAGACGAAAAAGGCAACTTTTATACAGACAGTTAGTGAAGATTCGGACTCAATTTGTTTCTTTGATTTCAAGCTCAGTTTGGATTTTAATTTTTGCACATTTTAATAAAACTTTTATCAAAGAAGACAAATGAAAAAGAAATAAGCTAAAATAGGTTAATTATATATATAAAATACTAGGTCAAAAACCTCAAAAATACAAAATGTACAAAAGAGGCCCAAGACCCAACTTTTCATATGAGCTCTGATTCACTTGAACTTGGTCTTGTTTTGAAGGTAATTGAATGTACATTAGTTCAAAAGTGAGTAAGATCAAAACGGACACTGGATGGGGAAGATATGAGGGTTTTAATCCGGGAATCTTAGAACTAGGTTTTGGGTTTTTGGTCACTTATTTGGGTTAGTGTTTTTTTTGTATTTTTCGTTTATTCTTGTTAGTGATATGTGCACAGTGGAGGTGGTTTTGGGTTATTCGGAATTAGGATGAATTAGTTAAAAATCAGGGAAGTTAGGTTATTTACAGGTTAATTTTGGCTATTATTTTTGGCTTCTTATTTTGTGCAAAAATGAGTGATAAAATGCAATTCTTATCAAAACATGCATGAATGCTAATTATGTAGAATAAATGAAGAAATGCCAATGATTTTGAGGGATTTGAGCTTAATTAATGAGATTTACAGTGATGAATCTGAGAATCATCACCCATACAAGATCGTAACAGAAATAGCTCACTTTGTGGATCATCCGGCTGAGGAAGTAAATGCATTAAATCCACAGCTTCGGTGGCCCTCATCATAGCCAAGTCTTCAACAAAGTCTTTATCTCTGCTCACTGCTCCTCCAAGTAACTTCACACCTAGCATCGGCCTCCCAACATCCATGGGAAACAACCCGTTATGGATCTTCTGACCATCACATGAAGGCCAAAAAAACTCTATTTTTTCATATTCAGAATAAGCCCTATCTCTGGACCCTTGCATTGAATACTGTCAAGTACCTTGGCCACCTCTAGTGTGTCCCCAATGATCGTCCCATCATCAAGATCAATGTTCACGAATGCGCCCAGAGCGGCCGCATATGCGGCCGTATATGCCTGTGCGGACCCATAGACGTGTCGCATACGTGAATCGGAGCACTATGTGCCCCAAGCGCATGAGCGGATTGCATATGCGGGCTATGCGGCCGCATAGGCGGTCTGTTCGGTCGCTCAGGGCATTAGCCTTCATTATCGGATCCCATAGGTATGATTAGGTCTATGCCTCATCCCGACTTAAGTTTATGCGACCAGACTTAGGTTTTCCTCCCGACTCCTCCAACCTCGAGAGCCTCCGCCCCCAACCAGCGCATGTGCCTTCTCCCGCCTCCTCCGCCTCCTCTCATCTCTTCCGCCTCCTCACAGGTCCTCCTCCTCTTCACAGCTCCTCCGCCCTCTCCTACTTTGTCGCCTCCTCACAGCTCCTCCGCCTCTTCACAGCAATTCCGCCTCTGTCGGCTCCTTTACCTCCTCCCAGCTCTTCTGCCGCCACGTCGCTCCTCCACCGCGTCAACCTACCAGGCTACGAGCAGTGCCTCCAAGGCATCCCACTATCGTCAGTTCACTGTGCGAAGGTTAAGGTTTGCATTTTCGTTTTTTTCAATAATTTACTACCACATGTAAATGGCCAAATCCAATGCAGATAGACATGGGGTCCCTCGTATCTTTTTTTTATTTTGATCTTCAATAGGATAAGGTCAATCAACCGAAGAGATTCATCTTTCCATTTAATATATGAACCAAATTTTTAAGCTTCGAGTTTTATTCATACTAATAAAATTCATACTAATAAAATTATGTCTATGATATTTTTCAAATAATGTGTTCGTAATAATGGTAAGGTTTCTCCTTGTATTACGGGTCCTTTTATATATCGAGCTCAGTTCTTCTAGATCATAGCTTAAGACCATGTCAGATGGTCATCATAGTTTGTCCATAATACGTGGAGAACTTACATTGATGTTTCAGCGAAATTCAGAACTGAAAACTGAAACTGTTCTTGAGAGGCCATCAAATTGAACATCACTCTGTAGTTTTCTTGTTGATTGAATATAACAGTATTTGAAGGCATGTCCAATCATGCCCATCCATCATTTGTATCTTATTTGTATATGCATATTAAACTTTTTGTTGATATTTTTATCTTATAATTATGATTGAATGCCAGGAAACTATGGCCTCTAGACTACCATCTGACAGTGGTTCTTCTCCTACGCCTGGAATTGAAAGTGAGCCTCTTATTCAAAGAAGCGATACTTCGGAGTTTTTTGTTCCTCCCAGTTCTAATGATCCGAGATGGAAGTATGCATTTCTAGAGAATCCGAGTAGCCCGAGCATGGTCACTTGTCGATTGTGTCGGAAGGTTGTGAAAGGAGGGATCAATCGCATGAAGCAACATTTGGCTCACATTAAAGGCAATACATCATCTTGCCCCAAGGTGTCTCCTGAGGTGAAGAAAGAAATTATGGACAACATGGAAGGAATTAAAGTGAAAATGACTGAGAAGACGTCGAGGATGAAAGAAATTCAAGGGCAAGTCTCCATTAAGATTAATCAACCCTTGGTTGATGAAGAGAGTGATGGAAAAAGGTTGCGAATTTCAGCAGAAGATGTACTCTCCGCCAATCCTCAATCAAAGATACCTTTGCCAAGGAAGAACGTGCGCGTGTGAATACATTTATGGCAAAGTACTTCTATGACAATGACATTGCTTTTAATGTTGTCAAAAGTGACTCATTTCTTCGAATGTGCGAAGCAATTGGACAGTATGGGAGGTCGCACAAGCCTCCAACGTACTATGAGCTAACAGAAACTCTTTTGAAGGAACAAGTTAAGGAAACAAAAGAGTTCTTGCAAACGCATCGTGATAGTTGGAAGACTTCTAGGTGTTCCATTATGACAGATGCATGGACTGATAGGAGAGGAAGGAGCATAATGAATGTTTGTGTCAATTGCGTGCTTGGAACTAATTTTCTGAATTCTATTGACTCGTCTACAGATTCTCATACCGCGGAGTACATTGCTTCCTTAGTGGATAAGTCCATTGAGGAAGTTGGACCTGACAATGTAGTCCAAGTAGTGACAGACAATGCATCTGCTAATATGGCTGCTGGCAAAATTTTGAGAACAAAGTACTCACGGATATTCTGGAGTTCTTGTGCAGCACATTGCATCGATCACATGCTAGAAGAGATTGGTAAAGAATCGAAAGTGAAAACTGCCATCACACAAAGGCAAGGGCATTGACTGTCTTCATATACAGTCATGCAAAAACATTGAGCTTGATGAGACAATTTATGCAAAAGGACGAGATAGTAAGGTCAGGAATAATAAGATTTGCTACCCCATATCTCACTTTGCAATCTGTGATGGAGAAGAAGGATAAGTTGAGACTTATGTTTTCTTCTGATGAATGGAGAGCTTGTAAATGGTACAAGACCAAGAAGGGCGAAATGGCTTCAGCCATAGTTTTGAGTCCTTCATTTTGGACTCAAGTGTCATTGACATTGAAGGTCTTTTCTCCCTTGGTACATGTTTTGCGGATTGCTGATGGAGATAGGAGGCTGGCTATGGGGTTTGTATACGGTGAGTTGCAAGATGCTAGAAAAGAGATCAAGAGCATTTTCAAAGATGTCGAAGCATCTTACAAACATTTTGTTGATGTCATTGACTCAAAGGCAAAAGGAAGACTGGATAGTCCCCTCCACCTTGCTGTATATTATTTGAATCCCTACTTTTTTATAGGGACAATGCTCAAATCCAGAGAGAAGGCCTTGCTCTGAAGGGATTCTTGGATTATATGGATATTTTCTATCCTGAATTAGAGATCTAAGATATCATCACCAGGAAGGAGTTGTCTTATATGAAGGGGCAGAAGGATCATTTGGAAACCTTTGGCTATCAGACAAAGGTCAATCATTGATAATGATTTCAATCCTGGTATAATTTCTCACTAGAATTATAGACTTATATGTTTAACGATTATTAACTATTTTTTCTTGAAAATAGCCCGTTGGTAGGAATTACACGGCATGGAAATGCCACAATTGAAGGAAATGGCAATGAAAATTTTAAGGTTGACATCTTCTTCCTCATGCTGTGAAAGGAATTGGAGCACTTTTGAGGCGGTAAAGTTAAAAAATTGGTGCTATACATCTCGCATGCTACACATCATTAATGGGATGGCTAATGATATATTTATGGTGATTTTGTAGATCCAAACGAAGAAAAGGAACAAGCTTGAATTCAAGCGATTAAATGATTTGGTGTATGTCAGATTCAACGCCAAGTTGAGGGATCGACATATGAAAAAACGAAATGATCCATTTGCCACAAATGATAGAACCCATTTGCGAGATTGGATTGGTGAAGATGATGAAGGAGATGATGAAGTTTTCCAAGGATCGGGGCTGATGTGGAACTTAGTGGCTGATGCAACTGGCGATGAAGATTTGGTTAAACATAGAAGAAGCCAAAGGCATGCTACCAGTTCAACCTCATTGTCAAGTTTGAATGAGGAAGAACTCATGTCCGATGAAGAGAGTGAAGATGAAAACGAAGACAATATCGCAGTGGAATTTGATGATGACTAGATTAGAATTGCTTTGTACTTAGTAGAATATTGTCGCTTGAACATCTTATTTTTCTTATTCTATCTTAATTAGTACTTTTGCTAATGTTATTTGTTTTGAATTCCAGTTTTCTTTCAGATACTTGCATATTTTGGTGATTGTTGTTAATTATCATGTGTGCTAACTTTTTTATTAAAGACTTGAAGTATTGACCTCTATATGAAAGTTATTTTTCTTAGATGTTCTGTTGGACCACAATTATACATAAATTTAGTTCTGTTGTAGTCACTTTTGTACATATTTATTTATTTTTAAATAAAAAATTAGGAAACCGCGTAGAACCGCTTATACCCCGCATATGCCCCCGCATACCGCTTAAGCGCTATTCAGTGACATGTCCGAACGCATACGCATACCGCTTTCCTGAACCTTGATCAAGATACCAAGCATGGAGTAGGAGTTTACAATTGTCTATGATCTCATGAATAAGTGGGTACAATGCCAGAGAAAAAAGAAGTGGGCCTAAAAGGTCACCTTGTTGCACTCTTGTTGATGATCACATATAATTGTCTCCAATATATAATCTGGTGAACATAAATAAATTCCACCCATGAAGAAATAGATGGGCATCTCCTCCTAACTTCACCAAGCATTAGAGATCTATCTATCAAGTTGAAAGCATTAGAGAAATCCACCATAAGCATAGAGAGACCCGTGTGCTGTGTAAGATGGCTTCCGCTCCTCCAGATACACCAACTCCAAATTGAAAGTCGTTGAGATACTTAGACGTCTCCTTGCCCACCCCAGTCATAGCAACTTTGGATACAAGGCGCCTCCAGATAGTGCCTACAGCAATAGCACGTATGCCGTTGTCCGATTTGAGCAGTGGAGTAAAAGGTTCAGAGGCTACAAACTCAGCCAGGCTCAAGTGACATCTCCCACTTAGCCACAAATTGACTACTAAGGAGATAGCATGTAAGAGATCCTTGGCAACCGTTGACCCCTCCCCACAGAGGGCATCTAAAATGTGTTGAGCTCTCAGGCCCTTTAGGAAAAGATTTGATAGCCGCAAAATAGCATCTGCATCAACTGTAAGAGGAATCGCTGAAACCAAGATGTCTGGTATGGAAGGAGACGGCTTATAAGGATGTTTAGCCTCTAAGGCCTTCAAGGTGTCTTCATCATAAGGAGCCACTCCAGAAGAGCATAAAACCTTTATGGTTGTTTTTTTTTGACACTCCAAAAAGGGGGAGACACCCGTAGGTGTTCGCCCCAGTTTATTAATGAGGAAAAAGAGAGAAAAAGTACTTACAAGTGAAGAAGAAGAAATAAGAGAGGGGAGGATGATATTGAGGATGAAATCATACACCCCGAACCCATAAACGCACTACCCGATGGACCAATCCGAACAGAAACGGTTAGCGTCAATACAAATGTTCTCTACATCCATCTGACACTTTGCGAAGACATTGTCTGATGTTAGAACTTTGATATTTATTCTCCTCCAAAGATTTATTCTGACAAAGATCTGAAGTCCCAGAAACATCCCGTTTCAAAAATCACACCCAATTGGTGAAACCATTTGTACCGCCCCACGTAGTGAGTGAGCTCAGAATAAGTCGTTGCAAGGACCTTCTATTACGAGATCTTTTATCCCTCATGTTCATGGGTTTGAAAACCTGGAGGGAGCAATGGGGAAGAAGCAACAATCTCACCCAAGCATGTAAGGACCCCGGCCCAGCGATAATTTGATGAAGAGCTGCTTTCAAAGCATGAGAGAAAGCGAGTTGACAACTTGGATGAATGCTCTTAAAGGTGGTGACCGGATGCTTGAAAATATAATCAAGGAGCGTAGCATCAATAATCACCCCATATGTGACATCAACTACAAAATGGTATGATAGGTCTCAGGATGTCGATAATGTGCCCTTGGACTATCCCCACATCATCTCTGACTCGAACATGACCATCGTCATGATGGCAAACACGACACACAGCTTGTATCTTCATGTACCTCCCACACAACCATTGATCCAGGACCCTCAAGGTCCCTTCTACGGCAAGATATAGATCAAGATCAATCGTGATGGCGTCCCACAAAACAGAAGCCCGATCATCACTGGAAAGAAGTGTGCTCTTAATATGAGAGATTAAACGTGTAATCCTTTTGCTCCCTTCCCTTCCATCCGGACAACAGTGGAAGTTCCAAAAAGGACATACCAATCCACCTGGACGATGTGATGCACATGAAATCTCTGTAGAACAAAATTGTTATAATTCATGATGAGTTTGAAACGCGCGGACACAAGCTAAAGTAGGAATATCTTTTTCCAAGTCAGACAAAGTAGAGGTTGTCCTGATGGGTGGAGGAGACATCTTCGAAGGCGGCGGGGACGTCGGGGTCGGAGAAGTAGGGTCGTCGTGGATGCGGGGGCGTCGAGGACGGGACGGGTATGTTGGGCGCAGTAATCCAAATGAAATTGAAATCAACAAAAAACGGAGTCCAGGTGCTCAAGATATAAGCATAGTAGTCCAAGAGCACAATTGAAAGAAAAAAAAGAAATAAATAGAAGAAACATTACAAACAGGCCCTGAGGGGTATTTTTGCAATAAATATAAGCCGTAAGGGCCTTCCCTGTAAATATCCAAGTGTGCATGGGCATAGTTGTAGTTATCTCGAATCAGGGCCTCCGCGTAATTTCTCCAGGCGTGCCGCGTGAAGCACATGCCTGGAAAGGACATGTATGCAATATGGAGAAGCTGCGGGCGTAGGGATGTAAGAATCCCAAGCCCACACACATTGTGCACGTGGGACGGAGGCTTGGTGGGTGGATTGGGTCGAAGCAGGTGGCTCGGGCCACGTAGGTGGCCCGCGGTGACTCGGGTGAGGCTCGGTCCCACTAAACCTAGCGCACCTCGGACTGGCAATGTGACGCTCCATCAGTCATAGGACGACACCGGGGCGGTGCCATCCCACGACATCAATAACTCGAGGCTCCTCCTCTACATTGCGGCGACGCTAAGGGGACCTTCGACGAGGCAACTGCAACTCTTTCGTGGTCCCCGTTGTCGCTGAAAATCCAAGAAGGCTCATGCAATGTTGGCGAAGAAGCTCAAGCAGTGGAGGGCAATTGGAGATCTCTGACTAGGGTTGGCGACGTACGCTCGTCGGAGGTGGAACTCTAGAACGAAGCTCTGTCCGAAGTCCGATCATTGAAGGGGTGTGCCTAAAAATGGGTTAGGGGTGAATAGCCGAAGCTCTGTGCGTACGTGAGATGGAGTGGGGACCTTGACGGGCAAAGAAGAGGGAGGTCCATGGTGGGTTCTTCGACCATGGCGGAGAAGAAGGCATGGGGTGAACAAGGCTCTGTCGGAAGGAGGTGAACGGACGCTTCAGCTTCGATTTATGATCCACGACGAAGCTCGAGAGGTGGTCGGATTAGGGTGAAACACTCTGTATAAGGCTAGAAAAATCGAAGAAAACCAAACGAAAGTAAAGAAGGGCTTACATGGAGGATTGAAAAACGAAGCAGTGGAGGTATTAACTTGGGTTGATCCTTAAAGGAGCTCCGATCTTCAGAACTGGGCAGCCTACACAGGGAACTCGGACAGCAGTCGTGAAGGCTCAGTAGCTTGGCCGGAGGCCAGGGGTCGACACCTGTGAGATGGGCCATCATTGCTCAATGACTCCATCCTCCTCTGTCACAGGAGGAGGAGGAAGGCTAGGTTGCCACGCGTGAAATCATGGACAGATGTGGACGGAGTAGGAGGAGGTGGCTAAGAAGGGGTGGCTCGACGGTTTCAAGAGGTGAATCGTGTCGGCTTCAACCATCAAGTGGTAGCCCTAGGGATTAGGATGTAACGATGAGAGGGCTACGAGTGGTGGAGAAATGTGTGGTCAACATCAGAGGATGAATGGTTAGTTGAGAGGTTGTCGGAAGCAGTTGAGAGAAAATGAAGAAGAGGCGTCGACGAGGCGAACGTGGTAGCGAGCGGTTACGGGAGGAGGAAGATGAACAAGAGTTGTTGGATCTAGAGATCCAACGGTCTTGATGGAGGCGGGTGCGGACGGCTGAGATGAACCCGATGGATCAAATCAAAGGGTTGAGGTTTGAGGCATTGATTAAGGGAGTAGATCAAATCCATCAGAGCCAATCGGACGTCCCCGAAGAGGCACGGGGTGCAAAGAAGGGCCGGGCTACATTGCTCAACCAGATAGAGCCACGCCTAATAGGAAAATAAAAAATATTAAGAAAATATTAAGAAAAATCAAAAAGAATATTTACAAGCTTCAAATGAAAAAGTGTAAAACATTTTTTTTGAAGCCAAGAAAATGGGGATACACTCAATGGTGTTCACCCCCAAAAAGTGTAAAACATGAAAATTGTAGATCAGATCTACAAGTTCCATGTTTAACATAAAGTTAAAATAGGTCATATATACATACTTATACTTTTGTAAGTATTTCGAATAAATTAAAAACACTTCTTTTATTTATTTTGTGATTTTTTATATTTATATTTAATGACAAAACAAATATGTACAATATTTATCTAATTTTTATGTGATTTTTAATATTTATAAAACACTGAAAACGAAGCACGTTAATATAATTATTTATATACATTAATTAGGGTTAATTATATACATAGGGTTAGTTGTTAAATAATGTTAATTAGCTCTACATTTTATTGAATAGTTTAAGTAAGAGGGACAATAAATAGTAATTATGATAATAAATCATGGATTTATCAAGGAGGCATATATATCTCCTCTTCAGAGTCAAACGGAGTCAACATGTTACATGTAAGAGAGAAATACATAATAGACTCGAAGAAGGTGACGTCAGCACTAACATAGTACTTCTGGGTACGAGAGTAGCCTTCAAAGATACACTTGACAACTTTAGGAGAGAGATCGTCACGACCAGGCGTCAGATGGTGAACAAAGGCAATAGAGCCAAAAACACGAGGTGTAAGGGAGAACAGGTCCTTCTCGAGAAACAAAATCAAGAAAGGAACCTTCTCTCCTAGGACTGAAGATGGCATGTGGTTCACCAAGTAAAAAGCAATGAGGACCGCATCACCCCAGAAAGAGTGAAGAACACGACTTTGGATCAAAAGTGTCCTTTTGAATTCGGTAACACCGTTCTTGTGACGCCCTTAGGATCCAGGTACCCATTTACACACATCTCCAGGGATCTTCGGTTTTCTCGAAGATCGATCTTCGTTCGGGCTACCATCAGCTGAGGATTCAAGAGTCTGATATTTCGAAGACCGCTTTCAGGACTCGCTATGGACACTACGAGTTTGTGGTGCCAATGCACCTGCAGCATTTATGGATATGATGAACCAGATATTTCGTCCATACTTGGACAAATTTGTGGTGTTTGAATGTCATATGCAAAAGCAAAGCAGCGTGAAAAAAATTTTCCCTGATTTTCAGTACTTTGTGCGATCACATTGCAAATGTAATAATGTGAATGTTTCGTAAATGGGTACCCGGATCGTAGGGCATCTTAGTTGTATACATATAATTATTGATTTCTTGTTATTTATAAAACATTATATTTTATTTTTATAAATAACAAGAAATTAATAATTATATGTATACAACTAAGACGCTCTTAGGATCCGGGTACCAGTTTACACATGTTCGCATTATTACATTTGCATGTGATCGCACAAATTATTGAAAGTCAGGGAAAAATTTTCGTGATGTTTTGCATTTGCATGTGACATTCAAACCACCACAAATTTGTCCAAGTATGCACAAAAGGTCTGGTTCATCATATCCATAAATGTTGCAGGTGCATTGGTGAACCCAAACGACATCACCACAAACTCGTAGTGTCCATAGCGAGTCCTGAAAGCAGTTTTCGAAATATCAGACTCTCGAATCCTCGGCTGATGGTAGCCTGAACGAAGATCGATCTTCGAGAAAATTGAAGATCCCTGGAGCTGGTCGAACAAATCATCAATGCGCGGCAAAGGATAACGGTTCTTCACCGTTTTCTTATTTAGTTGCATGTAATCAATGCATAACATCATGGATCTATCCTTCTTCTTGACAAATAGAACCAGAGCACCCCAAGGTGAAGTGCTTGACCTCACAAATTCCAATTCAAGCAACTCCTGTAACTGAACCTTCAACTCTCTCAACTCAGCTAGTACCATGCGGTAAGAAGCCACCGAGATCGGTTGTGTATCTGGTAGAAATGTGATCTCGAACTCAATCTCTCTCTCTTTCTCGGGAGGTAATCCTGGTAACTCATCAGGAAAAATATCTGGATATTCAGATACTACTCTGATGTCCTGTGTCATCAGCTCATGATCAGATACCTCTCGAACAAATGCTTAGATAGGAATCGCAACCCTGATCAACAAGTCGCTGAGCTCGCAACACAGAAATGTACTCCATTTTGGAGTCATGTAAAGTACCCTCAAAAGTGAACTCGGGTAATCCGAAATCCTGAAGACAACCGTCCTCCTAAGGCAATCAACAAGTGCATGATGAGCTGATAGCCAATCCATGCCTAGAATGAAGTCAAACTCATCAAGCTGTAGTAGTAAACAATCTGCGATCATCCCGTGACCGCCAATCAGTACTGGCAAATGCCTAACTATCAGGGAAATGATAAACAACTGGCCACCTGGCTCTCGGATGTTATATGGAGAAGATAGAGTCTATGTGACTCTCCCTAAAGAAGCTAGTAGCCTCGAAGCAAGGAAAGAATGTGTCGCTCCAGAATCAAATAAAACATGGAAAGATCGACCCAAAACTGAGATCATACCTTTCACCACAATAGCTACTGAACGTGCCTGCTCCTCGGTCACTGCGTGTAGCTGACCCCGTCTGGCTGGTGCAGTACTAGAACCTGCCATACTCTGCGTCTGTCTCTGTTGTTGCCTCCTGAAGTTTGAGTTCCTGCCACAGAAACTCCCTGAACGTTGTGCCTGAGGCTGCGACTGTGAAGGTTGTGGCAGAGGTCGAGGCTTTCCAGATCTCTAGGGACATTGATGCCGGTAATGTCCCCACTCATGACACAAGTAGCATCGGACCGGCCAAGTAGATGGAGTGCTCGTGTCTGCTCGCTGCGACCCAGATGGTCGCGCTGAATCGGTGCCACGTCTGGCAAGTGCTCCTCCTAAGGTAGTCGATGGAGAAGAGCGAGCACTGCCTGAGAATGCCGAACCTGTAGGTCGGAAACGCTTGGCTGACCTCTGTTGCTGAAATGGTCGACGAATCAGCCCAAAAGATCGATGTGGTCTATGCACTACTCCAGACGAGCTCCTAAAATGTCTCTCTCTGATGTCCTCGAACTTCTCCGCTGTATCAGTAGCCTCGGAGATGGAAGTGATGTGCAATCCGACCAGCTTCTCCCGTACCTCTTCCCTCATGCCTCTGATGAACTTTTCCATATTCTCCTCTGGAAATGCAGCACTTGCTGGTGTATGTCGTGACAGCTTAGTATATCTGGTGAAGTAATCTCTAGCTGTCATCCGTCCCTAACGAAACTCTGTAAAAAGTCGACGTTGGGACCTTCCACTTCGCAGAAAAGAAGTGGGACCTGAACCTCATCTCAAAATAATCCCAAGTAGGCTCTCGTCCCAACTCAGATACTACGGCATCCCACCATCTCTCAGCAAAGTCTATCAGTGAGTATTACATGAAAGATAGCCACGTGTCTCGTGGCGTACGCATCATCCTTAGCACCTTCATCACCCTCTTGAGCCATTGCTCAGCAACATCTGACGTACCGGCGCACTCGAACATGGGCACATTGGCCCGCTGGTAGGAAGTGAAGACCGAATGGTGCCTGTGAATGGCAGAGTACTCGTGTGCACCCTCGTCTACAAAGTCTACAAGGTCCCACTCCATGTCAAAGTCTACATCCTCAGCTCCATGCTCTGGTATCTCCTCAAGTGGATCATTGAAATGAGGCTGTTGTACCTCAACCGACTGTCGTTGGTCCTGTCGTGTGCCGTCGTGAGATGGACGGTAGGTGGAATCTGACAGCTCCTCAAATCTGAGCTCCATGTCCGTCTGCATGTCAGCAATCTCCGTCTGTTGAGCCAAAATCTGATCCTGTTGATCTCTCATAGCAGCATGTTGCTGCTGAAGGTCAGTAAGAGCGGTCAGTATGCGTGCTAGCTGGTCAGTCGTCTCCTGGCCTGTTCGGGATGCCATAGCTCGGCATGAGAACCATTTATTAGTCATAAAGTTGTCATTCGCAGAGACTTATCATATATACTTTTCTGTTCTTGATATAAATGAAAATTAATGAAATTGGTGATATCTGTGGCGATTGAATTTGAATGTCAAATTTCCCTTCTCGGACTCACGACAAGTCGGAAGACTGTCGCTATCCGAGAACTTAATGCGATCGGAATTGTAATATGGCAAATGCATATAGCAGGGTACCACGGCTCTATTACCAAACTAAGACGCTCTTAGGATCCGGGTACCCGTTTACGAAACATTTGCATTATTACATTTGCATGTGATCGCACAAAGTATTGAAAATGAGGGAAAATTTTTTGATTTTAAAAATATCAACCGACCTCTGATTGACGAACGGTCGATTCTATTGGTTTTGTTTCGTTGAATCGGATTTTATGACGGTCTCGGTTTATTTCGTGGTTTTTGGGGACGCATTACGATGCGGTCGACTTTTTTGTCGATTTCGCTCGAACGACTTTTGATTCACAATCAATTGATTGATTTAAGTTGTTTAGCATTGACAAACTTTATTGGGTTAATCGGATCGGTTTCGTGTTTGTGCGGATCCGGATGTTATAGTTCTGATGAGAGATGCAAGCATACGAGGCCTGGTGTACGATGCCAAGAGACCTAAAGAACTCGGATAGTTGTAACGTGCAGACTCTAAGGCATTGTCAGAGCGAATA
Source organism: Ottelia alismoides (assembly GCA_037367405.1). NCBI lineage: Eukaryota > Viridiplantae > Streptophyta > Magnoliopsida > Alismatales > Hydrocharitaceae > Ottelia > Ottelia alismoides. Next base: position 107,471 of record JAZKJV010001928.1, on the reverse strand, counting down.
AACTTGATAGTAGCAGAGAAAATATTCGTTAATAATGATAAATACATCTTCAAACTTATTTTTCAACGGAAGAACCCAAGCAAGTCTAGAATAATCATCCATGGCAACAGATAAAAATAGTATCCCTGGAGATCAGGACTATGGCCGGGACCTCAAATACCTAGACAAATAAGCTCAAATAAATGAATATTGTTACGACTCTAACGACATTAGGCGACTCGACTAATCTGTAGAGCCCCCGCAGCTTACGACCTCATCCAATCACCGTGCCCGTGAGTATGTCCTCAAAAACAAGAGAAGAGTGGTCAAAAATGACACGACAATACAGATCCTTTGTGATCTGACTAATAGAAAGCAAATTCATCTGAAAATCATGAACATATAAACCATTCTGCAGGCACGTGTATGGCGTCAAATGCGCCTCTCCTCTATCATGTATGGGATAAGTAAAGCCCGTTCGTAATAACAACCCATCTACCATGGGGTATAGATTTGTAAGAACTGAATTGTGCTTTATCTCCACACAGATGGTGAGAAGCACCAAAGTCCATAATCCATTTGCCATATATACCCAGTTATAACTAGTAAAAGTATAGGTTAAGCTATAACTGAGGAGCTCAAAGAGACTCTAACAACGACTGCAACATCTGAGAAACATGTAGTGGTGATGGCAACAAGAGTCATTGTGACACTTGTTCCCACGGATCTGGGATATCCGTTTACGCATTACTCGTAGTATCATATTCGCTAAAGATCGCATTAAAGTACTGAAAATTAGGAAAATTTTTCGTGTTTAGTTTTCGAATGACATTCGCATTTAACTAACAAGTCACATAACTACAATATGTCACCAATCTATTTGCATTAATTTCGATAGCAGTTAACATGTAACAATAGAAATGAAATCTCAATTGTATGATTTTGTATCAGAAGAGAAATAAAAGCATACAATATCTTGAACAAACTATAGCATGCGTACCTGACAATAGTAAATACAGAAGCTGAGGTTCAACTCTCCCAATATCACGATGCAGGTGTTTTGCCTGCAATCCATGCAATTGGGGGAAAAGAACATCAACATAATGTTCAGCAAACTCTTGCAATCTGTGAAAATCTCAAAATTCACTTCATAGGGATAGTGACGCCAGATCTTCAAGCGAAGACAACTGTTACCAACTCCAAGTTACAGATGGAGTAACTCTGCTCATGCGGCCTCAACTGACGTGATGCATAAACAATCATGTGACCTGGTTACATCAATATAGCTCTTAAATTTTCACTTGAAGCATTTGTATATACTGGAAAATCCTGAGTGTCTGAAGGAAGTGCAAGAATATTCGCAGTCGTCAATCTTTCCTTCAGTGTCCTGAAGGCTTGTTTACATGGATCATTCTAAATGAAATGATCTCTCTTCTGTGTCAATCGTGTCAGGAAAAGAATAACTCGGGAAAAACTACCGAGAAAGTATATGTGATAGGCCACTAGTCCAAGGAAGCTATGAATCTGAGTGATTGTCTTAGGTTGCTCTCAAGACATGACTACCTCAATCTTCGCAGGGTCAACCGCGATACATGTTCCAAAAATGGCATGCTTAAGGAATGAGGCATGGAATACAAGAACTCACACTCAGCTTGGCATACAACTTATGCTCTTGAAGTGTGTCAAGGAGTATCTTTAGATCTTTGCATGATTCCACTTATTTCGAGAATATATCAGAACATCATTGATGAACATAACCGCAAACTTGTCTAAGTATGGACGGAAAATCATGTTCATCATGTCCATGAATGTTGCATGTGTTTTTGTGAGCCGAAAGGATATCACACAAAATTTGTAGTGTCCATATCAAGTCCTGAATGTTGTTATCGGAATATTCGACTCACGAATCCTCCGTTGATGGTAGCCAGATCGGGGATCGATCTTTGAAAACATCGAAAATCCATGTAGTTGATCAAAGAAGTCATCGATGCATGATAGAAGATAATGGTTCTTTATCGTTTTTCTTATTCAATTGTCTGTAATATATGCATAATCTCATCGATTTGTTCTTCTTCCTGACAAAAAGGATGGGAGCACCCCCAAAGTGTAGTACTCGGTCTCACGAATCTATGTCATGTAACTCCTGTAACTGCACCTTCAACTTTCTCAACTTGGTTGATGCCATGTCGTACGGAGTCATCGAGATTGGTTGTGTATCTGGTAGTTATATAATCTCGAACTCAATCTCTTTTTCATGTGGCAAACCTGACAAATCATTAGAGAACAAATTAGGATAATCTGACACTATCGTGATGTTCTGAGCCATCGGCTCTCCATCAGATGTCTCTCGGACAATTACTAGACATGAATCACATCCATGATCAACCAGACACTGAGCTCTTAATACTGAGATATACTCCATTTTGGAGTCATGTAATGTACCCTTAATGGTAAACTCAGGTAAGTCTGGAATCCTGAAGACAATCGTCTTCCTGAAGTAATTAACTAGGTATAATGAGCTGACAGCTAATACACTCACATAATCAGGTCACACTTGTCAAGTTGTAGTAGTAGACAGTCAGTGATCATCTCGTGGCCACCAATCAACATTGGCAACCTTCTGACTATCAGTCTTATGCTGAACAACTAGCACCCTGCCCATGGATGTGACAGAGAGGATCTATGGTCTCTGCAACTCTACTTATTGAAGCTAGAACTAGAAGTTCATTCATCGCTCCAGAATCAATTAAAACATAGAAACGTCGGTACAGGACGCCATATTTCTATGTAAGAATCGATACCATTAATAGTTGATGTTTGCAGATATTTCTAATTGTGCTTTTTCTCTTCTTGGGATACAATAAGAAAATTAGTTGCAATTGGTGACATCTGTGGTTTATTGGTTAATTTGTGAATGTCATTCATAAATGCGAAAAATTTTCCCTAATTTCCAGTTTTCTAATGCGATCTTTAGCGAACATAATACTACGAGTAATATGTAAACGGGTATCCAGAATCCAAGAGGGAGCAGGCCTCACAGTCATTATCTCCCTTAAACGGGAGACAATGTCATCAAAGCGTGAATCTGTCTAAGGAGCCGAACTGTCTGGAGGCTCAATCTGCTCGGCCACACGAGCAGATCCGGGATATCCATGCTTCAGATAGCATATATCCTCATAGTGACCTGGAAGATGGCAATAGGTGCAGAGGCCACACTGGCGTCCACCTCCTCTGCTACGAGGACCGCGCCCTCTAAATTATGTAGAACCTCCCCTGCTGCGAGATGTAGCCATCGTTGAGGAGGTATGTGTGGTGGTAGGTGGTGGGATACGAAGCATGTTGAGGAGACTATAGGCCTCCTTTATGGGAGGTATGATCACACCTGTAAGAAGCTGTGCGCGTATGGCCTCATACTCCGGATCCAAGGCTACCAAGAAAACTCAAACCATCGTGGAGTTCCTCTATGCCATTTGTTGCTCTGTAAAAGTGGTAACAGACATTGTTGGAGCATTCGTTGTATGCGCCCATTGTGTCGTAGCAGGGTAAATGGATCCTGGAGGAGATCCATTTACCGCATCTAGTGTTTAGTCCCATATCGTCCAACGGTGGGACTTGGAGGCTCTGAGAGGCTATATAAGGAGCCCCAGACCTCCTGTATCCATTGAGAAAGTCAATAGACAAACACGCCCCGTTGAGGGCTTCTCCCGTGGTCCCACCGTTGGTAGATGTGAGACTAAAAAAAGAGAAAAAAAATTTACGTGGAACCCTACTCCGTAAGGAGCGGGATGAAACCACGGGAGAAGCCCTCAACGGGGCGTGTTTGTCTATTGACTTTCTCAATGGATACAGGAGGTCTGGGGCTCCTTATATAGCATCTCCAGAGCCTCCAAGTCCCACCATTGGACGATGTGGGACTAAACACTAGATGGGGTAAATGGATCTCCTCCAGGATCCATTTACCCTGCTACAACACAATGGGTGCATACAATGAATGCTCCAACACTCCCCCTCAAGCTGGAGCATGCAATGCTCAGCTTGGACAAACAGAAATAAACTCAACTCAACGCTACAGGACACTACGGACAATATCAACCCAACGTGCACATTGATGCAGTCGAGGACGTTGCTTCTCATGCCGTGCAGGTGAGGAGGACGAATGGGCTGGAGTGTGAGTCAACTGAAGACTCGAAATCTGACCGTCGAGTCTGAAACTTCGCCTGAAGTCTCCTCGTCGGAGAACGGGGTCTCTCCCATCTGGCCCAGAGAATGGTGCACTGCTCTGGTGTACCTATGATACCACATGAAAACCCTTGCCCTCAAGGGAATGGTCCTCTGCTCTGGAGTCCCTATAGCTCACATGAAAACTCTGGCCTGACAACAAGAAGAATGATGGGGACCGTGAAACAAATGATGGCAACTTATGCTCATCTGAAAATGACCGCATCCATGTGCGTGTCTGAAAACGGAGTCTCTCTCTGGAGATCTCGAAACTGGACCTCTCATCTTGGAGTGCCTCGAACTTGGACTCTGACTGATTTATCGAGTCTGAATCCGCGCATCAAACTGGGACTCGGAATCTGAACTTCGAGTCTGGGATTGTACATTGAAAATCTTCGTCTGAAAACGTAGAGTCTGAAAATCTGCTGGTCTGAGGAATCTGCAACTGAATCTGGGATGTCTGAATCAAGACCTGTGACTCTACATATACTCCCCTTTTCTCCCATACTTGTCGGAATATTGACATCGACCAAGTTGGGAGAAGACATGATAAATAGGGGGTAAACAAAACATGAAATTTGCGGCTCATCATTTTTTTAACAAGCCGTCACGTTTTTTTCTCGAATTTTTTTAACACATTTTTTAAGCCGTTTTATTTTTTCGGCTTTTCCTTGCAATAACTTTGCGTACGGCTTTTCATTGTACGCGTCTCTTTCCTTTTTTTCCGCTTTTTTTTCTTTCCTATTTAGGCTTTACAAAATACATCTCCTTTCCCCTCTCTCTCCTTTTTTTATACCACGGCTGCCCATCTCTCAAAACAATTTTTTTAATATGACTCAATCAAATCTTCTCACTTCATGTCTTTCTTTTTTTTTGAAACCTCCTAGCCCTAAATTTTGTTTATATCACGCCCCTTTGATAATAGACCAGGGCCCACTTGGGCTCTAGGGTTCCTTTTTTTTTAATCATTGCCGCTCAAATAGGGTTCCCAGTTGGGAATCCCCACCGTCCCCAAAGGGGCCCTCTGTTCCTATCGCTAGGGTTCCCCGATGGGGAAACCGCTTCATGTGCGTCGCCTTGGGAAAGCGAAGCGGCATCGGCTGTGGAAGTTCGCGCCAGACAGGGGTTGCGCGCTGGCAGGAGGTTGCACCGCGAGATGGGGGGGCTCGTGCGCAGGGCTCGCATGATGGAGGAGGTCGCTGCAGTAGGGTGAGGCTTCCTCCGCCTGGGCGGTCGAGGGCTGCACGAGGGGAAGATCTGCGCACGCGGGGACGCGCCGCCAGCAAGAGCCTGCGGAGGAGGAGCTGCTTCGAGGGCTCGATGGGAGATGGGTCTTCTTCATCTCATAGAGAGGTGCGTCGTTTGAAGTGGGAGGGGCGCAAGGCCTCTGGAGAGGCGGCGCTGCCTCCTTGAGATCGATTGTCGCCGCTTGAGAAGGTGTGCCTGTGTGCACGATGCGCGAGGGGGGAGCGTTTGTACACCTGGGGTGTACACTTGGAGTCGAGGAAGAGGGGTCTGGGCCCTTGGACGAAGGGGCTGCCGCCAGGACCCTTGGGGCAGCGCTGCATGGCTGGGGCTGACATTAGGGAGGAGCTTGGCCAGATCAGTCGCCTCGGTCTATCCCCCTCTGATGAAGCTTCTCCATTGATTGCATAACCTGGAGAGGTGATGTTGTGCAAGAGATGATCACGCGAGGAGTTGCGTGCGGCACAGGAGAATCGATCTAGGGTTCCAGAGAACCCTAAGCACAAAAATTCTCGAACAGAAACAATAATCTTCAACATAAAATGAATCTCGAACATATTACAAACGAACATGAAAGAAAACCCTCGAGAATCGACCCACTCTGATACCATGTTAGAAAATAGGAAGCGGAAGCGGAATGATAAACAGAGCATAATGAACAAGAAAGATAGAACATGGGAACACCATGATTTTACGTGGAACCCTACTCTGTGAGGAGCGGGATGAAACCACGGGAGAAGCCCTCAACGGGGCGTGTTTGTCTATTGACTTTCTCAATGGATACAAGAGGTCTGGGGCTCCTTATATAGCCTCTCCAGAGCCTCCAACTCCCACCGTTGGACGATGTGGGACTAAACACTAGAAGAGGTAAATGGATCTCCTCCAGGATCCATTACCCTGCTACAACACAATGGGCGCATACAACGAATGCTCCAACAGACATGAAGCAGTGAAGCTTCTTAAACATGCCGTGAAGCAAAGAGTAGAATGTATGCAGAGGATGATCATTTTGCGTGATTGTGTATATATCAAACTGTAGCTGAAGAATCTTGTCCTCATTCTTCACTTAGGCATATGTGGCTGCCAAAATATCCCATATCGCCTTTGCGGTGGACTGGTTTATAATATCGTTTGCGATATCTGTGGTAAGAGTCCCAAAGAGATAAACGTGCATGTAACCATCATTTTACTTCCACGAAGCATTGTCCTCAGTCTTATCCGTCGGCTTTGATTTTATCAGAATGTGCTCCTTGTTGTTGCATTGCATAAAGGTCAAAAACTGCACGGACCACAATGCATAGTTGACCCCATCCATCTTCACGATGGGAATCGGGTGCCGGACGAAGAGCATACGTCACCCTTGTTCATTGACATGAAAAAAGAAGGCCAAACGAAACTCGACTAGGGAAGTAAACTGATTCGAGCAAGTCTACACAATCATAGAGAGGATTGGTTTTACGTGTAGACTCATACAACCATCCTCGTCAATCCTCGGTCTGCGCTAGGACCGGAAAAGGTGATTTATAGGTCTGAAATCACATTTTCCAATCAAAATCAGATCGAAAAAGGGCCTCTGGATGGCGCATGAAGGTGTGGCGGCACCGAGTATTACCCTAGACGGGCTTGCTAGGGCCTGACGGAGGACAGAGGAGGTTGCAACGACCTCAAGCGATCTGGACGACGAAGTGGCGGTGCCTGCAGCAAATCACAGCAGCCCGCAGTAGCCTGGGCGTGACCTGGAAGGGTCCCGCAGCGACCTGGAGGTACGTAGTGGCCTAGGTGGTGGCCTAGAGAGCCATGCAAGGGGCTAAGAAGGGGCATGGAGGGATGCACAGTTTGTCGACGACGACGGTGTGCAGAGAGTTTGCGTTGGCGGTGTGTGGAGAGGGCAGCGGGTAGGGGTTAGGTTTTGGGGTACGAGAACTTCCATCTAATACTGTCGCTCTGATACCATATGGAGAGGAAATAATGAGTTGTTTATTCATGAGACCCTAGGGTTCTCTTATATAGAGGAGAAACCTATTGGGCAAATTACACAAATTGGATGGAAAGAAAAGAGAATACAGAAAAGAAACAATAGATAACTAATATCTGAAAAAAAAACTAATGTCTCAACAAAGACCAAGGTAGTAAATTGGTAGAGAGCCACACTCCGTACGCAACTCTTCACAACACTCTGGCGCATCTTGTTCGGACTGCCCATAAGGAATAGCTATAGATTTCCCATGATTAGGAATAAGCTCGGATAATTCACCGAAGACTTCTATTGGTACGGTCATTCCTTTGGCCTCCTCCTTGCCTCCCTCAATAAAGAAGATTCTGTCATCTGCATACCAGAAAAATAGGGTTAGAGATATCATCAATGGTTTATCCTGATATGAGATCATTTTGTAGCACTTGTTCAACCACGCAAGGCAAGACATCAGCTGCAATCACAAAAAGCATGAGGACAATGGGACACCCCTGTCTAACACCCTGTTGAGGCTGGAAAAAACCTCCTTTAGGATGATCGTTGATGAGCATTAAATAAGATGTTGTTGTGACGCATCGCTTCATCCAGGAAATCTAGATAGCCGAGAAGCCCTGTCGAGGCATCGCCATACAGAGAAAGCACCAGTCCATCGTATCATATGCTTAGTAAATTTCACCTTCCAGAGAATTCCCTTCGATTTACGTCTCTTCTAGTCTGCTATTATCTCAGTTGCCATAGCCACTACCAGTGATCTGCCTATCTGCCTTCCTGGAATAAATGCTGACTAAAGTGGAGAAATTAAATGATCTAGAACCTTGTATAGTCTAATTGCAAAGACTTTGTTCACAATCAAATAGATTGCATTGGAAATTGCAATATGTTGGAAATATTCCACTCTCTCATAAACCTATTTTTACAATAAGAAAATGAGAACCTTGTTGAGTCTCTCAAAACACGTATTTTCTCTAGCAAACTCCTTCACCACGTCCGCAACATCACCCCCAACCACTGCCCAGAACTCACAGAAGAAAAAGATCAAGAAACCATCAAGACTCGGTGCTTCATCAGCATTCAAATTCTAAACTGCTACTTTCACCTCCTCCATTGTAATGACTTGAACCAAGTGATTTGCATGTTGTTCAAAGATTTGAGAAGCCCCTTGTCCAGACCATTTCCAAGGTCTATTATCATTTCTTCTCAAAAAATCATGAAAATGATCAGCAATTGTGTGTCCTCTCGGTCACCCTCTATCCTTACACCATTTACCACCACAGAACATATCTTTTTTCTACGACGCCTCCCACTGGCAAGTCTTTGGAAATAAGATGTATTTGCATCACCTTCTATGAGCCAAGCATGAGAAGATCTATGTTTCCATTCTGCAACACTTTTAAAATCTTCCGTCAAGATCACTCTTTGAGCCGCTGCCAATAATGAGTTATTCAGTTGAAAGATCTTTGGTCTTTTCCAACATATCCACTCTGCATACCCCTGCTTCAGCCTCAGCACGATTCGCTTGTCTAGCCATTCTAATCTCCTTCTTGAAAGAGCATAGACGAACATGCCAGGAGAGCTATTTCTGAGCCATGCATAAAGCAGCAAAACCTGTAACCAAAGTTGAGGCCTAATGGCTTGAGACCAAATCTCTGAAGCTCTCCTCATGTAGCCAAGCACGCTCAAATCTGAAGAAACCCCTAGTCTGAGAGACATCTCTAGACTCTCAAACCAGTGGTGTGTGGCCAGACCTGATACGAGGTATGGACATAGAAGCCGGCATAGGGAAATCCTCAAGAAGCTCCGATGAAGCCAAAAAGTGATCAATTTGGGAGCGGGAACTAGAGTTCCTCCAGGTGTATCTAGTGTACGTCGCATCAATCACCTCGAGCTCCAGTTCATCTATTGGGTCCGCAAAATCGACAGATGCATGGCCTTGACCTTCCCTCTGATGAGGTCAGTTCGAAGAGAGCAAAGTAATGTGGAAATCACCACCAACCAGCCAGGCCACCCCAGGGAAGGCGTTTTTTGCATTATGGAGATCGGACCACAAATCCGGTCTAAGTGCATGCAAGCAAGGGCTATATACACAAGAGAATGCAACATGTGTGCCTGACACGGCATTCTCCAACAGAACTATAAGAAACATGTCTCCCTTTCAAATCTGAAACCATGCTATAGACGAAGTCTTTGCAAGCAACTATCAATCCCCCTGTCGAGCCAACTGCATCCAAAGTGTAGAGATCTAATTTATGTTATTTGTACTATTTCGTAATTTCTATTGTCTTATGGACTCTTGATGTAATTTACCCATAGGCTACTCTCCTATATAAGAGAGCCCAGGGTTTATGGAATAAAAAACGCTCTTATTTTTCCCAACATGGTATCAGAGCGATGGTCCTAGACCAGAGTTCTCGAACCAAATCCTAGCCCCCACCTCCAAGCCCTCCGTGTGCTGCCCTCGGCCCCGTGCGCCGCCCTCGCCCCGCGCATTGCTCCTCGGCCCCGTGCGATGCCCCGCACGCCGCGTGCACCGCCCTCAGCCCCGCCGCCCCTCGGCCTCGGCCTCGCGCACTGTGCACGCTGCCTACGTCCAGTGTGCCGACTCTCTCTCCCTCTGGCCGTCTTAGGTCTCGCGCGCAGCTTCACGACCTAGGGTCCGGTCAACCCTAGGGTATCTTCGTCATCTAGGAGACTTTCGCCCGCGTATCCATGTTAATGGGTTTGGTTGCTTTAGTCTACAAATGCAACCGAACCCATGAATGTCAGTGTAGACAACCATTTCTTCAGTCTACAACCCTAGTCTTCTATTATCATCATGTCAGAAAGCAAGGCAGATATTCCATCTACAGGCGCCTTCAGAGGTCCTACGCCTATTGTGATGATGGACGGGTCAAATCATGAACTGTGGGCATTGCAGTTCAAGAGTATGATGAAGTCGACCGGTAAGAAGCACGTTCTTACAGAGGAAGAGCCTACTGAGAAAACCGGGGTCAACGCCTCATGGGAGGCGGATGATGCATACGCTAAGGTTTAGCTATCAGGAACGTTAGCAATTAAGATTGCAAATGATATTCTCCATCAGCCCACTGCAAAAGCAATGTGGGATATTCTGGCTGCTACCTATTCACAGGCAAAGAATGAGACGAAGATTCTGCAACTCCAACAAGACATCTTTACAATCAAGCAGAATGGACGACCTCTACACTCATTATACACGTCTTTACGTAGAATGTTTGAGAAGCTCTACAGCTTCATGCCTCTCACAACCACTCCTGAGCAGCAGAAGACCTACAGTAATGCTATTATGGTTGGTGTATTCCTGGCAGCCCTTGATCCAGAGTACGAGGCAGCACGTTCCCAGATCTTGGCAGATTCCACTATTCCTTTGATGGAGGAAGCCTTTCGTAGACTGAGTCGTATTACTGTTCCTTCATCTACTGCCAATCAGACCGCCTCAGCTATGGCAGCATCTCGAGGTCGTGGGGGTCATCATCAGTTTTGTGGTCGTGGACCTCGAGGCAGAGGGAGTCGTGTTCGGCAACCATGCACTTTCTGCCATCGTTCTGGACATACCAAGGATACATGCTATTCCAAACATGGATTTCCTGCTTCTGCACGAGTAGCTGAACAGATTGAACCTCCATCTGCTTCTTCTTAGGATCATCGATTTGATGATCTTGTAGCTCGTCTGAGGGGTATTATCCCTCCATCCGGTCCTGTTACATCAGCGCCTGCCTCTGAGAGTCATTCTGATGTTGCTGCTTCTGCATCCACCATTACCTCAGGTAGTACTTATGCATTCACTAGTAGTATAGGATCTGATATTTTAGAGTGGATTATGGACTCTGGTGCCACACATCATTTGTGTGGTGATCGAGGTCTACTTACAGCCTACCGACAGGTTCCTCCAGGACGCACTATGGTTATTGCTAATGGGACGCACTGCTCGATTACTGGTCAGGGGGAGATTAGCCTGACACCATCTATGCACCTCAAGAATGTGCTGCACGCACCAGATTTTTCTATGAATTTGCTATCCATTAGCCAACTTACAAAGGATTTACATTGTCGAGCAATTTTTAATCCATCTTCTCTCATTTTTCAGGACATCCTTACGGGCAACGTGATTGGGTGTGGCTATGAGCAGGGTGGACTATATCGCCTCAGTCGGACTCCATATGTCGGAATCTCCTCTCTTCCTGTTGAACTTGTCTCTCCATTCATGTGGCACTTGCGCTTCGGCCATCTACCGCTTCGGAAATTGTGTCGTGTTTTACCACAGGTTTCGCCTCACACGTCCATCCAATGTGAGGCTTGTCAGTTGGGAAAGCATTATCGGTCTACCTTTCCCAGACGTCAGAGTCGGAGCAGCAGCTCCAAGTTTGAGTTGTTTCATGTTGACATTTGGGGTCCCAGTCGTTGGGGTCCCAGTCGTATTCCTGATCATCAGGGACACAGGTTTTATATTGTCATTGTGGATGATTTTTCTCGTCTATCTTGGGTCTTATTATTAAAGAATAAATCTGAAGCTGGGAATATTATCATAAATTTCATAAATGAAGTTTGTAATGTCTTTTCTGCGTCTGCGAAAATTGTGAGAAGTGATAATGCCTTCAAATTTTGTACTCATACTCCCTCAAATTATTTTTCAACATAAGGAATTATCCACCAAACATCCTGTGCCTATACTTCCCAACAGAATGAGTTGCAGAAAGGAAACATCGTCATTTGCTTGATGTCACCAGGACGCTTCTCATACAGAGTTGTGCTCCTCATTCTTTCTGGGGCGATGTTGTTCTAACGGCATGTTATCTCATTAATCGCATGCCGTTGTTTGTCTTAGGTGAGAAGATTCCTTTCTCCTTGGTTTTTCCTGAAAAAGAATTGTTCTCACTTACCCCACGTGTGTTTGGCTCGGTTGCCTTTGTCCACCAGTTGTCTCCAGGTATTGACAAGCTCTCTCCTAGGGTTGTCAAGTGTGTTTTCGTCGGGTATTCCAGGACACAAAAAGGCTACATGTGTTATGATTCGTTGCGCAGGAAATACCTTGTTAGTGCCGATGTCACCTTTTTTGAGTCTGTTATGTACTTCTCTCCTACAGGTGATCAGTTGGTATCCTCACACACTGATGAAGCCATATACATGCCACCACCACCACCACCTCTACCTACACCTGCACCTCCACCACTACATGCACCTCCTGTTGCAGTTCATGTTCCCCCATTGCCACTCCATTATACCCATCGGCCTACTTCTGCTCATGGTCACTGCTCATCATCTAGCTCGCCTGAGGTATGTTCTGAGAATATAATTTCTAATGATGGATCTAATGATTTACCAGAGCAGGTTGTGTTACAGAGGACATATGAGGATGCACGTGATTTGGATCTACCTATTGCGCTTCGGAAACAGAAGCGTAACTGTGTGTCAATCTTATAGCATCCATTATTTCTTTTGATCGTCTATCTGGCGAATTCAGGAGTTTTGCTATTGCACTATCAGTCGTGGATATTCCACAGAATTACAAAGATGCATTGAAGGACAATCGATGGCGTTTAGCTATGGAAGAAGAAATGGCTGCTCTTCAGTCAAGAGGTACCTGAAGCCTTGTCCCTGCACCTACTGGTGTGTCTACAGTGAGTTGTAAGTGGGTCTTCACAGTTTAGCAGAACGCAGATGGCAGCATTGACAAATACAAGGCACGCCTGGTTGCATGTGGGTTTACACAGACATATGGGGTGGATTATTTTGATACATTCTCGTCGGTTTCTCGCCATTCCACCTTACGGATCCTTCTTTCTGTTGTGATTATTCGTGATTGGCCATTGTTTCAGTTAGATGTCAAGAATGCATTTTTATATGGTGATTTGCAAGAGGAAGTCGACATGCAACAACCACATGGTTTTGTAGTTGAGAGGGAGTATTCTAAGGTGTGTAGACTTCATAAGGCCATCTATGGCCTTAAGCAGAGCCCTAGAGCTTGGTTCTAGAAGCTCTCAGATCTGTTTGAAAAACAGGGATATAAACGTTCCAATGCAGATCATTCCCTGTTTACACAGAAAACATACAGAGGTATTATTGCAATTATGGTGTATGTAGATGATATCCTGATTACAGGTGACGATGTACAAGGAATTCAGAGGGCGAAAGAAATGTTGGGTCGTGAATTTGTCACCAAGGATCTTGGAGTCCTTAGATATTTTCTGGGACTGGAGTTCGCCAGAAATCCACATGGACTTGTGATGACCCAGAGGAAATATGTTACTGACTTGCTGAGTGAAACAGGAATGCTTGGATGCCGACCGGCCACTACACCTATGGATCCGAGATGAAATTATATGATGATGACACTGATGAGGTGGATAGGAGAAGATACAGAGAACTGGTGGGAAAACTTCTTTATGTTACCATTACCAGACCCGATATTTCCTTTGCTGTTAGTCGGGTTAGCCAGTTCATGGAGCAACCACGTCAGGTACATATGGATGCTATACATATGATACTCAGGTATCTTAAATCATCTCCAGGTGCAGGTCTATTGTTCAAGAAAGACAAAGAGATTGCTATCTCAGCGTGCGTAGATGCAGACTACGCAGGATGTCCCAAGAATAGGAAGTCCACCACTGGATTTGTTGTATATGTTGGAAACTCTCTTGTTTCATGGAGAAGCAAGAAGCAAACTGTTGTAGCCAGATCCAGTGCTGAGTTTGAATATAGGGCTATGGCCCAGGTTAGTACAGAAATGATGTGGGTGAAAGCTGTTCTTATAGATCTATATGTAGAAGTCCCACTTCCTATAGCTCTGGAATGTGACAATCAAGCTGCTATATTTATTGCCAATAATCCAGCATTTTATGAACGAACCAAGCATCATTGAGGTTGATTGTCACTATATACGAGATACGATTCAGAAGGGTTTTATTTCTACATCTCATGTTAGCTCAGGGGACCAAACTGCAGATATCTTTACCAAGGCGTTACTTAGAGGGTCATTCCATAAGTGGTCATCCAAGATGAGCATGATCGATATCTATGCTCCATTTTGAGGGGGAGTGTAGAGATATAATTTATGTTATTTATACTGTTTCATATTTTCTATAGTCTTATGGACTCTTGATGTAATTTACCCATAGGCTACTCTCCTATATAAGAGAGCCCACGGTTTATGGAATAAAAAACGCTCTTATTTTTCCCAATACAAAGTTCTGAAGTCCGTCAGAGGGCCAGCCACCAACAACCTCCACAAGAAAGGAGAGCAAGATGAAAATTTTGATTCTTGTAACAAGGCGACATCACAGCTACACTCTACCAACAAAGCACCAATCAAGCTCCGATTTGCAGGATCACCTAGACCCCTCGCATTCCAAGTTTTTTTTTGAAGCCAGAAAGTGGGAGATACACTATTAGGTGTTCACCCCTTAGATTAGGAAAAAGCTAAAAGTGAGAAGGAAAGTACATAAAAGAAAAGAGGCGCTCTAAGCAAGCCATGAGCGCACCACTCCTGACGCACGAATACAGACATTTTCATTGTAAAACCTATGGCTAGAAAACAGCAGCTCATTCCTAGCCAACCATATAGACCACACCAAAGCCAGAGGCCGCAACAACTCCCCCCTCGGTCGATGTCTGACCGTGAATAGCACATCGCAGAAATCCTCAACCCCTGTCCTGCCGATCCACTCAGATCCGGGTCATCCCAAACAGGTAACACGGTCGGGCATGAGAAGAAAAGGTGATACGGGGTCTCGATCCCCCCCCACAGAACAAGCATCTATTGGAGACAAACCCCAGAAGTCTAGCGCATCGGTCTCGCGTCATCAGCCTCCTCCTCCTGAACAACCAAAAGAAGAAGGCAACCCTCGCCGGAAGGCCCAGCCCCAGAAGAAAGTGCAATCCCTCACCAGCTCCATCGAAGGGGAGGGAGGGGTCTGCAGATTGTCGAGTAAGCCCTCCTCACCGAGAAGGCGCTGCCATGCCACGCCCAGTGGTCACGACCCATGGAGGGCCCTGCGACCTCCCGAAGCGTGTCGAGTAACTGCAGGAACTCGTCAAGGCGTCGGTCGGAGAAGTTCGAAGGCACCTAGACCCCTCGCGTTCCAAGTTAGTACTTTCATTTAGAAAAGTTAAAGGGACTAGAATATTTAATCGCATCGTTGCTACTGCTACTTGGGATTTATGGGTTGATACGATCGTATTTTCTCTAATAACCACTTTAGCATGTTTTCTAGTCATGTTCAAGTACCTCTTCGACCTCCTCTCGTGTTCACCTCCTACTGCAGAACCACTGGAGGAACCTGGAAAAGATTGTAGAGAGAAAACAATGAGTTGATTATTCATGAAGCCCTAGGGTTCTCTTATATAGAGGAAAAACCGACTAGGAAAATTACATAAGATGGATAGAAGGAAAAGAAAATACAAAAAAGCAATAAATGATAACTAATATCTCAACACTCCACCTCAAGCTGGAGCGTAGATATCAATCATGCTCAGCGTGGAACAGCAACTCTGATAAGGCCCTCTAGCTAGGGCCTTGGTAAGTACGCATGTTGTTTGATCTCCTGAGCTAACATGAGTAGTGAAGATGAGGCCCTTTTGTATCATGTCTCGAGTGTAGTGATAGTATACCTCGATATGCGTGGTCCTCTCATGTAAGGCTGGGTTGTTGGCGATGAAGAGAGCAACCTGATTATTGCATTGGAGGTGCATGGGAAGAGGCACCTCAACTGTTACGTCAGTAAGAACATATCCGACCCACATCATCTTTGTACTAGCCTATGTCATGGCCATGTATTCTGATTCTGCACTGGACCTAACAACCATTGTCTGCTTCTTGCTCTTCCATGACACCAAAGAACTCCCTACAAATACTGCAAAGACAGAGGTAGACTTCCTTTCCTTAGGACACACGACATAATCTGTATCTGCACAAGCTGTAATGGCAAGGGATGTACCTCTGCTAAATAGATTACCAGTGCTAAGTGAGGCCTTCAGATACCTCATAATCGTGTGAACTACATCCATATGTGCATGTCTAAGCTGCTCCATGAACTGACTCACTTTCCTTACTACAAAGGATATGTCTGACCTGGAGATGGTCACATTAGGAGATCCCAACGAGCTCTACATCATCATACAACTTCATGCTGGGGTCCATGGGAGTAGGAGCAGGCGTGCAATCTTCCATGCCTGACTCAGAGAGAAGATATGTAACATACTTCATCTGGGCCATCAGCAGACCTCGTTGGTTCATGGCAAACTCCAATCCAAAGAAGTAGAATAGACTGCCAAAGTCCTTGGTCATAAACGTCTAACCTAGAAAATCCTTAGCAGCCTGGATGCCATGCTCATGATCCCCAACAATAATGATGTCATCAACATCAACAAGTCTGGCAACAATACCTCTCTAGGTCATCTGAACAAACATTGAATGATCGGCAATGATCTCACGAACCCTTGTTGCTCTATCAAGTCCGAGGGCTTCTGGAACCATGCTCTTGGACTCTACTTAAGGCCATAGATCGCCTTGTGAAGCTTGCAAACTTTTAGACAGTCCCCCTCAACAGCGAACCCAGGTGGATGCTGCATGTAGACCCCCTCTTGTAGATCACCATAGAGAAATGCACTCTTCACATCAAGCTGGTATAGAGGCCATTCATGTGTCACTACAACAGAAAGAAGAATACGTAATATAGAATGCCTAGCCACTGGAGAGAATGTATCTTGATAATCCACGCCATATGTCTGGGTGAACCCACGTACCACAAGTCTCACCTTGTAGCGATTTATGTTGCCATCTGCTCGATGATTTACCATAAACACCAACTTGCATCCAACAACGGTTGCTCCTGTAGGACCTGTAACAATGCCCCAAGTGTCATGCGACTATTAGCATGGGCATTTCCTCCTCCTTTGTAAGACACTATTGACTGTCATATAAACATCCTGATATGTCTGTGGTATCTCCACGGCAGATAGTGTCACGGCAAATCTCCTGAAGTCATCTTAGAGTCTGCTCAAGGAAACATGGGCTGCAAGAGGATATGTAGCATAAGTATGTCTCTACTTCCGCAGAGCAATAATCACATCTAGATCATATGCCACCTCCTGAACTTGAAAACTACCTTCCAGAGAGAGCATTTGCTCATCCGGTAAAGAATTTTGTTGCATAGACAACTCAGTATTGCCATCAGTAGAAACAATGTGCTCATGACATACCCGGGCCACGCTAGATAATTGAGAAGGCCCATGAGAAGGGGAACGTTGTGAGACCTGCGGGTAAATACATGTGGCAAAAACTGAGTCAAGGTATTGGGCGGTGGTCCAGGGGCAGCCACAGAAGCACGTGTAGGTACTGGAGATGGTGGTGGTGGAGGCAGAGTATGTGCTGGAGGTGGTGTAGCCGTAGGAGGAGGCATGTATACCTCCTAACCAGAGTCAAATGGAGTCAACATGTCACATGTAGGAGAGAAATACATAACATACTCAAAGAAGCTAATATCACCACTGACAAAGTATTTCCGTAGAAGCGGATCAAAACAATGATACCCCTTTTGGGTACGAGAATAACCAACAAAGACGCACTTGACAACTCTAGGGGAGAGCTTGTCACGACCAGGTTTCAGATTGTGAACATAGGCCGCATAGCCACGCACTCAGGATGTAAGGAAGAACAGGTCCTTCTCGTGAAACGAAATCGAGAAAGGAATATTTTCTTCGAAAACATAAGATGGCATATGGTTCATCAAGTAACAAGTTGTGGGGACCGGATCATCCCAGTAAAAGTGAGTGGCACAACTATGAATCAAAAGGATTCGGGCTACATCGAGTAAAGGACAGCGTTTGTGTTCGGCAATACCGTTCTACTGGGATGTGCAGGCACAAAAGATCTGATGTATAATGCCAAAGAGCCGAGGAACTCGGATAGATGTAAAGTGCAAAACTTTGAGGCAATGTCAGATCGCAAATACTTGACAGTAGAAGAGAAAATGTTCTCTATTTCATTATAAAGATTTTAATGATAAACCCAGCCTTAAACTTATTTTTTAACAAAAAGACCCAAGAAAGTCTAGAATAGTCATCAACAGCAACAAGATAAAAACGGTGTCCCTGGTGATCAGGAGTATGACTCGGACCACTAATATCTAAGTGAACAAGCTCAAATAACTGAGTACTACTACGACTTTGACGACCAGTAAAAGAAGAGCGACGATGCTTCCCAAGCTGGCAAGCCTCGCACTAGAAGGAAGATCGCGTGGAAATCTGTGGGAAGACATCACACAGCATTTGCAGAGGAAGGTGGCCAAACAAGTACGGCGAGACTAGCCTAGTAGAAATAGTAGAGGCACCAGCATGAGGAGGTTGGACTAGTCTATAGAGCCTTTGTTGCTTACGGCAACATCCAATCACCTTGCCCATGCGTATGTCCTGAAACACAAGGGAACCGGGGTTAAAAATGGCACAACAATGCAGATCCTTCGTGATCTGACTAATAGAAAGCAAGTTCATTTAAAGATCATGGGCATGTAAAAATTTTGTAGGCACATGGATGACGTCAAATGCACCTTCTCATGTCCTGTGATGGGTAAGTAAACCCCATTCGCAAGTACGACACATCTATCAAGGGGTATAGACCTATAAGAACTGAACTGGGCTCTGTCTCCACACTGATGGTGGGAAGCACCAGAATCCATGATCCACTCTATCATTCCTACCCTGCTGCAACTGGTAAAACCGTAAAAGCATATGTTATACCGGGTATACCCTTTTTTTGAGAAAAATGACAGGTGGAGTCAAGCTCTGTCAGAATGTGCTCCTTGTTATTGCACTGCGTAAGAGTCATAAATTGCATGGACCACGACTCATAGTTGGTCCCATTCATCTTCACATGGGAGTCGGTCCTTTGAAGACACCGGACGAAGAGAAAATGTCACTCTTGTTCTCTGACATGATGAGAAAGAAGGCTGAAATGGAACTCGACTGGGGAAGTTGACCGATCCGAGCAAGTCTACACGATCATATAGAGGATTGGTTGTATGTGTAGGCTCATGCAACCATCCTCATCAAGCATAGATCCGTGCTAGGACCGAAAAAGGTGACTTATTGGTCTGAAACAACCTTTTTCGATCAAAATCAAACCTTTGCGGAGAGTTGGGCAGCGTCGGAGAGGAATAGGAAGGCCCTAGGGGGCTTAGAGGGTGGTCAAATGACCACAGAGATAATGGGTTGCACTCAGCAAATATGGGCGACAATGCGTGGGGATAAGAGGGGTCGTGGCGGTGGAGGGAGAGCCCATCGATGGCCTAGGTTGTTGCCCGAGCACCTCGAGAAAGCCCTAGAAAGGGCTTTAAGGTGACACGAGCCCTAACAGAGGCCTGGCGGGCCTGGCGGAGGTCTAAGCGTTGCCTGGACTGCAGTGGAGGAGACCTCCAATGGCTTGGGGAGGCTGCTACGAGGCCCCTAAGGAGCTGGCGGTGGTGGCTGCACCGCTGGGGGCGGTAGGGGGTGGCCTGGGGGTGGTGCACGTTGAGAAAGAGGAGCAGTGGGTGGGGCTAGGGTACGAGGTACGAGAACGCTGGTCTAGGACCGTCGCTCTGATACCATGTGGAGAGAAAAGAATAAGTTGATTATTCAAGAGGCCCTAGGGTTCTCTTATATAGAGGAGCAACCTATTGGGCAAATTACATAAGATGGATAGAAAGAAAAGAAAATATAAGAAAGCAATAAATGATAACTAATATCTTAACAAAGATGATCCAATAATAGATATGGTTCGAGGAAGAACTGTTGGCTGGGACTGAACCATTGCTACTTCAAGGGCATTGACCGCTTGCTAGAGATTGGAGTTCCAAATGGGAAGGATAGCCAGACTGCCTTCAGGCGGAGAGGGAAACTCCGAAGGCACAAAAGGAGCCATCAGGAGCTCCAACCGAGGTTCATCAGCAACTAGCAACTCCGATTCAACTTGAACAGATGGTAGCTCAGATGGCTCTATCAAGGGTGAAACAAATGGAGGCAACACAAGGAGCTCCAAGACCTGTAAATGGCACCTCGACAAAAGATCTAGGCATCGATCGTGACCAGCAAGAGCCTAAACGGGTACTAAAGCTTGGATGGGAGCACCCGATTCAACAATCCAGTGGGAAGGCACCGGAAACAAACCCATTGGAGTGCCCTCAATTGGATCCTCGAATCGAGACAATAATCGGTCTTGCAAGAGACAGCCCGATTAGCAACATTTATTGGGGGGCCTTCGATAGATCCTCCAAAAAAGGCAATAATCGGGGCTGATTTGAATCCGCCCGAAATGAGGGGG
The DNA here is from genome assembly GCA_037367405.1 of Ottelia alismoides. NCBI lineage: Eukaryota > Viridiplantae > Streptophyta > Magnoliopsida > Alismatales > Hydrocharitaceae > Ottelia > Ottelia alismoides. The sequence continues at coordinate 86,748 of JAZKJV010001928.1, read as the reverse complement.
TCCAAAAAGAAAGAAAGTCGAAGTGCTAGAAGGAAAGGAGGCACCACTAATGTAGCACAAGCTGGCGAGAGGCTTGATGAAGGCAATAAACCTTCCAGGTTAGGTATCGCATTCAAAAGCGGAGAATCGTATTCCGTAAAATCCGTTTCCTTTTGAGAAACTTCCAAAGAAGCTTCATCCAGGATCTCTGCCAGCCGAATCTCCAAACTTTCTGAATGGGGATGAAGCTTCGTTGGTACAGCTAAGGGAAGCTAGTGATAGCTTCTACCTCTGATGAACGGCGGCAGTGGAGGAACGATCTGAACGAGCAGTCTGAATACGATGTGTCCCAACTTTAAAGAGAAAACGGACTCTCTGACTAGCGAGTCAAATCCCTCAAGGACCACCGAGGTCATTGTTGAGATATTAGCTATCTTTCATGTCTTTTGTGTATTATTTATTTTCTTTTATCGTCTTTGTGTAATTTTTCCAACAGGTTACTCTCCTATATAAGAGAATCCTAGGCATCTTGATAAACAATTCATTCATTTCTACCCACATGGTATTAAGGTGGCGGTCCTAGAATGGAGTTCTCGTACACCACCGTGCCCTAGGCCTCACCCACCAATGCCCCCACCCCTTCTTAGGGTCATCATGGTCGTCGTCGCCGCCCCCCCCCTTCCTTTTTCGCGAGGCTACCGCCGCCCCTTTCCCCTCCGTGTGTGTCACTGCGCAACGGCCCCAACCGTTTACATGGGCCCTCCGACCCCTACGTGTGCCGTCGACCCTTGAGGAATCATCTACAGGTTGTGGTTTTGACCCACATGGGTGTTTTTTCTCCTCCCTATGACCAAACTGCAGTCTGAAACGGCCTGATTTTAATCGAAAAATGAGATTTCATACCAATAAATCTCACTTGTCGAACCTAGTATGGCTTGAAGAGTAGCGAGGATGGTTGTATGAATCTATACGTACAACAAATTGTTTATATGATCATGTAGACTTGCTCGATTTGGTTTACTTCCCCAATAGATTTTCGTTTTTCGGCCTTCTTCATCATGTCAGAAAACAAGGGTAATATCTTCTCTTCGGTTGGTGCCTTCAAGGGCCCGACACCCATCGTGAAGATGGATGGGACCAACTATGAGTTGTGATCTATGCAGTTTTTGACCCTTACACAGTGCAACAACAAGGAGCACATTCTGATAAAGCCAAAGCCGACGGACAAGACTGGGGGGCAATTCTTCATGGAAGCAAGATGCCGCGTATGCGAGTATTTGGCTCTTTAGGACCCTCATCATAGAGATAGTCAATGATATTGTGAACCAACTCACCGCCAAGGTGATATGGGACATTCTGGCATCCACCTATGCCAAAACGAAGAATGAGACCAAGATTCTTTAGCTTCAGTTTGACATATACAGGACAAAGCAGAATGGTCGCCCACTGCATGCGTTCTACTCCTCACTTCGTGGCATGTTCGAGAAGCTTCACAGTTTCATGCCGATTACGACCTCCACAAAGCAGCAGATGGCATACAAGAACTCCATGATGGTTGGAGTTTACTTGGTTGCGCTTGACCCAGAGTATGAGGCAGCACGAGCACGGTTCCTGACTGGGACGACCATACCTCCCATGGATGAGGATTACAATCGTCTCAACAGGCTTCTTATTCCATCTGTTGCCACCACACATCCTTCCTTGGTGATGGATGCTTCTCACGACAGAGGAAGTTCTACTCAGTTCAGAGGGCGTAGTCCCCATGGCAGAGGTAGTGGACATCAGCATGATCCATGTACCTACTGTCGTCGTCTAAAACACTCTGAGGATACATGCTATCAGAAGCATGGATACTCCGCATCTGCTCGAGTAGCAGAGCAGATTGAGCCTTCAGACACTACAGCTCCTCAAGCTAATCCATGTCTTGATGACATTATCTCTCGTACACGGGAGATCATGACTCCAGTGGCCAGCACTACCACTACAAGATCCACAAATATTGCAACTGCAGCTAGAGCCTCTTCGAGCTCCTTATGTATCACATATGCTTTTACTGGTTGCAGCAGTGCAAATATGACAGAGTGGATCACAGACTCGGGAGCTTATCACCATCTCTGTATGGAGACAAAGCCCAATTGAAGTCTTACAGGTCTATACCCCCTGGTAGAGGGGTCGTCATTGCAAATGAGGTTCACTTACCCAACACAGGATAGTGGGAGGTGCATTTGACGCCATCCATGCACTTGCAGAATGTTTTATATGCTCCTGATTTTCAAATGAACTTGCTTTCTATTAGTCAGATTACAAAGGATATGCATTGGCGTGCCATTTTTAACCCCTCTTCTCTTATGTTTTAGGATATACTCACGGGCATAGTGATTAGATGTGGTCGTAAGCAGCGAAGCTCTACAGACTGGTCTAGCTTCCTCATGTTGGTACCTCTACTATTCCTACTGGACCAGTCTCACCGTATATCCGGCATCTTTGTTTTGGTCACCTTCTTCTGAAGAAGCTGCGCCATGTCCTCCCGCAGACCTCCACGTGATCTTCCTTCCAGTGCGAGGCTTGCCAACTTGGGAAGCATCATCGTTCTTTGTTTCCATCTCATTAGAGTTCGAACAGTTCTCAGTTGTTTGAGCTCCTTCACTTAGATATCTGGGGTCCGAGTCGTGTCCCTACTCCCTGATCACCAAGGATACAGTTTTTATCTGGTTGTTATTGATGACTATTCTAGACTTTCTCGGATTTTCTTGTTAAAGAATAATTCTGGGATTGGCCATGTCATTAAATCATTTATTAATGAGATAAAGAATATTTTTTCTGTTACCGTCAAGTATCTGTGTTTTGATAATGCCTTAGAGTTTGCACTTTACATCTATCCAAGTTTCTCATGTCACTTGGCATTGTATACGAGACCTCGTGTGCCTATACATCTCAACAGAACGATGTTGTCGACCGCAAATATCGTCATTTACTCGATGTAACCTGAACCATTCTGATTCAGAGCCATGATCCTCACTCTTGTTGGGATGATGCAGTTCTCACTGCCTGCTACTTAGTGAAGCATATGCCATCCTCTGTACTGGGAGAAAAAGTTCCTTTCTTGATTGCATTTCCTGAGAAGGATATGTTCTCCCTTACACCTCGTGTGTTTGGATCTAAGGCATTTATTCATAATCTTTTGCCTGGCCGTGACAAGCTCTCCCCAAGAGCTGTCAAGTGTGTCTTTTTTGGCTACTCTCGTACCCAGAAAGGATATCATTGCTTTGATCCGCTTCAGCGGAAATACTTTGTCAGTGATGATGTTATATTCTTTGAGTATCTTATGTATTTCTCTCCTATAGGTGACAGACTGGCCCCATCTGACTCTGATGAGGAGGTTGACATGCCTCCACCTCCTACAGCTTTACCACCTCATGCACCTGCTCTACCACCTCCAATGTTGTAAAAGTCGACCAACTAGGCCGAGTAGTCGAGTTTGGGAGGTAGCCGACTCGACTAAGCCTAGTCGGTCATTAGTCGATCAACCCGACTACTAGGGTTGACTACTCGACCGACTTTTACATAGAGATTTTTTATTTTATGTTTTTTAAAAGAAAACTTATTCTAATATACTTAATGTTATATTTAAAGTCGATTACTTCTTTCGTTTCATTATGATAGTATTGAAAATGTACAAATCTATGCAAATATATAAGATTGCATGTATAAAAATGATTTGTATATTTAAAATAATTAAAAAAATTCAAATCGGACTATTGGCCGACTAAATCCGATTAGTCGCTCGACTACCGATTAATCCTTAGTCAATGACCCCGTCGGTCGAGTACTGACTACCGATTTCAGCAACCTTGACCACCTCCATCACCTCCCTCTCCACCACCTCCACCACCACCTCCAGTACCTATACCTGCTCCTATGGCTGCCTCTGGACCAACACCCACCTTGACTCAGTTTTTGTCATGTGTATTTACTCGCAGGTCTCGCTATGTTCCCCCTGCTCACAGGTCTTCTCCATCATCCAGCACGCCTCAGATATATAATGAGCGCATTGTTTCTATTGATGGCACTACTCAATTGTCTATGTAGCAGGATTCCTTACTGGATGAGTAGGTACCCTCTCAAGAGGGAAACTTACAGATTCAGGATGTGGCAGGTGATCTCGATGTGCATATTGCTCTGCAAAAGCAGAGACGTACCTGTGCTTCATATCCTCTTGCAACCCAAGTTTCTTTGAGCAGATTTTCAGAGGATTTCAGGAGATTTACCGTGGCACTGTCAGTTGTGGAATACCACGGACATATCAGGAGGCCATTCAGGACAGTCAGTGGCCTTTTGCCATGGAGGAGGAGATGGTTGTGCTACAGTCGCGTGGCACTTAGAGCCTTTTTCAGCTCCGATTGGTACATCCGTTGTTAGGTGCAAGTGAGTGTTCACGGTGAAGCACCAAGCAAATGGCAATGTAGATCGCTACAAGACGAGACTTGTGGTATGTGGGTTCACTCAAACATATGGGGTGGACTATCATGATACATTCTCTCCAGTGGTCAGGCATTCTACTCTGCGTATACTTCTATCCATTGTAGTGACACGGGATTGGCCCCTCTATCAGCTTGATGTGAAGAATGCTTTTCTCTATGGTGACCTATAGGAGGAGGTTTATGAAGGATATGGGATAATCCTCAAGCGCATCACGGAAGCGTGAGCGTCGTATCGAATATGACGAATAACGACTAGTCGCACTAGTTGTTCTATGCATCGGAAATTAAAAATTTATATGCGACGAAACCACATGATCCAAGAACACTTCTCGGATCGTTTCGTCTAAACCACGAACAAGTAATAGGATTACCTCTTGAAGCGTGGTTACGATCGGGTCTCTAAACGAAAAGACCTCATGTCTCAAGTCTGATCCAATGGAGGAGACACTTGCGAGCGCGGGGATGAATCGAGTGCTTTTCGCAATCCATGTTGATGATCCAAGCGGCGGATCTCCTGATCTCGACACACGAGATCCGACGTCTTCTTCACGAGCGAGGCGCACCGAAGGAGACGGAGATCCACGAGCAAACGATCGGGCAGCATAACAACGACGCTGCGGCGATGGAGGCTCTCTCTAGGGCATCCATGGTGGACGGCCATGAGAGAAGAAGAGAGAGGGCGTGTGGGAAGAGAAGAGAGAGAGAGAGATGTGCTTCAAAAGCATAACCCTAGAGAGCATGGTATGCCTCTCTATTTATAAAGTTTTGGGATCCATGGATCTCAATCCATGGATATATAAAATCAATCGATGAGATTGATTTATGTTCAATCCAATGGTCAAGATTGTTGTTGATAAAAAAACAACAACTAATAATCTAATTTAAATCAAATATATTTGACATATCAAATATGATTCAATCGTAAATTTTTTAGATCAAGCAATTAAGGAGAAATTAGCATGGAGATTACTCCCCATAAGGAAAGGGGGGACGGCTACCACATTCCTTGTGGGAATGTGTAGCCGTCCACCATGTCCTCATGGTGGAGGCAATCTCATGTAATCTTATGAGATTGCATATCTCCATGAATCTCTCCCATAATTCCCAGCAACTTTTGTTGTGTTTTATTCTTCAAAAATAATTCACAATTAATTTTGAGAATATTGCAATCTTGCCTTTGGAAATTTGTGAATCACATTCACAACCCAAAACAAAATATAATTTACATTTTCAATTAATTACACAATGTGTATCCGATACACATCAATAATTAATCAACAAATATAAATTATAATTAGCTCTCTCTAATACATTATAAATCACATTTATAATATATATGATTAATATGGATAGTGCTATCTACATTATTCAATATCCATGATAATTAAATCACATTTAATCATCTTGGATCTCTATTCTCATGTTCCCAATAATATGAATCACATTCACATTATTTACATCTTTGATAATCAAATCTCATTTAATTATCTAAGATTCTAAGATAACTCTCTTTATAATATGAATCAAATTCATATTATTCATGATAATTAAATCACATTTAATTATCCATTTTCTCAATGCTCAGATACATATATCAACAATAGAATTATCCATGAACTCTTTCAACGATAATGCGCTTTCTCCGCGAATACTTGGAGATAAGGACAGGGCGATTGTATTGTTTCACATATAGTGACTTGGATATTGAGATCACATCTCAAATCCAGATCTCGGGCCTCCCATAGATGCTTGATTAAATTAAGACCGCAAATCTAATCTTCTCATTGCATCTGAATCACATTCAGAGCAATGTCCAACATTAGGACCAAGATCAGATTACTTCTCTACTGAGAGGAGTCACTAAAATCCAGACCCGTTTCATCACTCCCTATGAATGGAAGCGTCATGGTTATACAACCGTTTATGATCACATCACCCTCAGGTATTCCCAATACCTGTACATCCTGCATACTGGAAGACTCGTAATAAACCCGAAGTATAAGATCAATTTTACACTGTCTACTTCAGGGATTATTCATGAAGTTTTTCATTCGATCATTGGGAGTTGGTATCGATCATATACTTTCCAAAAGCATATATCATACCCATGTGTTGATCATATACTTTCCAAAAGTATATATCAAACCAACGAATTCAGTCAAGCTTCCAAAGCGAGATGACCGTGCACGGAATTTGATTCTTCCCAATATCTCATGACTGAGCTCATGTCTTCCGGTTCGGTAACTGAACATGTATGATCCCTTTGAGAGATTGTATTACTCATATGCCCTTATATGCACACCAGCGCGCCGGTGTATAGACCTTGATTAGGTCATCAACCTATTGGTCTGCCAAATGTACATACTCAGACATATAGTAACACATCTGTCTCCGGTCTGAGGATGCGTGCATATATCATGACAGCATACGATATAGGACTTTGGTTATCTCGATCTCGTTAAATCAACTCTTTGACCTAACTAATCTGACACCTCCGAATCTCTATTCCTATGCAGAGGACCTACATCAAGAGGTCGGTCAGATATCAGCCTAACTGCGAAAGGATTGCCATCTCCTACTTAGGCTAAAGATCATCTCTTAACAATCATTTGATGGTGCTTGATGAGTCCTCAATCTAACTCTTTAGATGTTCATCCAAGCACCAGCATCTATGATTCAATATTTGAATCAACAGTTGTATGATCATCAAGATGGCCATGGTACATAACCCTAATTGTACTAAGGGACCTATTATGCAAATTATGTACTCTTCATTTCAGATTAAGGAGTGAATTGCAATAACATTTATTGCATAATGGCTCGTCGTGGGCTCGCATGTCCAACAGTTTACATGCAGCGACCACATGGGTTCGTTGTTGAGGGGAAGTGACAGAAGGTTTGTATGCTTCACAAGGCGATCGATGGCTTTAAGCAAAGTCCAAGAGCATGGTACCATAAGCTGTCGGACTTGATAGAGCAATAGGGGTTTGTGAGATCGACTGCCGATCATTCACTGTTTGTTCAGAGAACACAAAGAGGTACAGTTGTCATACTTGTATATGTTGATGACATCATTGTTACAGGGGATGACGAGTTAGGCATCCAGGTTGCCAAGGATTTCCTAGGTTAGCAGTTTGTGACCACAGACCTTGGTAGCTTACGCTACTTCGTTGGATTGGAGTTCGCCAGGAACCAGTGAGGTCTTGAGATGACCCAAAGGAAGTATTTACATATCTTCTCTCTGAGACAGGCATGGCAGATTGCATGCCTGCCAGGCTGCCATTACTCCTATGGACCCAAGCATGAAGCTCTATGATGATGATACTGAGGAGGTCGACAAGAGGAGGTACATAGAGCTTGTTGGGAAGCTTCTTTATGTGACTATTACCAGGCCAGATATATCGTTTGCAGTGAGCAAAATGAGTCAGTTTATGGAGCAGCCTAGACAAGCACGTATGGATGCAGTACATATGATTCTGAGGTATCTGAAGGCCTCACCTGGCACTGATCTTCTATTTAGCAGAGGTACATCCATTGCAGTTACACCATGTGCAAATGCATATTATGTGGGTTGTCCCAAGGAGGAAGCCTACTTCTGGCTTCGCAGTGTTCATAGGAAGTTCATTGATGTCATATAAGAGCAAGAAGCAGACTGTTGTTGTCATATCTAAGAGCAGAATCAGAATATAGGACCATGGCGCAAGCTAGTACAGAGATGATGTGGATTAGATCTATTCTTACTGACCTAACTGTTGAGGTGTCTCTTCTCATGCACCTCCAATGTGACAACCAGGTTGCTCTCTTCATTGCAAACAACCTAGCCTTCCATGAGAGGACCAAGCACATCGAGGTGGACTGTCACACTCGTGACTTGATACAGAAGGGTCTCATCTCCACTACTCATGTCAGCTCTGGAGACTAGACAGCAAATGTACTTACCAAGGCCTGCTCCAAGCTGAGCCTGATAGATATTTACGCTCCAGCTTGAGGGGGAGTGTTGAGATATTAGTTATCTTTCATGTCTTTTATGTATTATTTATTTTCCTTTGTCTTCTTCATGTAATTTGCCCAACAGATTAATTTCTTATATAAGAGATCCCTAGGGCTTCCCGAATAAACAATTCATTCTTTTCTACCTACAGTCACCAATGGATCCGATCCATGCGATCGGGCATCAGCAAGTATCCTCGTCACCATGCTAATCTCCCTCAACGTTGGCTTTAATGATGTGACTGAACAAGAAATGAAGGCACACTGATAATTCGAGCCATCCAAAGTATGTCACAAGGTGCTTCACCATCCGTGAATCGAGGGAGGCACCAATTAAAACAAAACCTCTAATCATTCTGAAGCAAGATTTCGATCTCCGTTTTCAATAGTCCCCTTGCAAAGCATTGTTTGGAATCCAAAAGAACCACCTTGCACGTGAATGATCCCAAGATCTCTCGGAAGGTTCTTAGGATGGATAAAACATCCAGATCTTCCATTACAGAGTTTTCAAAGAGAAAACATGATTTCTCTATTGCAGCCTATTGACTTCCAAGGCGAACCACAGAGGCGTAGGTGTGCGCAGTAGAGCACACGACCGACGGCTTAGCACTCTTTGGGTCCCCAACGATGGTAGTTGGAGTGGTTTACGGTGGCAGCACAATTTGAGAACAATATTGTTTCCTGTGACCTACCTTCCTGCAGACAAAACAAAGAGGCGGCAGTGCGCACAACACCGCTCGATGTCAAATGGACCCACATCGGTAACATCGCTGGACTCGTTTCTGATGAGAAACAGCTGACCAACACTCCTCCCCCTCCCTCTCATATGTTGGTGGCTCTCTCGTGCTTCTCCAAGATGGCATTAGTAGCCATCCTCCATTCCTTCACCCCTCCTCTAATCCCCCGCCTTTAGCGTTCTCTCCGACACACAGAGCTCTCCATCTTCAGTGAGGGTATTTCTATATTTAGTACTTTAGTAGTCATGTTGGTCGTTCTTTCATAGTTTCCATCTTTTGGATCATTAGAGTTTCACTCTGTACAAGAAGCATTATCCTCAAATAGAAATCATCTCATTCCATCCCATTGTTCTTCCACATGGTATCAAAGCGTCGATTCTAGACCGAAGCTCTCAGCCTCTCTTCCTCAGAACCCAAACTACACGACAAACCTCTCTCTCTTTATGAATGTGTTGTATGAAATCTCTTGAGCTAGAGATATCGTTGCCAGCCATCTCCGGATTGGAGATCTACACCTCCTCAAGGATCAATGCCATCTACACAAGTTTTTCTATGTAAAAGAGGGAGATCTCCCGAGGCGGGGGTCATCACAGCAACGCTTTCATTAAATAAAGGTAGAGTACATCAACGTGAAGCCCAAAAATTGTATAGAGCATTACAATGCAACACAATATTCTCCGAATAAAACCTCTGGTTTTTAAATATCATCTCATTCGGACCAGTCCAAAGGGCCCAAAGCACTGCAAACAGCTTTGAACGGTCATCCGTCGAACCAATGCCCACTGCGCGAACCAATTTCCAAAACACCTCTAACCCGCTGACCTCTACCCAAGAGATCCCTGCTGCCATCCAAACCTGTGCCGATGTCGCGCAACCGAAGAAAAGGTGGTTCGCGTCTTCCACTGCACCCTCACACCTGTTGCAACACGTGTCCGCCAAGCCGAACATCCTCCCTCTCCTCGCTTTATCACACAAGCGGTTTCTTCTCAAACACCAGAGGAAAATCTTCACTTTTCACGGGATCATGGCGAACCAAATAACCTTCACGTTCGCGCACAGCTCCTCGTCTCGCACCACTGCTGACCTTCTCATCACATCGTAAGCTTTCTTAACTGAGAATATCGCACCTTCCCATTCAAAATGGTTAGCTTCATTTGACAACTCCCCCGGCGGAGGAGTCTCCGCCAGCAACCTCAGGAAGTCCTCCATGCGTTGATCCGACAGATCCGAGACGAACCGCGGAGCCCACGTACCGGAGTCCACCACCTCACCAAGAAGCGCTTCCCTATCAACCGCCAGAGCCAGCAGTCTAGGGAAACGTCGCCCAAGAGCACCCTCCCCCGTCCAGTCGTCGAGCCAAAATCTAAACACCCGGTCGTTCCCCATCCTCGAACGCAAAGAAGGAACAAGATTCGGCAAGACGGCATGAATCCCGACCCATAGTGGCGATTCAAACCTCCTTCTGTCTGCCACCAACGCCCCCTTGACGCCATAAATGCTCCTCAAGACCCTGGCCGCCAACGAGGTCGAAGATCCCCGAATCTGAATCACTAACTTGGCCAACAAAGCTTTGTTCATGAGCTCCACATCACAAACCCCGAGGCCACCATCGAAAATCCCCTTCGTAACATCCTCCCAGCCCACCAGATGCAGCATGTACCTCTGTTGTTTCCCATCTGACCAGAAGAAGGACCTCATCAAAGACTCGACCTTCCTCCTAACACCAACCGGCATCAGCCGGGTAGAGTAGAAGACGGGGATGGCAGCGAGCACATGCTTAAGGAGGGTCAACTTCCCTCTCCTAGACATAGTGACAATCTTCCATGCAGCCAACCTCTCCTCCATTCTGCACACAACGCAGTCCCAGTCCGACTTCCTAAGTCTGCAATCCACCAGTGGTAGTCCCAAGTAGGAGATCGGGAGGCCCCCCAAGGGGCACCCCGCCCACCCAACAACCCTGTCACGCTCCGAACCGTCCATCCCGAAGCTAATCACCACCGACTTCTGCCTGTTGATCTGAAGCCCAGATAGGTTGCCAAAGATATCCACCATAAGTGTTGCATTGTGATTCTACTCCTCCGAACCCCCAAGAAAAATCAGTGGGTCATCTGCATACTGAAGCAACGGTATAGAAATATCCCCCAACCAGAAGCCCTCGTACCACTCAGCCTCCACCGCACGCCTGAACAAAACCGCCAAACAATCCGCCACAACGACAAAGAGCATAGGAGTCAGCGGGCATCCCTGACGGACATCCCGTTGGGGCTGGAAGAAACCTCCCTCCGGCTTGCCATTCACCAAAATCGAATAGGAGGATGTAGTGACACATCTCTTCATCCATTGTACCAAACCTCAGGGAAACCCCTTCGCCGCAAGGAGGTCCACAAGAACTTCCAGCTGACACAGTCATACGCGTTGGCATAATCAATCTTCCAGAGCACCCCCTTCTTCTTCGACCGCTTCCACTCGAGGCAGATTTCTGATGCCACGACAAGACCATCCGCCATTTAACGACCTAGAATGAAAATGGACTGCCCCTGAAGCACCACCGAGTCCATAACCATCTTGAGCATGTTCGCCAGTACCTTTGCCACTATCAGGTAGAGAGCGTTGGAAATCAAAATTGGCTTGAGGTCCCCCACCCTCAACGGATTCTCCTTCTTTGGAAGAAGAAAGATCAACGCCTGGTTGACTTTCTTGAAGCCTCTGTTGCCATCCCTGAATTCACGGAGCAACTCCAGAACCTCTACCTTCAAAAGATCCCAAAACTCACGGTAGAAGAGGACAGGAAAACCATCAGGACCCGGACCCCCATCTGCATTCAGGCCCCAAACTGCCCGCCTCACTTCCACCTCGGAGAAATCAGCCAACAACAACTCTGCCTGCCCGTCATTCACCGTTCCCACCCCCACTCTCATCCACCCCCAGCCTTCCCCTTCTTCATGCCCCCTGCGCGAGGTCTCCACGAAGTGGCTCTGCAAAGCCCTGCCAATCTGCTCCTCCCCTGACACTCTGACACCCCCTATCTCAATCTCATGCAAAAAGTTCCTTCTCCTCCGACCGGATGCCATCGAGTGAAAGAACCCCGTATTGGCATCGCCTTCCTTCAACCGCTTCTGCCTTGATCTCTACCGCCACTCAACCTCCTCTTTTCTGTCCTCTAGCATCATCTCCTCAAGTAAACCCATTCTCTCCGTGAACTCCTCCAGATCTAAGCCCCTCTTGTCATCGAGGCCATCCAACCTCACCACCCCTGCCTTGGCTTCACCACGTTTGTCCCTACGCCGAGCCCTAACCTCCTTGTTGTATGCCATTAGCAATGATCTGAGGGACTTCAACTTAGCCGCAAACCGAGAGACCGCCGAGCCCGCCGACGCACAACATCTCCCATGCTCAACCACCATGTCCCTAAAACCATCTTCCAATAGCCAGCTCCGCTCAAAACGGAAAAGAAACATACTTCTCCTATCCTCGTCGGAGGACCAAAGGATGGGAGTGTGATCGGAGTACGCCTGCGGCAAAGCCCACGCCCGAGCAAGAGGAAACGCCTCTGCCGCCCCCGTGGACAACAAAAAACGATCGAGTCTGGAACGTGATCTCACATTCCACCAGGTTTAAGCGCATATGGCCGCGTCGACAACGTATAAGCCCAAGGATTGGACCACTCCTCTAAAGGCCTCCGAACCCGGGTCCCTCCCACCGCCCATGCGCGGTTTGTCCTCAGAGAGCAATGTAACATTCAGGTCTCCACCAATGATTCAGATCCCGACTGCGGGAGCTACGCCCAGATTCTCCAGATCCGCCGCTAGGGATCCTCTCTCGTGCCCAGTCGGGCCATAGATATTCGTAACCAAGAAGTTGGTACCATATGCCCTCCTTCTCAAGTTCACCGACAAGAAAAACGAGGATGTTGAGACCCCCAACAAATCAAACCTATCGGACAACCAGCCAGAAAGGATGCCACCCGAGGCCCCTTGGGCCTCCAACTCAGCCAGCTCGAAACGATCCCCACCTCCCAACTCCTGCCTGACTTTGTCATCGCACGTAGACATCTTCGCCTCCTGGAGCAAAAAGATGTCCGCGCCCGCCTCTTTCAGCAAGTTCTTCACCCCCAGTCATTTGTCGGGGCGACCCAATCCCCAGACGTTCCAAGAGAGAATCTTCATTAAGGTACGGCCCATCTAAACTTCTTTGGAGGGATTACTCCCAGCCTTTGAGCGATTCTACGATCAAGCACTCCAAAGCGGTTCTGCGCCTTCAATAAACTGCCAGAATCCAGGGACGGACTGAGCAACGCTTCCACCTGCGCCAACGAAGCCCGCAGTGCAGCCCTCCGATTCATCCTTTCGAACTAAACGACTCTCCCCGCATGTAAGCAGCACCGAACCTAGGGATCCCTCCATTAGATCGGCAAGCGAGCCCCCCCCCCCCTCGCCTCCAGCACGCGGTCCCCCCGCATCTGCCCCCCAGACCCCCACTCGCATCCGGAACCACCCCACTCGCAGAGATGGTAGGAACGGATGCGTCCATCCTCAACAACTGGCTTGCGGCTGCCACCAACGACGGGCTTGCAGCTGCCACCGACGAGGACCCCAGAGACTCCACGGAAGGTCCCTGAGTCACCGCCTCAGCTAACCCATCGGACGCAGCCAACGAAGCACGCCCCCACGGAGGCGCCCCATCAGAACACTGACGCTCGAGGGACGACGCCAACTCAGCCCGCACCGAAGAATCAGGTTGTCGGAAGTCGTCCCGTACCGGAGAAACGGGTTGCTCGAAGTCATTCATAGCCGCACTTTCGCCGAAAGGACCATGCGAAGCATCAGACGATTCACCGTTCCGAACTCCGCCAATCGAACCCACGAGCCCAAGACCCGATTTCGAGTACCCCAAGCCAGCCCGAGAACTCGGATCGCCACTCGACCCCACTTGGCGGTCCACCTGCGAATCCGCACACGACGATCGAACAAGCAAACGGGTCGGGTCCTGCAGAACTTCGAAACATTTTGAAATCGAACCAGCGCGTCCCCTCACTACCCCTGGGAGAAGGATGACGTAGGTCTCGAGTTCCCCACCGCGGATATCGTGCCAAACCAAAATCCCTACTTAGGACGATGCGCTATCTTCGAGCTTCGAGCCATCTCAAACTTCGAATGCAACGTCGAGCCACCGCCCCCAACTCCGGCCTCCGCCGCATGCGCCTCCACCACCCGGCCTCCACAGCAGTGTCCTGGGGCCACATAGCCAAGCCCTGCATCCACCAACTCCATGGACATGGAACTCCCCTCGAAGAGCACTCCCACAACCCAGATTCTCCGGCCCAAGTCGATGAACCCGGAGGATCACGTCCATCGAGTCACCAGCCTGACAACCGTCACTCTCGACCCTAACCACCTCGGCGATGTTGCGTAGCAGCTCCCTACACCTTTGCAGGCTCCGCGTGATGAAAGGCAACCCCCTCACACGGACCCTCTCCAGAGGCGCAGGCTTCATCGTGCCATCTCCGGACCTCACTCTGCTCCACCGCAGCAACGTCGAACCATCCCTCGATCAACGAAGCAGGACAGCCTCCTCAGAGCCGCAAAGGCCCCTTGCCAACACACGACACGGGGTCACCTGTGCAATGTCCCTTATGAACCGGGCTGTTGAAACCAAACCCACGTCGGACAAAGCCAGGAAGAGCGCCTCCGACCCTCCACCCTCGCCGATAAGCATCGCGCTTCCCTTCTCCCCCAATGGGCAAGATCTGCTCGTATGCACGAAACGCCCACAGCGGAAGCACTTAAGCGGTTCCCAGCACTGGTGCGCCCAGTGGACTAGCCCACCGCAATGAAAACACCCCCAACCGAAGGGATTCACCATCGGCCTCCGACCTCTGAGCACTGGCGCCTTCACACGATGCCTACGCCTCCGTGATCAGGCCAGCAGCCACACGTCGTCATCCGGAGCGCCCATCTTTTCCATCACTCAGAACTTCAGAGGGTGGTCCATAGAGAAGCAGGAAATCAATCATCTACATAAGTTGTGCTACCCATAATGATTTCATCATGATCGTAGGGTTGTGCCAATTTGCACGGCCATCGAGATCTCCAGAATAGGTTGCTTGGAGATCATATGCATCGCCTTCTCCAGAATAGGTTTCTTAGAGGTTATCTGCACCGACATCTCCATAATAAGTAGTGATCTGATAGCACCATGATCCCATCACCATGATTTATCTACCGCAATGTGATTCCAGCATTACCATGTTTTATGTTTAGCACCTTTATGGGGGGTTATACCCTACGTACAATATTGTGGTACCTTTTTTGGTTTATTCTGATGCTTGAGTAAATTCTCTACTAATTTTTTTATTTTCTTCCATATGACTGCTACGGAGAGAGATTGAGAATAAATGGAAAATACTTAATTCAAGGGATTGGGGTTTCTTATATAGTGTGAAACCATAGAGCTCAAAAATAGATAATTACATAAGTGACCTCAAAGGGGTTACAAGACTCAATTTAGAGAAAAAGAAATAATATATAAATCAAATAACTCTAACACTCCCCCTCAAGTTGGGGCATATCTATCAATCATGCCCAAGGTGTCGTCCTTCCAAGCCCAGTGATCCAGCCCATCACTAGGCCGATCAGCGTCACAGATGGCGTCCAGAAGTGAAATAAAATCACCAAGTCATTGGTCCGAGAAATTCGCGAGAAAGCGCGGACACCAGCAGCCATCCAGCCAGCAGGAAGCAACCGAAGCATCTTTGTCAGCCGCCAATGCAAACAAACGGGGGAAGCGCTCCATCAATGATCCCCTTCCCGACCAATCGTCAACCCAAAATTTAAAAGAGTCCCCCTTCCCCAGCACCGGCCTAAAGAGCGATACATTCCTAGGCTAGCAAAGACATCCAGCACACTACGCCAAAACGGAGAATGGACACCGACCTCACCCCCCTGCACCATCCCCAACCTACCTTCCCCAAGGAACTCCCTCAGAACTGTAATAAAAAAGTTATCACCCTGACCCCAAATTCTGCTCACCCACTTGAGAAGAAGAGCATCATTAACCACCTCCAGCCTCCGCACACCCAGGCCACCTTCCGCTTACCCCTAGTAACCTCATCCCAGGCCACAAGATGCCCCCCCTTCCCCCGTCCTCCTTCCTGCCCCACAAGAACCGGCGCATACAACGCTCAAGACGCAGACGAATCCCCATCGGCATGCGACGAATCGAAAGAAAGAAAATCGGAATCGAAGAAAGCACCGCCTTGAGAAGAACAAGGCGACCCCCTCTAGAAAGCAATGCCGCGCGCCAGCCAGCAAGGCGCAATTCCACTCTCTCGACAACCAGGCGCCAATCCCGAAGCCTGACCTGGCCCACCACCAGCGGCAAGCCAAGATACTCAATAGGAAGCTCACACGGAGGAGACCCCAACAGCCGGCCGCACTCCACCGCCTCCGCCTGCGACATCCCAAAGGGGATCACCTTGGATTTGCTGCCATTCATAAACAGCCCCGATAATTCGCTGAACAGTTCAAGAGTCACTGCCATACCGGAGACCTCGAAAGGGCCGCCCTCGATGAAGCAAATTGTATCATCCGCAAATTGGATCAAGGGCACGTGCAGGGCGCCCTTAGAATAACCTTTCGAAAGCCCAGCCTCGATCACGCGGTCCATCATACGCGCCGAGACATCCGAAGCCAAAACAAAGAGAAGGGGGGCGAGGGGACACCCCTGGCGCACCCCCCTTCTCGGCTGGAAGAAGCCCCCAACCGCCCGACCATTAACCAAAACAGAGAGGGATACGGTGGTCACACACCGACGCATCCACGAAATCCAAACCTCAGGGAACCCACGGCTTCTCAAAACCGACCACAAGAACCGCCACTCCAGGCAGTCGTAAGCCTTAGCAAAGTCGATCTTCCATAGCACCCCCTTTTTATCAGAATTCTTCCAATCAGCGACCAGCTCATATGCCACCGCAATGCAATCCGATATCTGCCTGCCCCGAATGAAAGCAGCCTGGGCCGGAGAAATAATTGAGTCCAGGACACGAGCAAGCCGTCTGGCTAAGACCTTAGCAACGATAGGATATATGCCGTTAGAGATAGAAATAGGACGGAAGTCCTCGAAGCAAATATTGGTCTCTAGATCGAGTGCAGAGGATAAATACAAGGCGATGGCTCAAGATACATGTGAATTACCTGACTACTCTCCTTTCTACCGGAATTTAGAGTCCCCACTACTATCGTACCTTCGTACAGTGACAACAAATCCGCTACCACCAATCTTGTATTCAGTAAACAGACTAAGTGCATTGAAGTTGATTGTCATTTCATTCGATATGCCATTCCACCGAAAAGTCGTCAGGGCCCGGGGACCCATCCTCGTTCAAGTCCCACACGGCCTCCTTAACTTCCTCCAACGAGATCGTCCGAGTCAAGAACTCGGTGTCCGAGGCCGAAATGGATGGCCTCCCATGTCCCAGCCATCGCCACCTGCGCGGGGAGCGACTCGCCGAGAAGCGCTTGAAATGATCAGCAATGGCGAGCCCCATCTCCCTCTCCCCACAAAATCGAGCACCATTAATGGAAACAGAGTGTATCGCGTTAGAGCGCTTCCTACTACTAGCCACACGATGAAAAAATGCCGTATTGGCATCTCCTTCTTTGAGCCATTTCATTCGCGACCGCTGACGCCACTCAATATTCCTTTTCTTGTCCTCCGTTGATGCAGCGTGACCCCAAATTATGGGGCCACATTTATTTAATTAAATAGTAATCAATTTTATTTACGTTTTTAGCGGTCATATTGGTCTAATTAAATAATTGAGATCGCCTGTGATCTCAACGTTTATTTCGTAGATTTTAATTGCAATTTTGGGCCAATTAATTAATTAGAGTCTAATTAGAGTAATTAGAGGTCAATTAGGATCAAATAAGTTGTAATTTGATTATTTACTATTTTTGTAAACCCTCTCTCCTATATAAAGAGAGGGTAGTCCATTAGTTGTAGTCAGTTGATTATGAATGAAAAATTGAGTTGGTCTCATTTTATCCCTTCTCCTTCTCTCTCTCCCTCCACGCGTTCTCCGCGGTCTTCCCCTCAACCCCGCGCATTCCGGCGTGTTCTCTCCTCCACCCTTCCAAATTCTCTTCTCAACCATTCCCTTCTTCCACCAAAAATCCACCAAAAAAAATATTATTTTATCATCAACGTCTACGCCGAATTTTGATTCGCATCAATTGGTATCAGAGCATGGATATCGAATCGTTCTCACGATTCGACGGTCCTGTCGACTATTGGAGAATGAAGCTCGATCAAGCTACCCTATCACGAGGATCACATGCGCATTCGCGTCAACAAAATTATAAGAAGCGCCTCCGGAAAAGCATCAAGGTTCAACAATGGATAGATTCATGGTACAACGTTGATATTTTTATGGTACAAGTTGACGATGAACAAGATCTTGTCGTCGACGATGATCTGTGCGCTATTCAGATCGTTGTGGATGGGAAAAACGTCAACAACGCTGCTGTCCAGGCCCTGCTAGAAGGGAAAGGCGATGAAACGGTGGCTGTCCAGCACGTCCCCGCACCCAATCCGTCGCCGAAATCAACGCCGCTACCCCCGCCGACCAACCCGGCACCACCCCAACCTCCCCAGGTACCGCTCCTGCCCTCCCCTACCCGCACGACCTCCAACCCCGCTCCAGCAAACCCCCCGACAGTCCCCAGATCCCCAGCGGCGCCACCCACGGCCCCGGCGCCGCCACCCACGGCCACGGCGCCGCCACCTTCCCCGCCGCCCCTCTCCCTCCTCCCGTGTCCCACACCCCTGCCCCCAGACCCCCTCCCGCACGCCACCTTCTTCCCCACGCACCTCGCAGTCCCCTCTCCCATCCCCTCTCTTCCCCTCTACCCGCATCACCTTCACCCCCCCAACACGCACATTGCGCCACCCCACAACCAGGGCCCCCCGCCTTTCTCATGCCTCTCCGCACCTTCCAGCGCCGCTCGCCCCTCCTCCTCCGCGCCTCCCGGGACCGCCCCCTCCTCCGCCATCTCACCCGCACCCCTGCTCCACGACCTCCGCCTCCAGGCCATTCCCTCCCGCGCCGCCCAGCAGCTCGCGCCGTACGCGCGCAGGCCCTGCAGCTACCCCACAGGCGATGACGCGCCAGCCTTCCGCGGCCTGCTCGCCGCTCGACGCTCGCTCCGCCCGGATCGCTCCACCGCCACCGTGCCGCCTTTGCGGTTCCGAGGACCCCAGCCCCGCGCGCCTATAACGCCGCACGACCCCCGTGACCTAACAAATCCTCCGAAATTGGGGGAACTCAAATCCCTGAAAGAAGGGGATTCAAGTGGGGAAAATTGCAAAGAAAAATGCCCCAAAATACATATTTGCAGAAAGGTCCAAAGACATAAAATGGGGAGCCAAAATGAAGGGGTACGAAAATTGCACCCCTACCCCTGGTGGCGAAAATTTTTAAAAAGAAGGGCTGAAAACCAGGATTATGGGGACATTCCTTATTCAAATAGGACTAGGACCTTGGGTTTTTCCTATTTAAGGACCCCATGGCTCCAACTTTTAGACACATCTCCCCTTCTCCTCTCTTTGTGCCATTGCTTCATCATGGATTATTCAAGGGCCATATTCTCCATGCCGCATCAATTCTTTGAGCACAATGGGAAGAAGACAACTATCGAGACGACGCCACCGTACGCCCCGCATTTGTTTTTCAACCTCGGCAGCCGCGCCTCTTCCGCCCGCACATGGACTCCACCGTTCGCGCCCCACATGTTCTTCGAGAAGACCCTGGACGCCGTCGAATCATCCTCCAAGCTTGCAGTTCACGCAATTCGTCGGGAGCCGAATTTTTCAAAGCGGCGGAGAGTTGATGCAGCGTGACCCCAAATTATGGGGCCACATTTATTTAATTAAATAGTAATCAATTTTATTTACGTTTTTAGCGGTCATATTGGTCTAATTAAATAATTGAGATCGCCTGTGATCTCAACGTTTATTTCGTAGATTTTAATTGCAATTTTGGGCCAATTAATTAATTAGAGTCTAATTAGAGTAATTAGAGGTCAATTAGGATCAAATAAGTTGTAATTTGATTATTTACTATTTTTGTAAACCCTCTCTCCTATATAAAGAGAGGGTAGTCCATTAGTTGTAGTCAGTTGATTATGAATGAAAAATTGAGTTGATCTCATTTTATCCCTTCTCCTTCTCTCTCTCCCTCCACGCGTTCTCCGCGGTCTACCCCTCAACCCCGCGCATTCCGGCGTGTTCTCTCCTCCACCCTTCCAAATTCTCTTCTCAACCATTCCCTTCTTCCACCAAAAATCCACCAAAAAAAATATTATTTTATCATCAACGTCTACGCCGAATTTTGATCCGCATCATCCGTCGCGACCTGATTTTGCGCAGATAATCGCTAACGAAGTTCCTCAAGCAGCAAGTCCCTTTCATTCTCAGCACGATCAAGGACCACAATGACGTCCTCCGCCGCAGCCCTGGCGGCACCGCGCGCCAACCTCGAAGCCAGCACTTCTCGTAACGAAAGAGGCCCCTCGCCCGTTGGCCCTCACCAGACTCCCACATAATAGGCGAGTAGTCAGAAAAAGAGCAGGGGCGAGAAGACATCGAACAGAGAGGGAAGACCTCCAACAGCTTCCCAGAAGCCAAGAACCGATCAATCCTAGAATGTTTAGAATTGTTCCTCCATGTGTAGGAGATATCATCAGGCACCAAACCCTCCAGAGCTAGCTCATCCAAAATCTCAGCAAAATCCAGGGACCCCAGGTCCTGCCCCCCCTGTCGCGGGGGCGATCCGAAGAGTGAAGCGTAACATTGAAGTCTCCCCCCAAGAGCCAGGGAAACCCCACAAAAGCAGTAGCCGCAGCGCGAAGAACATCCCACAGCTCCTTCCTCATAATGTGGCAACAAGAGGCATCAATACAGGAGAAAGCGATAGGCAAGGCAGAATCACCCCGGGTCAGCACCACAGATAACATATGTCTTCCCGCCAAAACAGAGCTGAAGGAGAACGCCGCAGAACGCCATGCAATTAAGAATCCCCCCACCGTCCCAACCGCATCCACAGCCCGAAAATCATCCAGAGTACCCGCACCAAATGAGCGTCAAAGGGTATCATCAACCCCCCTCAATTTTGTTTCTTGAATAAAAGGATTATCACAGCCCCAATCGGAAAATCTAGAGCCCAAAGATCGTCTCTTATCGGCCTCTCCAAGGCCCCTAACGTTCCAGGAGAGAACCTTCATTAAGGCACATCAGAGCGACCCCCAAGGAGGATGAGACCAGCCGCCTCCGCCACGGAATCCCGCAAAGTCGCACAAGAATGCTTCACCAATCACCAAGGATCCCGGTTGCGATCGATTACGCCTCCGATGTCTTTTCCCTGACCGCCTGTCGGGGAGGCTCCCCACATCACTAACAGCAGCCACGTCTGGAAAAACCCCCGAGGGGCAAACAGTAGGGATCATCACCGACGAACCCCCCTGGTCCACGAGAGTGGGGGGGAAGGGAGATCGGTCAGCTGACGTAGCAAGCGGGCTCGAGCACTGCACCTCCATACCCGAGTACGACCCCAAGTCCTCAATCTGAATCCTGCGGGCCATACCCGAATCCGACACAGGCAGGGTAATCGGATCACTAGGCATCCGCATCGTCGTCCAGGGTCCGAAATGAAAAGACCCGCCAAAGCCCAGCGCCCCCTGGCCCGAAACTGGACCCGAGAAGCGAAAATGTAAAGCACTAGCCGACAGCCACGGTCGAGGATCAGGAAACGAATCATCCTCGGACGCCCCCAAATCAAAGAAACCGACTCTTTCTGTCGAGAAGCACGACACTCGATGTTGCACCCCGAAGGGACATGAAGAGTCCAACACAGAAGGTGATGCTTCGGAAGTTCCCCCAAAACGCACCACCTGGCGGCCAGAAGACAAGGCGACATCCCCAACCCCCGAGCCAATTGGACCGGACACAGTGGCCGCCCGATCAAGAGCGCCCACCGGCGGAGGCGGCGGCGCGACGATAGAAAGCTCCACCCTAAAGCGCCATCGGCCAATCTTCAAGGACTCGAAGAAGAGCTTGCCAACCGCATCGTGAAGGAAGCCCTTGCTGCACTCCATGAGAACACGAGTAACCCTCCAGTCCGCACCCGGCGTAAGACCGTCATCCACAATCGCCAGAACTTCCCCCCACCGTCGAAAGGTCTTGCAAAGGCAGGGGATAGTCCTAGAGAGAAAAGGAACACCTCGAAGCTCCGCAACACAGACCTCTGTGTCGGAGAAGGCACCATCCGCAACGCGAGCCATCCTCCAAACAATATCTTCGGTAGAACCATTCCGAATAAGCCTTTCCCGTTGCTCCGGGGAAAGGCCACGAGCACAGCATCGAGTAGAATCTAAAACTTGAACGTCCCCACTGAAGAGGGGGCCCAGAAAGCCAAGATGAGATCTGACACCAGCCCAATCAACGCAGCTCCGACGGGCAAGCCCCACAGCCGCAACGCACCTGTCCTCGCCATGCACACCCTTCCCATGCACACCAACTACCAATGACGGTTCTTCCCCCACCACCTCCACACCCACCGTGGCAGCATCGCCACCCATGCCGACACCCGCGCCGCGCAGACCGTCGCCAGACGAAGAAGACATAACGCGAGACCCCTCCACCACCTGCGCAAAGGAACGCACCCCCCTCCCAGGGACAGGCACAGAGCAAGCCGACCTCGAGGCCTGCATGCACCCATGATTCCCCGAGAGGGTTGCTATCCTGGATGGAGGGGTGCCACGTCCAAAATCGAACCAGCACGATTCTTTCCGGTGACCAACCTTCCCACAACCAAAACATCGAGCGGGAAGCCGACAAAACGAAGCAACATGACCATGCTCACCGCACCTAAAGCATCGCTTCCCAGGCTTCTTGTGAGAGACCTGCACCCACTCATCATCCACCTCCCTCCGCTCCTCGCAGCCTTCCCCACGCAGCGGAGACCCAGCTACGACCCCGGGAACCACCCCCTTCCCCTTCGCATCAACCCGATCAGAGAGAGCACCACCAGGCACCAGCTGCACACGTCGATCTAACCATCTTGTTTCCCGAGCTTTCGGACGTCCCACCCCCTTTCGCCTTCGCTCTCCACCAGCGCTCCATCTCCTGCTTCCTCAACCTATGTTAGAGGGAGCCCTTGGAAGATCCCGTGCGCATCCAGAGCTGTAGTGGTGGGAATACTCGAAGACGACACATCATCCTACAAATACGGAACATGTAATGTTACAGAGTCAGCATAAATAGTGTATTTCCTTTTATAGACAATGAGTGGTGGTGGAACTTCCAAGGGTATGTCAGTGATAGATTTAGTAAAGTAGTTAGTCTGTTCAAGGAAAGTGACGTCAGCAGAAATGGAATAACGATGACCAATGGGATCGTAGAACTTGTACCCTTTTATGTGTGAAATAGCCAAGGAAAAAACACTTGATAGTACAATGAGACAATCTATCTGCAGTTTCGAAATTACGAAAAAAAACAGTGCAACAAAAATTTTCAAGGGAACAGAAAGGGTGTCTCATCGGGATATAAGAGAACAAAAGGGGTTACCTCCTTTAGGACAGAAAATGGAACCTTATTGATGAGATGAGTAGCAGTGAGAATGGTGTCCCCCAAGTAGGTCTTAAGCATGATTTTAAAAAGCTGCACCTCGAGGCACGCCAAAATCGCCCCGAGGCTCACGCCTCAGGTCCTCTGGGTGGGGCGTATGCCTTGACCTGGCTTGAGGCGTTCGAGGCACGAGTTGCTCAAGGCGAGGCGAAGGTGTAAGCCTTGAGTTGGAGCCTTTTTTTACTTTTTAGTTATTTGCTTTGCACCCGACCCTATTTTTACCTAAGCATTATGTTTTTTATGTTGTATTTATGTTTTCATGTTAAACCTTGCATAGTTGCATATTTCTACATATAGCTCCATGCAAAAAAGAAAAGATCGCCTGAAACAAGCGAAGCTCAATGATCTTGTATACATCATGTTCAATTTATCATACATGATACATCTATACATACTAGTTCTGTTACATAGATTTGAGTTTAAATTATAATAAATTGTTTATATTAGTTCAAGTTTACAGCTTAATTTTGTTATTTGGTTGTATGAGTTATGAGACCCCTCGTCTTGTTGGGGTATGATATGGCAGGAGATGCATATGACAGTTCTCCAACTACGTCCAGCAAGAGATATGGTTGGGATTCAAGGCATATCAACATTTTTTACTTTGAATACTAAAAAATACGATTTCTATTATACTTTTAGTATTAAGTATAGACTTTAGTTCATTACTCATATAGAATCGTTGAAGTTGGAAATTGATATTTCATTTATTAGTGGCTTAATATTAGTTTTTTTGAACTTCAATGCTTTCATCGCGTATGTGTTGTATCTTTTACTAGTCTGAAATTATTTTTGAATATGTTTTTGGCAAAACTTAATATTATATACTTTTAAAGTATTTTGCTTTAATTTTAATTTTTTTCAAAAAATTGAGGCTTATGCATCACCTCAATTTCGGGAAAACACCTCGGACGATCTCACGCTTTTTTAAACCTTGGTCTTAAGAACCTTCATGTGAGTAAACAATGTTTAGAAGGTGGTCAAGTTTCCTTTCTGCTGGTCCATTTTGCTGGGAGGTATGCAGACAGGAAGTCTGATGAACGATTCCCTGAGAGGCAAAGAAAGATGCCAAGTCTTGTTGGGTAAACTTAAAAGTATTGTCAATCCATATTATCTGAATACATGTATAGAAAGATGTTTTTTTACGCTCAAAAAAGGGGGAAACACTCAATGGTGTTCGCCCCAATGTAATTAAAAAGAAAAGTAGAAAGTATTTACAAGAGATAAGAAAAGCAGAAGCCCAAAACTATACCCCGGGAGGCATTAAAGAAGAGATATCCCCCGCCGTATACAAATCGCGCTACCCAGAAGACCAATCAACAACAAAACGCGTCGCCAAAATATATATATTCTCCCTGTAGAACCGCTGCCTCGCAAATAAGGCTTCGTTCCTTCCCAACCATTGCTCCACAAGCGTGCAATCGGGTCCAGCAATTCCCCTCCTAGGCCTGCCCCTGGAATTCACCAAGCTCTCGTAGAAAGAAGCAAAGGTCGAGATATTGATCCAGCCCAGGTCTTCCCAAAGAGCACGAACACGGCCACATTCGAAGAAGAGGTGCTCGATGGTTTCCCTCTCCGTGTCGCAGAGACCACAATTGTGCGTAACATTGGGAAACATAATTGCACAACGATTGCGAGTTAACAGTCTACCTCGTCGAAGCAGCCAGAGGAATATGTCAATGCGCTCAGGAAGCTTGAGTCCCCAAAAGAATCTACAATCACGCAAAAAAGTAGCGTCATCCCCCACAGTGGGAGTAAGAAGAGCCTGGTATGCCTTCCCGGTAGAGAACGTGCCATCCTTCCTGGTATAGAAAGATGTTTTAATAAACTAACTTGATAATTTTATTAATATCCGGTTGTTCCTTTATTAAATAAACTCAAGAAGTTCTGCTATAATCATCTACAAAGACAACAAACTATATTTTTTAATCCAATAGTACGGATCGAACAAGATCCTCAAATTTCACAATTAACCAAAGAAAAAGTGAAGATCGACATGGTCAGTCCTAGGAAGAAAAGAGGTCCGATGATATCTTCTAAACTAACAAGCTTTACATTCAAATGACTTCAATGAAGAGAGTTCAGGAAATATCCTGAAAAGAACTTTACCAGAAGGGTGACCAAGTTGGAAATACCATAGGAACAGGTCAGTGGAGAGGGAGATCGCACCAGTAAAGGTAGATGTGAAAGGATATCAAGGTAGTAAAGAATGTTCTTCTCATGTCCCCAACAAAAATCGGCATCGTTTGAATATCCTGAAAATAGCAATAAAAGTTATTGACTCCAGTCTTAGCCACTTTGGTCGAGGTCAGACAACAAAGACCACAGCTTTTATTGCATCATCTGGACGAGGTGGTCGTAGTGTTCAAGGTCGAAATTTCGGACACAGTTGATGATGTAGTTATCTTCAATGTATGCACTACTACAAAATAGGCCATCTGTGACAGGTGTTGGGCAATGTTTGGTACTCGTGGGTAATTAAGCTTCTGCCAAGTACGATGATTTTCAATTGATGCTGAAATGACTACTAACAAGGACATATGTGACAGATTATCCAATTCTCCTATATGAATTACACTCAATTCATGTAGTTGTTACAAAGTAATTCTGTTACTAATCCTGATCATGCACCTATTATGAATTTGGCTACCACCTCATGTGTTGTAGCCAACTATGCTTCTACTTATGCTTCAGCGTGGATCCCTAGTTCTGAAGTCTAGACTCATCTAACTGGAAACGCTAGTCCTCTAGCCTCTTCTCAACCTTCTACATATGTGATGCAGTTGGGGACCCGTGCATAGAGGGAATAGCCAACGAAGTGGGGCTACTACGCGTGATTAAGGAACCCGAATGTGGGCGGGCTGCTGCGAAGAAGAGGTCCCTGCACGGGGAGGTAGGTTGCATCTGTGAGGGATTGCGGTGCAAGGAGGCTCCAGCAAAGGGGGGATGACGGGGTGGAAAAGGAGGTCTAGACGGCTTACAATGACATCATGGAACTTGGGTATGAACTTCGGTCTAAGACCGTCACTCTAGTATCATGTTGAGAAAATTTGAGAATGCGATGGAAAGAGTTTTATTCATGAAGTAGGGTTTCTTATATAGCATGAAACTCTAGGGTCCAATAGGTGGTTATTACATAAAAATCCTCAAAGAGTTACATGTAGAAATAGAGAACAAGTGAACAAAATTAAAAATTATATCATTTACTATAGTAGCAAATGACGTTATCAATTATAAAGAATCCAAAAAGTATCAACTTCAATAGCACATGTCCTCCAAGGACAAAAGGTGACTCGGTAACAATAGGCATCGTTACCAAACCTCCAACTAGGCTTGATCGAACCACTCTCTAGTTTCGCATTAAGTGGGATAGATAGGAACCCAATAGTAATACAATGCATCACCATGTAGATCCACAAGTCCATAGAAAATCGAAGAAAGGGTCATTATTGACTATACGCAACCTGGCAAATCAGCCTTCCATAAAAAAAGTCATTAGTGGCACCCCCACCCTATAAGCAGCAATCTTTCATGCAAAGTATATTCTGACACCAAACACGTAGGCGGAACAGCATGATCTAGCCCAATCAACTAACATGCATTACAATATAGCAATCGTTGACTTTATTTGGAATATCCAAGCATATTTTCCACCATCTATATCAGGATGCTGGATTTTATCTCCCAATATTATAGGTTTGAGGGACCATTTTGGAAAATATAAATTTTAATGTGTTCAGCGAAGGAAAACATTCAGAAATAAAACTAAAAACCCTCAGGAATTTAACCGTAACCTCTTAGAGATGTTAGTTGCCCTCCATTCAAAAATGGATTATTTTTAATCAGGCAAGATAACTCAGAATTTGCTACAAGTGTGTTGAGATATTTAGTTATCTTTAGTGTGATATCAAGAAGCGCATTCTAACAAAACCTGAACCGACGGATAAGATAAGGGACAATGCTTTATGGAAGCAAGATGACGCATATGTGCATGTTTAGCTCCCTGAGACTCCCACCACAACGACCGCCGACGACATTGTGAACCAGTCCATCGTCAAAGCGATGTGGGATATTTTGGCAGCCACGTATGCCCAAGCGAAGAACGAGTCCAAGATTTTTCAGCTCCAGTTTGATATATACACGGCCAAGTAGACTGGGCATTCTTTGCATACCTTCTACGCTTCGCTTCGAGGCATGTTTGAGAAGCTTCACAGCTTCATGCATGCTACCACTTCCACAGAGCAGCAGATGGCATACATGAGCTCCACGATGGTTGGAGTTTTCTTGACAATCCTGGATCCGGAGTATGAGGCAGCACACGCACAGATTCTTACGGGTGTGACCATACCTCCCATGGAGGAGGCCTACAGTCATCTCAGCAGGCTTCTTGTCCCACACGCTGTCACCACACACACAGACCTCCTCAATGATTGCAGCAACTCATGATAGGGGAGGTTCTACATAGTTTAAAGAGTGTCGTCCTCATGGCAAAGGAGGTGGACATAGCATGACTCCTGCATCCACTGTCATCGTCGAGGTCACTCTGAGGACACATGCTATCATAAGCATGGATACCCTGCATCCACTCGTGTGACCGAGCAGATTGAGCCTCCAGACAATTCAGCTCGTCAGGCAAATCCATGCCTTGATGATATTGTCTTGTGTCTAAAAGAGATAATGGCTCTTATTGCCCACACTACTACAGGCTCCCCATATGTCGCAGCAGCTGCTAGAGCCTCTTCGAGCTCCTCAGATATAGCATGTGCTTTCACCAGTTGTAGCAAGGCAGATATGACAGAGTGGATCATGGACTCTGGTGCTTCTCACCATCTGTGTGGAGAAAGAGCACAGTTTCGTTCTTACATATCTATATCCCATAGTAGATGAGTTGTCATTGCAAATGGTGTTTACTTACCCATCACCGGATATGGGGAGGTGCATTTGACGCCATCGATGCGCCTGCAGAATGTTTTATATGCTCACAACTTTCAGACGTACTTGCTTTATATTAGTCAATCACAAAGGATCTGCATTGTCGTGCCATTTTTGACCCATCTTCTCGTGTGTTCAGGACATAATCACAAGTAGGGTGATTGGATGTGGTCGTGAGCAGCGGGGACTCTACATACTAGTCCAGCCTCCTCATGTTGGTGCCTCTATTATTCTCATTCATCATACTTGTGGCATCTTCAATTTGACAACCTTCCTCTACAGAAGTTGTGTCATGTCCTCCCACAGATTTCCACGTGACTTTTCTTCCAGTGTGAGGCTTGCCGGCTTGGGAAACATCACCGTTCTTCTTTCCATGGTCGTCATAGTCATAGCAGTGCTCAGTTATTTGAGCTTATTCCCGGTCATGTTCCTGATCACCAGGAACACAGTTTTTATCTTGTTATTGTGAATGACTACTTTTGGATCTAAGCATGAGAATGACCCAAGATAGATCTGAATGGAGGCAAAAAAATCCATGTAGTTGACCCTACTTAAAGTGGGAAAAGGCTTTGTTGTTGTTGTTTTATACTGTGGATGACTACTTTAGACTTTCTTGGGTCTTTCTGTTAAAGAACAAGTCTAAAGTTGGGTCTGTCATTAAATCATTTATTTTATGAAATAAAGTATATTTTCTCTGCTTCTGCATAGCTACGTTATGGCAATGCCTTAAAGTTCTGTACATCACAACCGTCTGAGTTCTTCAGGTTTCTTGGCATTGTACACTAGACCTCGTGTACGTACACATCCCAGCGTAATGGTGTAGCCGAATGTCATCACTGTCATTTACTTGATGTGACCAGACCCTTTTGATCCAGATTCGTGCTCTTCACTCTTCCTAGGGACATGCGATCATCATTGCTTGCTACTTGGCGAATCGCATGCCATCTTCTGTTTTAAGAGAAAAGGTTCATTTCTCGATTGTGTTTCTCGAGAAGGATATATTCTCCCTTGCACCCTAAGTGTTCGGTTTTTTTTAGGCCCAAAAAAGGGGGAGACACTCAGTGGTGTTTGCCCCAATTAATTAATAAGAACAAAGTAAACAGGTAGTTTACAAAGGAATCGAAAGAAACGACATAAAGGAAGCTAAAACAACACCCAATCATCGACTAAACGCGCACAGTGCAAAACGATGTTTTCCTTGTAAAAGCGTTGTCCCGAGAAAAGAGCTGCATTTCTGCCCAGCCAAATCGCCCACAAGCTTGCCACGGGCCACAGGAACGCCCTCCGCTCCCTATCTTTGTTGGCCACCAACGAGCCACAGAAGGATGCCAAATCTGAAGTGCAAACCCAATCCACAGACGCTTCCTCACATACCCCAGTGACCTTAGGGCACACGAAGAAGAGATGCTCAATGGATTCCACTGCAATGTCGCACAAAATGCACCTATAAGAGATATTGCCAAGCAGCCTAGCGCAACGATCCCTCGTCATCAACCTCTGTCTACGAAAAAGCCACAAGAAGAATCCCACCCGTTCAGGGAGCCTCAGACCCCAGAAGAAACCGCAGTCACGCACCATAATCTCCGAGCGCGAGGGCGGGGGCCTACATATCGCCCCATACGCCTTCCTCGTCGAGAACGGGCCCCTCGCCAGGCCCAATGGTCTCTCCCCTCAGAAAGACGACCTGTGTCCCTGATGGCGTCCAGCAAGGCGAGAAAATCCTCGAGCCTTTGATCGGAGAAATTAGCAGAGAAAGTCGGGAACCAACTACCATCCGACCAGCAAGAGGCGACACAAGCATTTTTATCAACTGCCAAAGCGAATAGGCGAGGGAACCGCGAGCTCAAGCTCCTCCCCCCCCCTCCAATCATCAGTCCAAAACCTGAAAGAAACACCATTACCAAGCACTGACTTAAAGAGAGATATAAATCTTGAGAAAACCTCCAGCACCCCTTTCCAAAAAGGCGTCTGGGATCCAAAACCTAAGTGTTCGATTGTGTTGCCTTTGTTCGCAATCTGACGCATGGTCGTGACAAACTCTCCCATCGAGCTGTCAAGTGTGTCTTTGTAAGCTACTCTTTTACCTAAAAGAGGTACCGTTGTTTTGATCCGCTTCGACGGAATACTTTGCATGTGTTGATGTCACCTTCTTTGAGTCTATTATGTACTTCTCTCCTACATGTGACAAGATGACTCCATCCGGCTCAGGTGAGGAGGTATACATGCCTCCTCCTACGCCTACACTACCTCCATCATCCCCACCACTACCTCCAGTACCTACACTTGCTTCTTTGGTTACCCTTGTACCACAACCTAGTACATTGGCTCAATTTTTATCATGTGTCTTTGTTCGTGGACCTCACACAGTTCCCCTTGTTCATGGGCCTTCCCCACTATCCAGCACGCCCCAAGTTATGTATGTAATGAACACATTGTTTCTATTGATGGCACTATTGATTTGTCTATGCAGTAGGATTCTTTACGAGATGAGCAGGTGTCCTCTCAGGAGAGTAGTTTAAAGTTCAAGAGGAGGCATGTGATCTAGATATGCCTATTGCTCTGCGAAAGCAAAGACGTACTTGTGCTACATGTCATCTTACAACCCATGTTTCCTCGGGTCGACCCTCAAACGGTTTCAGAAGATTTGTCGCGGGACTGTCAATCGTGGAGATATCACAGACATATCATAAGGCAATATGGGATAGTCAATAGTGTCTTACCATGGAGGAGGAGATGGCCATGCTACAATTGTGTGGCACATGGAGCATTGTTACAGTCCCTACATGACCATTTATTGTTGGACGCAAGTGGGTGTTTACAGTGAAGCAACAAGTAGACGGCAGCGTGGATCGCTACACGGCGAGACTTGTGTCTCACAAGGCGATCTATGACCTTAGGTATAGTCCAAGAGCATGGTTCCATAAGCTCTCAGATGTGATAGAAATGGGTTCGTGAGATCAACTGTCGATCATCCAGTGTTTGTTCAAAGGTCTCAGAGAGGTACAGTTGTCATACTGTTTATATTGATGATATCATTGTTACAGGGGATGATGAGCAGGGTATCCAGGCTGATAAGGATTTCCTAGGTCAACGGTTTGTAACCAAGAACCTCGGCAGTCTTTGTTACTTTCTTGGACTGGAGTTTGCCAGGAACCAACGAGGTCTTGTGATGACCCAGAGGAAGTACCTTACAGATCTTCTCTCTGAGACAAGCATGACAAATTACATGTGTCACTACTCCCATGGTCCCAAGCATGAAGTTGTATGATGATGACACTGAGGAGGTAGACAAGAGGAAGTACATGGAGTCTGTTGGGAAGCTCGCATCACCATGCCACATATATCCTTTGCAGTAAGCAAAGTGAGCCAATTCATGGAGCAGCCTAGATAGGTACGTATGGATGCAGTCCATATGATTCTGAGGTATCTAAATACCTCACATGGCATTGATCTTATATTTGGCATAGGCACATTCCTTGCCATTACATCTTATGCATATGTAGATTACGTGGGGTGTCCAAAGGACAGGAAGTCTACCTCTAACTTTGCAGTGTTCATAGGAAGTTCATTGGTGTCATGAAAGAGCAAGAAACAAATAATGTTCATCAGATCCAATGCAGAATCAGAGTACATAGCCATAGCACTGGCTAGTACAGAGATGATGTGGGTCAGATATGTTCTTACTGATCTAGCAGTTGAGGTGCTTCTTCCCATGCACCTCCAATACGACAACCAGGTTGCTCTCTTCATCGTCAAAAACTCAGCCTTCAATGAGAGGATCAAGCATATCAAGGTAGATTGTCACTACACTCGAGACATGATTCAGATGGGCCTCATCTCCACCACTCATGTTAGCCTAGAGGATCAGACAACAAACAAGCTCACCAAGGCCCTAGCCAGAGGGCCTTTCCAGAGATGTTGTTCCAAGCTGAGCATGATCGATATAAATATCTTAACACTCTCCCTTAAGATGGAGCATATATGTCTATCAAGCTCAGCTTGGAACAACGTCTCTGTAAAAGATCTCTAGCAAGGGCTTTGGTGAAAATACCAACGGTCTGATCTCCAATAGAAACAAGGGAGGTGGATATGAGACCCTTTTAAATCATGTCTCTAGTATAGTGGCAATCCACCTCTATATGCTTGGTTCGTTCATGAAATGCAGGATAATTGGCAATAAATAGAGCAGTTTGATTGTCACATAAAAGCTACATGGGAAGAGAAATCCCAACATCAAGATCGGTAAAGACCAATCTAACCCATATCATCTCTGTACTCCCATGTGCCATGGCCCTTTACTCATATTCTGCACTGTATCTAGCAACCATTGTTTGCTTCTTGCTTTTCCATGACAATAGAGAGCTCCCAACAAAAATAGCAAAGCCAGAAGTAGACTTCTTGTCTTTGGGGCATCACGCATAATCTGCATCTGCAGAAGCTGTCACCTCAAGAGACGTACCTCTGATGAATATAAGACAAGTGACAGGTAAAGTCTTCAAATATCTCAAAATCATATAAACAGCATCTATATGGGCCTTCCAAGGCTGCTCCATGAACTGGCTCACCTTGCTCACAGCAAAGGATATGTTTGGCATGGTTTTGGTAGCATATAGGAGCTTCCCAATAAGCTCCATGTATCTCCTCTCATACTCAGATCCATAGGAATAGTAACAGGCTTGCACCCTGTCATACATGTCTCTAGTAGAAGATCAGTCACAAACTTCCTCTGGGTCATCACAAGACCACGTTGGTTCCTGGCAAACTCTAATCCAAGGAAGTATCGAAGATTGCCAAGGTCCTTAGTCACAAAACTGTTGACTTAGGAACTCCTTGGCAACTTGAATGCCCTGTTCATCGTCACCCGTGACAATAATATCATCAACATAGACTAGAATAGCAACAGTACCTCTCTGTGTCTTCTGAACAAAAAGCGAGTGATCCGTAATGGACCGCGCAAACCCCTGGTGCTCTATCAACTCTGAAAGCTTCTGGTACCAAGCTCTCGGACTCTGCTTCAGGTTGTAAATTATCTTGCGGAGCATATACGCCTTCTGAGACTCCCCCTCAACAGCAAACACCGATGGTTACTGCATATATACCTCCTCATGTAGATCTCTGTATAGAAATGTATTCTTCACATCAAGTTGGTAAAGAGGTTAGTCCCATGAAACGGCAATTGATAGAAGAATGCGCAATGTCGAATGGCTGACCACTGGTGAGAAGATATCCTGATAGCCCACCCCATAAGTCTTGGTGAATCCCCGTGCTACAAGCCTTGCCTTGTAGCGATCCACACTGCCATCTGCATGTTGCTTCACCGTAAAGATCCATTTGCACCCCACAATAGAGGTACCTGGAGGAGCAGAAACAACACTCCATATACCACGAGACTGCAAAGCAGCCATCTCCTCCTCCATGGCAAGTCGCCAACTACTATCATGTACGGCCTCCTAATATGTTCACGGGATATTAACAGCAGAGAGTCCCACAACAAACCTCATGTACTCCCCTGAAAGATGGTCTAAGGAAACATGCATAGCTAGAGGATAAGTAGCACAGTTACGACACGACTTTCTCAAGGCAATAAGTACATCCAAGTCATCAGCCTCTTTGTTCTCTGGTATCAGCTCCTCCTGTACAGTATCCTGTGGAACAAGTACATCACCAATGCCATCAGTAGAAACAATGTGTTCATTACGTACCTGAGGCATGTTGGATGACGAGGAAGGCGCATGAGCAGAGGGGAGTAGAAGACCTGCGAATGTAAAATCGTGGAAGGAACTGTGTCAGGGTAGACGAAGGTGGAGTTGGTGGAGATGGAGGTGGAGATGACTGAGACTCAACATGGGATGTTGTTGGTGGAGATAACGAATGTGTTGGAATAAAGACATCCTTGTCAGAGTCTGCGTTAGACAACCTATCACCTGTAGGAGAAAAAAACATAATAGACTCAAAAAATGTGACATCAGCACTCATAATATTTTCTCCCTACATGATCAAAACATCCATACCCTTTTTGAGTACAAGAATAGCCAACGAACACACATTTGACAGCTCTAGGAGAGAGCATGTCACGATCAGGAGTAAAATTGTGGATAAATGCCACAGACCCAAAGACCCTAGGAGTAAGGGAGAATAGGTCTTTCTCGAGAAACGCAACCAAGAAAGGAATGTTTTCTCCAAGGATAGTAAAAGGCATGTGGTTCACCAAGTAACATGCAGTTAGGACCGCTTCACCCCAAAACGAATGAGGAGCTCGACTCTGAATCAAAAGAGTTCTCGTGGCATCCAAAAGATGATGATGTTTGCGTTCAGCAACACCATTCTGTTGTAAAGTGTAAGCACAAGAAATCTAATGAACAACACCAAGAGATATGAGAAAGTCAGACAGTTGTTAAGTAGAAAACTTCAAGGCATTGTCAGTGCGAATAAACTTCACAGTAGCAAAAAAAATGTTCTTAATCTCAATAAGAAACGATTTGATAACAGGATCATCTTCAGACTTATTCTTTAACAATAAAACCAAAGATAATCCAAAGAAATCATCCATAGTAACCATATAGAACCAATGTCCTTGATGATCGGGAATACGACTAGGACCCTAGATATCAAAATGAAACACCTCAAGCAACTGACTATTGTGACGACTCTGACAACTCAGAAAAGAAGAATGATGGTGCTTCCCAAGCTGGCATGCATCACACTCCAAGGTAGTGGAGATCTAAGGTAGAACATGACACAGCTTCTGCAGAGAAGGTGTCCAAATCGAAGATGCCACGTGAAAGGAGAAACAGATCCAGAAGGAATTGTAGCAGCACCAGCACATGGAGGTTGGACCAGTCTGTAAAGTCCTCTCTGCTCACGGCCACATCCAATCACCCTACCCGTGAGTATGTCCTGAAACACAAGAGAAGAATGATCAAATATGACATGACAATGTAAATCTTTTGTAATCTGACTAATGGACAAAAGATTCATCTGAAATGCTGGAGCAAGTAAGACATTCTTCAGGCGCATCGATGGGGCTAGAACAACCCCCCCTGACCAACAATGGTTAGATTGACAATAGTTGACCATTCTGCTTGGTCGACCATTCTGAATGCTCGACCAAGTATAAGACATTCTGCAGGCGCATCTGAAGATCATTCTGCTTGGTCGAGAAAATGGCATACTACAATTGGAGGATTTTGCTCTCATTCTTCACTTGCCCATATGTGTCGGCTAGGATATCCCACATAGCCTTGACTGTAGGTTGGCATTCTGTATGCCGATCATTCTGCTTTGTCGAGAAAATGGCATACTGCAACTGGATGATTTTACTCTTATTCTTCGCTTGCCCATATGCGTCAGCTAGGACTGCGCTGTTATTTGGGCTCTCAAGCTTCCTGAGAGAATTGGTATCTTTCTGTGGTTGCTCAGGAGAAAGAGATTGATGACGCGAGACAGGTGCGCCAGGCTTCTGGGGGTTCTTTCTGACAGGTGCTTGATTTGTAATGATGTGATCGAATCGGTGGAACATCTTTTCTTCTCATGCCCTTTGGTGTCTCAACTGTGGCAGGAGATGGGTTCAGACTGGTGCCGCCGCGACGACTTCCAAGCGTTTTGGGATTCGATACACGCCAATACCAACAGGCCAAGGAGAGAGCGGCTGTACCCCTTGGCCATTCTCTGGACCGTGTGGCGGGGGAGAAACGACCTACTGTTCTCGGGGCAGCGTTTTTACAAGGAAAATGTGGGGGTGTTCGCTAATCGCTTGTTAGACGAGTGGGTGATGTAACGGTTTGGGCGTAGTTGGTTTTTGTTTTTCAAACTTTGTTCCCCTTTTTTTGTTTTAATTAATAAATTTGGGGCGGACACCATCGAGTGTTTCCCCCTACCTTTTAGACTTCAAAAAAAATATGTGTCAGCTAGGATATCCCACATAGCCTTGGTTGTGGGTTGATTGATGATGTCGTTAGCAATCTCCGTGGTGAGCATCCCGGAGAGCCAAATCCGTGCATAGGCATCGTCTTGTTTCCATGAAGCATTAGCCCCAATTTTGTCTGTCGGCTCTGGATCAGTCAAAATGTGCTCCTTGTTATGGCACTGATAAGGGTGTGAAACTCCACGGACTGCAACTCGTAGTTGATCCCGTCCATCTTCACGATAGGAGCCGGCCCTTGAAGGCATCAGATGACGAAAAAACATCACCTGTGTTCTCTGACATATTGAAAAAATTGCCGAAAACCCGGACCTAAACTGGGGAGTAGACTACTTTGAGCAAGTCTACACAATCATACGAAGGAGCAGTTGTCGAGCGTCAAAAAAAACGAAGGAGCAGTTGTACATGTAGACTCATACAACCATCCTCTTCACTCCTTGTTGTAGTCTAAAATGTGATTTATATGTCTGAAATCACGGATTCCGGTCAAAATCAGACCGTATAGGCCTGCATAAGCGATCGAACTGCAGCCCGCAGAAGATGGGATGACCCTCAAAGCAGCGACGGGCGGCAAGGCCGTGAGGAGGCAGTGGCTGGAGCGGACCCGCAGGCAGCTGGAGCGGCTGACAGGCGGTGGGGCGGCCGGCTAAGGAGCCGCCCGCGTCGGGGGGGTGATGGCAGGTAGGGTTAGGGTTTGGTGGGATATGAAAACCCAGGTCTAGGTCAGTTGCTCCGATACTATGTTGGAGGACAATTAGAATTGTGTTATCATTATTGAGACTCTAGGGCTCTCTTATATAGGAGAAAAGCCCTAGATAAATTACAAGAGGGGTACATGAAAGAAGAAGAAATAAGAAGTAAATATAAAGAGATAAAAATATCTCAACAAATACATCTTACTAGGACAATGTCTAAGGTAACTAAAATGTAATCTTACCCGATTCAACAGAATATTCAACACAAGTTACTGCATCACCGTGCAAGGTCAGTTTTTCCCATGCTTTGCAACTGAAATCAATCCTAAAATAAGAAGTCATCACCATAAATCAAAATTTATACACCACATACAATAATGAGCTATTTCTTAAAAAAGAACTCGTTACGATTCCATTTGTTAGTTCTCATTGGTAACTTAGTGATCAGGAATGGAGGAGTTTTCCTTTAGTACTGTTTTCTTCATTTTCCATGAAATTTTACATTTGACTTAAAGGAGCTTTATTCCAAAGTCTGATTATTGCACAGTATTTCTTTTCCTTCGATATCATTAATTTGGGTAAAAATGAAAATAATTTGGCAAAATATTTATACGAATTGATAATGTAAAATTCTCCAAGACCTTGTACTCGAGCATAACTATGGAATCTTTTTGGTGGGGCAGAGGGGGTGGATGAACAGGATTAGGATCTCGAAGATTGTAAAGACTTTGTCAAAGGGTAGGGCAGTTGAGGTAACTCGTCGTTGCAACACATATAGTTAACAATAGACTCCAGTTAGCATGTTGATGGGAACCTGGCAGTTTCAGCATGGAACCTGGGGTCCTTTTCCATGAAGTATAAGGGGCTTTAGGGCTTCAACCAACGTGTGATGAGGATCTCGTTAAAGAATGAGAATGATGCAAGCCATTCATGTGCAGCTCTAGTTATCTTTTAAGGTCAGCTGCCGATGAGGGGAATGTCAGTCATGGACATTCAGAAGAACGTAAAGTGCACAAAATGAGATCGAGTCCATCATGCCTTCAGGAGAAATTGTGGATCATTTCTTATTTTACTGATGCCTCCATGTACAAATGTTTTACTTAGGCTTCGTTTGGTTGCCAGTGTACTCCGGTGTACACCGGCATAACCCTCATTCCGACCCTCCCAACCTGAGTTGGAATTCCATCACAAATCAATGTGCCATCACATTCCTTATTCCAACCTTCTATCAACCCTCATAACCATCCAAACAGCTACTATTCACAAGAGGTTATCACAACCTAACCCAACCCACTGACCAAACTAGCCCTTAATGTCCACTTTGTTATCATGTATTATCATGTATACTGGGAACAATTCAGAGGAAGAGGCATATGTCAGAAACACACGCGGTTGAGCTTACCAGCAGTCGTCCGGTCGCTGCAGAATAGCAGAAAACTCACATCTCATTTAAAGAAGAAAGAGCCCTATGTATGGGATGTGGCATTGGTCGGAATGTATCTAACATATTTTGAGAAGATAACTCATAGTGGTTGCAATATATGCTCATCGTCATTCGTTTATTGTTCAGATAATTACAAATGGCAGATGACCAATCTCTATGTTAGGGGAAAAAACTAATTCTCGGGGGACTTCTGTAATGTAAGACGGAAATTACCAACAAGAAACTTATTTCGTTTAATTATAGAAATGCTTGAGGATAATAATCGTCACATCCAATGGCACATAACGGGGATTCGAAATCTTGATGCATGACATTCATTTAACTTCTATTTCACGACACAGCTAATCATTTACCTCCGAACACAACAATCCGAGCACGCCGCAAATGCCGCATTCTCGTCCTGGAAGCAGCAGTCAAGGAGCGCTCCTTCCGACTGAGCCTCTAATCGTATTACAGATTGTTCGTCATCATACAACCTCAGGACCTGACGGAAACAGAGAAATCAAAAGTAAAGAATTATTTTCTTCATAAATCAGATGCATTATGACCGACGAGAGGAGATGAGGCAGAGGGAGTCTACGAACGGAGTCCCACGACGAGATCAGCAGGTGATTCGAATGGGGAGCGAAGTGGATCCTGGAAATGGCGTCCGCGATCGGCCTCTCGAGCTCTATCCGGGAGCATTCCATTTGTCAAAACTTAAACCCTAAACTCACCGGGGAAGGTGCAAGGTTGAATGACACATTGACACTCCATGGAAACAATTAAAAGCAAGGAACGGCACCTGCAGAAAAAATGTGCTTTTGCTTTTGGGTTTTTATCGGTTCCCTTTTTGAGAAAATCAGTTGTTGTGTACTCGACTTCTTGTCGTTCTATCATTTATGCAACTAGAGTTAGATGTCGTCCATCTCCAATGTAAGTGGACGTTAATTTTGAGGATATATTGGGAATTAAATTTAAAAATATAGGCTGAAAAGTCCATCATCTCCCTCCCCTTCTCTTCATCCTCCCCAACTTCCTGCTCCTCCTCAAGAACTTCCTGCCCTCGCCCCCGCACCTCCCCCTCCGACTGGGGCTCCTCCTCTTGCCCCCGCACCTCCCCTCCACCCCCTAGCTACTCCTGTCGCACCCGCACCTCCCCCGCTGCCACGAGCTCCTCCACCTGCATCTCCCTCTCCGCCCTCAACACCTCCCATATGCCCCTCCTCCCCTCCGCCCCCAGCTCCTCTTGTCGCCCATGCACCTTCACCTCAAGCTCCTCCACCTACACCTTCCCTCAACCCCCACACATCCCCTCTACCCCAGCACCTCCCCTCCACCCTCGCACCTCCCATCCGCCCCCGCTCCTCCCATCCGCCCCCAGTTCATCATGTCGCCCCTGCACCTCCCCCTCTGCCCTGAGCTCCTCCACCAGCACCTCCTCTCCACCCACGGCACCTCCCCTCCGCACCTGCACCTCCCATCTGCCCCCTCTCCTCCCCTCCGCCCCAACTCATCATGTCGCCCCTATACCTCCCCCTCTGCCTCGAGCTCCTCCACTCGCATCTCCCCTCCGCCCCCGCACCTCCCTCTCTGCCCTCAGCTCCTCCCATCGCCCCCGCACCTCCCCCTCCGCCCTGAGCTCCCCCCTCCCCCACCCCTCTCCGCGGAAGTCTGGCGTGTATGCCTTGCGCTCGTCGGCGAACGCCCATGCAAGGATGCAGTTGTAGGCGTAGTAGAGGAGCTACGTAACGAGGAGTACCCGCGTTGCGAGGGATCGTATGTGCTTAGTCAAGTCTTTTGCTAGCAACGCGCACGATGTCCTTCTTGAGTGCAACTCCAAGTTTCCCTTCATTGCCCTCATACTGGAAACTGGTGCGGAAAGAGGTGTCACTGACGTCGTGATGCATGTGGAGGAAGTGGACGAGGCGAGCTTCGTGTCATAGTGGCACGCAGGGTCATTAGTGCACAGAACGGCACGCGGAAAAATTAATTGGTGACGAGCATGGAGCGGTCCTCGCCGAAGTGCTAGTTGAGGCCTATTCATTCGGTGACCACCACCAAGGCATAGAGGAACTTGCAGGAGCCCTTTTGGACCTTCGACATGAGGTCCACAACCAAGGCTCTTGAGCCGCATCCCATGCCGGATAGGTTGTAGGGCTTGATAGATGGGGAGAAACAAGATAATGATGAAGAAGGCGATGATAGAGGAGCAAGGGGTAGAGGAGGAAAGGGACGGGAGGAGGAGGAGGGGACGAGGAGGAGGATGTGGAATGAAACATGGACCTTTCAGCATTGGTTTTGTTAAGATATTTTTTTGATTAATTGATATCCACTAATCCTCGAGGGGTGTATGTTTCTCAAGGTGAAACCGTAGTCAATGCATTGACCACTCAAGAGATCGTGATTAATCAATAATCAACCCACGATATAAATCAAGCAATGAATAACAAAAGGATGGAGTCAAAATTTATTGGTCTCTATAAAAACTAAGTGTATAGCAAACAAGCATGTAGAGGTCGAACCATAGAGAGCATAGTAGGTAGCCTACGATTATTACTAATCAATGTATAGTATGTACAAACATGTCTTTTATCCCTTTTATTATTTTTTATGGGTTTTTAATTTTATATTTTTTTATTTTAATTTTAATTTTTTGTTGTTTTTATTTTATATTTTTTATTTCTTTTCATATTTTCTGATTTTTAATTTTC
This sequence comes from Ottelia alismoides, assembly GCA_037367405.1. Classification (NCBI taxonomy): domain Eukaryota; kingdom Viridiplantae; phylum Streptophyta; class Magnoliopsida; order Alismatales; family Hydrocharitaceae; genus Ottelia; species Ottelia alismoides. The sequence continues at coordinate 45,194 of JAZKJV010001928.1, read as the reverse complement.
TTTTTCTTTTAAAGATATATAAGTAATATATAAAGTTATATATAAATGATATAAGGTAATATATGTATAAATACTCATAAAAATAAATGAGATGCTATAGATAAAATATTTTTGGATTTTAAATATTTTTCTAATGTTTTTTTGGAATTTTTGCTAATTTTTATGGATTTTAAAATAAAAATTCAAATTAGGGATTAAATAATAAGTCTGAATTGAAATGAAGATTAAAAATAGCAAAATAAGTCCAAAATTATTCAAATTAATTTTATTAGGTAGATGATAATAGTAAAAATAAAATTCAAAAATAGAAAAATATATTTTGGTTTTTTTGGGAATTTTCAATCTTTTTGTACTATATTTTGGAGTTTTTTGATTTTTAGTATTTTCCTTTTTTTGTTTTTAGGAATTTTTGGTATGGACTTGATAAATACTAAACATAAAACATATATTTTTTGGGAATTTTTCAAAACATTTTTCTATTTTTTGGTATTTTCTACTTCAAACAAGGACAAAAACAAGCTCATTTTAATTTTAATAAATGGCTAAAATGCCAAAACTGTTGAAATAAAAACAGAGCGTAAAAATGCATACCAACAGACATCTAACCCTATTTTTGCATAATTTTTAGAACATGCATGTTATTTTTAATAAATGAAATTCAAGCACCAAAAGTACATAATCTGGGACTGGCATTTTTGCAAATAAAATAAACATTAGGGGCTCACATGAATTTTTCCAGAAATTTACAGCGTATATTAAATTTTATTAGACTAAATATAAATACAAAAACCTACAAGGGTATACATGCAATTTTCCCAGATCATGTGACGCCTGAGAAAAGCTAGACTAGACCAAAGAGCAATATGAAATTAACATCGGGTCCTTCATGCAAAATATCCATTTAATTTACACAGTATATTTTATTTACAGAATTAATAAATAAATACAAAAAATGGTGGGATGAGATTTGTAATTTACCCCAAATATGTGCGCCATCGGACGGTTCTGCTCCCTTCACTTGCCACGTGTCACTTGCACAGCCTACGATACCCCTTCGCCGATCAACGCTTCAGATCTAATCGTGATGCTTCATCGACGGCTCAGCGGAGCGGGAAATGGACTGTCGGGATTAGAACTAATGGCGCCTCTTCATCTGATGGTATCTGCTCGTCGTGAAGAAGAGGGAAGAATGGAACCTTCCCCTAATTTCAATCCATGAATGCTCGCTCCCTCCACGGTCTTCTTCGATGATTCTTTCCTCTACACGACTGGGAGGGTCGTCTACTTCAACCGATGAGCACGAGAAGCCCCAGGACCTCAAGGGGAAGTCTGACGAGCTCAAGGTCTGCACATTGCCTTTTGAAGCTTTCTGCAGGTCGATCCAAGCCTAGAAGGGCTCCTTCACGCGCAAGACCTGCACAGAGACATCACTTGTCTTGAGGGGATGAACATCGATCTGGTTTGAAGCTGATTTGCGTAAAAATGGAGGTGGCTGAGAGGGTCCGGTGAAAGATGGTGATGGATCCTCGATTCGGTGATCCACGATGGTCAGGTGGTCTCGATGGGTAAATCGGATGGAGAACACACTGGGAAAGATGATGAGATGGGCGACGAGGGTGGATACAGTCGGAGACTTAGTGAAATGGATGGAGCCCTATCAGCTCCGGCGAGAGAACTAATTAACCTACTGCTAATCCTATTCGATTAAAAGCTAATTTAAACATGGAAATGGAAATGTTGGATGAAAATCTACCTAGAAATGAAAAAGGGCATAACACATACCTGCTTAAGGGGCAGGGAGCAGAGATGGTCGGAGAATCACCGTGGACCGCCTCCTATCCTCACTCTGATGCTCTCCAGGCATGAGGGAAAGCTTGTTGTCACTGACCTTCAATGCACACACAAGGAATCGAACAAGGACTCCATGAGGGATCAAGCTTAGACAGAATACCAAGAAGGTTATTTATAAACAATGGGGTGCGATGAACTTTGAGGTGATTTATTGGCAGACTCGAGGAAGATCAATAGGATCTAATGATCTGGCGTGAGAGGATATCGTGATGGACAGGCTCGATGAAGATCAATAGGATCTAATGATCCGACGTGAGAGGATATCGTGATGAGAAGGGAATCCATGAATGTCTCAAGATGATTCGATCAACCTGGCAGCCTGGAAAAATTCAAGCAAAGGAGGGACTCGAGGCTCTGATAGAAGTCAGAATGAAAGATGGGAAGTTGATCGGGGGTCAACAATCCCTATAAGGTGATTGTGCCACATCAGCCCATGTCACGACAAAACATGGGTATTTATTAGAAATTAATTAACTAAAAATAGTAAATGATTTTATTAATTTTTTATTTAAAAAATGTTTATTATATTACGTAGTATTTTAATATAATTTTTATTTGTTTTTTGGCTTTATTTATTATAAGTTAAATTTTAAAGGTATATTTATAGGTATATTCATCTATGTTTTATATATTTTGTTTTTATTTTGTATTTTTGAATTTTATTATTTTATTCTCTTATTTTATAAAATTATAACTTATTTTTGTAAACATAAATATATTTTTATTGTATTTTCTGATATAATATTTACTTAATTAAATATGGGTATTAAATACATAGGTATAAGTATAGGTATTTCATCTGCATATTTTTGTATAATATTTTATTTTTATTTTTTCTTTATGGTTTTATTCTAGTTTTAATATGTACATATACTATAAATAATATTTACAAAATTATAGAAATGTAAAATTATAAAAAGAATAAAGAATAAATAAAATGACTATTTTATTCGGGTATATGGTACAATAGGGGTCCAAAACCTAACTTTCACATATTCACTCCAAAAAATATGAAACCACTTTATTAAATAGCTTATTAAAATTTATATACAATTAAAGTGATTTTGATACATTTTGAGTTTTTATTTAAGAGATGTGGTTCTGGGAAATTGGGATTTTGGAATCTTATATAGTATAATTTGTACCTTATATATTGTTTTTCCAAGAAATCAATTTTGTATTTTTCTATATAATTTTATCTATAACTTTCATTTACAAAGTTTCTTTATTTAATGTATAAATAACAAAGACTAAAGTAGGCCCCCAAAATTCTTTATTGATGAATTAAAAGAATGGGGTTTTTAGGTGATTTTTGGCACTTATCTCCCCCTACTTTATTCCTTGTCGACTTATTTAATTCTTAACTTGGTCTCGGTGTTTAGAGTCATAAAATATCTTTAGTATTTTATTCTTTTCTTTATTATATAATTCTAGCATGAAAAACAATATTTTATATTTAGTAAATACAATAAATAAAGAACGGTAATATGCTCAAAATAATGTTATTTACATGCATTAGCTAGGGTTTTAAGGCCAAAATGATAGAATAAAGATGAAATGGAGATTCATCGTTAATTGATCCATGAAAATTCACTGAAAAAATCCATAAAATTCATCATTTGGTCCTCAATGAGTGATATATCTGTGAAAATTCAAAAACTTTAGAGCTCTGATGGGTATATGAAGGTGTAATTGAGATAGAAAAATCATGAAGAGAAAGGAAGAAGGCCAAATGGAGGAAGAAGAAGATGAAAAAGAAGTATGGACAATTATACCCTTCTTAAGTGCACCATGATTTGAAAAAATCATGGTTAAGTTCAACTCATTGATGATTAAACTAACAGAGGGGCACAAGTGATAGAACAACAAAAAGTTAAGGGAACAAGTGATATTCTCAAAAAGGGTGGGGCATAGGTGATATTAGAATATCTCGGAGGGGCGCAACTAATAAAATCCTTTTCTTTTCTTCATTGATTGAAAATACGACAAACATTGAGAGGAAATTACAAAATACGGACTTTTACACACATAACTACGTATAATTTCATGTTTATGCATTATTCCTTCCGTAATCGTGAATTATACGAAGAACCCTAAAAATTAACTTCTGTTTACGTGTAAGCCTCTCCACTAGTTTAGTGTAGGAGTGCACACAGACTGGATAAAATTTGTAATCTAATCCAATCTGATGTTATCAGATTGGATCAATTTGACCCCTTCCAAATGGACATGTTAGGAGTGTTTTTTTTTTACAAATTTGATTGACAACATTATGAAAAAAAGGTGATCTACCCCCCCCCCCCCCCCCCCGAGTTTTTAAAATAATATCACTAGAAAATTTAAGAAATGATGGGAGTAGCCATGTCAGCTACTCCCTAGTAGCATATACATTTTATCCATATATATGTGAGGGGGATTAATAGCCATTCATTCACCTTTATTCTTCCATTTCGGCTTTAAATCCCTAGTAAAATACATGTGAATACAACTAACTTGCATGAATTAAATTTAACTTTAATGTATAACTAGTATATTAAGACATGTATTTAAACTAAAAATAAAAGAATAAAGAAAAGAAAAATAAAGTAATCATTGATATTAATTGACCCTGAATCCTGAGACCAAGTCAAATATTGACCAGGTCAATCAGGAACAAAGTAGGAGGAGATAGGGTGAAATACTATTCAAAGAAAATAAAAATACTAATTCTTCTAAGTATGCAATAATGTGTAAATAGCTCAAATTTCCACTATTTTATTTATCACCATACACACCTTAAATAATAAAATTTTCAACACAAAGCTTGTACATATTAATGTATAGAAAATAAGAAAAATATTAGCATAAATTATGCACAAGTCAATTTCTACACTCAATTGAAAAATATGCAAATAAAACCTCATTGATCAATATACTCCATATGAACTCAAATTTAATCAAACTCATCTTCATTGTATTTAAAATTAAATTATCTATTAAATGAAGATGGTTTCATTGGAATTGGATCTAAGATGCAAAAGCTGACTTTTCGAGGTACTATTGTACTTGGGCATCTGTACATGTAACTAATTGATATATTCTTTACACTTTAAACACCTTATATTTTTGAATTATTGTATATATTATATAATATATATTAAAACTACAAATATAAAATAAAAAGACATCCAAAATAATTTACACATTTAAATACATAGGTATAATGTACCTATAGTATAGATACATGTAATTATTTATACACATACACAAAATTACTAAAATACCATAAAATTTGTAAAATGCATATTAAATAATATTGCTACATAAAATATGTAAATCTAGCATAATGCATAAAATAATAAAATGAAAATACACACACATACACATGTATATATACCTATGTAATAATATGTAAATATTAATACCTAATAAATAAGGTTGTAAAAATAAATAAAAATCACCACAAAGTAGTTAGAAGATAAGAAACATTTTCTATGTTCTGAGTTTTTGTAAATAAAATCATTTATTATTGTATTTCTAATTATCTTTCATTTTTTATTTCTGATTTGTCATGTAGTGGCAGACGTGAACCAATCAGCGTCCAGGGAATGTTGACTCCCTGTTCAACACCCTCTCTTCACGAGGAGCTGCCTCGTACACCTCAGACCCTTCACTTTCCCCAATCTTTCACTCCATCTCCAAAGCTATGATCACCTTAATTCCTTCACATAAATTGTTCTCCACATCGTGGAGTTCCATGTCATGTACTTAGATTTCACATACCACCCTTGATCTGTATGCAATCCATGAGCAAAGACACCTCCTCCATCTCCTCTATAAAAATCTTCTTCTTCCTCCAGCCGAGGTTTTGATTCATTTCCACTTCTGTAACCCCAAGAGACCATTGCTTGAGGTAGTCCCTTGTGACATGATGAGTAGTCCATTGTCTCGTGGTAAGGGGAAGGTGATCGACGTGAGATCCAGAATCATCGATGGCGCTCCATAAGGTTCTCTACTCCCAGGTACTTAAGACCAGGCTTGAGATGCTAATTTAGGTTTTTAGATTCACCTTGTAATCTCTAGTATAGCTTAGCTTTTTATTCATGTTCACATTATTTCCCATGTTTTTCTTATTATTAAGAATCCAATAAAAATGGATTAATATTGTATATAATATATATTGTATAGTAGTCATTAAATAAAAGTACTAAAATGGAAAAATAAGTAAAAGATGTAATTTTATTCTTTAAAAATACTTACAAAAATATAAGGTACGTAATATGACGTATTTTGACTTTGAGTTCTACATGAAAGTTGTAGATCTTGAAAAGATACATAACTTTCATGCTGAAAACTTTTTAAATTTGACACTATTTATAATTTTATTTTCATTTTATAGGTTTTAACTCATTTCTTAAATTTTTACTGAGCCACATGGCTCAATCTTCAGTTACCGCGTCGTCAGCCTCTCTTTCGTCTTCGCACCCTTTGTGGGCCTTATGATCTCTTGATGAGACAGTTCTTGTTTGATCAAACACGCCTTAATTAGAGCCGCTTGATCATTTGATCAAGCAACTTTAGTCGTTCCATCAGTGCCCAAACATAGCTGCTAGATCACTTGATCCAACGGTCGATGCCCATCTTCAACCTTCGACTGTTGCAACCCCAAGGGTTGCGGCCCTTCGCTAGAGCAACTTCCCCAATTTCACCCGTCATCGTACGTGTTGCCTTTCCATGTTTCTGGTGATATCTTGATTGATTTTCCTTCCTCATTCATGGCATAACTTACACCTTCATTATCTCCCTCACGTGCAACCGTAGTAGACGGTTAAAACTACCCTCTTCAACAACTTAAAACTTCATTATCTCTCTCACGTGCAGTCATAGTAGACGGTTAAAACTACCCTCTTCAACCACCATTCCTTCGAACAAAACCAATTCCTCCACCTCATTCACCGGTATCGACCCTTGAGATAGAGATTACTCGAGCCTCCCCTTATTCCCTATGAAAGAGAGAGCTAGTTGAGAAGAGAAGGAGGAACATCTTCTGCGACAAGATCCCTGGCTTCATCAGTCAAGTTGCAGCACCATCTGACATCTACTAGATCTTCGAACCGGTGTCGGGTTCATGAAGCGACTCCATCACATGTGCATCATCCATTCTGCGACCGTCTTTACTTCCCAGGTAACCTTAGTCTGCCCCCATCTTGTTTCTCCTAATTAATCACACACGTATACTCACCTTCACGAACATCGAGATCACTCTCCACCTTCACTGATTCCCTAGATCCTCACTAGTCCTCCAGGGCTTCACCTCATGTTCTCCAGACTTCTCCTCACTCTGATCCATTAACCTCCTTGCACAAGAGGTGAACCCACCCAGGGATCCATTTCAACCATGTTCACCATCCCTTCATTCAATTCTCTTTCCCCCTCAAATTGAACCGTGAAGCTTTGGCTATAGCCTCTGACCATGCAAGCCGTAAAATCCTCTGATTGATTAGAATTTTAATAAAGGTCTAGTCAATGTCTCTGTCTTTGATAAGCAGATGAGCATACACTGACTTGCCCCTCCAGATAACACTGACTCTTCCCCGATTCACCGTCATCTTTGTCGGCCCTCTATGGAGGTATTCTGGCCTTCATCAATGCTGGAGGAGCAAGGAGGAGGAGGATCATCCTTGTCGGAGCTCTACTTTCAAGCTTTCATGCGGAGGAGAAGGCTCAGTAGTGAGGTACATGTAGAGTTGGATCAAATCGATCTGATCTGATCCTATGGTCCTCAGCCCGCACTGCACCACTCTCTAAATCAGCAACATCGGGTGGACTCGACCCACATCCAAAGCACCAGAGCTCCCCCATGTGGCCTGAAGCTAAGTCGCGCCCCGAGCCTAGCTGTTGCATGCCCCTCATGTGCCCTGCTTGGGAGTTTTGTATCTAACCCCGTCGAGTCTTCTGATTTGCATTCATATCCCTATGCGTGAAGATTTTGCGGATAAGATCCTAGTGGCTTTTGTTATTTACCTTTTAGTCCTTTTTAGACATCTTTGTGATGTTTTGTAATTTATTTTTCATGTTTTCATTTCACTTATGCCCATGTAAAGAACATTAAATATCTTGCTCAATTTTAATCCGATTAATATGAATTGGTGTCATTTTAAAGTTTTAATTCTCCTATTTAATTTCATATAGTTAATTATTTGATGTGATATGTGAATACTCACTCAAAAAATTAAAGAATATCTTTGCTTAATAATCAAAGTTTTTGTTCTCTTTATTTATATTCACTTAATTTGATGCATGAATGGCACCCTGAGTTGTTCAATGAACCTAAAATTTGATTAGGTTATAAATAAGTGATCTATTATCATTAATGACCTGATGGTTTGATTAATGTTCGTTGAATACTATTAGTGCTCTATTAAATAAGTGCATATATTAATTTCAATTGAAATCAAGAGCTTATATATATATCACTTTAGAGTTAATTTAATTAATTGGATTTCATCCTCAAGGAATTAATTCATGAGCTTGTATGTTTGTTTGACTTGCATTTCATATCATTCTTCTGGTATATTGTTCTACTTACCTTGCATTTAAAATTCTAAAAAAATGCATGCATGCATGTGTTTTGCCTCCTTGATCCGGATATGCATTAGATTTCACTTAACCAAGGTATTTAATCTCTAGTTAAATAGAATAAGTGTTAGTGTCCTTGTGTTTGATCATGTACTTATCTAGGATAAATTTAAGCCAACACCTCTTCACGGAGATCATTAGCTTGTTTTTGTTGGTTTGTTAATCGGAAATATTATGATGAATATATATTAGAATTACCGATTAACGCTTCATCAGATGGTGTCGTTGATGGGGACACAACATCAATAGTGTATTTCATTGGGTTTAAATATTTAATAATTTTAGTGTTATTTAAATTAAGTGCTTATTATGTTACTTTTATAGTTTTATTGACTTCGACTTGTGTTTTTCATGTTTTTATTTATGTATTGTTTACTTTGTTTTTACTTGCCACTTATGTAGTTTATTATCTTATTGTTGTGGTAGGGCCCGCGAAGCCGAGCAAACTGAGGTGACATGGAGTCGAGGAGCTGGGAGCTCCAGTTGAAGAGAAGCCTGCAGTAGGTAAGATTTAGAATAAGCAAGAGCTTGCTAGTTTAGTTACGTGATTACAATAATTTTTATCATTACTATTTGTTGTATTTTATTTATAATTTAACTATGTCATTTACACTGATTCTCATTCGAGAACTCGTGACTATAATAAGGACTTTCTAACTCTTGTGTGAGTCGAGACCTATTTGTTGGACATGTGAGTCCATATCGAGCTATTATGCAATAAATGATATTGCAATTCATTCCATGATCTGAAATGAATAATAATTAATTTGCATAATAGGCCCCTTAGTACAATTAGGGTTGTGTACCATGGCCATAGTAATGATCATACAACTCTTGAATATTGAATCATAAAGGCTGGTTCTTGGATGATATCTAAATAGTTAGATTGAGGTCTCATCAAGCACCATCAAGTGAGTGTTAAGAGAGGATCTCCAGCCTGAGAGGAAGATGAACTCTTAGGCTGATATCTAACCGACCTCTTAATGCATGTCCTGTACATAGGAATAGAGATTCGTAGGTGTTAGATAAGTTAGGTAAAAGAGTTGACTTAACAAGATCGAGATAACCAAGACCTATGTCGTATACTACCATGATATAGCCATGCATCCTCTGACCGGAGACAGTTGTGTTACCATATGTTTGAGTATGTACATTTAGCAGACCGATAGGTTGATGATCTAGTCAAGGCATATACACATACGAGCTGGTGTGCATACAAGGGCATATGAATAATATGATCTCTCAAAGGATCATATATGTTCATTACTGAAGCGGAAGACATAAGCTCACTCATGAGATATTGGGATCAAAAGATTCATGCACAATCATCTCGCTTTGGAAGTTTAACTGGAGTTGTAGGTTTAATATATGCTTTTGGAAAGTATATGATCACTATCTAGGTATTATATATGCTTTTGGAAATTATATGATCAATAACAACTCCCAATGATCGAATGAGAAACTTAATCGATAAAACCCTAAAGAAGATAATCTAAATAAGATCTAGAACTTCATATTTATTCTAGGTCTTCTAGTATGCAGGATGACATGTATTAGGAATACTCGGGGGCGATGTGATCGTAAACGATTGTATAACTGTGACGCTTCCATTCTGAGGGAGTGATGAAATAGGTTTGTATTTTAGTGACTCCTCTTAATAGAGAAGTAATATGATCTTAGTCCAAATGTTGGACATTGATCTGAATATGTTTCAGATGCAATGAGAATATTAGATCTATAGCTTTGATTTAATCAAGCATCTATGAGAGGTTCCTGAGATCTGGATTTGAGATATGATCTCAATATCCATGTCATTATATATGGAACACACAATTGCCCAGTCCTTATTTCCAAGTATCTGCGAAGAAAGCGCATTATTCTTGAAAGTGTTCAAGGACAATTTATTATTGATAATGTATATGAGCATTTGAGGAAAATTGATAGCTAGATGTGATTTAATTATCATGAATAATATGAATATGATTCTTATTATTTGGACATATGAGAAGAGTTATCTAAGATAATCGAATATGATTTAATTATCAAAGATGTGAATAATGTGAATGAGATTCTTATTATTTGGGCACATGAGAATGGCCATCCAAGATAATTAAATATGATTTAGTTGTCAAGAATATGAATAATAAGGATATCACTATGCATATTAATTATAAATATTATAAATATGATGTATAAGATATAAGAGAGAGAGAGTTAATTGTAAACATGCTGTACGAATTACATATTGATGTGAATTGGATTTACATTGTACAATTAATTGTAAATATAATTTACATTTATTAGATCAATGAATTTGATTCATAATTGTCAGTGATTTTGTTTGAAATTATCGCAATAATTTACAATAACTATTTGGTTATATCTTATTGACAAAAGATTCCATGAAATAAGACTTAATGTAATGAGATTACATTAGAATTGGAGAGAGATATTCTCTCTCCAATCAAGATGGCCATCCACCATGTATAAGGGGAAGGAGGCTATCTCCCTCCCCCTTACATGGAAGGATGCTCTTTAGTCCTATTTCATTTGAGATATTTTTGATTTAATTAAAACTAAATATGTTAATATTATTGCAATGTATTTAATTTATTTTAAATTAAATCAATTATTGTTGTAAATTTTTACACAAAAACTCAACCATTGATTTGAATTAGGAATGCATCTCCACCATCCATTTTAATATAAAAGAAAGGGTGCAACTAGCTCTTTCTTTTACACATTAAGAACACAACAACTCTCTCTCCATCATTATCATGATCGTCCCCACTTGCTATTTCTCTCTCAACATGTGGCCATTCATATGTTGACCTAGAGAATCCCGCAGTCGTCGCGATGCCATTGTGTTGACGGATCAACTGCTCATGGCATCTCCATCTTTTCGGTGTGCTTCACTCGTGAAGAAGGCGCCTGATTTCATTAGTCGAAATCAGGGGACTCCTCGCTCAAGTCATCAACTTGGATCGCGGGAAGTATGTGTCTCATCCATATGCCCACAAGTGAGACCTTCGTTGGATAGGACTTGAGATAGGAGAATCTCTTTAGAGATTGACGATCGCGACCACGCTTGAAGAGGTATTCCATTGAATCCATTTGTGATCTTGATGAAATGATTTGAGAAGCATTCTCGAATCATGTGGTTTCATCGTTTGATTTTTTTAAATTACACTGCCCCGAGCGATTAGTATGACTAGTCCCTCCTGATCGCATATGATGCGATCTTTACATTTTCGTGATGCGCTTAAGTTTTTTTCCCATAACCTTCAAGTGGTATCAAAGCCTTTGTTAGTTCTTGTATATTGATGAATCTCCATTTCATCACCTTTATTCTTTCATTTTGGCCTTTAATCCCTAGCTAAAGGCATGTAAATATCATTAATTTGCATAAATTAACATCTCTTATTTATTGTATAAATATTGCATAAAGTACTATAATTAATGACAAAATAAAAGAATAAATAAAATGAAAGGAAATAAAATACTAAAGGTATTTTATGACCATGAACCACGAGACTTAGGCATCATGCTGACTCGGTCATCAAGGAATAAAGTAGGGGAGATAAGGGCCAATAAATAAAAGAAATCCTAATTCATAAATGCACAATAATTCACTTTTGGGATCCATTTTAATCTTTATTATTTATACTTCAAATCAATAAATTCTGTACATGAAAATTATAGATAAATATAAAGAAAAATACAAAGTTTATTTCACATAAATAATACAAATTGTACATTCTACACTCAGAATAAAAAAAACCAAAACCCAAACTTCCCAGACCCGTATATTCTCCATATGGACTCAAAATGCATCAAAATCACTTTAATTATATATGATTTTTATTAGCTATTTGATGAAGGAAGTTTCACTTAATTTGGAGTTAAGGTGTAAAAGTTAGATTTTGGACCCCTATTGTATATTATACATGAATAAAATATTCATTTTATTTATTCTTTATATTTTTATAATTTTTTAATTATTATTTTATAACTTAAGTAAATAATTAAAATGAAATAAAACTATTAAAAATATATAAAATAAATAAATATACTAAAATACATAGATAAATTACATATACATATATTTAGATAATAAATACACATATTTATTTAAGTATGCAGATTACTTCATAAAAATACAATAAAAATATAGTTATATGTATTTAAATAAGTTGTACATATATAAAATATGTGTATAAAATAATCAAATACGAAGTACAAAACAAAAATAAAATATACAATATATAGATAAATATACATATGATTATACATGTAAATATTAACTCATAATAAATAACTCCATAAAAATAAACAAAAATAGGAATTAAATACTACATAAAATAACAAATATTTCTTATTTTATAGCCTAAAATTAACAAATTCATTTACTATTATTTATTGATTTTACGATTATTTTCTCATTCCTTTTTTGGTTGGTCCACGTGGACCAACCAGAATGCTCCAAAAGTTGACTCGATCAACTGTAACACCCTCCTCTCTGACTTATGTTGGAACCTCGAGCGTCCCAATTCATCGAATTCTCCAGGGCATCGTGATCACCAAATCGCCTCAAGCTGTTCTTCGATTCTATTCCCATCACGATCGTCCTTCATGTGCCATTATCAGATTCCATCGATCTCCATCGAGCCACGAAATAATCTCGATTGAAGTTGGACCTAACCCTTGTATATAAAAAAATCCCATTTTCATTATTTGATTCTTTGATCCCTCTCTGAGCCTTGAAGCCTTCTACCCTTCGCGCGTGTGTGTTTTCCCGATGACAACGAGGACATCCCCAAGGTGTTACCGAGGTAGACGTAGGAAGAGTGGTGGTCCAAGGTGGAGCTCCGGTGACACCTCTGGTGCCCGGTTTCCAAGTATGAGCTGCACTTATTCATTTTTAGGTAGGATTTAGTTTTAGTTTTTCCATTCCTGTAATTTTATTTTGCAATTAGATCTCTCTTTTAACAGTATTTCAATTCCTTCGATCGCCGGAGCTCTCTGCTCAGGCCATGGTCCACCATGCTCCTGACTATTTCTACCCCCTAATCCATGCCCATTTCATCCCTATCACTTTATTCATCTAATCCATCTTTCGACCCAACTAGACCCTCCTTGGAGCTGCGAATCGGGGCTCCACCTTCGCCCTTCGCCGGAGCCCCTCTGCTCACCTCCAAATTCATGTGCAACAGCTTCAAATCAGGTCGAGGCGATTCGTTTCGAGCCCAGGATCCTTCTTCTGCAGGTAAGAGCCATAAGGGACTCAAAGAGGGTCGATTTTAGTGCACTACAAGGTCCCCATACTCCCAGAACATTGATGAGCTCCAAGCCCCTTCCCAATGGGACCCAAACCTTTCTTGTTGGCGCCACTCAATGCGGAAGACTCCCAGGAGAATGATGGACCAATCACCATCAAGAATGGAGGCCGAAGACACGAGATTTCCATGCTTGAAGCAACTCTTTAGAGTTGTTCTTCCTTGTTCGCCTTGGTGGCTCCAACACCGTCGGAACAGGGTGCGACTCCAGTTCGTATCAGCGCTGTCTGATCCTCGTCCCGCTCCACCATTGGATCAAGGGTGTGATTTAATCCCAAGTGTCGATGGTGAAGTGGCATCGGTCTATCTAAACCGTCGATCGCATAAGTAACGAGTATATGACCATCCATTAGTGTGCAAATAAAGGGGTAATTGCTTTTAACCCCCTCCAACTTTCTTTATTTGGTTTTAATACTACAGGTTCTATCTGGAGTGTATATGAATGAGGATATTTTGCATGGAGACCCTTGCCTTTTCTCGTATTTGCATCTATGTCCATGCCAGCTCAGCTTGCGTGGTCTCTAAGTGAGGTGGACATTTTGCACATGTACCCTCCTGATTTCTCGTATATACTTTTTGTCCAACAAAATGTAAATATAGTGTAAATAGTTTTGTATATTTTACAATCAAGGACCTGACATTTATGTAAATTGCATTTATTCCCCTCCCAGAGCAGTGTATATATTTAAATGTTGTGCAAATTGCAAGTGTGCCCCTGGATTTTTGTTTTTGGGTTACTGAATTCATGTAGACTTATTCTAAATGGCAAAATGGTCCTTACAATCTGCATCATTTTATTTCATTTTCTTCCATTTTTGATAAATAGTTCCTGTTATGTCTTTATTTTGCAAAAAATAACGTAGATGCATGCAATGATGCTCTTTCACGCCATTATTTTTATTTATCATTTTTGGGCTTTTATCTATTATTAAAAACCAAAAATTTGCTATTTATTTGCTGTCTAAATAGAAAAAATATCAAAAAAATTAAAACATAATTAAAATTTCCAAAAAAAAGTCTTTTTTATTATTGTATTTTGTGCCTACAGACCAAAAATCCCTAAAAATAGGAAAAGAAAATCATAAAAAAATAAAAAGCTCCAAAATCCTACAAAAAACGTAGATTTCATCAACAAATCCAAACATATTTATTTCTGTCTCTGGATTTTCTTTATAGTATATATTATCTATTAAAAATTGTTTTATGGAAATTTGGGCATATTTTATATTTTTAATACCTTAAAACATTTGACCTATTTAAAAAATCATTGTTTTGACCTTTGCAGTCTAAAAAATTAGCAAAAATAACCCAAAAATTACAAAAATAGTCGAAAAAGATGAAAACATAAAACATTTTATTTTGCAAATTTTGATTATGTTTAGTTATATTTATAATTATAATATCCCATATTGTATTATATGTCTATATATACCTATATATAGTTTATATTATTATTAACTAATGTAAATACCTTATAAATATTTTTAATACATTTAAAAAATAAAAAGGACTGTACCTTAGGGTATTTCTCTATTTTTTTATATTTATTATATATTACATATATATAATCCTTATGCCATATATACATTATCTTATATACATGTTCACATACTCTTATATATATTTATCCATATAATATTATATAATATTAAAATTTAAAAGGAATTAAAAATCAAAAAATTAGAAATGTAAAAAATATAAAAGCAAAAATCAAATAAAAATTTGTAAAACCGAAAACCCACACAAACAGACTAAGTAGACACTTATGTACATAAATTTCTTTGGTAGAAATAACCATTAGGCTACCATGTTTGTTCTCAGTGGTTCGACCTCCACATGCTTGCACATTACACACTTAGTTTGTAGAGTAAAATAAATTGTACTTCACATTTTTTGTTATTAATTGATTATTCATATGTTGTGGGTTCTTGTTGTTTTAATCGGTATTTCTTGTGGGTCACCACAGTGACTTCATCTTCGCCTTGTGAGGACATACTACACCCAGAAAAATAATGTTCAACAAATGACGTTGTTCCCAGGGATCAATGTGTTGTAGCCTAATTGGTACATAGTTATCTTTTCTTTTTAATTTATTTTCGTGCATATATTCTTCTACCTTTTTCTGATTTGTACATATTTCACCTTTTATTTCCTTGAACACATTATTTGATTACCCATGCTAATACGTCTCTTTGTTGTGTTTGATGCGACGCCCCACCATGCGAGGACGCCTTTCTAAGAGGTCGATGCAACCAAGCTTGGTGGGCATGCCTTCTTGCTCTGGCTAGTAGAAGAGGCAGCAAGCATATCAAAGAGAATACTTAGCATAGATCTTATCTTAGGATTTTATTTTTTCAGTGAGAGAGTGATTTATTATTCATTTTTTTAATAATACATGGACTTGGACATTAGACTCTAGGATCTATTTTACAAGTGTATGCTCACTCGGGGGTCCTCATAGTTTTCTTCGAGTTTTCTTCAACTTCTCACTTTATTTATCCCTATTTTTATCTTAGTTTCCATTTATTTTCCGATGTTTTTAGTTTTCCGCCTTTGTTTTTATTTGTTTTGTGTGCATGAAGACCATAGATTTTACGACTGCTTGTATTGGTACTTGGGTCCAGATCCTAATAAGAGTAATGTTTTTACAGTATTTTAGTTTTGGATCTACTCAAATTAATAATTATTAACTATTTAGATTTGAACCCATGCGTCGGGAGAGGCATCATACAACACTACCAGTACCCGTTGTGGCGGGTACCGAGGTGTCTTCAAGATCGGACTTTTGGTTTTATTTTTGAATAGTTGACATTTGGTTTTTTATAGCTAATAGTAGTTCATTCTTAGGGAGATTTTGGTGATTGCACACCACCATGTATATAAGTTAAAATTTCCATTTTGCATACCACATGGAGAGAGCTTGGAAGCACTTTAAATCCTCTAACTATGCATGCATCATTAGATTCTATGGTGAGATTTCCATCGTTGAATTGACTTGCACTAATTTTTCCTATCTCCCTCTGATTTTGAGCACTAGTACTTAATTGAAAATTAACAAAATCATTAGGTACTTGTATGCAAAATATCCAAAAAAGTAAACCTAAAAATAAAAACAAGGGCACTGTTAAATAAACTTTGATCTAAATTAAAATATGTAATGGATTACATTATTTGAAGTTCGTAAAGCCCTCATTGTCTTCAGGTACCTTAAGAGGGGACCAAAATCCCTCCCATGAGTGAGGCACGACCTGCTAAGGATTAGAGTCCAAAACTCTGTTTGTAACTGCCTTGTGTATCACCTGGATTTCTGAAATATCGATGCTTCTATCGTACGTGGATGAGTAGGACCTAGTCAACGATGATGTTTCCACCTTGCGTAGAACATCAACCTTACTTGAAGTATTGAGCTTAGTCCACGCTCTCATGGGTATGCATGTCTCATCGTCTCACGTCCGAGTAGGGCCTTGCATACTCACGGTTGATTCTGTTGTGAGCATGGTCTGAAGTAGTGGTTTTGCCTATTAGCTTCCTCACTATCATTCTTTGGTTGAGTAGGGATCCAAGAAGGGTTACAAGGCCTTAAAAAGTGCAGACTACTAGTTACAAAGGAGGAGGACAAGTACGTGATACTTTTCCAGCAGTACTCTTGCTCCTTTAGGGATAACGTCTAAGAACTTGCTAAAATATATGTCTGAAACAACAACTCCAAAAATGAGAAGATAAAAATAGCTGATCCCTTACAACTTTACATGTGTAGAGTTGGTGAACCCAATTTTTTATTGTGTATTGTATGGATCTAGATTAAGGTTCAAAGATCAAGTCCCACACACTTGCGCAAATATTGTCTTATGTGTTTCTTCTTTGACGACATGCTCATTTCGAGCATTTCTAATGTTTTACATTCCTTTTATTCCTCGTTGACCATCTATACTTCCTCCCGCGTCGATCATTCTTTTCCTCCAAGACGACGATCCATGGATGGTCCAGTCGGGACTCCGCCGACACCTACATCGATTCCACGAACTCGACATCGTCAATAATTCAAGGCAATTTCTGAGAACCCAGTTCAAACCTTGCAAACCAATCTACAAACTCCTCATCTTCTTTCCATTCTCTTTCTATTTCTTAATAAACTAGAACCACTCTTGTACCATTTCCGCATATTGCAAATGGAGGTCGATTTCAATCTACTTCTTTTACTTCATTCACATCTATTTGGGATTGACCCTAATCTTAAATTCATCTAGTCAACTGGTATTAGTTTCACATTCGGTCTAATTGGGATACCTTTTGCATCGCAGATAGAAGCTAGACCTGAATCCTAATCCGGAGTTCATTTCATCAGACTCAAACCCAAAGATGGCTCCTTAAGGCAAAGCCAAATGACCTCAACCACTGCCCCAGACTGAGCGGGGCTAGGCAACCGATCAGAATCAAGTTAATGCTCAATTGCTCGCATCCATCCAAGCAATCTAACAACATCTAACTGAGCAAGCATTAGCCCGGATCACATTCCAAGACATGTTGAATGATTTGAAGAATAGACCAAGAGGAGGAGGAGCACCACCCCCACAATGATCGAGAGGGAGAAGAAGGACCTAAGGTTCCTAAGCTCACACTAAAACATACTTATAGTCCTGGAGATAGTAGATGATCGAGTGGATTCGTATTGCATTGGTGCATGCTCATTTTGAGCTCAAGCCTCAACTCCTTGCTCCTCTTCCCACATTCCATGGGAACACCAATGAGGAACCTTACATTCACCTACAACACTTTTTGCCCGCATCTGCGGAACCATGCACTACCCTAACATCCCATTAAGGGTAGTCAAGATGATCATGTTCCCCTTCAATCTCCAAGATACGACCTTGTACTGTGTCAACCATCTAGGGAAGGTCATGACGACCTGCAAGGATCTTAAGTCTGCATTCCTCCACAAGTTTTGCCCTCTTGTTCAGCTCAACCAAATGTGAGCCCGGATTAGCAGCTTCTCCCAAGCTACCCACATGTCTATTCATGAAGCATGGGAGAGATTCAAGGATCTACAAAAAAAATGCCCCCACCATGATATATCGAAGACTAGCTTGGTACAACACTTCTTCGAGGGCCTGACTACTGAGAGTCAGAGTCTAGTCGATGTAGCCTATGGTGGATCCCATTTTAATAAGGATGAAGATGTTGTCTGCTAGATATTCAAGGAAATGTCCGAAGGAGAGGCCTCACTCTCTTCATCTCGAGCATAGCAGAAGCAACCCCATATCCTCCATTAGTCTGCCCATATGGCAGCGTCTCAGGAAGCGGACAGAGATGAAAGCTCCAACCTAAGCATCATTGGGGGCCATCTGTCCAAAGTAGACATCATTGAAATATGATCATAAGATTTGGAGAAATTAGCAGTGATCGAACAAAGAACCCAGAATCTGGACAAATTAGATCAGATCACCAAGCAACTGGAGTTGCTAGTGAGTACCATCAATGCTTGCAAGTCGGCGACCCCATCTTCCATGACTCCATCTGAGAAGAAAGAAGAGCAGTGATGAATCACCATTTCATCACCTTTATTGTTTCATTTTGGCATTTCATTATTTGCATAAATTAATATTAATTATTTATTTTATAAATATTATATAAAATACATTATTTAAAGCCAAAATAAAAGAATAAAGAAAAGAAAAAGAAATAAAATGCCAGAGGTATTTTATGACCCTAAACCCCGAGACCTAGGCATCATGGGTCGACAAGGAATAAAGTAGGGGGAGATAAGGACCAAAAACACCAATAAAACCATGTTTTACCCTTCAATAATTCATTTTTGGGATCCATTTTATTCTTTATTATTTATAACTCAAATAAAGAAATTTTGTACATGAAATTTGTGGATAAAAATATATAGAAAAATGTAAAATTGATTTCACATAAAAAGAATATACAATGTACTTTTTATACTAAGAATTAAAAGCCAAAACCTAAACTTCCCAGACCCATATCTTCTACATAAAAACTCAAAATGTATCAAAATCACTTTAATTGTATATAACTTTTTTTAGCTATAAATGAAGGTGGTTTCATTTAATTGAGTTAAGATGCAAAGTTGGGTTTTGGACCCATATTGTATTATATACCTGAATAAAATATTCATTCTATTTAATCTTGATAATTTTTATAATTTTATATTTTTTTTATAATTCTGTAAATACTACCTATAATATATATGCATATCTAGACTAGAATAAAACCACAAAGAAAACACTAAAATAAAATTGTATATAAAAATACCTAGATGGATGTACAATACTTATACCTACATAATTTATATATCTATTTATTAAGTGTACAAAATGCATCAGAAAATAAAGAAAAATATATTTATGTATATAAAAATAATTTATAAATATATAAATTATGTATAAAATAATAGAATATAAAATACAGAATAAAAATAAAATATACCAAACATAGGTAAATATATCTATAAATGAACCCTTAAAACAACTTATAATAAATTAAATCATAAAAATAAATGAAAATCATAATAAAATACTAAATTAAATAATAAACATTTGTTTTTTATAACCTAAAATTAATAAATTCATTTACTATTTTATTTCTTATTATTTCCTATTTTCACCTTGTTTTGTCTCGTAGCGACTTGAGGTGGATCAATCGCAACCCACCGACGCTTGACCCCAGGTCAATAGCCCCCTCTCTCCTCCTCGAGTCACCAGATTGTCAAGACCTGGGATTTTGCCATTTTCCCGCTTGAGCTCATGATGCTCTGGCTAGGCGCGATGCGCGTTTCATGGAGATTGAACATCCTTGAATCATGCCCTAGCCAAAGATCACAACGCATGACCTCGACTCAGCCGCAATCCTTTGCTCAATAAGGGCCACTACAATGTCTATAAATTAAACCTCCCCCACCTCGCTCAAATTTGATCCCTCTCCGAGCTCTGTTCGTGCTCCAACTAATGTGTATGTGTGTGTATCCTATGAAAGAGGTACATCCATGTGGCATTGGAGTGCAGGAGGAGGAGGAGAGGAGATCCATGGTGGAGCTCCGACGAGCCTCTGTTCCCTGATCAATCATCCGGTATGAGCCGCGTCTTTCTGATTCTTAGGTAGATTTTCTTACTCTCTTTTCAATTCCTCATTTAGTTCAGTAATTAGATCAGTAGATTAGCATAGAATTTCAATCTTTGATCGTCAAGGCTCTCAGCTCCGATCGTGTCTCACCGTAAACCCTATTTGTTCCGCCTCCCATTTCACCCTCTTCTCGTCCCCCTTCATCTTCTCCACCCTTCGGTTTGCCCCCTCGATTCTACACGATCGAGTTTGATCCGTGCTCCTCCACCGCCCATCGTCAGAGCACCTCCGCCCCTAACCATTTCACCGCCGATCTCCACCCAATAACGACCAAGATTTCGCATGTGCTTCGCTAGTGTTTCTAGCTTTTGTACATGTCTTGAAGGGGGAGTCTGGGCCCCATTCGATTGGAAGAACAACCCTAGGTGACCTTGTGCATCCTCGATCTCCATATCCACAACCATCAGGCTCTGGATAATTTTGAAGGTGCCATCGACTGCGAACACCCTCCCCGAGGGTGTAGAGCACTCCAGCATCAAAGAAGGAGCCCCATTCAAGAATCAAAGTTCAGGGAAGGCTAGTTCTTCCATGTTCTTCGTGACAAGCAGTAACCTCCTGATCTGGGGAGAAGCCCCGGATTGATTGAGCTACGTCAGATCTTTGTAGCCTCAGCCGTCGGATCGTCGTGCAGGATCTAATCGTGGATGTCACAACCCAACCGTCATCGTGAGCTGTGCGTGCGACACGTGTCAAGTGGAATGATGTGGAGCGCACGATAGCACGACTTAGGGGGTAAATTACATATCTTCCTCCATATTTTCAGTTTATTATGGATTAATCATGTTTATAGTTTGTAGTATAAATAAATGTGTCAAAATTGCAATGAGACCCTTAGATATTTTGTATATCATGTATCGGTCCAGTTTAACTCAGCTTACGTGTCATCCCATGTAAGTTGGGCATTTTACATGTATACTCTTGATGGTTTTTGTATTTATGATTAGTATTTAAATTTTAAAAATTAGTTGTAAATTTTTGAAAAAATGCATATATCACCATGCCTTGTCTTTTAATTGAAAATATGCCCCTGCTAGTCCATACTTTTTGTGCTTGATTTCTATTTATTAAAAATATCAGCTGTTCTTTAAAAAATGTGAAAAAATAGGGTAATGTTCCTACTAATATATAATTTCATATTGTAATTTTTTATTTGCATTTTTGGCATTTTATCGATTTATTAAAAATCAAATGGAGTTATTTTGTCCCTATTTAACACTAAAAATACTAAAAATATATAAAACCCTTTTAAAAAAATCCAAAAAAGTATATGCTACTTATTATAGTATTGTACAACTTCAAACCAAATATCCCTAGAAAGAGTAAAAGAAAATAATAAAAAATATAAATCTCTAAAATCCTACAAAAAACATCAAAATTCTTCAACAAATAAAATATATTTATTTCTGTCCAAGAATTTTTTTATACTAAATATTATCTATTAATTTTAAGGAATTATGGACTTATTTTATTTTTTTAATACCTTAAACATCCGACCTATTCATCTAATCCCTGTTTTGAGATATTTTTGACTTTAAAAATACATAAAAATTAGTGAAAAATATCAGAGAAATTACAAAAATAGTAAAAAAATATGAAAAACACAAAACGAGTTGTTTCTACAAATTTTGGTTCTTTTTAGTTATATTTATAATCATAATACCTTATATTGTATTATATATCTATATATCTCTATATATATTCTATAGTGTTATTAAATACTATAAATACCCTTTAAATGCTTTTAAAGCTTTTAGAAAATATAAAAGGACTATACCTAAGGATATTTATCTAATCTTTGAACATTTATTATTAATATAAACATACATTATATACTTTATTTCATATATATGTTATCATATGTATGCAAATAGCCCTATTATATCTACCTACATAAATATTACAACATATTAAAAGTAAAAAGAAATAAACACACACACACATACACATACAATAAAGAATAAAAAAGAGATTGACGTACATAGTTCTTTTTGATTAGCAATAATTATTAGGCTATCATTGTTTGCTCTATGTGGTTCGACCTCTACATACTTGTATGCTATACATCTTTGTTGTAGAGTATAATAAATTATGCTCTGCATTTTTGTTATTCATTAATTCATTATGTGTTGTGGGTACTTGTTGATTGACTTGGGATTTCTTGCGGGTCGCCTTAGCGACACTTTGTCTTCACATTCTGTGAGGATAATTTTTAGGTCCGCATGGTAAATCTCATGCTCATCAAATTGTGTCGTTGCCTGGGAGCAATGTGTCGTAGCCTAATTTGTACATAATTTTCTTTTATTTTTCTTGTACATACACTATCTACTTTTTCTTACTTATGTATATTTATAGCTCTTATTTATTTGTACAAATTATTTGATTAATTGTGCAAATATCTCTCTTATTGTGTTTGATGCGAGGGCCTGTTAGGCGAGGATGACTTCTTAGGGAGTCGATGCAGCCGAGCAAGGTGGAGACCGATCTTCCTATCATGACCAGTTGGAGAGGCAACAAGCATAGAAAGGAAACCACTTAGCACACATTTTAGTTTAGAATTTTATTTTCTTTTTGTAGAGAACGATTCATTTATTATTCATTATTTGTAATAATACTTGGGCACTAATCTACTTAACACGGTCCATTGTCCGGGTGATTGTTCACCTGGGGGTTCGTCGTAGTTTTCTCGAGTTTCGTTGCTTTTATTTTACTTTATTCTCTATGTTTTGAGTTTTCTGCCCTTTCTTTTTATTTGTTTTGTGTGCATGGAGACCCTAGACTCTAGGATTGCTTGAACTGGTAATTAGTTCAAAACTCTAACAATAATTATGTGCCCATAGTCTCTTATGTTTGGATATAGTCAAATTAATAATTGTCAACTACTTGGACTTGAATCGAGAGAGCCATTATACAACGCTAGCATGACCCATGGTGGTGGGCACAGAGATGTCTTGAAGACCAGACTCTCAAGTTCATTTTTGAATAGTTGGCATGTGGTTCTTCACGACTAATAACATCTACTGTCTGGTGGGTAGATTTTGTTGATTGCACACCACCATGTAGATGTGTTTAAAAATTCTGTTTTGCATACCATATAGAGAGAGCTGAGAAGCAATGTAATTCCTCTAACTCTGCATACATCATTAGATTCTATGGTGAGATTTCCATCATTGAATCAACTTGCACAGCTTTTTCGTTGTCTCCCTCTGATTTTGAGCACCTAGGAGTTAAATGAAAATTTACAAAATCATTAGGTGCTTGTATGCAAAATATCAAAAAAAAAGTGAAAACCAAAAATCTAAAATAAGGGGACTACTAAATAAACTTTCACCTTAATTAAAATATGCAATGGACTTAAATGCTTTGGGTTCATAAAGCCCTCATTATTTTCACATATCTTAGCAGGTGACCAAAACCCCTCCCATGAGCAAGGTGCAACCTGCCAAGGATTATAGCCAAAAACCCACTCTGTAACTGCCTTGTGTATCGCCTAGATTTCCGAAGTATTGGCACTTCTATCATACGTGACAGAGTAGAGCCTTGTCATCTATGGTGTTCCTACCTTGTGTGGACCATCGACTTGGTCAGAAGTACCGATATTAGGCCACACCCTCATGAGTGTGTTTATCTCATCGATTTGTGTTCGAGTAGGTTCTTGCACGCTAGCGGGTAATTTCATTACGAGCAAGGCTTGAAGTAGTGGTTTCGCCTATCGGCTTCCTCCCTCTCATTCTTTGTATGAGTAGGGATCCAAGAAGGTTTACAAGGACCCCAAAAAGTGCAAACTACATGTTACAAAGGAGAAGGACAAGTACGAGATACTTTTCTAGCAGTACTCTCGCTCTTATAGGGTTAGTATCTAAGGACTTGTTAAAAGATATGCTTGAAATAACAACTCTAAAATGAAAAGATAAAAATAGCGGATCTTTTACGACTTCACATGTGTAGAGTTGGTGAACCCAATTATGTATTGTGTTTATATGGATCTAGATTAAGGTTCAAAGATCAAGTCCTGCACATTTGCACAAATTTTGTCATATGTGTCTCCTCTTTGACCCATGCTTGCTTCGATCCTTTCTACTGTTTTACACTCCATTTATTCCTCGTTGACTATCGTATCTTTTTTCCTGCATCGATTCTCTTTTGCTCCACGATATCAATCCATGGATATCCCAATTGGGACTCCACCGACGCCTACATCGATTCCATGGACTCAACATCGTCAATAATTTGAGGCGATTTCCGAGAAACTGGTTCAGACCTTGCAAACTGATCTCCAGACTCCCCGTCTTCTTTCCACACTCCTACTTCTCAATAAATTGGGACCACTCTTGTCCCATGCCCACCCGTTGTGAACGGAGGACAATTTCAGTTTACATCTTTTTCTCCATTCACAACTATCTGGGATTGACCCTAATCTCAGATTCATCCATTCAACTGGTATTCAGTTTCACAGTGGTCTGATTGGGATACCTTTTATATTGCAGATAGAAGTCAGTCCTAGATACTAATCCATAATTCATTTCTTTAGACACTGACCTAGAGATGGCGCCTCAGAGTAAAGGGAAAGGGCAGCAACCTCCCAGACAGAGCAGAACCAGATGCCTGACCAGAACCATGTGAATGGTCAGTGGTTTCCTTTCATTCAAGCCATCTAGCAGCGACCGACTGAGCATGCACTCATGCAAATCACATTTCAAGACATGTTGAATGACATGAGGAAAATACCAACATGAGGTGGTGGTGGTGGTGTAAGACCTCGTGATGATCCAAAAGAAGAAGAAGAAGAGCCAAGGAATGAGAACCCTAAACCGACGCTGAAAGAGACTTACAATCCTCGAGACTACCAAATGACCGAGTGGATTCACATCCCACCGGTGCACGCTCACTTCGTGCTAAAGCCTCATTTCCTTGCGCTCCTACCCTCATTCCACTGTAATACTAATGAGGAACAATACATTCACCTACAACAGTTCTCTTGCATCTGCAGAAGTACCCACTACCCTAGCATCTCGTTAAGTATAGTCAAGATGACCGCATCCCCCTTCAGTCTCCAAGACAAGGCCCTATACTGGGTCAACCATTTGGGAAAGGTCGTGATGGCCTGGGAGGAACTTATATTTGTGTTCCTTCATAAAGTTATACCCTCTCAGTCGGCTCAATCAGATGCTAGCCAGGATTAACAACTTCTCTCAGGATACCCACGAGTCCATTCAAGAGGCACGTGAATGATTCATTGATCTGCAGGAGAAGTGCCTCCACCATAAGATACTGAAGACCAGTTTGGTCCAACACTTCTTCAGGGGCTTGGATTTCGAGAGCCAGCGATTAGTCG
Source organism: Ottelia alismoides (assembly GCA_037367405.1). Lineage (NCBI taxonomy): Eukaryota > Viridiplantae > Streptophyta > Magnoliopsida > Alismatales > Hydrocharitaceae > Ottelia > Ottelia alismoides. The sequence continues at coordinate 18,914 of JAZKJV010001928.1, read as the reverse complement.
ATGCTACTTTTGGGGAATCCCATTTTAACAAGGATGAAGATGTAGTCTGGCAAATCTTTGAAGAAATGACCAAAGGAGAAGCCACCCTCTCCTCATCCCGTGCTTATTAGAGACAGCCCCAGGTCCTCCACAAGCCAGTGCACATGGTAACATCTTGTGAGGTAGAGAGATATGAGAGCTCCACTCTCAACATCATTAGGGTCCATCTCTCAAAGATTATATCATCAAGAAACGATCACATTATCTAGAAAAACTCGTTATGATCGAACAAAGAACCCAAAATCTGGACAAATTGGATCAGATCACCAAGAAACTAGAGTTGCTGGTAAGTACCATCATCACTTGCCAGTATGTTACTCTACTGCCCGAGACTCCCGCTGAGAAGAAAAATGAGGCAGCTCCACCATATGAGCCTCAACCCAGTTAGCAACAGTCGACAGTCCATCGTGTATATTATGTGCAGACTCCCGACTAGGCACCAAAGCAACAACAACTGGTGATTTACCAACTAGAGCCCCTATCTTCTTACGATTCGTTCTCTCCTCCACCACCTCTCATTCAAGAGGTGAATGGAGTATGGTCAAACGACATGAAGCTAGCCCGTCCATGCAGACCTCATCAGGGCCAGCCTATACTCCCATGTCCATTCCCTCAACATCAAGGAGCGAGATTTTTCCCAGCTTGAGCCTCAGTATGAACATCACCGATCTCCACAGTACCACAAAAATTGGAGACAGTCGCAACAACACCCCAACAGGCGTACCATCAACAACAATTATACCACCAGTACGCAACTGCACCTCATCAACAATATCCTCCTCCTCCATACCAGCATCATTATCAGCTTCCTCCACCTCAACACCAGCATCAACGGCACTCTTCCTAGCATCCACACCACCAGCCACAACGTGAGAAGCATGTTGAACCTCCGAGGAGTTTCGGTGAACCCGAGCCTCAATTGCCTAGACCAATTAGTAAAGGGCCTCCTAGAGATGAGAAATAAGCTAGATGGCCTTACAACCATGAAAAATCCAATCCTAGCCTAGGTCGAAGCGAACCCTAATAATTTTAAGCGCAAAGAGCAGGTAGAATGTGAAGTCTCGTCTATGTATGTAGATTCATACGATCGTAATTTTGTTTTGTCTAATGATGTTACTCTCAGGAGTGGTAGGACCTTGTATCCATCTGCCACTATCAGGGGGAAGAATAAAGCTTCAACTAGTGAATCATCGTCTTCTACATCAGTCGTGCCATCTACAGGTTTGGATGAGGAAGATGAGGAAAGAGGAGCCTTGTCAGCCGCCAACCACCAACATCTCCAACAAAAATAACAAAAAACCAAAAAAAATACCAAAAAGATGATCATGGTCGAAGTGAAGCCTCTCCAGCCATGGAGAAGCAAGCCAAAACAACACATCCAGCGCTAGCCGATGTAGTAGAGACCGTAGTTTTTGCATGTCCACCACCAGCATCAACAATACCGTCATTTCCAGAATGTACACCTTTTATAGTCCGATGGTACAAAATATTGTGGACAAGAATTCTGATGTACATAAGAATAATATTTCTGATTTCTGATATGTAAATATTCTTTTTCCTGATGCAATTGAAAAATTCAAAAAACATTTCAAACGAAAAATTACATTATCTGACCCAAATGATGTGGATATTTCTTGAGAAATTGACTGTTGAATTGCCTTATTAAAAGCCATGGAATACATGCCCGCTGTGAAGAAGTGATTAAAGGAGGCATGTATAAACAAGCGTCGATTAAACTGAAACAACAAACACTAGTGAGTTGTGAATCATGTCCTCACCATAGCTACAGTTGCAACCATCGACAATCTCCTAGAGAAAAAGCATGACAAAGGAGCTCCTCTGATCAGATGCAAGATTTTTGACAAAGATTTCGAGCGAACTTTGCTTGATAGTGGCTCTTCAACTAACCTCATGCCTGCTTCATTGCTCACAGAATTTGGGCTGGGACCACTCGAGCCAACACGCATGATCCTTCAGTTTGATGACCAATCAATCAAGCGAACCCAAGGGTTATTGGAGGAGGTTGTCGTAACCGTGCATGACATGCAGTTTCCTGTTGATTTTGTGGTCCTTGATATGGACTCCCCTACATCGCTACTCTTGACTCCGATTATTCTTGCCCGATAATTCCTACGCATTGTAAAGGTCGTGGTTGATAATGGGTCTAGGAAGATCACTTTTGTTCTCAAGCAGCCACAAAGTGACAATAGATATGGTTAGTGAACCTCAAGTAGTGTATGATCAAGTCCAAGCAAAACCATAAAAAGCAGAATGTGGCTTTGTTGCATAAATCAGAGATACACAATTTTCTTTGAACAATAAATGGGTTCGGGAAATCCTCTCGCCAAAGGAGGGCCTTGATAGCATAGTCGATACATGCTCCGAAGTCAACTGGGAGATAGATTCCAATATACCGATGCATCTTTTTGATTTAGAAGATTCATGCCAACCCGAACATTGATGACTTGTTTGGTACACTATTAGTAGAGCCACATGTTACTAAGGTGAGCAACACCTCCAAAATTATGGTTGATCATACACCTACTGACACAGTTTCTGAAGTGACTGAGAAACATGCCATATTAGAACCAGAATTAAAGTCACTTTTGACATGCCTCAAGTATGACTTCATTGTGGGTGCAAAGAATATGTATCTAGTTATCATCAGCAGCATGTTGACCTTGGATCAAGATTCTCTAATCTTGGAGGTTCTAGAGAAAAATCACAAGGCACTTGGTTGGCACATATCAGACCTCTACGAGATAAATCCTGCCATGTATTCACATCATATCTATTTGGAAGAAGATGTCAAGCTGTCTCGAGAGTTTTAAAGAAGACTAAACCCAAAATTTGCAGATGTCCTCATGAAAGAAATCACGAAATGGTGTGACATAGGGTTTATTTATCACATCTCCGACTCAGAATGGGTGAAACCCCTGCATGTAGTTCCAAAGAAATATGGGCTCACCATGGTTACAAATGAAAGAGGAGAGGAGATTTCTACTCGGGTACCAACATCTTGGCATGTGTGTGGAGACTACTGACGCCTTAATGCTGCAACAACGAAGGACCACTCCCCTTGCCATTCATTGATCAAGTTCTGTAAAATATTAGCTGGCAAGGAGTTCTTCTGCTTTTTGGATGGGTATTCCAGGTACAACCAAGTGGCAATTGCCCTAGAGGACCAAGAGAAGACTACCTTCACTTTCCTGTTCGACACCCATGCTTTTAGGAGAACACTCTTTGGTTTGTGCAATGAACCTGCCACATTCCGGAGGTGCATGCTTGTAGTCTTCACCGATATGGTTGGCAGTTTTCTCAAGGTGTTCATGGAAAACCTCTCCATCTATGGTGACATCTTTGATTCTTGTCTTCAACACATAGACAAAGTACTTCAAAAATGCTGAGAAGTCAATCTCGTATTATCTTGGGAAAAGAGCCACTTCATGGTCACCGAAGGAACTGTGCCCGGTCACGTCATTTCCAAGCATAACATTGAAGTCAATCCAACAAAGGTGGATGTGATAGCCAATCTAGAGCCACCTTAGAATATCAGAAATGCAAGGACATTCCTGGGGCATTTGGTTTTCTATAGAAGATTCATCAGAGATTTCAGCTGCATCGCCTCACCTCTAACAGAATCGTTGTTCAAGGAGACCGAGTTTTATGTTGATCAACAAGTTCTCCTTTCTTTCAGTCAGCTGAAGGAGCTAATCACTCAATCTCCAGTCCTTCAACCGCCAGATTGGTCTCTACCCTTTGAGATCATGATGGATGGATCGGATTTTACAGTTGGGGTTGTGTTAAGATAGAGGAAAGACAAAGCATCCTTCGCCATTCACAATGCTAGGATGAAGCTCAACGTAACTACACTATTATAGAGAAAGAGTTGCTGGTCGTGGTTTTCACCCTTGAGTTGCTTGGACATAAAGTCACCATCTATACTGACCGCTCTGCTATCTCGTACTAAAAACAGAAGAAGGATGCCGAGCCCAGATTGATCAGATAGATCCTTATCCTCCAGGAGTTTGGTTTGGAAATCAAAGATAAGCCTATAATTCAAAATATGGTAGTAGATCACCTCTCCAGGATTGAGCATCAAGAGCCTCCACTGAACAATGCTCCCATCACAGACACCTGACCTAACGAGCCGATTCTGGCCGTGGATTCTTGTGATGAATCCATGATACATCTACTTTATAAGGACCTCTTAACAAATCTTCTTAATAATTCACTAAATAAACCCCTTAAAATCAATTAATTAACATTCACTAATTATGTTAAAATTAGGGGGAAATCTATAATTAAATAACTCTTGTTTTTGACCTAAGTCGGGCTTATTATTTTATGTGTACATAATCATCCTTTTAATCTAATTCTTTCTCTAGTTTATTCTTTGATTAATTATTTAACTAACTCAAAGAATTAAATAAAAAATCATAAAATCAAGATAAAACGCAATGGTCCGACTTTCTATTATTTGTGCATATTTTATCTTTATTGATTTTATTTTACCTTTTTCTAACATATAAGAAATCCATAAAAATTAGATTAATTATGTATATATTGTATATAAATTAATCCTCTAATTAAAATCAAACTAAAAATACAAAAATACAAAAATGAAAAAATACGGTATTTTATTATCTATAAAGTACCTCAAAAAATACATTTTGTACAATTGACCTCTTTTAGTTTTGGATCCTTCACAAAAGTTGTAGATCTCGTCGAGACGGGCAAGTTTTGTGTTGACTACTTTTTGATTTGATTTCATTTGCTATTTCTTTTTTACTTTTCTTTTAATTTTGTTTATTTTAGTTTATTTTTTATTATTTTACTCTTTATTTTTATTCTTATTTAATTTTACTTTTTTTCCCTTTTTTTATGGATTTTCCCTCTTTTCTTTCCCCTCTTTTTATTTTTCACTCTGCCTTTCTCTCTCTACCTCACCCCCTTTCTCTCTCTCCAGCTAGATCACATGCTCTGCACATGACCCGCCATCCCTTCTCTCTCTACATCTCTCCAGTTCACGTACCTCGCACGTGACCTCACCCCCTCTAGATCATGCACGCGCCACGTGACCACCCTCTCCTCCCTTGTCGTTCCACCGCCCCTCGCCTTCCCTTCATGCAATGCCTCTACCCTCCACCTCTTCTGACTGTTCTACGTAACACCCTCATCTTTCACCTCCGGACATTACCCATCTCTCTCCCTCATATAAATTCCACTCGTCTCCTCCATCATCGCCATCCACCTTTTCCATACGTAAAACCTCAAGCTCCAGGTCTCAGGGCAGTGACAGTCCCCATACCTCATATTGAGCAAAGACAAGGATCCAGGTTGGCATGATCCAAGGAACATCCTGCTCCTTGTTGCAGCCTCTCTAGAGCCCGTTGTAGAAGCTCGAGTTCTACTCGCCAGAGCTCTTGAGTGAAGACCCTGAGCTACACGCTCCTCCTCTTATAGGCGAGTCAACACCTCCTCCGCCTCCTTCTCTTAGTTCATCTCCGAATACATCCACCCCTTTCTCATCTTCATCTTCTTACTCACCGATTCTGCTCACTCCTCTGATCCTCTTCCTCTTAGAAGTAGGACCAAGATCCTCCTCCATTCATCAAACCTCAATGCCCCTATTCGCATCAAACCCTCAAAACCATTGACCCCCATCTTTCTCTCTATCAAACCGCTTCGCCCAAATCCACCTCGACTCTTACAAAGAGTCAAGCTCCAGATCCTCCATTTTCTCTACTCGCATAGGATCACCACCCTCGGTCCATTCCATCTCTATCATTGTGTTTGTGCTCAAGCTTTACATGCTCGTTTCTTTATTCTTTCACCACTAACACTGCAGGTCAGCTCCAAACAAGGTCTGCTTCTGGAGTTCTCATGCCTCTCCTTTGCTTCGACTATGACTACCAAGCTTGAGGGAGGAGGAGCAGACCCCCTTCGGGCTCCTCTCGCCTCGTCGCTTATCGTCGACTCCCAATTATCATTGGTTCGAGGGCAGGCCCTTGATATAATGGCCCCGTGTCGGCCACATTAGTCACACCCGAGCTTCGGTACTCATCTCGCAGCTCATGTTGACCAAGGCAGCACCGAGCCTCCGAAACTCCCACAAGCCACCACGTCGACTCAGGCTCTCTGAGCCTCCAGTCCCTCCATTCGAGCCTCGTGAGGCACGTGCCCCGCACATGGCTAAGGGAATATTGCAAGAATACCCCATAGTTGTTGCAAATTGTGCAGGTGCCCTCGCCAGCCGAGAGCACGTGCGGAGCACGTGCCATCTAAGCAAATTGCACTTCACCCCATGTGGTTTCAAGGTATTACAAATATACCCCCACTAGGAGTAAATTATAGAGAAGACGGTCAGACTTTGCATAATTACATATAAACACTCAAGGGACTTAATTGAGAAGAAATTATTCTTTTTATTGCACTTCAGTCCCCAGAACTTGTTTATTGCATAACTTTCTCATTCGAACCTCGATTTTTGCATATAACATGTCGTTTTGAAGTTTGCTGAATGCTCTATCTTATTATATATTTTGTGGACAGATCTAAGGTTGGTTAATGATTATTATTATTATTATTTGAACCTCTTAACTTTTGTCGGATTGATTATTGATATATCTTCGCTCTTTTATTAAGAAAATTGGCGATCTTTCTTTAGGGACTCAATTGAGAATATTCTACGAGATTATTATTCTTGCGTTGAATGGAAATTATTATTTGAAGAATTTAATCTGTGCAGGGCCTCATCCAAGGATAAAGAATCATTGATTATATTTTTAAGAGTCAATTTTTGTAGGAGTACAACTTGTTCTGTTAATCTTCTTGCCGTCAGTTTGGGGTTGATCTCCTGAAATCAGATCTTTGATCTATGATTAAATTTTGAGGAGTTTGATCAGTACTATTTGGATTAAAAATCATAATCACAGATCCGATGCTTCACCTTTGTCCATTTTATTTATTTTGCATAGAATCTCTTTTCTCTTTATTTTTCTGACATGGAAATTAACTTAGCAATTATATAATTATATCAATTAATTTAAAACCATGCAACTAGAAATCACCGTTCCCTGTGTTCGACCTTGGTATTCTTGCCAAGTAAAAAATGTTCAACAACATTCAAAGATTATGGTTTTTGATCAATCATATTATGCCTCCTATACTACAGTATTAGATTATTAAAGAGGCATTTTCACGGTTCATCAAATGGCACCGTTGTTAGGGAATGACATATTTTTAGGATTTTAGGTTATTTTCTATAATTAATTTTTGTGAAGTTAATTTCTATTTCATTTTTTTCTTTTGCATTTTATTTTCTGCATGCTTTTTTGGGATCTTTCTCTCACTTCTGATACTAACCACAATTTGTCTCTTCGCAAATTACTCAGAGTGATTTTTGGATATAGGTCCTGTGAAGTAGACTGAATTTTATTCTTTTTGTGAGAGAGAGTTAGATAGTTTTAATTTCGGCATCATTCCCAGGGTCCCTTTGTCTGAACCTGATAACTTGTAATAATTTGAACTAGACTTCTCTGTGGTGTGTCGGGTCTGTTTCAACCCCTTCTGTGTGGTTAGGATCCAATTTGAGTGGTGTAGGAATTGGGCACACATACACTAGCTTAGATTTCTATTCTTGATTGTGCTCATAATTCGTAGGCCACACTTGCACTAACTATATGCTATATAGATCGTTCTACTTAGACAAAACTTGAAATCAATTCTTCCCGTTAATAGAACTATCTGCGTAGGCCGTTTTTCCTCTGTGCATATCATTTAGTGTGAATATAAATTTCTTGTATTGCATCCCGCATGAAGAACACAAGGAATCACTGTAAGTCTCCTTCTTAAGCCTGCATCATTGATTTACGCTTGCATTAGCTTTTTCGATTCTCCCTCCTCAGTTTTTACAACTTAAGAATTAAAGGAATTGGGACTGCTCGTTAGGCATGATATTTTTGTGCTTAATTAAGTCCTCAGTGATAACCTTAATCTAAAATTGGGACTGCTAATCAAGGCGGCTGTAAGTAAAACTGACATAAAATTAACCCTTGGGTCTGGTGGAGAGAAACCCACTCATTGTTTGTAAGGACATCACACACTTAGGGTAGAGCCACAATTCTGAAGTTTTGATTTAGAATAATATTTTTAGAAACAATTAGTTACTTTTCAGTGAGGGATCACAGGTAGCCGTTCTACGATATGTATTTCCCTTAGCAGAGTAGGTGGTTTAAAGGACACTGTGTAAGACACCATCCTTAAGTAACGGGTAGCTGTTTCACAGTCCTTACTTACACCTATACTAGCTGAAAGTAGGTGCAACTAGTTGTATGAACTCACGACAGTCTTTGTGAATAATTTCGGCACCCAATACCCTGCTTATTCTTCAAGATTGTGTGATCATTTAAAATTAAAATAAAAAAGATAAGCGGTCGATCCCTGACGTGCCTTCATCGGTGTTGAGTGGGTAAATTGATGAATTTGATTTGTGTTTGTTTTATGCGAGTCTTCTGTACATTTGTACTTCCAGTGTATTCTCTCTCCTAAATATTTCTTTGTGCTCCAAAACCACTCTTTTCACCAGAGATGGATTCTTCTGAAGTTCTTTGTTCAGACTTTGAAAATAAATCCCTACGCTCCTCAATTAACTCATCTTCTCAGTTTCGAGATGACCCTCTTCTCAAAACCCCTTAGTCTTGGGATGACCCTCTTCCCAAGTCTCCTTCAGGGTTTAGTTAACCTCAGACTAACCCTCTCTTCTACTCCCCTCCTGCCAAAGAAACTTTCATCTTTGGTAGAACCCCTAAACCTTTCAAGCATGAGACTATCTCAGATTTATCTACATTTGAAGGTGAATAAGAAGTCAAGATGCCTCCCAAGAAAAACCCTGGTGAAGCTGAGGACAATGACTCGATGCAAGCACTTTGGCTAGGATAACCGTTGTCGAACAACACAATGCACTACTTAGAGCACATATAGCAGAACTGCAATGAGGAGAGGTTGATATGGAAGATACATACCTCCCCGATATAGATGAAGACTACAATTGGTTGAGGCATGTACCTCTCGAGGATGCATTCAAGCACAAACCACACTTCCTCGCATTGTTGCCTAAGTTTGAAGGGAATGATAATGATGAACCATATGCCTTCCTCTGAGACTTCGAGCTAGTCTGTAACAACCTGTGCCACCCCAGGGTTAGTCAAGACTATATAAGGCTGAGAGCTGTCCTCTTCGCCTTTACTGATAAGGCAGCATATTGGTTGAAAATATTAGGGGAAGTGGTCACCACTTGGGCCACCTTCAAGGCCGTGTTTCTTAAGTAACTTTACCCAGTAAGTAGAATAAATCAAATGCAGATCAAGATCACAAGCTTTACCCAACACCCGAGTGATCCATTCCATGAAACATGGGAAAGGTTCACAGACCTAATCCGGAATTGTCCAGGGCACGTAATAAGCAAAATGATGTTGGTCCAAAGTCTTGTCAGTGGGCTAAACCTTGAGACCGAAGGGTTAGTAAGTGCATCCTATGAAGTAAGCTACGTGGGACGCCATGAGGGCACTGTCTACAAGTTGTTCGAGAGACTAGCAGAATCCATCCAAGTACAAACCACCAGCCGGACGTACACAGATGGCTCCAAGAAGACTGTTAATAATATGTCGATCGATCAGAATGCTAACATGGGAATAATAGCTGATAAGATGACCATGGCCAAACTGATCTATACGAAGGTGGACGAACTCCATAAATCATCTGATATGGAGAAATTGGCTAAACTGCATAAGCAAATGGAGGAACTGGCTGACAAGGTATCTAAGATCCAGATTCCTGCCTTGACTTCACCCCCCGCCCCCATTCACCAAATTTACTACATTCAAGGACAATGGGTAAAGCAACAGTGCCATTAGGGTGGAGATCAATTCTTTTCCCATCAAGTAGAAGAAACCTCCGCTCAAACTGTTTATGAGGAACCTCCACAAGTCATGGAGATAAATGGAGTCTGGTATAACCTTGATCCAATGAACAATCTGATCCAAACTCTACTCTGAACCCTAGTCCACCACAGTCTCGGCCCATCTACTAGCCTCAACAGCAACAACAACATCATTGTTAACAATACCATATGGGTTATCAGAACCCGCAACCTCAACAACAACAGTATTAGTGCCAAGGCCAACATGAACAATTCAAACAGCACCAGCAACCTCAGGCCAAGCAAGGCCAGGGGTTTTCCTCTTCTTTGATTTCTCCCAAACTCCAACGAGCGCTGGACGAACTTCATGATATGAGAGTTGGCATCAATTGACTCTCTCATTGGAGAGATGAGTTGACTACACCCCAAACTGTGATTCCAACTCAATTCCAGGCTAATCCAAATAGCCTCGGACAGAATCAGGTATTAGTCTCTGAATTCTCTTTACCTGAATACGAGATCTTTTCTCATGATGGCACATATCATATTTCTATTAGGAGCGAAAAGTCCGTAGCCATGCATAATCAAGCAAAAGAACATGGTGACATAGCCCCGGTGTCTACAAATTCACATAATTATGGGGAAGAAGAGGAAGAGAGGCACGATGAGGCGAAAGAAGAAGGCCCACCCACACCACCTGTCGAGCACTATACCACTGAGGACTCATGACAGTCAGGATTAGAATATGAAGGAGAAGCATAACCAAAACGACAACAATAACAACAACAATCGTCCGTCGATTTCCCTATTTTGAGTCGAGTCAGTCCAAGGCATGTAGATACTTCTTACTTCAATAAAAATGATGTTTTCAATCACTATCAGCCAATTCCTTCCCCCGTTCTCTTACGGCGGGAAAGAAGAAAAACGTAAGCATATGCAAAGAAAATATCAGGTTACTTTGTCATTAGATGAGATGATTTAAATGGACTTGACTTTTCATAGGTACCTTAAGGTGAGATGCACACCAATAAGGGACCAACAAAAAAACCCTAGTCGAATAAAGAAGCACATACTCTCTATTGCCACATCTTGTCTGATAAAAAATGTGCTATCAAGGAAGGAAAGAGACATGGGTGCTCACTTGTGACAAGCCAGATCAATGAGATTAAATTTGCCCAAACCTTGTTAGACAATGGCTCCTCCATCAATCTCATTCCCACTACTCTTTATGAACATCTAAAACTAGGCCCCCTTAAGTAATCCAGAGATGTACTTCAATTTGTTGACTCTTCAACTAAGAGGCCCAGGGTGAGATCAGAAATGTTGTTATCAACATAGAGGGACAAAACTATCTAGTAGATTTCACAGTCCTTGACATGGATGTCCCTAAAAGCTAGAAAGAGTCTCAGATGATATTAGGGAAGCCCTTTCTCAGGACCGCTAGAGCCCTATTTGATTAAATATATAGGAGAATTCAGTTTGGAGAAGTTAAGTTAGAAATGAAGCAAATTAGGTTTCAAAGACCTGATGCTGAATCTAGCACCAAGTCTGAAAATTCATATCCCTAGAAATAAGAAAATACAAAAGCAATAGTTGGGCCATGGAAAGATAACCCAACAACAATGATAGACTCACTCTCATATGGGGAGGACATTGTTGATGAATTAATCTGCCAACTCATTCATGCATCAACCGACACTCCCACAGACTTAGAAGTTCCTCTTGACCTGTCAGTCCATTCTCTTTCTAGACAATCCTGGAGTGAAGTAGACAGATCGGACGCAGTGTTTGCCAAACCACATTATACCTTTGGCCATCCGATCCTCGAAACAATTCAGTCGGTGGCCAATAATGTTGCACACACCACATCCACAACACAACCATAATCAACAATGATAGAACCAGATTTTTTGAATGATTACATATTTACCTGAGCTCAAACCATTTCCCCCTTCTCTTAAGTATGCCTTCCTTGCGGGAAATAAGGGGCAGTTTCCGATCATCATCAGCTATAGCTGACCGAAGAGCAGGAGACCTGCCTACTTAAAATTTTAGAGAAAAATCACAAGGCTATAGGCTGGAGATTGTCGGATCTCCAAGGGATTAACCCATGTCTCTGTTCACACTATATATACCTTGAGGATAATGCTAAACCCTCTCATGAATTCCAACGTAGGTTGGATCCAAATTTATGGGAAGTGGTTAAGACTGAGATAGAAAAATGGTGTAAGGCTAGGTTCATTTATCCCATCTCAGACTCCAAGTGGGTGTCGCCTTTGCACATCATATCGAAAAAGTTGGGACTTCATATTATCACCAACGAGGAGGATGAGGAGATCACAACACAGGTACCCACATCGTGGCATGTCTGTGTGAATTGCAGGCGCCTGAATGCCGCAACGAAGAAGGATCACTTCCCGCTGCCCTTTATTGATCAAATTTTGGAGAGATTGGTATGAAGAGAATACTTTTATTTCTTAGATAGGTACTTAGGCTACAACAAGTAACCATCGCCCCAAAGGACTATATAAAGAGCACTTTTACATGTCCTTTCGACACTTATGCATTCAAGTGCATGCCTTTTGGGCTATGCAACACCCCCAACACCTTTCAACGGTGCATGATTGCATTTTTTTGCTGAAATGGTTGGAGATTACCTCGAAGTATTTATAGATGACTTTTCGGTCCATGTTGATTCATTCGATGATTGCCTAGCGCACTTGGATCGAGTCCTCGAGAAGTGTAGGGAAGTGAATCTGGTGCTCTTTTGGGAGAAAAGCCACTTTATGGTAAAAGAGGGCATCGTGTTGGGGCACATCATCTTCAAGAAGGGAATGGAGGTTGATCCTACCAAGGTGGATGTGATCAAGAAACTCGAGCCACCTACCAATATGAAACAAGTTCGTTCTTTTCTTGGACATGTCGGATTTTATAGAAGAATTATTAAGGAACTTTCAAAAATTGCCCGATTGCTAATTGAGCTCTTAGGGAAAGACCCCGAGTTCCTTGTAGATCATAAGTGTCTTGAGGCCTTCGAGATGCTAAAAAAGGTGATCATTGAGACTCCTGTCCTACAAGCCCCTAACTGGTCTCTTCCCTTTGAGATATTGACAGACGCTTCATACTTTGTAGTAAGGGATGTGTTAGGATAGAGGTAAGATGGAATAAAGCCTGATATTTACTATGCATGCAAAGTTTAGATCAACTCAGAAAAATTATACAACAACAGAAAAGGAAATGCTTGCAACCTTCTTTGCCCTTGAAAAATTTATATCTCTATTTCTAGGATCTAATGTGACAGTATACACATACCACTCAACCATCTGATACTTAATGATGTTTCTTTCTTAAGTGGACTCTGGCGTGGTACTCTTTTTTTCTGGGGAAGTTCGTCGACTATCTGCTATCAGATCCATAATCTGTTCTAGAAGGAGAGCCAGAGGGAACTAGTATCCACCTGCTTAGGAGGACGAATGAGAATCAATTCTCTTCTGGGAATGGAATCCACCTGACCTTCCAGTAAGTACTTTTTTTCGCCAGAGACGACTGACCAAAGTCGATCGTTCAACACAACACCTGCGGCTCGGATGAGTTGAGTATAATCCCCCTCTGGAACACCCCCACCCGTTCATCTTGGGAGAGCTCTAGAGAGACGTCTGCCTATTTATTTGCAGCTTTTTTTCGATTTTTTGCCACAAAATTTAAGCTCGGGAAAATAGGAACAATGCCAAGCTCAAAATGGTGCTAGGAAAGCGGGAGAGCAAAAGACGTCAGCCCCAGGGACAGAGCGCTATTATATAATTCTACGTAATCGATCGAGCACTACTTGAAAACGGTTCTTCTGTTCAGAAATTAAATGTTCCAAATGTTCCTGGAATTTCTTGCTCCCATTGGACCATTTGTATCTATATGCATCAGGATCTCGATACATGGATCTCTCGGTTCGAGAAATAAGAGGATCAAACCATTTCTTCAGACTCTTTTTTAAATTCGATAAATGTCGGTTGATCGTATATTTCCTTATAGTTATATGATTCTGAGTCTCATTTCCTATTCGATCCGTAACAAACACACTACTTCTATCGACAGGAAAGGAGGCTTCTTCGATCCCTATAAGACAATAGAAAGGGAGGTCAGGGACCCCTTTTGACTCGACATCTATAGTAGACTAGGGTCAGTCAGTGAGAAAAAGAAAGTCAGCAGGAACTCAAGTAAATGGGACGCTTACACAGCCAGATAGGAGGCGCATCACTTCTCCCTTTCGACAGAGGCTTAGGGATAGGCATTTTACCCCTCGAATCCACTTTGATATTATAGATATGGATGGTCAGGTAGTTAGCTCTTGCTTAGGACACAATCAAACATCAATCGCGAAATAACTCAAACATTATCCCATAAGCGGCATCATCGACCTCATCCTTTGTGAGAGCAAATATCCTCCCTGCAACCTTTTTCAGCCTCGACCTGTCTCATCTCCTAGTCTAGTCCCTCCTCTGCTCTTTAACATTTTTCATGCGCGGATCGCTCTCTCTTCAGCTCATATAAATGTCGAGCGAGCTTTAAAGTACAAAGCTACTTTGCCGCCTACTGCTACTAACTCACCACCTCCTCAAGTTAAGTTGGTGCTTGCTGCTGCGCCAGGAGATGTTGTCCCAGGTGCTAGTTTTGTATCCATTGAGCAAAGGTGGGTTGCAATTGTATAGCGGTATCTGAAAACAACATATCTTGAGGATGCCCTAAGGCACTCATGGTATCATTATGAATATACATGTCGGTTATTCAAAAAGCTGAAGTTCTTCAAGAAGATTCTCGATGCGACTCGCTAACAATCTTCTCGGAAAATCGTATAAACTATGAAAAAGAAAGATGTGACCTCAGAGAATGAGGGAAAGAAAGAGGACTCAGAAGGTCATTCCGACGTCCACTCGGGCTTGCCTAATTTCTCTAGTCTACTCTACTAGTTTACTGCACAACTGAACCCAGTAAAGCACTAGAGTTTAGATTGAGGAGTCAAAGCATGTCAGTCCTTCCTGCTTTTAGGACTTCAGGGAAACATATAGAATGACGGGAGATCAGACTAGCCTTTGCGCCCTAGTCCCCTTTCACTCTCCCGCTCCGCTTCACTCCCGACTTCACTCTGCCTCGTCTTCGCCCCCTCTGTCTTCAGCCGCTTCTTCCTGCAGACGATTCACGAAAGATAGCTGACAGTCAAAACTATAATGCTCGGTCCCCGTCCTAAGGTAGCTGACTTGCCAGGACAAATTCAAAAAGAAGTAGAGTCATAGTGGGGACATGAGGAAAGATTATCTATTTCGACAGATCGGAGCATCGAGGGTCGGAAGTCGGGCTCGGAATTTATTAGACTGAAAAAGGGACTTGCTCTTTGGTTAGGAAGGTCCCGGACTCATCACCTTCCTATGATGAGGCCCAAGAGCTCCATAGCGAAAGGGAAGAATTCCACGCGAGACTCAAAATCTCGTGCTAAAGAGCGTGGAGGTTCGAGTCCTCTTCAAGGCATATATTTTATTAATTATTAGGTTAATAATTAGAGTATGTAGGAATTTTTGTGGATTTTAATAAATTAATTTACATATTTTAATAAATACAAGTATAAGTTATACATTTCATTTATACATATAAATTAGGGTTTTTGATTTATTTAAAATAATACATAATCTCTAAAAATTATGAAATAAATTAGGATTAACATACAATATCAATAAAATAATTAAAAATTATAAAATCATTAAAATAATAAATAATGTGTCTTAAATAAAATAGATAGCCCAGAAACCCAGTTGTGGTTAGGTTCCAAAACTGACTTTTTTGCAAACGGACTCCGATTTTAGTGAAATCACCTTCTTTAATTAGAGAATATTGTTTTTATGAACTTTAAAAGTGAGTAGAGTGAAATTGGAGTTCGTATGAGAAAGTTATGATGTTCGGAATTTTGGATTTTGAGAATTTAGAAGTTGGATTTCTCGTCATATATACAAGGTAATATTTTTAACTTATTTTTATATTTTTAATAATTAGGAGAAGAGTTTGGTGAAAAATATGTTAGTATGAATTAATTAAAAATCTTTGAAAATTTGCTATTTATTGGATAATTAATGGAGAGGTATGAAGTGTGGCAATTAATTATTTTTATTTGTTTTCTTCCTTATCTCCTCCTACTTATTTATTGGTCAACCAATCCATGCTGACTTGGTCTCGAGGATTAGGTTATAAATATATCTTTCATCTATATTTATTTTTACAAGTCATATTAGACATATATACATATCTATAATTTGCCTTTATTTATATTTTCTTTATTTTTATTCTTTTGTTTATTTACATGATTTTAATGCATAAAAGTGTAATTTTATTCATGACTATGGTTTTATTAAAAAGTGGAATTTAATGGATATTTACATATATTTGTTAAGGGGTTTTAAGACAAAATGCAGACATAATGTTAATGAATCATTGATTCATCGACCCCCTATACTTAAACTTTGCTTGTCTCTTAGCAAACACTTATTTAAAAAAGAAGGGAAACAGAAAGAAAGTTAGAATGAAATTATTTTCCTAAACCAATTCATGAGAACTGACAAAGGATAGAGCTCGATCGGATCAGAAACAAGCATTTTGTTGGAGCCTTAACTAGGATAAGGATTTTAACCTCAACAGTCCTCAAGTTCCACAAATCTTTGTTTAAGTTCACCTCAACAACTAGTTCAGATCCACTCTTTCATATCACAAACTCTATCAACCTTGAAATCCATCTGTACTGTGTGTGAATTGTTTTAGCTCTTCCCGCTTTGAAAGAAGCGAAGAAACCGCCCATCCAACCATACACTCCTATAGGTTCCTCATCCAGCTACTCTTTCCTTGAGGAGGGAGGTATTCCCTTTTGAGGTCAGTTCGTGCTATGTTCACAATCGAATATAGAGATGAAGTAGAAGAATGAGAAAAGAACTGGAGTGCGACCAGTGTAGATGCATCTTCTTGTGAAGCCAGCCGGTGTAGCTAAGTCTCCACTAAGATGTGCAAGCTTTTTGGTGGAAGCTCGGACCATTGTGGTCGTATTTGTATTTGGTAGCTTCTTCTTTGAATTGGCTTTGTAGTGTTGCTTGCACTGCATTCATCTCTTTGTTCCTCAACAGATATAACATCTTTTCATTCCATCCATTTTTTGAGGTTTTGGAAAAATTGTGTCAGCAGATCCTTCCCTCTTCCGAAGTGACTATCGAAAGCCCAATCTCTCCCGTCTTTAGACATCAATGCCGCAAGACAAGGATATAAACACACTACCAAGATGGATTGCCCTTTGCATCCCCATGCAAGTCGAGCTAAGTGCAAAGTGCATGTGTCTAAAATTGGTTCACTATGAAGAATTAAACGGATGACACCAAGTGTTTACTTAGGCACTTTTCGAGTTGACTTCCCAAACACGGTCTGATGGAACCCAAAGATTTAAGTCAAAGATCTAAAGAGTCCAAATTCTAGTTCCTAACTAGGCTCCTTATAATGAAAGTTAAAAGTCATAATTGAGCTCCATCCTTCAGACTTTTCCCAAATCTTTAGTTCTAGAAATCAAACTTATTCTGAAAAATGCTAATGAAAATGCAACCATGTTTTTGAGAAGTATATTATTTGAATTTTACTCATTTTTATGAATTTTAAGGATTTTGTAATTTTTTATCGATTTTAGCCTTTAATTTTTTATGGATTTTGTGATTTTTATATACGATTTTATGTACAAGAATTTTCAAAATAAATTACCCATATTTATTTGGAATAAATAACTAATGGATTTTACAAAATTTATATACATGGTATTTTACAAGGATTACAAGAATTTTACACATTTTTAATATATAGGATTTTAAATAAGTGTTATACATATTTTAAATACACACATTACATTAAGGATTTTAAATAAGGATTTTAAACATAGTTTACTTCTTTACAAGGATTTTATAAATAATTTAATTAAATATGTGGATTTTAACTTACCCTCACCCACTTTTTTGTGGATTTTATAGACATAGAAAATACATAAAAGCATGTGTTATGGAAAATATATATATATATATACACACCCCCACTATACTTAGCTTGTGCTATGTCCTCATAGCGTCAAAAGATAAAAAGGAGGACATAACTCGTGCTAAGTAAAGTTGGTGAAAAAGAATAAGTGATGTGAAGTCAGTCGACCCCTATACTTACGATCATGTCATCGTAAGTATAGTAGAACAAAAATAGGTGACTGAGGGAAAATAATATACAACCGAAAGAACAAAAGGAGATAGGAAAAATGAAATTATCGGAATCACTCAGTCCCCCTTATACTTAGGTTAAGGCATCCTAAGTATAAAAGGAGTGTGCCAAAATTAGGGACTAGTGATTAGAGTAAAATAAAGGATATACAAAGAAAAGTAAAAAGAACAAGAATACAAAATGAGAATTAACGGGCAATCGGACCCCCTATACTTAGGATCTGATATCCTAAGCATAGAAGACGAACAACAGAAAAAATGGGGACGATGTGATCTATGAAGGATATACAGGTGTATTCTCAAGAAAATCGAATGGCTTCACAGGTTCTGTACAGGATGGAATGAAGTGGAAGAGTAGTCATGCATCCTGTACAAAGTAGATCACTTCAACCAGGGTCGTACTGAATCTTCTGCTTTTTATGTGCGTTATCGATCCTTGGCTGAACAAGTAGAGCCGTCTCTGTAAATGAACTCTGTATGTGACATAGCTCTCTTTTATGAAGTATGTGTCTCTGGAGTCGGACTACGGAAGGTATCTATATGTGTAACCATTACATCATATATAATCAGCTGACTCTCATGTTGGAATATGTGTACTCTCAATCTGTGGCACTGAGATGTCTGCTGCTACTAACTGCTCATTTGTGATCTGATGTGAACTCTGTAATCTATACGTGAATAGTTAA